>JAQPZY010001682.1:1077500-1800000 GCA_029931535.1 Margaritifera margaritifera
TTAATTGTAGAGAGGTGGTGGAACTGGCATCGGAACTGCTTCTGTTCTATAGTTTAATGTGCTTGCTAGATATGATGCAGGTAATAATAATAATAATAATAATAATAATAAAAATATCGTTTGGTCTGTTTTTATTCTTCTTACAACCAATTTTTTCACCTATTGTCAAAATCCACTAATTCTAGGAAAGTTGTATTACGACCGTGATTGGTCTAATCGATGTGAGCGTAACTACACAAGAAAATTAGAAGTCTCATGAATTTAACTAAAAATTGTTATTCTTTGTCATCTATGTAGAAACTATACAAAATGATCTCTGACAGTGTGTGATATAAGTCCATTTCCTGACATAAGCCATTTTGTCTTCATACTTGTGTGTATCCAGGATTATTTACAGTCCAGGAACTGAATTGTATAGAGTGCATGGTAGCTGATTTATGAATTGGTCATGCAGTACAGACAGTTTGGGTTGGGACAGAAGCAAGAAGAGTATAGGTTCGGTTCGCAATATATTTTTTCTTCTACTTTATTATAAATTCTAATTACGTTATTTGTATAAGTAAACCACGAAATATGAGTTCCAATACATGAGATTATAACGTAAACATGTTCCATTATTGTATGTTTGTTTTAATTACCTTTTTCTACTAAGTGACCACCACCCACCCACCGTTCCTCCCTCCAATCCACCCCACCCCACAAGCCCACCTCCACTCAACGCAGGTGAGTGCTGTTATATTTTAATATTTCTTTCACAGATAAGGTTGTAGATCGAAAATTTGAGAATGTATGCAACTAATAAAGGATTTCTCATTATAATCGTGCCAAACTTTGCGCCTGATCGATGAAGACTACCGTATATACTCGCGTATAAACTGATACCAACTGCAAACTGCATAGACCCATATCTGCCGTCGCATAATGCGCCGGCAGATCTGGGTCTATGCAGTTTTTAAGGACTAATCAGTAGAACAAACAACATAGATCCTGATCTGCCGGCGCATTATGCGACGGCAGATCAGGGTCTATATTGTTTGCATTTGGACGCGGGTTATACGCCAGTATATACGGTATCCAGATATTGCTTAATTTCTACGGGAGTCTAAAAGATACGTTTAGCGTCTTCAGTTGGAATTCATCGTGACATTGCTCAAATTGCGACCATACATAGACGTTTATTTGGTTACAATAGTGTTTTTCTGTAAAGATATAAAGGTATATAAATGTCCATATAAAGTTTATGTCTACTATGGTTCTATTTTATGACACAATAGTTTAAAACACCAAGTGTAATGATTTCGGGGATAGGTTATGATTAAGGACATTGGCTGTCCTTGAGGGAATTTAAAGATATACAAGTAATCTTCTCCAAGTTTGTAAATGTAGGATTCTCTCAATGTGTCTCCCTTCAATACTGATGTCGAGATGATCATCAACGGTAAGTATATCCGTAAAGCAAATAATATATTCGTAGATCGGTCTTTAAACTTGTTCCTGCAATAGACTCTAACTTTTAAACCGGTAAACTCCTGTATAATTGGTGATATAAATTTATACATAAATTAGTAGGGTATAGCATAATATTAATAATAATATATTTTGAACATCGTTTTTAGTTATCTCTGCCTTCAAGTCAATCATACTATTTTCCAAATCCAGTTATTCTTTGACTTTAAACTCTTTTCCCAGAGGATCTCTGTTCCATAACACTGATTCAGCTGGACTGGCAAACTTTAATTTAGAGTTTCAGGGCAGCAATACCTTGTGTTCTGTAAAAAAAATCAGTTTTATTCTTCAGTGATGAAAATTTTAGCCCTACTTTACTTTTTCCTGTAAATATGCCCATCTGAAAAAAGAAATAGCAAATCATACTTTTACAAATATGGATCCGAATATTAATATCTCTTATGTGATCTCAAAGATGAGCGGTCTCCTTCATCATACCCCCTCCCCCACCCCCTCCCCCATCTCCAGAATCATTATACTTTGTGTTTTTAACTATTTTATCATAAAATCTAACTATAGTCGACTTAAACTTGATATTGACGTAGATATACCTTTACATCTTTACCAAAAATACACTATCGTAACCAAATAAGCTCCTATGTATCGTCGCAATTCGAGCTAAACTCTTGCTGAATTCGATGTGAATACGCTAAACGTATCACTTCGAATACTTAACTGTGCATTATTTTGTTAAAAAAAATTTACAAGTATACTTCGGATGCATTTGTCATGCAGATACATCCAGTTTCAAAGGATTCGCAATTCCTTGTTCTGAGCAATACCACACTCATTATAGCTCATATTCCATTAGATTAAGTCGCAGTTTTAGCGCTTAGTTATGGCCACTGGATCAAGTAAACCGTAGTACATAGTTTCCGCGAATAAAATGGAAAAGTTGATAGCAACATTGACTGGATCTTCGTTTTGTATAATGCACATAAATTGTTCCAACTTAGAGTAAGGCATAAGAAATCTAACCAAATATGACAGCTCGCGTGCTTAGCATCTTTGCCATTGTGAAGTGCTACCTTGTAACATCATGGACCTGGTGTGACATCTCCGCAAGATATAAATATCCATAGCTTTTTCGTGACATATCATATGTGCGATATAAGTTTTATCTACAACAACAGCGCCCATGAGAAATGCTTTATAATGTTTTGTTGTTTTGTTTTGTTGTTTTTTTACTGTTCAGGGTGTAGCCAGTGGAGTAATACGTGGCATGGGTCATCAGGTCTTCGGAGCTGGCGTTAACGTCACCATATACCTCATAATGGGAACGCCTCTTTCAATATGCCTGATGCTATTGACTGTTCTGAATGTCAGAGGTAATATTCTTTCCATATTCCACGAACAATAACTAAACTGATTTGAACTCTCACAAAGCAATGTAGTTTATATATCGTTGTTTGATTTCGAAAAAATTACGTCCACATCAATGAGAAGGCATTTTCGGGGTAGTAAGTTTGATTTTTTTTTTTTTGACTAGGGAAAGCACAGTGTTACGACTCTATGGTCTAAGAAAATTTTAACAGAAAGAAAGTGAAACCAACAAATCAAGTAAAAATCACCAAGCAATTTATTTCTAGATTATTAAAATAAAAATCAAAAGACACTTACAGTAACGTAAATTTAAATCCAAATAATCCAATAATCCTAAGTGTCCTAATCACAAATCCTAAATATAGAATGTTTCGAATGAATTACTGTATCCTTTAATATGCTAATGTGCCAATAGTTTTTAATGTCCTGATGTGTCAGTAGTCTTTAATGCGCTGATACGACAAAATGAATTACTCCAGAATATCTTTGAATAAATTCACTTAAATCTCAAAATCATCAATTCAAAATCCAAAATCCAAAATCCAAAAGCCTATGAGCACTTTTATAATCGAATGAATATTTGAAATAATTCCTCTCTCTATGAATTTGGAATGATTTTTTACAACTGTAATGACTCTTTAAAGACTGATTTTAAGGTCGAAACTGAAAACTGTCCACTAAACATGGTATATATAAAGATACTTCACATGACACTATGTTCTGGAAAATTATATGGTGTATGTAACTTTTAACACATAATCCTAAAGGAAATTCTAGTTTTATCTGTAAACAAACTCAACCCTGACCTCAAATTGAATCAACAACTTGTTTACCAAAACCGTCCTTGAACTCATATACTAAGTAAACAACCTAATTCAAGGACAATAGCTAAACGTGTAAACCTCATATATAACATTAAGGTTTGAGCAAATATTAAAGTCAAGAAACATTTATAATTTCCTGAAATATTTATAATATTATATAAACATCATACATAAAAACAATGTTTGTGCTTCATGATGACTTTTAATACATTTTCCATTTAGGTGCTTGGGTTGGGATGTGTACGTGCTCAGGACTACAGGCAGTCACATATTTTACGAAGATTCTGCTCACAGACTGGGACCACGAAGCCATACGCGTGAGTATGACATATTTATTTGGTAGATGCGGGAAAGATATAGATTTGCCCTTATGCGAGTGGACAGAATAATAATATATGATATATATTTATGAGTGATAGACCAATTCTTAATCAATGTTAGTGGTTGATTATTTTTCTCACATTCATGGTAACAAGGTTATATTGCTATGCAAAGACGACATGACGTCAAAAAATTATATATAAAAAAGACGCCATGACGTCAAAACAATATATAAAAAAGACGTTTGAACATGAACAAGAATGATGAAGATGAAGACGAATCATTAATATGCATTGCTAAAAAAAATTTACATTTTAAATAAATATTAAATGCTACGTATATATTCTTGTTTGAGCATTCATAAAGTCATCACAGATCAGGAAAACGTCAAAATGTATTAATATATGCATAGTACCTATTTTACATCTGTAAACTGAAGTCTCTATTACATATATAGATATATATTATTTTACACACACACACACACACACACACACACACACACACACACACACATATATATATATATATATATATATATATATATATATATATATATATATATATATATATAAATCTGTTAACTGAAATCTTTATTACATATTATTACTCACGGTATAATGTGTACCACAAGAAATCAGTATCCGATCTTTATTTGGAATTTATTATTGACTATGTCATGTTTTGTGTCTCTTATGTTACTTGAGTTGACATATATAAAGTTCTTGTAAGACATAAAAGATCGTATTTCTCAGGCCCGTAAAGTAACGGATGGTGACGTCACACAAATTAGAGAGGACGGTACGTTTGAAAGACAAGACACAGGTAAAGTTACTGTTATTTTTTATTTTTTCATATACAATGCAAAAAGAAACACAACTGGTTTCCCATACTTTTAAAGTCTTTATCTAAAAGCTAAAATACATTCCTGTAATGTGCACGAAACAGTTATTTTTGGAAGAAATGCCAGTTAATTATGTAAAACATACAGTATATGAACGTTACATAAGAGAAATGTAGACTAATTTGGTTTGGAAGCATGACTTTTTTCCTGAAATATTAGTATGTTTTGCGTTACTGAGGATAGTTATGACTGTCCTTTCAAGCTCAAAATAAAGATATCGATACATATTCGCAAGCAACAACTTGGCTTCCGTAAATGCTTCATCAAAAGGTCGAGGAAAAATAACTGCGTTCGTCATCTCAGTACATCACAAGCAATTGCTTTTCATTTGTAAACAATGAAACTTCAAAATTAATATGAATGAGCTGCAAGATTGAAAATGGATGCAGTCAGAGAAAAGGAAGAATATATTTGGAGATATGATACCCATGGAAATGTCTATTCAGATTGACACTTTCAAATGAAACATGGTGAAAAGAAGACAAGGAACAACAAATGACTACATAGAAGGTTGCCATTTAGTGATAATGATGTAATGAAATAAATGTAAATATAATTAAAGGTCATACGTTTGTAACTGCATTAGTACATGTTACTATATCAACTACACCCATGCTTCGAGGGTCAAACATAACTATGTTTTATGGAGTACATATTCTAATGATATTTATGTTAAAATGTGAATAGAATGAAACAATGGCCACAATAAGAAGTTCGACATTCTTATTTATTAGTAATTTGACTATATTTGACTATGTTTTCCAGATAACGTATTTGAAATTTGATAAAGGGTACAAAGAAATATTGGTTATCGTCTGTTTTTGTTGCATGAGAGGATGAGGTAAGCTCGACAATCTATTTCTTTGCAGAAAACTCCGGCAGAAATGGTTACATTGAAACAGACTTGACGATAACACCAGGGATTATCCTCAAAAGAATCTGTACATTTGTTTTCTTTCTGCTCTTGCTCATTGGAGGCATTGTTTTAGATTGGTATCTGTCATCTCTTCAAGAACAAAATGGATTCGGCACACACACAAATACCTCTCTGATTAATTCAACACTGACCAACATGTCGACAGACTGGAACACGTCTTTTGAACTTACATCAATCCCATTATTTTCTGGCTAGATAAAGCCATTGCGTGAAGGAAAACTCATATGCTTCAATGATTGTCAGTGTTGATATGGTGTTGGGAAAATGTGTCGTTGCATAGTCAAGGAGGCTACATAGCTTGTTTCAAGGTGTTCCTTAAACGAATAAATTATTTGTAGAATACAAATGTGTATTGCTGTGTATTCAAACTGTTTGCCCTTAGCACTATTAAGTAATGCACTAAGATCAAACACGAAAGGCTAATATCAAACTTTTGCTTTATCTATTAAATTTACTATATTACAATTTCTTTTCTATATTTGATAAATGGGTGTTGCTCTTTAGTGATATGTTAGAACGTTTGACCCGTACAAGTTTTATCACGTGCTTATTGTGTTCTTTAGGTTAACAAAACCTTATTCTTCATATTACACGCGTGTAATAACACTTCATAACATCACTAATTATGTAATGACGTCATATGCGGCATTGATGTAATGCCCGCGAATCAGAATGTACTTCAAAGTGATTTTTTTAAAAGAAGATCTGGACTGGGAATCATAAAACAATTGAGACTGAGATTGAGCTCGAGATTTTGTTTCAACCAATCACAAATGACGTTACTTTTGAAAGGTCGTTTCTAATTGGCTGATAGTGGAAACTCAATATCAGACTCAAGCTCAAGAGTTTTATGATCTCCAGGCCAGTGCCTTTATCCACGCGCTTTTAAAAAAAAAAAAGGGGGGGGGGACATATGTAATTCTAATTGCTCCTTGCTTGCGTGTTTAATGTCATGCAACTCGTCCTACTCCGTTGAAGATAGAGAAAGAAAACTTTGGAATATGATTGGGAATGATCTGTAGATATACACTATGGTTTTAGAAATTTAATTCATCCCCTGCGGATTGAGCTTGGGGTTACGGAACTTTTTCATCTGTAATATCGTATATAAAATGGGAATTACTTTTATGAGTTGTGTTTGTCGCTCAATTCCTCCTTCGATGTTCAAGAATTCAAATCTTGGAATATAATTGAGGGTGTTATGTAGGTGTGTACAACGATTTGAGAATTTTGATCCAATCACTTGTAGAGAGGCTTTGGCGAGGGTACACCTTTGCATTTATATAGCTAGAGAGTGTTTGTCAAACACTAATTCCTGCGCTCCCCTGTTTTGTCTCTCATATTAATCTATGCTCCTGGGCAATACCCCTGGGGGTAGGGATGGACCCATTGACTGAATTTTACTTTCCATGCCCAGTAAGTGTATATAAGGTAATCGTATAGCAGCCTGAATACTTTCCAAATTTTGATCCAGAGGCTATTCCATTGGAGGTAAGGATATGCCCAGGATCCAGTATGGATTGCACATCTGAATGTGTATTTTCATATCCAGTAAGTGCATAAACGAGTGGTCACTAGATGTACACAACGGTTTTACAATTTTTGATCTATCACCTATGGGTGGAGCTGAGAAGTGGGAACACTTTTTCATCTATATAATTGCATATAAAATGTGTAGTAATTTCAGGAGTTTTGTTTGTCCGAGAACTCCTCCTACACCGCAAAACGTAGAGACCCAAAACCATGGAATATATGAATGATGGTGGAATGTGCCCAACGGTACGGTTTTGAATTTTGATCCATTGCAGGGTGTGGGGCTAGTGAAATGGTGATGTGGCCTCTGGGTCATAATTAAGAAACTATTGAGACCCCAAACCTGTCAATATATACATGTATATACTTACTGGCAAACAAAAAAGGATTTCATATGCAACTGACATTGGCCCCTGTGTCTTTCCCTGCCCCTCAGGGGCACAGATTGAGGGGTGCGACTAAACAGGGGAACGAGGGAATAAATCTTTTACACTCTAGTTGTATGAGCTTTGTTTGTCAAGACAGAGACGTGAAACCGCGGGATATAATTTTGGATGGTGTGTAGATGTGCGCATGATTAAGAATTTTGATCCCTCCCTTGGGCATAAATACACAATTACAGTAGTCGCATACAACTATGCCTCTAGCGTGGCTTCGTGAGATATCCGCTGTAAGAGGGCATAGTAAAATGTTTAATTGGTTGCTGTTACCGATAGAAGGCTTTTCGATCAACAATAAAGATCTTACATTCACAGATTTTACAACAAGTTGAATGCTGAGGTGTTGCTTACTCATTAGAGCTATAAAAAAAATTTTAAAAACAAATCTCAAACTGTTCTATTCAGTGTACAACACATATATGCAATCTGGAAGAAAACAGACCCCAAATAAAGTATGATATACAGTGTACAATAAGCAATGACAGAGGTGTCAATTTGTCACTCATAAATTCAGCACAATAAATAGCAAAGAATCTGACAATGGCTACATCAGCAGTAATGATTGGAGGAGCAATTGCTAAAGGTCTAGGACATACAGGAGGTAAAGTGATCGATTGAGGAAATATGAACTTGAAAACATTGGCCTACAGTATGATACAATTACCTCTGAATCAATTGTTCAAACAGGTCAATGAAAAGTACAGAAAAGGGATTGCTTTCTTCCATGACTACGTCATTATGGAGAAAATCCTCGACATAGCAGCCAATACACCTTTAACTCACATAACACTTAATTCTCCCATGATGAGCTTGAAGGGTGCTTGTTACTGTGCATAAAGACTGGATAAAGGTGATAACGAAAAGCTTTTCTGCTCAGCAATAGAATAGGACTTTGTTACCAGAAAAGTTCACCCTAACCTGGTTTTATTCTCATGGTTTTCTATGGAGACATCATTTTGTAGAAACTACTTAGCAATTTGTTTTCTCGATAAACAACTAAAGTAAACACAAATTATAACGCACGTGTTAATAGTGCACATTGACAATACTCGCATATAGATTGATTTGAAATGTACACATGATAACAGATTGTATGGTGGCGGTCTTAAATTTTGGCCAACGAACAACAAGGAAAACACCTACAACTAAAAAGAAAAGAAAATGTAGATGCTCACAGAATGTATATTTATTTTGTGTCTGATGCTCAGGTTAACATTTTAAAAAATCAACTTACATCAACTCTCTTTTAAGTATGTATAAATGTATTTAAAATAAGCTCTTAGCATGACAGTTGTGGAGCGGCTAATTGCGGGAAAACATTGTTTGCACTAAATATAACAGACACTGAAACACGAATACTTTTTCGATAACATCGCTATGATATGTCAAACTTGTCTGTGGAACAAGACGTAGGATACAAAATAGCTACTGAAAAATGCAAAGGTTATCGTGATAGATCCTGAGGATAACCTAAATAAATGTTTAGAGTTACTGGTTGATATATACCAAGGAACCAATACTTTGTTTCGAACTGATGACTGTGGTAATCTTGATGATGTAAAAAAAGAAACCAACTAACCTAACTAGACTAGATTATAGTGGTATACATTTTCAGATAATAGTATGCCTTATCGTGCAAAACAATAAGATAATAGTTATAGGTTACTGCATTTGTATGGGAAAATATGAACGAATTTTCTGAGTTATACTGCACGACGTCAGGAGTGCAGTATAGCTCAGAAAAAACGAGTTCATATTTTCCCATACAAATGCAGTAACCTTTTTATTATATACTCATTTTTCTTTTCTACCTAAGGCTGAATAATAAAAAGAACACACTACAAGAAACAAAGTAACTGAATTTCTGCTATATTCTAAAGTAAATACACAACCGAAGTTAAACCAATATACTGTAACAGTATTCATGCGCACATGGCACCGCCCAGTGACATTTGAACTTGGTAGAGTAGCGCGCGCTCAGTGATTTGTTTCAAAAAGAAATCTCATTTTGGTCTACTTAAAATTGAAATTTTGAGTCATATTGTGAATGACTGCGCCTTGGAACAACTTTCCCAGTTGATCTGGAATGGAGAGATTTTTTTTCTGTCGATTCAGCTAAATTCTGCTCTTTTAGTTTTTAGCTGGGTCTATTACGTACGATGTACATGTAGCTAGAGGGACTGGCCTCGACAGCAAGCTAGCTTACACATGTGTTACTGTCTTGTCATTGATAGTTTGGAATCATAAGGTGGACAAAATATGAAATTCTTTTAAGTGAAATTCTCAAGAAGATGCAGGATTAAATATTTTTGTTAGGGAATATTACATTCATTTCGTTTTGGAGTGCAGTAAATTCTCCTTTGGAATGTGATTTCTGTTGGAAATGTAGTCTAGATTGCAGTGCAATTTCGCGCCGTGGATCAGAAAGTACATTTTGAAGAAATTCAGGATGCAGAAAAGTAAGTACATTTATTGCCATTCTTATTACCAGCTATAGATGACATATTTATATGTACTGTCATAATAAATCCAAATAATTTCTCAAAAAAAAAAGGCAAAATTGCAAAGCGGCTGGGGTGTGAGAGCCCATTTCGTCAGCGGAAAGTAAGGCTTCTTCGTTATCGTGGCTTCTTGGCTCCGAGGCACTTGCTTTTATACCAAAACTCGCCTTCTTTAGTTGTATTTTTTCGAATTTAGTGCTTGGACTGACTTGTTAAATTAGCGGTCTCTGAGAGAAACGGAATATCATTTGGTCATAAGATGCCTTTTTATGCTATTTTTTTTATAGACTCTAGAGAGCACGATTCATAGTCTGAACCATCGGCTAAATAAGTGTTTAAATGATCAGAATGATATTTTTAATACTGCATGCCTCACGTTTGTTGTCATAAAGCCACCGCTGTACATTGTGAATATCACGTTCAGTCACTTGCTTGGTTGAAAGATTCTTTTGTGACTCAATGAATTCATCCACATCGTCAGCTTTATCATCTCTACTCTCAAACAGCTTGTTTAGTTCATTCACAGACAAATCTAATAAAGCAAAAGCTCCAGTGTCTGCTACATTTGCGTACATTGTTTGTTTACAATAAAAAGTAGTTCCTAACACGCGATACTATTTTTAGACACACGTGTCCTGCAGTATGAAGCCGTGCAGTATGGAAAAATACTGCACGATTCTGACAATGCAAAGTTAATGGAGAAAAAAATGAGTATATAATAATATGGGTTATCGTGCAAAAGAACAACTGTAATCAAAGATTTTTTAGAGAGAATACAAGTTGTTTAATTGTATTCTATACCATGGACAAGAAAGCATTAAACACTATCTTCACTGAAAATTGTCTTATCACAGATGAAGCACAATGAGAAGTTTTAGATACTTTGAATGAGACTCGAGTTTCCTTTCCAATTCAAGGTCTTGACCTGTTCGTAAGCAACGTGTTTACGTTGTCATACAAAAAAAAAACAACAACAACAAAATTGACATACATGTACAATGCTGCTTTGTTCATTTTGATGATATACAACTCGTGTTTGTATATTCTTAACAATGCCATTACTAGGTAATTTTTCTTGTGATTAAAAAAGCAGTATATATACATCTCGAATTTCAGATTTTTTTTAACACGCATTTTTGTATTCCTTTGCAAACTCTCTTTTCATCATTATCATTACTGAATAAATCATTTTTTCGCGCTTAACCCACAAAACTGTATTATTGGTATAACGGTTAGTTCGTCCTTCAGTATTCCAACAACATTTTGTTCGCTTGAATTGCGTCATAGATGTTGTTCTTGGGATAGTCACTAGTGTCGTAGAACTTGATGTCATCCGTCATGTTGTTGTAAAGGCTTTTTGTCTCAACATTAATACACAGAAAATCTGTATCGGTACAAAGCACAGTTAGACTTTCGCCATATTTATTTTTGAGGTTGTTATAGTAGAATTTGTAGATTAACTACTTGGATAATTCTAATACTGTAAAATTACAAATGATCGGTTTGATTAATTTGATCTCTTTGCTTTTTACTGACATCAAAATTTGTAGGCAACTGCTCTAGAGATTGGGCCATGAACCGAAAGCTATCTACAAATCGATTTTGTCTTTAATCGCAGTTATTTCATTACCATATTTTAATGAAACTATCAACTGTGAATTGCTTGCTACATGAAATGTATTTCTCATCGTTATTCGGTAATATTTCCACTACTTCATCTGGATCATGTTTTGCAACGACCTTGATAAATAGATGATTGTAATACCCAGACAAGCTGTTGATGAACAAAGGGGTGAATTTTGGATGTTTGAATTTTAAATTGCAGTCGTTATAAGCAGGATCTCTATACATTCCAGTCAACTCATAATGATCGCGAACTTCAATATCTTCAGTATTTTCTCACAGATATGACAATGTATGCTGAATTGTAATGCTTTTCTCATCCCCTGTGTACATCATAGGTTTTGGCTTTTTATATCTTAATTCATTTGACTCTATTTTTGCTCTATTACCCAAGAACTCGTAAAAAACCCGTATGCAATCAGTAGCTCTGTAAACGATTGACTTATAGCATTTATGAATTGTCTTTACATACATGCAAAATCCTGAAGAAAGGTATTTAACTCTGTTTCAGCCTATGATGTTGAAATTTTATCGTTGTACAAAAATGACCGTCTGTCTAATTCGGTATCATCTGGTTTGGTGAGCATGGGGTTCAAGTGATTTCTGTTGTCACTCAGTAGTACGGAAACACTCACTCAACGAATTTTTTAAATTTTGATGACCAAGTGTACCAGAAATCCGACCCCCTCCCCTCTCCGTGGGGTTAAAAAGTATTTGTATCAAGTGTACTTGAAGTCCGACCCCCGCGAGGTTAAGAAACACACTTTGTAAACACTCGCTCACTGGACCTATTATTTGTATGGAGTGTTTTAGAAAAGACCTACCTTGAAAAGACCCACTCATCAAAACAGACCGTACTACTGCATCAGAAGGAGTGTGCGCCAAAGGCGACCATACTTATGTACTAACTATCCCTCGGGATTCGGCGAACGTTGATACCAGAAGAAAAAAACATCATGTATGATTCCTCTATTTCAACAAACTCTTAATAAACTATAGCTTGTGTCCCAGTTCCTCACTTCTGCTTCTATTAGTTCAGGCCCTTTCTCGTCAGCTCCAACACTTTCTTCATTTTTGAGATGTATGTCCTCCATTCTGGTTTTGCCTTCTTTATCATACAATTCTTCAATGTACTTCTTCCATCTGTTGCGGATCTTTTCAAGTTCTTGAAGGAAGACACCATCTTTGTCCTTAATCGCTATGTTTTTGTTCACAACCTTTCTAGATTCGGTAAGCTCCATGACTTTCTCAAACATAATATCCATTTTACCAATTTTGTCCAGCATAGCCAACTCAGAACATTGCATTTCTCACTATTTTTCTCTTCCTTCTCGGCGTTCTCTCCTTAACTCGTTGTTAAGCTGTCTGTATTTCATTTTACCTTCTAACGTATTCAACCTCTTTGCTTGCCTTCTTTCTTTCATCTTTTGGATCATTTTCTAAGTTATCCATGGTTTCTTTATTTCCACTGCACTATTTAGAATCGTTTCTTTTAAAATTTTCCACCTTGTGTTAACGTCTTTTTCTTCCATTTCCATGCTTGTTATTCTTTTCTTGACCAATTCTTTAAATTCAACATCATTCTCCTTCAAACGTTCGAGATTCGATTTTTTTCTAATCTTCCATTTTCTAATTTTCTTCAGTTTTAAACCAGCTCTCATCATCACCTAGTTATGGTCCGAGTTAACATCCGCACCAGGATAACTGCATGAATTCTTGACACTGTTTCTGTATCTTTGCCGAACTAATAT
Organism: Margaritifera margaritifera; assembly: GCA_029931535.1. Classification (NCBI taxonomy): domain Eukaryota; kingdom Metazoa; phylum Mollusca; class Bivalvia; order Unionida; family Margaritiferidae; genus Margaritifera; species Margaritifera margaritifera. Next base: position 1,091,164 of record JAQPZY010001682.1, read on the forward strand.
ATAATCAAATTGATAGAAGCAGAAGTGAGGAATGCAATCAAGATGCTCAAAGTTGGAAAAGCAGAGAGAGTGGAAGGTATACCAGCCTAGTATATCAAAAGTCTCGGAGAGAAAGCTGAAAAAGAGTTGAGTGTTCTGTACAAAAATATGTATTCAAAAGGGAGTGTCCTGAGGATTTTACAAAATTTATAATAGTGACGCTACAAAAGAAGCCAAACGCTGTAGAATGAGCATACCACAGAACAATCACTCTGATTTCGCATACATCCAAAATCATGTTAAAAATACTGATACACCGGTTAGAGACGAAAGCGAATTATTTCATCTGCAAGACTCAGTTTGGATTTAGGAAAGGATGCAGAACGAGAGAAGCAATAGCGTTGACGAGAATCCTGTGTGAACGAAGGCTAGAACATGAAGAGGAGCTTTTCATTTGCTTTGTCGATTTTGAGAAAGCATTTGACCGGGTTAAGTGGAAAAAGCTGATGGAAATTCTGAAGAAGACTGGCGTGGATTGGAGAGACAGGAGACTCATTACCAAACTATATATGCAACAGGAAGCAGTAGTAAAGAATGGCACATAGTAATTCCGAACCAGGACAAATTGAACGTGGTGTCAGGCAAGGTTGTTTGCTTTCACCTTTACTCGTTTCCAATTACGCAGAGATGATGATGATTGAAGCAATTGAAGAAGTGGAAGAAGGAATTATAGTTGGAGGACAACTACTGAAGGATGTTAGGTTCGCCGATGATCAAGGAATGATTTCAGGATCAGAAAGTGGTTTGCAAAAGTTGATGGACTCCTTGAACAAATATGGAAAGATATACAACATGAAGATCAATGTGAAGAAGAGGAAGGTCATGAGAGTTTGCATGGAAGGAGGTAAATATCCTAATATTAATATCGACGGAGAAATAGTAGAACTAGTGAGCAAGTTTGGATATTTAGAATGTTTGATCTCATATGATGGAAGGTGCCAAGATGAAGCAAAAACAAGACTTGGAATCCCCAAAGATGCATTCAACAAGAGGAAAGAATTACTAACACAACAAATGAGCAAAGACCTGAAGAAAAAGATTGTCAAAACCATTGTATGAAGTGTAGCGCTCGATGGCTTGGAAAAGTGGAAGAGAAAGGAAGAAAGGAGATAGGACAGAAAAAGACTAGAAGTATTTGATATGTGGATATCGAGGTGCATGGAGAAAGTTAGTTGGAGTGACCGAAAGACAAATGAAGAGGTCCTAAGATTGAACGATGAAAAGATAACGTTATTGAATGTTATTCTCAATAGGAAGAAGAAGTGGATCGGACCCGTTTTAAGATGTGAAAGCTTGTTAAGAGAAGTCATAGAAGGCAGAATGGAAGGAAATCGACCAAGAGCAAAGCCGAGAATCATTCAACTGGACGATCTCAAGGAGAATAACTCATATGCAAACATGAAACGTGGAGCGATGATAAGGGAATAGTGGAGAAGATGGATGCCTCTGACTTGCCTTAGGGCAGAAAACCAATGAATGAATGAGTGCCCAAGTTACCATATGCTATTAGGTTAACTGGGACAATTGCAACTTCGATAGAACATGAATACTAAGCTGCTATTCATACCTCTTATTTGTAAACTCAAGTATAAATTCCCTGCCAAATTTATTTTAGTGCATTTAACAGAGTATTTGTCGAAAGTAATACAAATACAAATGGGTCTCAACTGCGAGGACCAAGAACGATCATACAGACAGCAATGAGTGTTGTTCACAACGTGAAGACAACTATTTGTGTTTTTATTTATGACGTGCAATCTGGTATAACTCTGCAAATAAATATAGGCAACTGAATACGTTTGCAAATGCATATTCCTGCCCATTCAACATAAAAATAACAAAGAGAGACGATTTATGTCTAGAAACAATAATAGAGGACTGTCGTAATATGTGACGGAAATGACTCTTGACTCTTAAAAACTTTCTCATTGTTCAATTTAAGAGACAGCTTAGTGTCAACATGTTTTGCTTCTTTTTTCTTTTCTTTTTTTTAAGTATAACATGGGAGTATGGATTTGATCATGCCAATTTGGAGACTTAATTTGTTGGTAAACATCCAATCAAAAACATTGATAAGCTCAGACTGCAAAAGTAATCTTATTTTGTCAGGATTTTTTTTTCAGCAAAGTAAAAAGTGGTATCATTCACGTACACGTTTCCTTCCGCTTCTTTAAGAGAAACTGGTAGATCATTTAACTTAAATAACAAACAAAAAAGGTCCTAGGATGGATCCTTGGTGAACACCTGTATTAATGATCTTCGAGTCCGAACAGTTACAAATTAATTACGGTTAATTGCTTTCTGATTGAGAAATATTCACAAAACCGCAGTAATTCTGTATCCTTAATGCCATAATTGAGTGATGGACAGTGTCAAAGGTTTTCTTTAGATCAAGGGATACTGTTCCCACCATTATGTTATTCTTGATTTGGTAAAAACATATTCTGTTAATCCAAATCTTCCGACTGAGTTTTGTGTCCCTTCCTAAGGAACGGAAGAAGAAGAAAAGACCATTTTCTGCGTAAGAAAAGTAGTGAATGAACAATTAGCTCTTAAACTTTGGAAAGTAGTGGCAGAAAAGATATTGGGCAATAGTTACCCGGATCTGATTTACTACCTTTTTTGAAAATAGCTGAAGCACATTCATTTTTCCCGACGTTTTGAATTTTACCAGTTCTTAATCAGAGATTAATTTTGTATGCAAGCCGCTTGGGAATAGCTGAGGCACAAATTTTCAGAGTTTCGATTGGTAGTTGTAAATGCAAATTGCTTTTTAATCTCTAAACTTTTTCTGCCTGATATGTGAATTTCTTTTCCAGCAAGTTAAGAAATTATACAAATAATACTAAGTAGATTGGATAGATTTGGGATATTTTAGCTCGATTTTCAACAATTTCAACAAAGTATGTATTGAAGACATTAGTGATAGACTTTCAGTGAGAAATACTATTCTCCATTCATTTCAAGAGATATTATACCAGTGTCTTTGCTTTTTGGTAGAACTTTTCTTTTTATAATAGACCATATTTGGTTGTTGTTATCCTTATCATTATTAATGGTAGGACAACATAAATGTATGTTTTGTTGTTGTTGTTGTTTTGTGTCTTTTTTGGGGGGTGGGGGGCTTGATAAAGATGCTGGTTTCGTTTTAGATTTTTTATTATACATTTTATTAATATGCCAGTGTTCCGGTGTATTTCAACTCTAGTGCTTTTCGATAAATATTATCTTCTCTGTCATGCCTTGCCTGGTCAATTTCATCGCTGATCCATGCTTGTTTTTGTTTCTTATTTAATACGACAATGTTGATCAAGGCTATTATCGAAAATATTTCCCCATAATAATAGCAAGATTCAATATCATCAGGACATTTTATTGAAACAAGTTGACAGTAACTAAACCATCAATGAGTCATTTTGGTACTGCTGTTAACATTCCTGTCTCATTAGGAAACCTAACTTTCAAAAATAACGTCAATAACTTAATCCCTGGTCTTACCCATTGGGTATTATCATTTGTTCATGGAGCCGCCGTGGCTCAGTGTTTTGTGTGCAAATCTCGCAAGCAAAAGGTCGCGGGTTCGAATTCCACCATCGAATCGGCCCAGTTCGGCTTCCGTAGTGTGGCCATTTGCAAGACACTTTACTCAACTGCCTCGGCACCATATAACATTCATCTGTTGCTGTGCCGTAAAGCAAAAACCATACCAAATATTTGTTCACGCGCAGGGGGATCATGCCTCGTTTTCGAATGATCATAGTCATTTAGACATGCGTTATGCGGAACATAAAATTATGCATTAATATCCTTCTAGACGTTTCCCTATCATTCCAGTCAGATTTACGGTCATCCAGCTAAATATCAATACATAATAGGTAAACATTTACTTTCAAAACCTTGACCTGTCGGAAAAAGTAACAATACTGTTCGGTTGTCTTGTGAGATGAATATATCGAGGCGATCTCTGTGTTCACAGTCTATATTTTCACATCTCATACGTGACGTGTTAAGTAATATTTCGAGAAACACATAATTTGCTGTTTCATCTCGATTTTATTCTATATATTCTATCATAGACACATTAAATTTTTCATAAATTTACAAAAGAACGATCGCAATGTGTTGCTTCTTCACATCTCTATGATTTCCGACAGGTTCCGGGTCCGTTGTCAGGACTGGCAGGTATCCCATGTCTGCAAAGTAAAAAGTGAAATTCGCTTAAAGGTTTCCTCACTTGTCAAGTTATTACGCTGGTTGACCCAAATAGCACATTCTTTACTAGAAGCTTCGGAATTTTGGGGTGGTGAGAGAGGAAATCAAAAAGGGCCGAGGTAGACAATGAAAAATTAATTTTTAAACTTTTAATACTGAGATTGAGAATATACTCCAAACTTGATATAATATAGTCTAAGCTTTGCACGATTTTAGCCAGAATAAAATTTAAATCTTTCAGCGAGCATGTTTTGCGAAAATGTTATGCTCCCTAACGTTGTGTGATTTGATATACGATACAAACGTCGATGAGTATAACGCCGAACAGTTCTCAAATTTTGTAACGGTGCTTGTAACGATTTCGTAAGTGACATGTTATACGATATGATGCCAACGATAAAGTAAATAAACTTTTGGATGTCGCTTTATATAAGTCTCTAATTGCAGTTTTCTTCTTAATTTTATTTGACCATCCCTCACTTTCAATAGCAGGGCCGGATTAAGACCTTTAAAGGCCCTAAGATTATGATGTCCCTCCCCCCATATGTAATTAAAAAAAAAAAACACCGTAATTTCTCTCTTATTTTTTTAAAACCCTACTTTGCTGGTGCCCTAAGCACGTGCTTAGTCGGCTTATTGGGTAATCCAGACCTGGTCACTAGCGATACATGTGCAATTATATAACCTCCCAGTGTTGGAATAAAGTGACAACACTTTATTTCCTCTATCCTGGCAGCATACATCATTTGATTTTGTTTAAATAGTGTTAATTCTCATATAATAATATTAATAATAATAATAATAATAATAATAATAATAATAATAATAATTGCCAATATGTAAATTGCTGAAATGTTTTGTCGATAATAGGATTAAATCGAAGATTCGCTAAAATTTAATAACGTTAAAATATTGAGATTTATAATATTGCTGAAAATTTGGTTTTAGCAAAGGTCAGCTAAGTTGTATATATACCAGACCCAGTCCTACTTCAATTTACGGTTAGGTCTATTCGACCATGTCAGTTACACGGACGATATTTGTACCTGGCAGCACTGTTATGGTCTTCTAGCAACATTCAACTAAGCATCTTCTATTGAAGGATTTTGTAAAATACATCGGTTTGTTACCATTAAAAAACAGCTTTTCCATTTTGGACAATCTTTTCAGACATTGTAGAGGATTATAACATAAGCTGCGGACAAAGGATTTAACAATATTCATTCAACCAGTAGTCTGACATTGGAAAGTATTTGTTATAGAATGTTATCTTCATAAAATCCATGTCATAATTAATGATACACATGAGTGTACTGGGTAAGCAACTCGGCCCTGGACTCATCTGCCGGGACAGGCCCGGGGTTTTGCTCACACCAGTAAAACACCGGTAAAAACGGATTTTTTGACGGCCCACCGGCCCACCGATGCGGCGGTCTGCCGGGACGGGCCCGGGGTTTTGCTCACACCAGTAAAACACCGGTAAAAACGGATTTTTCTTGCGGCGACCTACCGGGATTTGTCCCGGTATGCCCAATGGCCAGTACACCACTGATGATACAGACATTTTTCTTAAGTCCGATAAATATGTTTTCTGGCATACTGCTGTAATCATGACCTCATTTTAGACGCTAGATTGAAGTGCTCAACAAAGCTTTCATTAATACTACATGTAAAAAATGTTGAAATGACATCGGATTTAAGCCAAAATTTACGTTATTCTCCCCGTCTAAATTCATAGTCAAAACTTATTATAGAGTTAACTTAAAGACAGGGTTTTGGAACCGGGTGGTTCCATCTGAACAGGCAAGAGACCAGGCCTGGCTTTCTCAACAACAAAGCATACAATTTACCAATCATGTGGCTATTCTGAGGTCTCTCTACCTCCGCCGACAGGGAGAAAATGATACAGGCTGAGTTAATCTTCCTTTTATATCCCAGCCCTGTGTTGAAAGATGTGAAGCCACGAAATCAGGCATGCTATTCACTAAATTTCCTTACAGTAGCATCCGACATCGGTGCATCACAAATCTGTGCTCTGCTTCGTTTGGGTTCCGTAAGGATGCGGAGCTCCAAAGTCTCTCTGCTACAGCTGATGCACGAGGCCTTCGTTGAGAAAAAAAGCAAAATTGAACATTTTCAAATATGGATGATGTTTTTTACTAGAGAAAAATGCACGTGCGAAGAAATATATCTAATTTGCAACTTGTGACATAGTTTAATCTTAAACTGTCTTATTATAAACGAAAACACATGACTGATGACCCTGACTTTATTATTTTGTCATGTGTGGTCATTTTGTTGTCATCATAATTTAAGCTTGTGCGCTACAATTTCATATCCCTCCATTCTCACATTCTGTTTTTTTTTTTTTTTTTTTGTATTATTACACTTATTTTCAAACACCATGATGCGCTTCCGTGCGTAGTTTGTTACTGTGCGTTTCAAAATATATTTTCACCGTTATTTAAACAATTTCTCGATGTCACACTCTTGGAATTTAAACAAATTTATATTATATTTTTGTACCTGGATCTCTTTTTTTCTCTCCAAGAAACCCCTTAGTGTATTTTCTGCACAGGACCGTAGGATTATTGAATAATTTTCCATTAAACAAGTCACTTGTCTGTTGTATTTGTAATAAATATTTTGCATTAAAATGTATTTTATCTTTTTTTTTTAATTATAACTGCTTTCAGACAAAATGTTGACTCCGGTTAATAATAATAAATTAAATCCCAGGAATTCTGCCTAAATTTTTCACCTGTGAAACTTATCTATTTTTGTTTAGAAATGTGTTGGACGTCACAAATGAGACATAAATAATATTGTGTTTAGTTTCATTTTTCGTGAAATCTGGCAGGCTCTAATTAAACCTCTTACATACAGTTATTTTTATGGAATCTCACAGAATGGTATCGTCTGAACCAATTAATTAAACATGATTTTGGGTCATAGACCTTTTCTTCTTTACTGAGATATAAAAAATGCAGTGATGAATAATGACAAATTAAACAAATAATTCTTATGAAGAGAAGAAAAAAAAATGTGAAGTGACCCCAGATATGTAACTTTCAAGAAACAATAAATCAACACATATGCTTACACAATCCTGTACTATCAGAACAAAACTCTGGAGTCAATATCTTTTTATCTGTCCACCTCAGCTCTCCATACTTACCAAATGCTCTGTAGAAGATTTGTGCCATCCACATGTTCTCCCCACATGCATGCCTCACCCCCGAGTACAAAACCAGCAGGAATGGAATTACCTGTCAATAAATGTATGTTTTGACTGTAGATGGTATTCTACAGGTGTGATAGTACACATCAATATTAAATAAATTAGTTTACCTGCGCTGACTTCGTCTCTATTTATGATGGTTTACAGATTTACAAAATAAATATGAAAATCCTTACGATGTTAAAGTTATTTACTCTAGAAATAAATGACCATAACAACAGTGGCACTAACACGTGCAGTTTCTCATAACTCCAAAGGGCTAAATATGTGTGCAAACATTTCTCCGCCGCTATTATTGATTATATTCTATTGCAATTAAAGGGGTGAACATTTTTAATATTAAACCAGACTGTCTGTAAGTCTTGTCTTATCTGAGAGCTTCAGAAGGGAAACAACGTTTTCAGCGTATGTATAGTGTTCATATTAGTTGGAGCTTATGTATAGTGTTCATATTAGTTGGAGCTTATTTATAGTGTTCATATTAGTTGGAGCTTATGTATAGTGTTCATATTAGTTGGAGCTTATTTATAGTGCTCATATTAGTTGGAGCTTATGTATAGTGTTCATATTAGTTGGAGCTTATTTATAGTGTTCATATTAGTTGGAGCTTATGTATAGTGTTCATATTAGTTGGAGCTTATTTATAGTGCTCATATTAGTTGGAGCTTATTTATAGTGCTCATATTAGTTGGAGCTTATTTATAGTGTTCATATTAGTTGGAGCTTATTTATAGTGCTCATATTAGTTGGAGCTTATTTATAGTGCTCATATTAGTTTGAGATTGAAAAGAACTTCCTAAATTTCCTCATTGGAAATTACTTGGGATAAACTAATATGTTTTGATTTTTTTAAATACATAACAGTAAGTGTTGGCTATTTAAAATTTTATGGCGAAAATCTAATTGGCTTCAATAAGATTCAGTGATGTATAATTTATTAAGGTTCGTAGTTCTATTGCACCGCACTTTTTTCTCAGCGGAAGGTTAACATTTCCGGTGGCTGAGGGAAGCAATTATAGAAACATTCTAGCGATGAATCTTTCAATGTATGTATTTATTCATGTCTCGTAAAAAAGGCTATTACAGACAAGCAGACGGAGGGAAAGATAGAAGAAAACAAATGTAAACAATAAAGATAGGACAAGCATACCTATCTCTTTCATTGGATCTACCGTATAAAAATCTCTCCATGAATATCCATGGCCTGTGTGGTCCAAGTACCACTTGGTGGAATAAATAAAGTCAAAATCAGCTTCAATTATTTTCCCTATCGAAGTATACCTGAACAATTCATCTTCCCATGCTTGGATAGTCAGTGATGGTGGCAACTGGAATATATATATATATATATATATATATATATATATATATATATATATATATATATATATATATAGAGAGAGAGAGAGAGAGAGAGAGAGAGAGAGAGAGAGAGAGAGAGAGAGAGAGAGAGGGGGGAGGGCTTGTGAGTGGAAACTGTTTAGAGGTTTAATTTCTTCCTGTATGATAATGATGATAATGTGCAGATTCGTTTTTTAAGATTATCTTATATGGAGACAGTTATTGAAAAATAAACATATTACTAATTTTACATATCATCATGTGACAATCACTTTGCTATCACTTCATTAATTGTCGTTTTAATGGCATCTATGAGCCTTTTAAAGCTAATGCTCTATGGCTGAAAAATAACTATAATATGCCATTTTAAGTGAATCAGAGGCCAATCTGGTTAATATAAGAATTCTTTTCGCAAAAATACATGTTTTTTCTCAGTTTTATTCGTCTTTATTTTAATTCTTGTTTAATAGCGAAGAATCAAACCAACACTCACACACTGCAGAGGCTTGTGACGAATATTATAACAGAAAGTTTATGAATGAATACTTCTTTCGGAATGGCGTTTATTTCGTGAAGCTTCTGCTACTCTTGAAAGGATATATAATTAAATATTTCGTCCTTTGCAGTACGATAATTAAGTGTTAAAATATTTTATATTGAATGACAACATGTCACAATACAGCAAATTCGTGAGCCTAATTCGCAGGCCTCATTCGTTTATCGAAGAAAATATTATTTGGAGAGATAATAAAATAATATGTTAAATATGATAATGATATTTACAACTTTAATTGCACTTTAGCAGCTCATACAATTGTGTTTAGATCAAATAAAATATCTTTTAAATGTAGTTTTCCCTGCAAGAAAAAGTCAGATAATGCTGAATGTGAATCAGATGATATTATGCAGTCCATGAGATCTGTACATAATAGTGATATGCATTTTTTTTTTTTTACAAGAATAGATAGTGCAGAATTCAACGAAGCATACATGTGTCTGGTCCCCAGTTTCACTGAATTTCCCCAAATTTCTCCTAAGATCGAGAGTATACATTATCTAGTATATAATACTTTTGACAATATTGTTTTTTGTTTTTGTTTTTGTTTTTATTATTATCATAGGTAGATTTACTGAGAAAAAGGAAGAAAAATTCAATAACTTTTAAAGTATACACCTGGAAAACATTTTTTCTTTATCAAATAAAAGAGTTGAGGAACCCTTAAGATTTAAGGAAATCCTCAAAATTTCCTATTAAGTACAGCAAAAGTATTTTAAGGGGAATTCAAGCTATTATCATTGCATTCTAATATTTGATGTCTGTTTAATGATTAGTCAAATTTCATTGTTGCCAACCAAGCAATATCAAAGATATTTGAAAAAAGAAAATTTGTTTAATGTTTAGTAAAATTTCATTGTTGCCAACCAAGCAATATCAAAGATATTTTAAAAAAGAAAATTTGTTTAATGAAAACGCGTCTTAGTGCCATAGATGTAACAACAAAATTCACCATGTATGAATCTTTCATGGAAGCATTATTGCTATGTTATGCATTATTACTGTGTTATGCATTATTGCTATGTTATGTATTATTGCTCTGTTATGCATTATTACTATGTTATGCATTATTGCTATGTTATGTATTATTGCTATGTTATGCATTATTACTATGTTATGCATTATTGCTATGTTATGCATTACTGACATGTGCATTATTGCTATGTTATGCATTATTGCTGTGTTATGCATTATTGCTATGTTGTGCATTAGTGCTATGTTATGCATTATTGCTGTGTGATGCATTATTGCTATGTTATGCATTATTCCTATGTTATGCATTACTGACATGTTGTGCATTATTGCTATGTTATGCATTATTGCTAAGTTGTGCATTATTGCTATGTAATGGATTATTGCTATGTTATGCATTACTGATATGATATGCATTATTGCTATGTTGTGCATTATTGCTATGCTGTGTATTATTGCTATGTTATGCATTATTGCTGTGTTATGCATTATTGCTGTGTTATGCATTACTGATATGTTATGCATTACTGCTATGTTATGCATTATTGCTATGTTATGCATTATTGCTATGCTGTGTATTATTGCTATGTTATGCATTATTGTTATGCTGTGTATTATTACTATGTAACTTCTGCCTATTTATAATCGATAATGATTGATTGTATGACTGGAAATGAGAACAGACTTACTGTTTAATAAGGTTTGTGTAGAGAAATCCGGGGGATTAGGCGAAGGTTTAACTCCTTAAGCATGAGATATTGAGCTGAAGAAGACTTTATCCATAATATATTCTACCGCTCGTTTTGCGCATTGATTTATGGTAAAGCAAAGTAAATAGATAACCAGCGCAAGGGGTAACTTTATGTAAACCTTCAAAAACTGAAAAAATACGTGCGATATGCTTGTAAACATCTTAAATTGCATTAGAATACTAGGTTTACTGATATCGATAACAACGTCATGGTTGATAATTAAAGCACAACTGTGATTATAAGACATTTCAAAAAACTAAAGTTGCTTAAGTACTGAATATACGAAAGTCGAGTTACTAATAAATGATTACAATTTTTGATGATCAAAATCCGCAGAGTTAATGCCTATACTTCGATTCGATGCAAAAAAAGGAATGTTTTTTTATACAGTCATTCCAGCGTCAAGCAATTTTTTATATATAAAAACTTTGCTTGAAATGAGGTATTGGTCATTTAGTTTTGATCTGATTTAGTCACTCCGTCCACTGCATAATCCTTCGACGTATGCCACTTTATGTTTTGGTCTCCTTAAAAGTTCAAATTTTCATCAATTCCATTGTGAGATAACATTACCAAATAAGCTGAAGAGAACACCTTTTATCTCTTATTATCGGTACAAACGATGTGAAGATAACTATTAAATAATGAATTATTCATTTACTGGGGGGGGGGGGGCAAATTCAGGCCCCTTTGTCTAAGCGCAAAACTTGGACTCGGACTAAGCGCAAAATTTGAACTCGGATTCAAGACTCCAAATTTAAAAACCATACTTAAGATCTTTCGCTATCACACAAATGTTTCAGGTATGTAGATATAGAAACAATTTGACTACTTTGACATTTACCTAAATCTAATCTCCCAATGAGTCAAGTTATAGAAAATTAAAAGTTTTGAAACATGAACACGAGTTAAATTTTTCGTGACTACAGGATCTGGTTTTTCGTGCTTACATTCAGAGATTTCTCCAACAAGTCACTCCAGACGATCGTTCTTCTGTCTGGTGCAAGGTGTGTTATCAGGGAATGCAATCTGCGAATATAATAGGAATGGAAGAAATATAACAAGTTATAAATGATAGATAGGTACCAAAATTCAAATGAAATAATGGATAATTTTCTCGATATAAATCTTTGTCATGATTTTTATATATCAACAGGACAAAATGCAAAACAATGAAGTATCCTCATAAACCTTCCCTTCAGGCGCTAGGTCCATGCAAGCGACAACTACCGCATAGACGGTTAATTTCGCTGAAGTTTTGCTTTCGTTTTTTTCGTGTTCATATCATGTTCAAATCAGTCTTCCTGGAAAATAAAACCTCATTAAAAATGCTTATAAATAACATACAAAATAAATAATTACAAATAATGTCCTACAGTCTGATGCACAAAAGTAACTTTTGTTTACTCCGTAGTCTAAATCATTGTTTTTGTTTGTTTGTTTGTTCTTATTTTATCCAGTCAACCATTCATTGTTTTATTCGTCTTTTTCTCTTTCCTCTTCTTAATTTTTTCAGTTTTGTTGGTTAACAATTGCTTCAGTATTGTCAGATGGTTGTTTGTTTTCTGTATGGTATTTTTATAATTACATGCTTAGTGCCACCTCCGGTACTTGGATGTATATATAGAATACATGTAAGGGAAAGGACCCTTGATAAATGATGAAAAGGCAATACAATTGTTTTATGAAACAAAAGTAAATCTTTCGAAAACGTCGTAAGTACGGAAACGAGAAATGGAGACACCGGTAAAATAACACTCAAAACAACCCAAACCTACCTTTGAAAGTATCTGCCGAGATGTCTCTTTGCTAATCGGTGAGCGTCAGCTTTTAAGAGGGTATCGTTCTGTATTAAGAGTTCATTTTCTCTGAAAACAAAGCGGGTGCATTAATAAAATATGGATTTAATGTCTTCCGTGTCATTTTTTTAAGCACTAAATACTTGGTTGTGAAGATATCCAGGTAGAACATAAAACGTTTGATTTTTCACCTTGTATTACTCAAGTTTCACAGCTTGTTGTCTCTTCTTATAGTAAAGATATACAATACACCAGAGTCGGAGCGTCACTGTCATTGGAAAAGGTCTCTTTATCAATCCTGTATGGAGAGCCATATAATGTTATTGTTCCTTGTTCCTTATCTACCATCTTGTGAACTACTTAGGCTTAGATGTTCCCTCCGCAATCACCTTCAATGTTTTTTACCCGTAGAAATGTTTCAAACAAAACGAGATTTAGGAAGTTCTTATGCCTGCCTATGATTTCAACTTATTATGATGGAACTTAGTATATCAATTATGTATGTTAACATAACAAAGAAAAGCGTAAGCGAGGCGGGATGCCAATCTTCAACCTCCACAATGCTTAGAATGGTTGCACTGGAGCTATGTTACGCTGATGGTATATGGCAGAGATCCAGTAGAATTTTTTTTTTATTCAAAAGAGACAAAGCCTTAAAAGCACAATGAAGCAAATATTTTCATCTCGAGAAAGAAAATTCGCATAGATTTGTTGTTGACATACTTATATCGGCTGTCTGAAGATGAAAAGATGCATGTCAATGCGAAACGTTAATACTCAGTTCTCAACGATACCTTGGAAACCAGCATATATGAAAAACAACACTATCCAGCGTTATGTATATTGAATTTATAATATGTGTCCATGAAGTAAGTTGTACTTTAGTGATTATTTTGTAAATAATATATTTACTGCATTTGAGTTCAAGGTTAGTTTTGTTTACGTAGCATTTAGTACTTAGATTGGAACATTCCATGTCTTGATGTGAGAAAAGTCAGGTACGCACAGTAATTTTCTATTAGAGTTACTCATTTTCTAGAATATTCTTTTAGGTGACTTGTCTTTACATTTATAGAGCATTTGGTAAACAAGATTCCATTCCTATATATACTAAACTTCATGTTATAAAGATCAGTCTATTAAGGAATTTATTTTAGTAATTAGATGTTACAGTTGTGAAAATCAGAGCAAATACAGAGAGAGGAATTGTTTGTTTTAAATATTCTTTGGAATTACTAAAAGTGCTCATTCTCATTTTGGATTAATTCTTGACTTTGTTATTGTTTGGATTACATCATTCAGGCATATCAGGACATTCCAGACTACTGACACATCAGGAAATTCAAGACTATTGGCACATCAGGACATTCAAGGCATCTGGAGTTCATTCGGAACATTCTATATTTAGGACTTGTGATTAGAAAACTTAGGAGTATTGGATTATTTGGACTTTAATTCACTTTACTGTAAGTGTCTTTTGAATTTTCACTTTAAATATCTAGAAATAAATAGCTTGTTGATTTTACTTACATGTTGGTTTCACTTTCTTTCTGTTACATATGTTTAGGCCACAGCGTCGTAACACAAGATCAATAAATTAATTCACAAAAGTCACCTTTTTTCAAACTTTAGGTGCAATATCCTGAAGATATACTCACAGCTATAGCTTATTTTTCTGACACTGAAGCAACAGTGCCTATGAAAGTGATCAGATTTTTCCATTTACACCTGATCAACAATCACAAAATATTCCTGCACAATATCATGATGCAGTAAAATAATGCTCAAATTATTTACAACATATGTTGTGGTGACTGATTTTTTAATTCAAAAGCATGATAAAAAAAAATTATTGATATCTTTTAAATTTGAAATATCTACAGTGTAATCAATGTCTTTCATAAAACCTATATTCACCATGAAGGTATTTGGATATGTGTTAGAAGTAAAAAGTTTTGTTTTCCGCGAAGTCAGTACGCTATCAATCAGTTTTTCAGACGATACTTATGATCACTTACAAACATTTCAAGTTAAATTCATCTCCTCCAAGATGGATATGGGAACTAGGAAAAAGTTCCAACACCTCCGTATAAAACCTTTCTAGGAAGTCAAATAAGGCCTCATTGGTTATATTCATAAATGCCGGCTGGTCACTCGAGCAGGACATCATGAGTTCCGGGCTGCCAGCTTTCCATGATGCCGTATGACCTAGACATGAATGGACAAAATTATCATAATCTGCTTAAATATAAATTAAACAACCCCTTTGAAATACTCGTTCATATTTTTGTCATTATGATAGTGGTCCTTAAATTCCAGTCGTTATATAATATTCTTTCCATATAGAATGTTCCAGACATACCATTGCATATGACCTCTACTAGATTGTCAAAATATTTATGTATAATTCTTTTGTCAATTTCAAAGATTTTCTTGGGTTTAAGTCCTTTTAAACATTCTCTTAACATTTTTTTCTCATTCATGCTCTTTGTTTGAATCCACTTCCTGTATGGATCCTCCGAAATTACCATTTGCGAATTAACACTTATGAAAAGTACTGTTTTTAACTAATGTGGAATTTGTCTGCAAAACCTAGCATGAGTATAGATTTCGTCTGAGTGAACAGACGCATAAATCTTCGTATAACCTACTTATATATATATATATATATATATATATATATATATATATATATATATATATATATATATACACACTAGAAGTATAAAAGTTAAATATTCCCTCTTTTTTCAATGTTGTATCTTTACTCTTTGCTTCTTGTTTATATTTGACCCGTTCTCTATCATATTTCTTTAGAAGTTTTGAATTATATCTTTGTTACCAAAAGTGTGAGAATTTGTTGCACGATTGATCAACATTCTTTATCGGGAATTTTAAATCAAACGTCTCGACAAATATTTATTCAATTTCATAATATACCTAATTAGACAAAGTCCGAAATGTAGTTAAGTCCTAAATTTAGTTAAGTCCGGGCTAAGCAAGCTTAAACTGTATCTTAAAATCAGTACATGGAAAAGCATGGTTTAAGTGTGTATACTTTTTTAAATACATGGTTTAAGTGTGTTTGCTTTTTTTTTTTGGTGAAGAGATAATTAAATCAAAATATTTGAAATGAAAAAGCAAACATTTCAACAGAAAAGTCCGTAACCATCTATTGTCATTTGTTATTCGGCAATGTGTTATCTGGAATTTTGCAATTTCTTTTCCATCCTATATAGCGGTCTTGAAAAATTATAATCCGCAAAAGAAACCATCTTTTTCACATTAAAAAGTTTGTGGTGCCTTCATTTTGAAAATTGTACCTGACATCAATCACACTGTTATATTTCCTTGATTATATAAGAGGTTTTGTTCCTACTTGAAGAAATCGTGTCCCTCGTCTATGTTGAGATGAACTAAAATGTCGTAGGTCTAGGCTGAGACGAACTAATCCTTGTTAAATATGTACATGTAATGTTGTAGGCCTATGTTGAGTTGAACTAGTCTTTGTAAAAATGTGTGCATATAGTATTATAGGTTTATGTGGAGACGAACTAGTCCTTTTCAAAATGTGGGTATATAGAGCCGAAGGCGTATGTTCATCTGAAATAGTCTTTGTACGAATCTGTGCATATAGTGTAGTACGCCTATGTTGAGATGAACTAGTCTTTGTAAAAACGTTTGCATATAATGTCGTAGGCCTATGTTGAGATGAACTGGTCTTTGTTAAAATGTATGCATAATAGTGTCGAAGGTCTATGTTGAGATGAACTGGTCTTTGTCCAAATTTGTGCATATAGTGTCGTAGGTCTATGCTGAGATGAACTAGTCTTTATAAAAATGTGTCCATATAGCGTCGTAGGCCTATGTTGAGATGAATTAATCTTTCTAAAAATTAGTGCATATAGTATCGCAGGCCTATTTTGAGATGAACTGGTCTTTGTCAAAATGTGCGCAAATAGTGTTGTAGGTCTATACATCTTGTGCACTTTCATGGATGGGAATTGTATTTTATCTCAAAGTTCGACCAAACGATGACAGGAAAAGTTACATCTAGAGATTTGACCAAATGATGGCAGAAAAAGTTATCTCTAAAGGCCCTACCAAATGATCACACGTAAAGATAAATATCTTGGACGACAAATTTCTTGAAAGCTATCAAAGTATTATCATCGTATATCCGCCATATTTGATGCATTACCTGGTGTATCGAATTCAGGTACAATTCGTATCCCCCTCTGTCGGGCGTATTCCACCAACTCTTTTATGTCATCAGCTGTGTACACTTCATTCTTGCTGAAAGAGCCCTGAATGTGAATCAAAAAAAGCGCATGTATATATATATATATATATATATATATATATATATATGTAGGTAGGTACGTACACATGCATATGTATGTATGTATGTATGTATGTATGTATGTATGTATGTATGTATGTATGTATGTATGTATGTATGTATGTATGTATGTATGTGTGTGTGTATGTGTGTGTGTATGTATGTATGTATGTATGTATGTATGTATGTATGTATGTATGTATGTATGTATGTATGTATGTATGTATGTATGTATGTATGTATCAGTTTGTCTATCTATCTATCTATCTATTTATGAAGCACTTCGGCATTATACCGATTGTAAAAGCTCTCAAATTACGATTTTTTGAAAGACAAGAAACTTCACTGCGTCCAAATTTAAAACAAAACGACACAAATTTAAATAAGTTATGCGAAATTAACAATTATGAGTGAATTTGTTTTCGAGAAAATATGAAGGAAAAGTAACACTCACCTTATTCGATAGTTCTAAAATAGCACTCTTAAAAGGGAATGATTCGTCATCCGTCACGTGCCAATGAAAGACGTTCAGCTTACTCATTTCCATAGCGTCCTGTATCAAACGAAAAGCAGTAGCTTGATGTACACAATTTCTTAGGAGACATACGAGTTACCTCCCTTACCATTAGGTCAGAGGTCATTTGGGGGCAAAATGTATTTTTCTCATCAATGGGGTGTTCAGTTCAATGCGAATTGCAGACAAAATGCAATATTTATATGTAATTTCATAGTACCCATAAACTTCTACACCACATACCCAAATTTCTGCATTATTTGGGGTTCATTCACTGAAATCGCAACTCGTAGACTTTTTACCCCGATACTGACCCTGACCTTTGAAGCTCTTCAATGCGTAACGGGCAAGCATGATAGTAAATGTCGGCCAAAGAGTCCATTTATGTATTTTTTAAAAAATGTATTTAAAAAAGTTATATAAAAGAAATCATAGACTATGTCTCGTGGTTTGTCAGCAGTATTTATTAACTAAAATCCAAGACCATGGACACTAGATGGTAATGTTTCTAACAATGAGGCAGAGCTGTGGAATTTCATTTTTGCTCTGATAACAATTATCTATTAAATATTGAAAGATATGGTTGTCTTTAGTTACATTTACAACAGAATTGTTAATGCATGCGCATTATTTGTCTACGATTGCTGTATGACGTGTCCTTGTACCTATTTGTCAGTGAAATGCGAGTGATATGCACATCTCATGTTGATGACAGTGAAATGCGAGTGATATGTACATCTCATGTTGATGACACTGAAATGCGATTGATATGTACATCTCATGTTGATGACAGTGAAATGCGAGTGATATGTACATCTCATGTTG
Source organism: Margaritifera margaritifera (assembly GCA_029931535.1). NCBI lineage: Eukaryota > Metazoa > Mollusca > Bivalvia > Unionida > Margaritiferidae > Margaritifera > Margaritifera margaritifera. The sequence goes on from JAQPZY010001682.1 coordinate 1,109,757, forward strand.
ATGACAGTGAAATGCGATTGATATGTACATCTCATGTTGATGACAGTGAAATGTCAGTGATATGTATAGCTCATGTTGATGACAGTGAAATGCGAGTGATATGTACATCTCATGTTGATGACAGTGAAATGAGAGTGATATGTACATATCATGTTGATGACAGTGAAATGCGATTGATATGTACATCTCATGTTGATGACAGTGAAATGTCAGTGATATGTATATCTCATGTTGATGACAGTGAAATGCGAGTGATATGTACATCTCATGTTGATGACAGTGAAATGAGATGATATGTACATCTCATGTTGATGACAGTGAAATGCGATTCATATGTACATCTCATGTTGATGACTGTGAATGCGGGTGATATGTACATCTCATGTTGATGATTTTATCTCATACAAAATTAAAAGGAAAGTCTAAACCTCCTCACAAATTTTAAAGGGCTTTAAAGGGCTATTCCAAATCCTGGCGTCATAAAAAAAATAGCGTTGACAAATCGAAAGAATTAATGTTGTAAGGATATACTTTTGTTTTGTTTTTTATTCTCAGACAAATATGATTAATTTAAATTTTATAATGCGTCTTTAGTATTGCAGATCGATAGAATCTTATATGATTCCGAGGCGGATTGGGGAGGGGGGGGCGAATTTTGCGAACCCCCCCCCCCCGAAAAACCAACCAATCAAACAAATTAGCCCGTAACAATCGGAATGTTTCCAAAGTAAGTTTTCTTAACAGTTAGATGGTTACAATTATGCTCTGGAAACGCTTAAATTGCAGGAGCTTTTGGGGGCCTCCTGGGGTTTCCGTCCCGCACACCCCTCGCTTACTTGTTTAGCCCCCCTCCCCCAACGATATTTTTGGATCCGACCCCGTGTCCTGTGATTAACAGATTGTTCTGTTGCAACATCTTATTAGATAAGTTATTCTGTTAATAATAATAATAATAATAATAATAATAATAATAATAATAATAATAATAGTAATAATAATAATAATAATACCAAATTCTGTCGAATGAGTTCTGTCGGCAGGAAATGGCGGGCAGTATCAATCAATACACCACGATACGGATATCTGGGAAAGTCGCGTATGTAAGTTTCAGGTAGATGAATCTAAAAAGAGATTTACATAATTTTAAAACTAGAAAAGATCAGATGTTTCTCTCAGGAATTAAAATAGAAAGTATGATTTGTTTGCAATACAAGACACTATAAAATAATATATAAATCCAGCGATGTTAATTCTTCCATAAGTTTACATATTTCTTGGAATGTTCAAACTTCATTTCTGGAAGACTTGCTTGTAATAACTTTATGTAAAGAGGCTAAAATAACAATCATTACAGCTCACGTGGTATCACTGACTATATACATTTCTAACCTAGACATCAATAAGGCGTCAATAATCTTAAAAATTTCATGCAATGCATTAACCTGTGAGTTGCCATGATAGAATTGCGACATCAAAACAACAAACGTATTCTGACTACTATATAATGTTAAGATACCTATGCACAATAAATTGATGTCATTTTGGTCACAAACAAAAAATCCCATACTTGTCTAAATTTTCATTTATTCAGTTTCTCTGGAGAAAAATAAGGTGATATTTCCCCTAAAATGTTAAATGCTAGTTTGAAATTAATATACTGTTTAATGGGATCCAGGTAGCGCCAACTTTTTTTTTTTTTAATTTTTTTTAAATTTTTTTTATTTTTTTTTTTATCGTTTTTTTTTTTTTGGGGGGGGGGGTTGCTCACCGATAGATTTGAAGAAAATTATAACTTTGCACAAAACATGAAAGATATTATATTACCTTAAAAACGACTGCCTTTGGCAGTATTTACTGTTGTTAAGACCTTAATGTGGGCCGTATTTGGTCAAATAAGACTGCCTACTGTTTCTTTAAAAAAAAATAAAAAAATTTAAAATTTAAAAAAAAAAAAACATTTAGAAAAAGCCATCCAGTTTGCCTAATGCATGACGTTTTATTGCAGATAGAATTAAGCTTGCGTAAGTAGTAATAGAAACATGACACTAACAAGTAAAAACATAAATTAGCGTACATATTGACTGTCTTCCGAAGGACAGAGAATCTGGGTAAGGGTCTCCAATCCGCGTAAAGCACCCCACACGTCTGGAGCAGCAATGCTGAGACCATTTTGATGAGCCAGTACTGTATCTGAAAGCGACAATGAAAAGTAAGCAATGTATGGTTTGATGTTACTAAGCAAGCAACATGTAAGACAAAGAATGATTGGATGTACTAAGCTTTCGATACTTTCAGCACTCCCGGTACTATTCAGCTCTCATAGTAAAGCTCCGGACACACCATGATATTTAAAATTAAATAACTTTAAATTTTTGAATGCTCATTTTCAAACCTATATTTCTCAGTATAGATCGATCCTTGATGCAAGCTTCTGTGTGGAGAAAGCCATATGTCTGCTGCATTTTGTTATTATTTTTATTTTTTATTTACATGTGTTTCAAACATGTGTTTTCAACTCCGCACCTAAAGAATCAGGTGTTAATTTCACTAATTAGTGTTCGAAAGTCAAGTCCGTAAAAGGACTGAAATTCCGTCAACAAAACATTATCTCTATTTTTTCAGTCACAGATAGGATAAGCTCTCAAAAGATTCTTGTTACCAAAATTTTACTTTTCATTACCAACCAATCATGACCAGCTAAACCCATATATACGCTATTTTATCTATACCCATTTCTAGACTGGTTCCCATTATTCTATATAATTAGTACTGTGAGTCCTTCAGATGTGCTTCCCATCAAAAGCAGCACAGATTGTCTACGTTTTATTTAATTTTTTCTCAAGAAAATCCTTTAGGCGATAAAATGTATTAATGAATGGACGATGATGACGAATATTACGGTCCACTCTGTCACATCTAAGCATAAACAAAAAATGACTTTATCTTTGCAAAAAAAAAGAAAAAAAAAAAAAAAAAAATTCACCTGCAAAATATCACTGCTTTTTAACAATAATCAGCAACAATCAATGGAAGCCAATAGCGTCAAAGCGTTTAACGATAATGACTAAATCAGATTGCCTTTACAGTAATTAGTATCTGAGTCAAAATTAAACTATAAAATAGTTATTCATTATAATCGAAAATCCTTTGTTAAAACCTGATATCATCTTAAAATATTGCCATAAAATACATACATGACTCGTCCACATATAGATCGGGATAACTGGTGCAGGAATGTATATTTATTGTTATTGTCTTTAGTGCATTTGTTCTCTCCGATTGTCCTACATTCTTATTCTCATCATTCTCTATAATACCAGCCAACGACCTCTTTCTGTATCTGATTATTCCGATGTCAAGTGTGGTGCAGTTTGCTCCCAATGTGACAACGTTTAACTTGTTAAAAGGAACCAAATAAATCCAAGTCTTGTTTTGCACAAAAATGTTAGGCATCGGCCAGGGTTGGCAATATCTTGCAGAGGGCGAAGATATCTTGCGTAAAAGTGGCCAAAGGTGATCTGAAAAAAATTATACAAATGTTAGGCAACGGCCAGGGTTGGCAATATCTTGCAGAGGGCGAAGATATCTTGCGTAAAAGTGGCCAAAGGTGATCTGAAAAAAATTGTACAAATGTTAGGCATCGGCCAGGGTTGGCAATATCTTGCAGAGGGCGAAGATATCTTGCGTAAAAGTGGCCAAAGGTGATCTGAAAAAAATTGTAAAAATGTTAGGTATCGGCCAGGGTTGGCAATATCTTGCAGAGGGCGAAGATATCTTGCGTAAAAGTGGCCAAAGGTGATCTGAAAAAAATTGTACAAATGTTAGGCATCGGCCAGGGTTGGCAATATCTTGCAGAGGGCGAAGATATCTTGCGTAAAAGTGGCCAAAGGTGATCTGAAAAAATTGTAAAAATGTTAGGTATCGGCCAGGGTTGGCAATATCTTGCAGATGGCGAAGATATCTTGCGTAAAAGTGGCCAAAGGTGATCTGAAAAAAATTGTAAAAATGTTAGGTATCGGCCAGGGTTGGCAATATCTTGCAGAGGGCGAAGATATCTTGCGTAAAAGTGGCCAAAGGTGAACTGAAAAAATTTTAAAAATGTTAGGCATCGGCCAGGGTTGGCAATACCTTGCAGAGGGCGAAGATATCTTGCGTAAAAGTGGCCAAAGGTGAACTGAAAAAAAAATTTAAAATGTTAGGCATCGGCCAGGGTTGGCAATATCTTGCAGAGGGCGAAGATATCTTGCGTAAAAGTGGCCAAAGGTGAACTGAAAAAAAAATTAAAAATGATAGGCATCGGCCAGGGTTGGCAATATCTTGCAGAGGGCGAAGATATCTTGCGTAAAAGTGGCAAAAGGTTATCTGAAATGTTTGTTAAAAATGTTAGGCATCGGCCAGGGTTGGCAATATCTTGCAAAGGGCGAAGATATCTTGCGTAAAAGTGGCCAAAGGTGATCTGAAAAAAATTGTAAAAGCTATTAAACTTGAACGTTTAATTGTAATATACTTTTAAATAATGTTTGAAACAAATTTACACATAAAAAATCAGATCATGAATCCTGTATATCATAAAGAAATGTCTTTTTAGAGTGAGTAAAGCATAAAAACATAGGATTATATAATATATGTGTTAATTTATTCAATAAATTACAACACATTTAGAAGAAATTGTATTTATTAGGTAGATTTGAAACGTCTTGATTTGCATAATGAATAATGGAATCCATTTGTTGAATATCGTATATATTGGAAAATTAAATATTCATACCATTGGTTCTCGTAACAGCAGCACTGTCATGTCTTATGGTTTCTTCCTTTTCATGTCCTGCGAAAACTACAGCCCTAAGTGGTCCATACATAAAATAAGAAAGCGTTCCAAATGCGAACAATAGATATAAAGAGCGCATTATCCTTACAGATCTCCATCTGCGCATTGTGCGAGAAAAGTTCCTAGTAATACAGAAGAGTTATATGAAAAACAAAAAAAATTCACTCTGATTACAATCTACATCTACTTATAATAAATAGATCAGATGGTCACCGATGTAGGTCTTGTTCTGTTCACTTTTTGATTCACCAATCAAAGAACAGATTACATATTTTTGAAAGTTAACAATGGCATTCAGAACATATCGTTACAAACGATAACTCGCTCTAACACGAAATGCAATGCTTTATCTGATAGGCTGATAAATATAAATGGACCAGGAATTCCAAAGATCAGGGGTACATGAACTTTTATTGGTACCTGTCAGATCTCCGTTATGTAGGAGATCTCGATTTTAATCAGATTAATAAAAATCCATCTTAATTCCCTACTTACGTTTCCTGTAAGTATTGATCTTTAGAGGCGACCTGTTATTCATAGTTTATTAAGTGCAATAACACCGTGGATAACCACACACGTTGACGGTACAATGACAACAGGTGGAATCAGCTCAAGTTACATACGGAATGCGTTCCAAACACGTGGCTAAGTGCACGTCAAAGGTAAGTTTTACCTATTTTTTCCTTCAAACATTATAGAAAAGTTGTAGCCCATAAACAGGCTGTGGTTTTAACAATTACGTGGACACGATGTGACTGGTGTATGCAGGAATTTTTTTACTCAAATTCTTTATTTTATCGCATTGTTCCCTTAATATATGTTAGTAAATGACTTCCACAACCATTTCAAAGTAGATCAAACCTGAAAATAGTATTTATATAGTTATTTTGAAAGTTCTCTTGCCATTCCCAAGCGATATTATAACTTGTTTGAAATTAAGCCAGATAATGCGTTCCGTTCGGTGCGCAGAGGGTATGGTAAAAGTACGGTTTGCATGTTGTTTTTCAGACACTCTTTCATTCTTTCAAAATTATAAAATTAACTTCATGAAATATACTTTCATTAACGTACAACGTAGAATCTTGAATAATTTTGTTTGCTTACAATATTCATGTGCCAGCATCGATCAGTCCCATAAATGAATACAGGTGATTACACGCCAAGTAGGCAATTTAATATTATTATATTTTATGATTTTTTAGGTGGCATGAAACATATTCTAGGTAGCGCTTTTCTTGACGAAAATATCGTATAAAAAAATTTCAATGCACTTTATGACATCTTTGTTCTTTGCTGATGCTTCAAATGGTTGTAATGCATTTGTATCCAATCCATTCTTCGTCCTCCGATATTACTCGCAATTTGAAGAAAAAAGTTTCAGTAACACGAGCAGTATAAGGCGACGATGTAGGGCATAAGGGGATTCCCATGTTAAATACTGTCAAATGTTTATTGAGTATAAGCCAAATTTAACATTAGACCACCATTTTGAAATTTATGTTTTTAACAGTGTAGCATTATGGCGGCGCTCTACAGTTTCGTATTTTGCATGGGTTAGATTTTTAAAGAAAAAGAATTACCCAGGTTTACCTCACTGGTTTTCCTGGCTATTTAAACAAGACCTTGTATATCTTAGGTATTGTTAACAGAAATGTTAATTCCCTTGATTTTGGTGTAAGTTAATGATGGGTGCAATTTGGGTTATAAAGTATACAGCTTGGTCTTACTTAAGATGTGCACCTCTAAAAAAAACTGCTTGCTCCGCTTAATCATTTTCATTTTCTGGACTTCAAAGGCAAATAATAAAAAAAGAGCCGATAACTTTTTTTACTTTTTATATATTTGTAATTCATTCATCGTACTTTCAGAGGCTGCCATTGTCTACTCTGACAAAATTCGTTTCCCTATTTTAATAACTGCTGAAAATAGTGTACTATTGACTAATTCAGACTGATCTTTCGAGTACTTCCGAGCGGCCATTTCTGTCTGCTGTGTTTTTAAATCATGTACAATTTCCACAAATACAATATGTAAAGAAATTTCAGCTACAGTATATGAAAGTAGTATAGAGGTATGCCAACATTCTTTTCATTGTGCATGTTGCAAATGCAAACAACTTCATCTTACACCTGTCACTCTCTCAGAAGCTCGTAATATCTGTAGAGTGCCCCCTATACATCGGTCTGTTCTCGAACTGAGATGTCGTGTAACGTCATGCGTTTCACGACATCTATGCCGTCAAGAGCACAATGTATACATTGTTACATTGTTCGAAGTTGTTGACCTCGAATGGGACCCTAACACCTCTAACAGAAATTTAACATTTAGTCTACATTGTAACATTGTTAGAAGTGGTTGACCTCAAAAAGGGTTACATTGTTACATTGTTAGAAGTGGTTGATCTGAATATTTCTAAAGCTGTTGGTGATATAAACCCAAACTGGAATCCTGTGTTAAGAAGGTTAAACAAAATAATAGACCCAAACGAATTTAGCAAGGTAATAGTTATCTACTATCCAGCACTTAGTTATCTGCTATCCAATACTTAGTTATCTAATAACTTAGTTATCTGCTATCAGATACTTAGTTATCTACTATCCAATACCTCACATATACTATCCAAAAGGCTGTGTGTAGTAGCCATAACTTCACACCTACTATCTAACGAAATGGGTAGGATGTAAAAGAGGAAGGATGAAATATGCACAAACATGCTATCATTCACAAGCAAGGCAAGGATGTGAGTGTGTATAGAAACGCTATACCCACACAAATATACTATCATTCACAAGCAAGGCAACAGTTGGCGTGTTTATAGAGACACTATACTCAAACAAACATAATATTATACACAAGCAAGGCAAGGGTAGGAGTGTTTATAGGCACACTATACCATTACAAACATTCTATCACACACAAGAGGGTTTTTTAAGTTTTAGTTTTTGTGAAAGACAAAGACATACATAAACATACACACAAACAAACACTGGAAATGATTCAAGGTTGACAACGTTGTAAATTAAGACTATATTTCCAATCATTTAGTACAGTGTCATTTTGCCATCGCAGTACACTACGTTTCTGGGCTAAAGAAAATAGATAACCATAATGTTCACGAAACCACTTTTCTATTCACCTTTATCCTGACTCGTGGACTATTTGAACCATCCACTGCGAGTATAGTGCACTCAAAATAGCAAAAATTTCCCGATTTCCATGATCACTTGAACATTCTTTTACAAAAAAAAGATAAACATTAATTTCAACACATTTACGTACTAAATCGAGCAGTGGTTGAACTGAAGTCTCCCTCAAACAGACCGTTTCGCACAAACTGACCTAGCTATACTATATACTAAAGCGCTATCAGGCCGTTTCGCACTGATTGACCTAGCTACATTACGTACTAAAGCGAGCACAGGTTGAAGTTAAGTGTTCCTCAAACACGTCATTTCGTACTGATTGGTCTAGCTACACTAACATACTAAAGCGCTATCAGACCGTTTCGCACTGATTGACCTAGCTACATTATGTACCAAAGCGAGCAGTGGTTCAAGTTAGGTGTCCCTCAAACACGCCGTTTTTGTCGAATGAACGCAGTAAAATGTGGCGTGTGCCAAATTTAAGTCTAAACTTCTGTCATAATGTATTGCCTATACTCTCAGCTGGCAAGGACTGTCTGAGAATCTGTAAATGTTACAATTCCCTACTATGAACCGACTCCAACTTAAGCAAAGCGTTCAGCGAAACAGATACAAACACAGATAAACGTACTTTTTATGGTATATTTTCCCTATAAAAGTTCAAGAACACACCTCCCAAAAAGTCACATCTATAGAAATTCCATTTCTTTTGATAAAATCTCACAGAATTTAATTGGCGCCCTACTAAAATCCTTCTTTCCAAAGTGTAGTCGGAGTTTCCTCTGACCCTTTTCACCCTATTTTAAATGTTTTGACATTTATGTTGGGGTGTGGGGTCAGTACCCGTAGCCTATCGAAAAGCTGGAATTTGCCTCCACCGCGCGGTGGCAGCATTGGGTAGCAGCTTACTAGCGAGTCTAGCAAATTTAAACGACCTTACATGGAGCGTTGATGAAATTTGACCTGGTAATCGCCATTTGCATTGCTAGTCACATGACTACCCAAGTCTCGCAATTGACATCTGAGGTCCAATAGTCACGTGATATATAAAAAAAAAACTTTCCAATGTTTGTTGTACAAAATATTCGAAAATATTAATTGAAGGTCACGTAATGTTTGTAAAGTAAAAAGGAAAGGACATATAATTCTCAACATATTTATTCCGAAAACAACGACCACAAACATGTTACTGTCATAGCAACCTGGTAAAGCCAACTCGGTTGTCACATGATACCAACAAAAACATCGGTAAGCGTAATTTTTTAGTCCACCACTAGCGAAACTCACAATACTGTCTTCCTGATGTTCATCGGTACATGCTCTTAAACGGTCGTCTTCAATGCGTGGGTGACAGCTACCAGGTCGATCGGTGTACATACAACTATCGGTGTCAAAGTAAGGACTCGATCTCCTAAAGGTTCCAAGACAGAATATAATTTTTAACGGGCATTGGTTGTCACGTATACTGCACTGATGACATTTCAAAACTCGTGAGGTGTTGCAAATTAAGTGACTTCTTCGTAATTCGCCAAATTCAAATCTTCACGTACGCTTTCCACGTGCTAAATGAATTTTCCTTTGTCGTCGACGAGTTGAAAGTATCATCTTGGATCTACCAAGAATTTCGTCTTTGAAAATATCGGACATTGCGTTCGTTTTCACCACAAACAATTCAGCATGAGTTGTGCAAACGATCGTCTTCCTTCGTTCAGTTCGACGTGTTCCAAGGTGATACCTTCTAGTGATCGGCATCATTTTTTGAATGTCCCTTTGTCTTTTGGAGTCTGACACCATGCAGAATAGCCACTAGCTTCTTGCTTCAGTTTTAGGAATTCGTTGACGTAGCCTGAAAAAATACCTTTACTCGAATCGTCGTCCAGTTGGTATTGTTCTGTGTTAGGAAAGTGCAAAATTTCGTACACTTTTAACAAGCGGTACCAACGATCAAGAGCAGGAAACAATTCAGCACTCACCCACGTTCCTGTTAAAGCTCGTTCTTGATCATCGTTGCCACATGGTTGATCTTGATTACACGTTTCAGCACACGTACGGCTTAAATTAAATACCAGTTTTCCGTGGCAATGATGAGGTACAACAGGATGGTACAAGTTCGCAGGTGGCAACACTTGACATTTGATCAAACCTTCGTACTGACGAATGTGCTCGACGTCGATGTGTTCTGTCAACATTTCTGGATGACCGGTAGGGAATCGAGCATATTTACACACTCAAGGATACAAGGAACACAAATGAATGTATTTGATTTGCTCTCCTTGAGATTCATCCACACCGTAAAGCATTGCCTCGTCCTCCAAACAAACTGTCTCGTGGATTCAAAGGTTCGATGTCCACCACGTTGCACTCTTCAGCAATGCGCATAGGTTCTGAATCGGTTTTGAAACGTCGATGGTAGTCGTGTTTCCACATTTCTTTCACTTGATATCCTTGACTTTCTATAATCTGGCGTCGTTAGTATGTTTGGTCGTACAACTCTTCCATGGTGAACTCTGAGAAAGAACTTTTCAGGTCTCGTTGATGATTATCCAGTAGGACATCCGTGAAATAAACATCCTTGAAATTCGTAGACGATCTGTGAGTTTTCTAAATCCCAACCATCTACAGAATAATTTTCTTTTCACCACCACTGTTTCTAGCATGTTGTATGTGCTTGTTTTGAGTCTCACACAAGTAATGTAACCAGCGCAAAGCTTTGGGGGAGTATCGACGACTGATTCCTTGACTGGATTGTGGTGGTATGATGGCTAGTGTGTTTTCGGGCATGAACTACTTTCGGTATACCAATTCACACGCTTTGGCAATGATAGAAACTTCCTTCAAGGGATCGATATCTCCATGATCCATAAAATATTGTTGAGATTTTCCACAATACCGTCGTGAAATGTCCACATTAGATCATCAATATTTCAACATTTTGTCTTGAAAGTTAAAAGGGTCTAAAGAGTGTAGTTGACACAAGGCGTAGAATGCTTCTCGTTATTCTGTGTGCATACCGCTGGGGACGTAATAGTGAACTTGGGGCAAATGCGGGACCATGACGTGTCGACTGACTTCAGTCTTGAAAAAAATGTGCAAAATAACCTTTAGCCATTTCTGTCATTCCAAACATTTTATGCATCTAGCTAAAAACATGGCTAAATGACTAAATGAATCGTTTAATTGTACGTGTCCAACTTTCATGTAAATGACTTTGACTTCGTTCATGATGGCTGATGGAAATTCTGTTCCTTGTTCTGAATAAAATTTCAACAGAAATTGTCCGTCGTATCCCGAGAAAGTACAAGCCATGACTGTCGCATATTGATGACAGTTCCCGTAACGCTGGACTTCCTCTTCGCTCTAAGTGTCGTCGGTGGGGTCTAAAACCCATTCGGCAAAATCAGCAAGAGTACGAGAGCCACGAAAGATCTTTTCTCATCCTCCTGGAAGCACGCTACAATCTGGACAGTGAAAAAATAAAGTTTCTTGAATGCATTTGTCACAAGCACGATGAGCTACGCAACAATTAGGGATGTGAATTCCAGTCTCTTGTGAACATTCAAAGTAAAAAAAGATAAAATCCACACAATGGTTTTGTTTCTTTTCCTTGTGCTGATCGTCCTTTAATTCTTCATCGAGTTCATTGTCACATTTTTGAATGTAACACTGATAATTGAAGTCCACGATTTGGACACAAAAACGACATCTTGTCTTTCCTGTAAAAACGTGTGGCTTTTGGTTATTCGTTCGAACAAGATGTCCACAAGTGAAGCACACTGATAAAAATTCTCAAGCACTTTTCTGTTGTTGTAATTGTTTCATGTGATGTTGTTCATAACAGGCTGAACTGACAAAGGTCTGCTTGCAAGTAGAGCAATTATTTCTATAGACAATACATGCTGACAGAATTTTAGACTTAAATTTGGCACACTCCACCTTTTACTGCGTTCATTCGACAATATTTCAATGTCTGCACTATGCTCACAGTAGCTAAAGAAGCCGGTCTTGTGGCTAGGTCAATCAGTACAAAACAGCGTGTTTGCGGAACACTTAACTTGAACCTGTGCTCGCTTTAGTACGTAATGTAGCTAAGTCAATCAGTGCGAAACGGCCTGATAGCGCTTTAGTATATAGTATAGCTAGGTCAGTTTGTGCGAAACGGTCTGTTTGAGGGAAACTTAAGTTCAACCACTACTCGATTTAGTACGTAAATGTGTTGAAATTAATGTTTATCTTTATTATTGTAAAAGAATGTTCAAGTGATCATGGAAATCGGGAAGTTTTTGTTATTTTGTGTGCACTATGCTCGCAGTGGATGGTTCAAATAATCCACGAGTCAGGATAAAGATGAATAGAAAAGTGGTTTCGTGAACATTATGGTTATCTATTTTCTTTAGCCCAGAAACGTAGTGTACTGCGATGGCAAAATGACACTGTACTAAATGATTGGAAATATAGTCTTAATTTACAACGTTGTCAACCTTGAATCATTTCCAGTGTTTGTTTGTTTGTATGTTTGTGTATATCTTTGTCTTCCACAAAAAAAACTAAAACTTTAAAAGAACCTCTTGTGTGTGATAGTATGCTTGTATAGTATAGTGTGCCTATAAACACTCCTACCCTTGCCTTGCTTGTATGATTGTATGAGTATAGTGTGTCTATAAACACGCCAACTGTTGCCTTGCTTGTGAAGGATAGTATGTTTGTGTGGGTATAGTGTGTCTATAAACACTCCTACCCTTGCCTTGCTTGGGAATGATAGCATGTTTGTGCATATTTCATCCTTCTTTTACATCCTACCCATTTCGTTAGATAGTAGGTGTGAGGTTTAGGTTGCTACACACTGCGTTTTGGATAGTATATGTGAGGTATTGGATAGCAGATAACTAAGTATTGGATAGCAGATAACTAAGTGCTGGATAGTAGATAACTATTCACATGTTAAATTCCCATTTGGGTCTATAAACTTGTGACCCTTTTTAACATAGGATTCCCGTTTGGTTCTATATCGCCAACGGCTCTAGAAATATTCAGATCAACCACTTCTAACAATGTAACAATGTAACCCCTTTTGAGGTCAACCACTTCTAACAATGTAACAATGTATACTATATGCTCTCGACGGCATAGATGTCATGAAACGTATGACGATATACGATATTTCAGTTTCAGAACAGACCGATACATAATACTGCAGTGTTACAAACATACATTTCAAAGTGGCGGCCTAATGTTAAATTTCCCTCATGACCCATACACCTTTTACCCTGCTTAACATCGGAGTCCCTTTATGCCCTATATTGTCGCCCTATACTATTAATATGATAATGACTCTTTGATAGAATCTTTCTGTCTTTCCAGAGCATACCATTAAAAAGGGTTTCTTTGCCGCATCCATAAACTCAGCTGTTACAAGTTAATACCATCTAATCAAGAACAAATCCTTAAGAGGAGTTTGTTTATCCTTTTTAATGATTTAAAGATTGTGAGAATAACATTGAAACCAATAAATCGCTATTTGACCGTATTTCCTAATGTAAAAAATAAAACGTATTATTCAGTATAATTTCACACATTTTACAATAACGGTTGTAAACGGCGAAAAAAGTTCCAAGAGACTATTAAAAATACCCTTTATAGGTCTGATCTATTTTTACATTGTTGTGAAAGTCAGTTATTGATGTATATTTGGAAAAAAATATAACGAAGAAAAGAATGTCTCTATATCGCATGCACATTGTGCCAAAGTAATCGTAAACAAGTATTTATCACAAACAACTGAGTTTTCGAACACTGGAGTGATTATAGCGTTGCGTGGGTTGCAATTTTTTTTACTAAGTGTAAAGGAGAAAATATGCAAAACGTATCTTTGATGGGAATTTAGCTAAGTGTTTGGAACGCGTTCAGCGCGTAATTTGAGTGTATACCAAGCGTAGTCAATGTACCCACATTGAGCGTATACCAAGCGTAGTCAATGTACCCACATTGAGCGTATACCAAGCGTAGTCAATGTACCCACATTGAGTGTATACCAAGAGTAGTCAATGTACCCACATTGAGCGTATACCAAGGGTAGTCAATGTACCCACATTGAGTGTATACCAAGAGTAGTCAATGTACCCACATTGAGCGTATACCAAGCGTAGTCAATGTACCCACATTGAGCGTATACCAAGAGGAGTCAATGTACCCACATTGAGTGTATACCAAGCGTAGTCAATGTACCCACATTGAGCGTATACCAAGCGTTGTTAATGTACCCACATTGAGCGTATACCAAGCGTAGTCAATGTACCCACATTGAGCGTATACCAAGCGTAGTCAATGTACCCACATTGAGCGTATACCAAGCGTAGTCAATGTATCCACATTGAGCGTATACCAAGCGTAGTCAATGTACCCACATTGAGCGTATACCAAGCGTAGTCAATGTACCCACATTGAGCGTATACCAAGCGTAGTCAATGTACCCACATTGAGCGTATACCAAGCGTAGTCAATGTACCCACATTGAGCGTATACCAAGCGTAGTCAATGTATCCACATTGAGCGTATACCAAGCGTAGTCAATGTACCCACATTGAGCGTATACCAAGCGTAGTCAATGTACCCACATTGAGCGTATACCAAGCGTAGTCAATGTACCCACATTGAGCGTATACCAAGCGTAGTCAATGTACCCACATTGAGCGTATACCAAGCGTAGTCAATGTACCCACATTGAGCGTATACCAAGCGTAGTCAATGTATCCACATTGAGCGTATACCAAGCGTAGTCAATGTACCCACATTGAGCGTATACCAAGAGGAGTCAATGTACCCACATTGAGCGTATACCAAGAGGAGTCAATGTACCCACATTGAGCGTATACCAAGCGTAGTCAATGTACCCACATTGAGCGTATACCAAGCGTAGTCAATGTACCCACATTGAGCGTATACCAAGCGTAGTCAATGTACCCACATTGAGCGTATACCAAGCGTAGTCAATGTACCCACATTGAGTGTATACCAAGCGTAGTCAATGTACCCACATTGAGTGTATACCAAGCGTAGTCAATGTACCCACATTGAGCGTATACCAAGAGGAGTCAATGTACCCACATTGAGCGTATACCAAGAGGAGTCAATGTACCCACATTGAGTGTATACCAAGCGTAGTCAATGTACCCACATTGAGCGTATACCAAGCGTAGTCAATGTACCCACATTGAGCGTATACCAAGAGGAGTCAATGTACCCACATTGAGCGTATACCAAGCGTAGTCAATGTACCCACATTGAGCGTATACCAAGCGTAGTCAATGTACCCACATTGAGCGTATACCAAGCGTAGTCAATGTACCCACATTGAGCGTATACCAAGAGGAGTCAATGTACCCACATTGAGTGTATACCAAGCGTAGTCAATGTACCCACATTGAGCGTATACCAAGCGTAGTCAATGTACCCACATTGAGTGTATACCAAGAGGAGTCAATGTACACACATTGAGTGTATACCAAGCGTAGTCAATGTACCCACATTGAGTGTATACCAAGAGGAGTCAATGTATCCACAATGTCTACGGTTATCCCCAATAATAAATCAATAACCTGTAAATACCCAGGTTTCAATACACTGGGATAGCTTACCAGTGGATCGATAACAAGGCTATCATGTCGCCGTTTCTATAAGCCCCTGTGGGAGTGTGTGGGTGTGGGGGATGGGAATAGATCGCCTCTGTACAGGTTTTACGCTTTGTTCCCTATTAAAGGATGCAGCTATTTCGGCTGCAAGCAATTCAGCTTTTTTAATAACCTAGAATACACCTGTTTGGTTCTTTTGTGACAGCTTTAGAATTTGTTGTAATTTGGGACAAGGAAGATAGTAACTGTTACGATATAAGAACAAAAGACAACTTCAAGTTAGATTCATGTTTCAATACAACTAGACACAGTATCGTGAATAAATACCATCTGGTTTTAAAAAGGATGTTCATAGCACACTTTCCATGTTTTAAATAAGAATATATACATACAAAGTATTAACGATATTCAGAAAACTCTTTAAAAATAGTTCACTTTACCGTTCTGAAATAATTATTTAATATGACAAAATGCATTTTTTTTTAATACAGGGTAAGTAAGTTTGTGTTTAACTTCTATGTAAAAAAGGATAGAAAGCATTGATTTGGTACGAATAAAATATGCAGAAATACCTTTAAAGAGTGAATGCCCAGTTTCAATTACTAAATGCATACAATCTAGGTAGGGACGAAATAATGCGTGCAATTACCATGAGGTAATTTTATTTTACACCAAAAGCATGGTGTGTATATTTAAAAACCTCCTTAAAATCCTTCTGTTTTGCTGCGAATCTTTAATTGCACCTATAATTTAATTTAGTAATCCCATCCCCCTCAAAAAAGCGTAGATTCTACCAAAGCAAAATCACAAAGAAACATGCCAAATACACATTATACGGTGATGGTGATCGACAGAGAGGACAACATAAACGAATCAGTCCGAATGAGATTTACAGAGTTGGACCATGACCCAACCCCAGAACACATAATATTTGTAATATGCTTCAACGAAATGTTAAAAAGAATTAGAAGAGAAAACTAAATAGTCGACCCCTGACCATGAAAGGTTATTGGGATTTTAAATATCTTGTCATTGCAAAGGGAAAATATATCTGAGAGACTTGAAACCCATGTTTCAACACTTTTCTCATATGGTAAGAAACAAATTACTATTTTGTTTGGAGTGAACTAAAAGAACGTCTGCCACCAAAAACATTACTTATTTCCTACGATAATATTTCGAATAATGAAGAAATGCTAGCGTGCATCTGTACCTGATCGAATAACTTGAACTTGTCCTAAAACTTAGCAGTTTAGACCTCGGTAGCACCGCTATGAGTAGTACAAAGTCGCGTACCTCATATGCCAAAATACTCATGGGTGAACTGAAATAAAGACTGCTAGCAACGGTTCCATACGAAACACTCTAGTCGCTACGTTATGATTTTTCCACGTAAAATGGCATGCTGTGGGAAAAAATGGATAATTCAGTTACAAAAACCGACAAATTCAACCACACGACAGAAAGTTACTAAACAAAATCACGTTTCTTCTGAGAAAACAATGACAAAAATCACCGAAAATAATTTCCAAACAGATACTCATTCTGAACCAGCTGACAGACATGTGTGCCATTTCCCATCTGTCTGTCACAGAAAACAATCCATTCAGAGCATCACCTTTTGCCAAATATTTGTAAGACTCTGCATGATATTTTCTGACTAAGATACTTGTAGGACTCTGCATGATATTTTCTGACTAAGATACTTGTAGGACTCTGCATGATATTTTCTGACTAAGATACTTGTAGGACTCTGCATGATATTTTCTTACTAATATACTTTTAAGACTCTGCATGATATTTTCTGACTAAGATACTTTTAAGACTCTGCATGATATTTTCTAAGATACTTTTAAGACTCTGCATGATATTTTCTAAGATACTTTTAAGACTCTGCATGATATTTTCTAAGATACTTTTAAGACTCCACATGATATTTTCTAAGATACTTTTAAGACTCTGCATGATATTTTCTAAGATACTTTTAAGACTCTACATAATATTTTCTAAGATACTTTTAAGACTCTACATGATATTTTCTGACTAATATACTTTTAAGACTCTGCATGATATTTTCTGACTAAGATACTTGTAAGACTCTGCATGATATTTTCTGACTAAGATACTTGTAGGACTCTGCATGATATTTTCTTACTAATATACTTTTAAGACTCTGCATGATATTTTCTGACTAAGATACTTTTAAGACTCTGCATGATATTTTCTAAGATACTTTTAAGACTCTGCATGATATTTTCTAAGATACTTTTAAGACTCCACATGATATTTTCTAAGATACTTTTAAGACTCTGCATGATATTTTCTAAGATACTTTTAAGACTCTGCATGATATTTTCTAAGATACTTTTAAGACTCTACATAATATTTTCTAAGATACTTTTAAGACTCTACATGATATTTTCTGACTAAGATACTTTTAAGACTCTGCATGATATTTTCTGACTAAGATACTTGTAGGACTCTGCATGATATTTTCTGACTAAGATACTTTTAAGACTCTACATAATATTTTCTAAGATACTTTTAAGACTCTACATGATATTTTCTGACTAAGATACTTTTAAGACTCTGCATGATATTTTCTGACTAAGATACTTTTAAGACTCTACATGATATTTTCTGACTAAGATACTTTTAAGACTCTACATGATATTTTCTGACTAAGATACTTTTAAGACTCTGCATGATATTTTCTGACTAAGATACTTGTAAAACTCTGCATTATATTTTCTGACTAAGATACTTGTAAGACTCTACATGAGATTTTCTGACTAAGATACTTTGATGACTGCATGATATTTTCTGACTAAGATACTTGTAAGACTCTGCATGATATTTTCTGACTAAGATACTTGTAAAACTCTGCATGATATTTTCTGACTCAGATACTTTTAAGACTGCATGATATTTTCTGACTAAGATACTTGTAAGACTCTACGTGATATTTTCTGACTAAGATACTTTTAAGACTGCATGATATTTTCTGACTCAAATATTTTTAAGACTGCATGATATTTTCTGACTAAGATACTTTCGATAAAAGGTCTACTCTCAAGTCACGACTTAACGCTGAACAAGTGGATGGCGGATACGTAGGGCAAAAACGGGTGACCATGTCGACATGCTCTCTCTCTCTCTCTCTCTCTCTCTCTCTCTCTCTCATATATATATATATATATATATATATATATATATATATATATATATATATATGTATATATATATATATATATATATATATATATATATATATATATATATATATATATATATATATATATATATATGGATGTAATACGGCTCCCTGTGATACACTCTACTTACATTTAAGTCCATGACAATTTACTTTCACTTTAAGCAGTTGTTTCTCCACCGGGGCAGTTACATCTCAATTGGCATATGTGGTCTTGAATACCATAACCTCTTCGTTTCTTTCGAAGCTTTACACGTGGTAGAGTATCAAAAGCCACCTCTAAACAGTTATACCGCGTGGAATGCTCCACAATAACCCATTGCTTCTGTCCGAATTTCCATTACTAACATGATCTCCTCTTTCTAAACCAAATCATGTATCTGAAAAAAGTTTATCTTCCAAATATATAATCGGTTTGTCTCTAAATTAGTAATTCAATGACATGACAAACATCAGATATGAGGCTGTGTGATTTTTAGTTCCTGCTGCTTTCTTATCTCCTTTCTTGAATAATTGTATTATGCCAACCACTCTTCATTCTTCTGTGATCCTTCTGCTTTACAAGAATTTATCAAGTGGCTCACTTATCTTTCAGTGAACTTCTGTACTAATCTAGTAGTTTAAGTAGTTTAAGTGACCACAGGTAAGTCCCTGGAGTAGTTTAAGTGACCATAGGTAAGTCCCTGGAGTAGTTTAAGTAGTTAAAGTGACCATAGGTAAGTCCCTGGAGTAGTTTAAGTGACCATAGGTAAGTCCCTGGAGTAGTTTAAGTGACCATAGGTAAGTCCCTGGAGTAGTTTAAGTGACCATAGGTAAGTCCCTGGAGTAGTTTAAGTGACCATAGGTAAGTCCCTGGAGTAGTTTAAGTGACCATAGGTAAGTCCCTGGAGTAGTTTAAGTGACCATAGGTAAGTCCCTGGAGTAGTTTAAGTGACCATAGGTAAGTTCCTGGAGTAGTTTAAGTAGTTTAAATAACCATAGTTAAGTCCCTGGAGTAGTTTAAGTAGTTTAAGTGACCACAGGTAAGTCCCTGGAGTAGTTTAAGTGACCATAGGTAAGTCCCTGGAGTAGTTTAAGTGACCACAGGTAAGTCCCTGGAGTAGTTTAAGTGACCATAGGTAAGTCCCTGGAGTAGTTTAAGTGACCATAGGTAAGTCCCTGGAGTAGTTTAAGTGACCATAGGTAAGTCCCTGGAGTAGTTTAAGTGACCATAGGTAAGTTCCTGGAGTAGTTTAAGTAGTTTAAATAACCATAGTTAAGTCCCTGGAGTAGTTTAAGTAGTTTAAGTGACCATAGGTAAGTCCCTGGCGTAGTTTAAGTGACCATAGGTAAGTCCCTGGAGTAGTTTAAGTGACCATAGGTAAGTCCCTGGAGTAGTTTAAGTGGTTTAAGTAGTTAAGTCCCTGTTTCCAAAATTCCATAGAATATCATTGTTACTGACATTATTTTTTTTTTCTTTTTTTGAAAGCTGGTGAAATTGTGAACTTATTTTAGATTTGACTGGATTATCTCTCAAAATAATCCTAATTTCCAACAGTCTGTCCTTCAGTATATATGTACTTCTCATACAAATATAAAGATGTGGTGGAAGTGACTATATGTAACAATTTATGGACGGTTTTGGTCTAGGCCAGCCCTGGTCGGCTGCCTCGGGATATTCTTTGGAAAGGCACCTAGCTCCCATTTCCTGGGCATGACATAGTCAATAATGTGTTAAAAGTGCCGTTAAAAACAAAGAAAACAAAGAAAACTAAACAATATAAGGTAAAATAAATGGCCGATTCAGCAATAAATAAATATTAATTACTCAAAAAGCATTTCAAATTTCTTCTTCAAAAATAAATATATTGAACTGCGTCTTATTTTTAAGTAAAATGATAAGCAATTCACAAGTTTTGTCATTTACTGTACAGAAGTCTATTTGATTTTTAAGAGCGCAAGTTACTATGGTCACTTATTGTAGATCTCTTCTTAGGGTCAGAAGTTACAGTATGTACTTTGTTCCAGTGCAAATCTGGACACGTTTACAGTATAAGGGAAATAACTCCTTAACGCCCGTGTGTAATAATATGAATTGGATAAAGTTTTGTCCCTTGTAAGGTGAACTTCCGGTGTAATTGCACATTGCATATGGTAAATACTGTAACCGGTTTTTATCGATCGCGATGCAGTTTAGACAAACATCAGAATTTCATCATGTTTCCATTGTTTCCTAGGTTTTGTACAGTACTTGAGTGAAACATGAATCGACCACGAGCTTTGTCGTAAGTATTGTAAATGAAGCGAAACAAATCCATCCGGAATTTCTACTTTTATTTTCTTACATATACGGCTTTGCTTGATAGATCATTAAAAAAAAAAAAAATAATAATAAAAAATATATATAAAAAATCATTTGATTAGATCTATAGATATGGACAACGAGGTTTTAGTCCCAATGTTTTCAGATTGAGAGTATAATCATTTTTCTCATTAGACCAATTGGCTTTAGTGAGAACGCTATGCGTACATCTTCCTTTCAGCGCCTTTGTTATCCCCTTATCCACTCAGCCCATCATAATAATCTATATTACCACTTCAGTTGCCTTCACCATTACTTATTCACATCTTCTGAAGGTTTCACCACACCACAGGTCTTACCTTTAAAGTGATAAGTGAGAATTGTTCAAGAACAATTTATATTCAGTTTATATATTAAATATTTTCGCCAATTCAAGACAGCATATATGATACTTGTATGAATATTATTAGACCGTTAAATCTGTTCCAGGAACGACTTTTTGTATTCTGATGGTCATTCTAAAAGTTGTTACAGTGACAGATTTATTGGTCTTGAATATTACCTGATTACTGATAGTGGAATATATTGCAGTTTTCTCAAGTTTTCCCTTATTCCCCTGAGTTGAGTTTTTGTGACCTTTTGCACTTTCAGGGGGGTCTGAGTTTATGTGGCTTTTGCACATTCAGTGCAAGGCTGATCAAGTTCTATATCCCGATGTTCCAGGGTATTCATTTTCGAAGTCAGACAAGTAAACTTTTCCAAGGTACTAGTCCAGGATAAGTGTATTTTTCTTATTTTAAAACAAGTAAGGCAAGCACTAATTTGTATGCTTTAATCAATTTATATCCCTTTAACTGGCAATTCATGCCCTCCAGGCAGTATGCCTGACTTCTTGAATTGAAATCAAACGGTGATCCGCTCGTGAGTATCTGGGTTGAGTAAACACAGTATAACTTCTATTAAAACACTGCTAATTAATCATACCAGATTTGTTTTCTTTGAAGTGTTTTGATTGGCTGATAATTTTGTTGCTTAACCCAACATGCAGTCAAGCAGTAATAGAACACACACACATGCAACAGTTATCAATACTGAGAGGTAGATTCAAGCAGTCAGTAAGTGGTCATTGATGGCGGATGTGTTTACAAGCTGTGCAACTTTGGAACCTTTCTTTTGGACAAATTCATTAATTTGCAGGTAACTTATAAGCACCGTGTGATGCAAGTCTAATAACTGAACTCACCTAGACCGTGCGGTAACATAACGTATAGGAAATAATTTTGAAGTTCTTTCTTTTTTGTGGCGAAAATGTAGACTCACATTTTCCTAAAAACACGGATCTATTCATATGCAAATGAAATAACAAAAGCCATCTAACGACTCCATGTTTTATTTAATGTTTGTTCAATATATATGTCCAGATACAACTGAGCGAAACATGTCAATGTACGTTAGTGCTAACCATACATGATTAGCTACTTGTATACGAGCTCACAAAGAGTGCAGTATGAATAGTCAGACGAGTACGTATCAACAACTCAGGGCAATCTCACCAAACAGCGTTCCTTGCCCGCAGCAAGAATGGATTAACCCTACCATTGACTGCAGTAGATATGAACTGTATCAAGCTCATGCACAAAGCCTGGAGGAAGACAGCTACAATCAATCCGATGAGTTTAATTTCAGTAGCCAGTACTCTCATATCCCCAGCCAGGAGACAATATCTCGGTTTGACCATGAACTTAACGGTCTTGCTAAACAGTTATACATTGAGAAGCTCACTAATCTTTCAAATGGAAAGGAGGACTTAGTGTCCTGGTACAGATCTGTTTTAGCCGACAGGGCTAGCAACCTCTCATCCTATCCAAACAAAAGGCTTGTCGTAAGAAAATCTACAAAACAGGGTACAAGTGCCAAAAAATACGCCAAAGATTGCTATGCCTTATATTTATTTTTGAATGGAGATGATTCTGAAATAGAAGACATTTTTTGTAGATCAACAACCGCAAGAACACCAGTGACTCCCAGGTGTAAAGATAGTAGTGATTCCACTTCAAGCGAACTTACATTAGCAGAATGTAAAGCGGACCTGCATAACATGACCGTAAGGGTTAATGACTTAAAGATCGAAATAAATGAAGCTACCAAACTTATTCAATTGAGAGACGAGAAAATTGATAAACTAGAAAAGCAAAACGCTACCTTGCAATCTACTTTAGAGAAACTTGTGTCTGAAGTTGAGGCTAAATTCACGGTGCTTGAAGCTTTTAAAAAGTATGCATCGAGCAGAATTCACAATATTGGTGATTTTGACGAAGCCAGCTACACAGCACGACTTGATGCTATTGAAGCCAATGCTTCGAAATTGTCAAACAAAGTGTTGCAAATATCAACTAAAATGAAAACGCATTTTCCACATAGTGAGAAAACAAGTGGTCACACTGATTCTCCCAAGAGTCCAGTTATTGTAGTTAACAGCTCACCCATACCAAAAACCGCTCCACCATTACGCTTTCAAAATAACGAACCTAGCGGAAAGGCACATGTCGCCGTAACATATGCAGAAGCCACTGCTAGACATTTGAGTCCGCAACCTGTACCAGGCGGGTATAGAGACTCGAACATACAACACCAAACTGTGAGTACTATTACACCAACAAAACAATACGCACAAGAAAGAAAAGAGTCAGCTGGAGACCAACCAAAATTCACTCATACTGATGAAATACAACGAAAACATGACCAGCAACAACAATCGTATACAGATAGAAATTCCAAAACCAGTCAAGTAACATACAGTCCTAACCACACACAGTACAATTCTTCTATTACGAGCAATGGTGGACCAATTGATTCTGGAAGATATGATCATCGACAAGATAAAAAAGGCCCAGACTTCGATACAAACGAAGTAAAGACTGATGATTCTGGCGAAGTCTTTATAGGAGTATCGCGCAGAAAAACGTATGGGTATTACCTAGGAAATATCGATAATCGAACTACAAAATCAGGGATAATTTCCTATTTGGAAGAAAGAGGACTACATCCGACGGTGATTCGTATTTTCCAAAGTAGGAATGGACGAAACTTAATAGTGAGGGTAAATATTCCTGCAGAAGAAGCAAACTTAATAGAAAGCAAAAACTTTGTTTGGCCGAATGGTGTAGCATGTAAGCGCTGGATCACTAGAAACCAGTTGCGTGCAAAATACGACCAACAGAAAATACATAGAGGAAATCACGAACGCGACGACAATGAATTCAGGGGAAATAATTTGGGATTTAACTTAAAACGTGATAGAAGGAACAAATATATGGAACATGATCGCGATGATAACTATGATGATCGTGACCAAGACTGCGACCATGATGATTATGATTACGATCATAGGCATGACAGCTTTGACGCCTATGACTCGAGAAGAAATCACAGAGAGTGGTAATCTGCTTTGATTATTGTACATATATTGTTTACCGTATAGAAAATATGTTAGTTCAAATGTCACTAATGACTACTGCAATATTATTGGTGTATATGTCTGCTTGCTTACTGATGCATAACAATAGTCTTAACATTCTTACTTGGAACGTCAGAGGAATTATGTCTTCTGCATTATGTGTCAGTAATTTACTTGACCTATTAGAATGTGATATCGCCGTGATATGTGAACACAAACTAACAAAACAAACCAGCAAATTTATAGATACTCTTCATGGGGATTACATGTGTTATACAAAAATTTATAATACTGAAAACCGCTTAATCTCGAAAGGTCGAAGAGGTGGAGTATCAATTATGATTAAAAACAACTTGGCCTACTCAGTAAAAGAAATACATTGCAATAATGATCGAATTGTTGGCATTGAATTACGATCGATAAAAGATGTCACAGTCTTTATATTTGGTGTGTATCTACCCTCTGACGAAAATCTTAATTTATATCAAGAATGTATTAACTCAATTGAATCCCTCTATGAGTATTACTCGTGTTACGGTGAAGTAATAATTATGGGGGATTTTAATGCCAGATACCTAGAATCACCATCATCATGGTGTACATGGTATAAATGTAACGTGTTCACGGCTTTTGTTGAAAACAATGATTTGATACCATTGAACAAGTCAAATTTAAATAAAGGACTGAATTATACGTTCGAGCCATGCAGATTAACTCTTGACTATATAATTGTTAACAGAAGAATGCTAGATAGGGTCGTTGATTGTGAGGTTTTTACAAATCACGATACGTGCATAGCCTCAGACCATCATGTTGTATGCAGCACCCTTACGTTTGCAGCAGCAAGGTATTGTAACTCTCGTGTTCCTATATTTCCATCTCCATCTTGGTCTAAATGCGGAGATGAGAAACTAATAGCTTACCAACTGGAAGTAGATAGACTATTAAAGGCAGATTGTGAATCGACCCCGCAATCGCCCCAATCAACCCAAGAAATAGAAAACATTAATAGTAAATTAATTTCTGTAATGAGGGATGTAGCTTTTCAGGTCGTACCGCCGAAAAAGTTTAATCCTCACACAAAGCCTTATTGGTCGCCAGAAGTTAAGAAAGCTCATAGCAAAGCTCGTTACTTTCGGAAAAAGTGGATAGAAAATGGAAGGCCACGAGGGCTTGTCCATGAATCTTACAAGCAATATAAAACTGCTAAAAGGGAATTTAGAAATACCCAAGAATATGCGATACAGGCTCATGAAGAAGATATTTTTAAAGACTTAGATGAAGCAGCCGAATTAGACGTGAGGCTTTTTTGGAAGTTGTACAACAGACAACGTAACAAGAGCAAATATTCCAAATGTTGTTTTGAATTAAAATATGACGATGAATTAGCGACTGCGCCGGATGAAATATCTCGACTGTTTGCTAAATATTTTACTAAATTGTACACTCAATCTAGAGACATATTTGTAAATCATGAACTAACGGACGAGTTCTGTATTGATGAACCTATCTTTAAAGTAAAATTTAGCTTTCAAGAAATAGCCTCTGTCATAAAACAGCTCAAACTTAGGAAAGCCCCAGGCATTGATGGTATTCAAAATGAGCATTTACGCTACGGGGGAAGAAGACTGACAGAATTCATTACAATGCTTTTCAACGGGGTAATAGAAAAGTGTTACATATCGTGTGACTGGAAAGTAGGGTTAATTGTGCCCATATTTAAAGGAGGAGGGAAATCTAAAACGGACCCTGACAATTACAGAGCTATTTCCCTGCTGCCTGTATTATATAAACTATTTGAAAAGTGCTTATTCAATAGATTAACTGCATGGTGTAATAGCACTATATATAATTTCCCTAATACTGAACAACAGGGGTTTCAAAAGGGACTGAGTAGTATAACAGCATCTTTCAATCTACACGAAGCTGTTTTTTCCACTTTAGAACTAGGATCAAGAGTGTTTGCTGCTTTCTTAGATATTAAAAAGGCGTTTGACACTGTGAATCACGACGGACTTTTTCTAAAACTCAGAAATCTGGGCATTCAAGGAAAGATTTTACATGTATTAAAGGAATCATACACAAATATTCAAAGCATTGTCCTGATGAACGAGTCAAAATCCGAACCTTTTCCAATAGAACGGGGTATTCGACAGGGAGGTGTTTTATCAACTTTTTTATATCTTGTTTATATTAATAACCTTTTACAAGAATTACATCAGTCAAAATTAGGGCTACTTGTTGGGTCAACTCCGTCTGGAAATCCAGCATTAGCCGATGATATAACTCTGCTCGCAAACACACCAATCCATTTGCAAAAATTGCTTGATATATGTAACAGATACTCACTAACATGGAACTTCACCTTCAACGTTAGTAAAAGCTGTGTATTAGTTTTTAATCAGAATAAGCAAACAACATGTGAGAAGTTTAACTGGAAAATAGGCAATCATACTATACCTATTTTAAGTGAAACCGAGCATGTTGGAATTCCTGTGTGTTCCAATATGAAATGCTTGACTAAAGTAGACAGGTCTTGTACTAAAGGCAGAAAATCATTTTATTCTCTTGTAGGGGTTGACACAAATGAAGCTAGACCCAATCCTCTTACCTACGTCAGCTTGTACCAAAAAATTGTGATACCATCAGCCCTTTATGGTTGTGAAGTTTGGTCGAATATCAGACTCAAAGACTTGAGAAAGCTCGATGTATTTCAGCATCATTGTACCAAAATTCTGCAAGGCTTTCCTCAAAACACGCGGTCAGGAATGAGCGAAAGTTTACTGGGGATAAAGAGAATTATATCAGAAATTGATAAAAGGAAACTGAACTTTCTTGGTAAATTATGCCATCTTCCAGAAAATGTAACAACTAAAAGAATATTTTTATTCAGACTATATCTATATCTTTCTAGAAAAGATGTTACAGAACAAAAAGGCTTTATTCCAGATATATGTAGCATTTTGCAGAAATATAATATTTATGAATTTATTGAAATTTTTGTCAGAGACAAAATATTTCCAGGAAGAATACAGTGGAAACAAATTATAAAACATGCTACTCACAAATATGAAAACGAGCGCTTTACAAACTTGTGCCATACTGACATTTCCTACAAAAGATTCAAAAATGTTCATACTTCTATAAAACCCTCAATTCTATGGCAAACTCCAAAAACAACAAGAGAGTTACAGTTAATTACATCCCTTGCAAATGTTCTGATAACTGTTCCAAATAATACTATGCAAGTTTGTAAACACTGCACTTACTCTTACACAGATGTGATAATCCATGCATTTATTTCCTGTCAGAGCACTGTGCGACAACGAGACATATTTTGGACACATATTATAAATAACTTTGACATTCGTCTTGGCGTGTACCTTCATAATATATCAGATGAAGAATTTATTCAACATCTCCTTGGTAGAGAATTTCCCCAACGGTATCGGCCTAGACGAGCCTGAAATACTGAGAAATTTTATAATGTCTGCCTCAGTATTCTCTGCAACTGTAATTCATGGATTCTTTTCATGGTAATAAGATCGATTTTCAGATTATCAAGATTTGGAATTATGTGATCGTTGAAATCTTGATAATCATGTCTTCATGCATGCTTTTATATATATATATATATATATATATATATATATATATATATATATATATATATATATATTACATATACAATATTATTTTCTGTAAAATAATGATGATGTGTACGATAATTAAGCATTGAAGGATTGCGCAAGAGTGCACCATACTTTTGATAAGTATAGTGTCCTCATATAAGAATCCTCATAGGGAAAATCCACAGATTTCTCTCATGTATACCTCTGTTAATTGTATATAACTAATTCAATTAATTTCAATATTGTTTCATTGTTTTCTTTTTCGTTTGTATGCATCCTTATCTCTGAAAAGAGGAAATAAAGATTGATGATGATGATGATGATGATGATACTTGTATGAATATTATTAGACCGTTAAATCTGTTCCAGGAATGACTTTTTGTATTCTGATGGTCATTCTAAAAGTTGTTACAGGGACAGATTTATTGGTCTTGAATATTACCTGATTACTGATAGTGGAATATATTGCAGTTTTCTCAAGTTTTCCCTTATTCCCCTGAGTTGAGTTTTTGTGACCTTTTGCACTTTCAGGGGGGTCTGAGTTTATGTGGCTTTTGCACATTCAGTGCAAGGCTGATCAAGTTCTATATCCCGATGTCCCAGGGTATTCATTTTCGAAGTCAGACAAGTAAACTTTTCCAAGGTACTAGTCCAGGATAAGTGTATTTTTCTTATTTTAAAACAAGTAAGGCAAGCACTAATTTGTATGCTTTAATCAATTTATATCCCTTTAACTGGCAATTCATGCCCTCCAGGCAGTATGCCTGACTTCTTGAATTGAAATCAAATGGTGATCCGCTCGTGAGTATCTGGGTTGAGTAAACACAGTATAACTTCTATTAAAACACTGCTAATTAATCATACCAGATTTGTTTTCTTTGAAGTGTTTTGATTGGCTGATAATTTTGTTGCTTAACCCAACATGCAGTCAAGCAGTAATAGAACACACACACATGCAACAGTTATCAATACTGAGAGGTAGATTCAAGCAGTCAGTAAGTGGTCATTGAGCAACAAAATTATCAGCCAATCAAAACATTTCAAAGAAAACAAATCTGGTATGATTAATTAGCAGTGTTTTAATAGAAGTTATACTGTGTTTACTCAACCCAGATACTCACGAGCGGATCACCGTTTGATTTCAATTCAAGAAGTCAGTGCAATTGAATTAATGAAAGACTCTTTACCAATATAAGTGTTGTTTTCCTTATGAACTTTTTAATTGACAGCAATTATTCTTTAATTTTTTTTCATTGATTATACTGAGTATCAGCTTCCATGTGGGATATTGCACTTGAAGTGAACAAACACACTGCCCTAGATCAAAGTAAACACATTTTCCATAAACTACCAGCAGCCAGAATCTGTTTGGATGGGTGCAAGCTGTTAGAAGGTTTGTTGTGACGGGCTGCTGAGCACTGTATTATTCTACCCCTGTGAGTAGGTGGCACATTCTCCATTGTTTTCTAAAGGGTTACATTTTTCTCAAAGTGTATACCGTATTTAGCTGTGTATAACCCACACTGATGTATAACACGCACCCCAATTTTCGACCCAGAATGATTGGAAAAAACATAGTTCAAAATTGTGAGTATTTCGCTCCGTTTTCATAGTACAACAACAGTCGGTCATTTTGGATGGTGAATGAAAAAAGTGGCAATATTGAAATTATATCTTTCCGATTTTATGGTTGGCCCTTAAAAGGGCCCTTTAAAGGTTCGCCTAGTAGATGGAGTTGAATCTATTGGCATCAAATCCCTCAAATTCCTCTTCGTCGTCATCACTCTCGAAAAGTTGCTGTATGTCCTCGTCTGTCATCATTCGTGGTGTTGCTGCATAATAGCTTTCATCTCCGTCTTTGTCCTCACTCTGAGTGGTCTTCACGCTTAGCGTTGTCCTCCCACAAGATATCATCCTCTGTGCCATCCATTTTATTTGAGATGCAGCACTTTTTGAAGGCATGGATGATGATGCTTGGCAAGTCGTGCCGTCATAAAAATGCATAAGCCCAGCTCACAGACCCCTTGTAATCGTCTATTTTCTTCTGTTTTGCAATCAATATTGCCTGAAAGCGAATCTCTGTCGTGGATACTGAGATTCCCTGTCTTCTTCTATCCATGACCCATACAAGGACACCACTCTGTAAGTCCAGATACTTTGCACTTGTCCGTCTGTCTGCCTGTTTTGTTGTCTGTATTTTCATCAGTATTTGTTTCATTCGTCTCTACTCCCTAACAGAAGACTCTCTTACATTAAACTCCCTCCCAGCAGCTCTGTTACCATATGCTTCTGCATAGGCAATGATGGTTAGCTTGTCTTTCACATTGTACGAATTTCTTATACAACCCATGTTGATACTTTGACTATATTTGTTCAAATTCAAGATCGAACACAATATGCTATGTGAAAGTTTAGGTCTGGTATTTATACTTATTTGGATTATCATTACATCTCTAAAATATTTCTCCATGTCCAAGCTAGAATTTACCAAAACAATGCATTGTACTTATGTTTGGCCCATCAAAGCTTTAGTCGGTGCTGATTACCTTTAAAAACACCTCGCTGAGTCAGTTAAACACTGCTCACTGTATTGTAACAAAGAAGTACCGTATCAAATACTGTTGTTTAAAATGAGATAAAACAAAGAAACAAGTTTATTTTCTGAAGAAAAGTAAATACATTGCAAATTTACCTAGACAAAGCAACGTGACTATGTTTAGCACATCAAAGCTTTAGCCGGTGCCGATTACCTTGAAAAGACCACACTGAATCAATAAAGCACTGATCACCGTTAAAAACACCACGCTGAATCAATTAAATATTGATCACTGAGACAAAGCATTGTAACTATGTTGAGCGCATCAAAGCTTACCTGGCGCCAATTACCGTGAAAAGGCCACACTGAGTCAGTGAAGCATTGATCACTGTATAGTTGCAAAGATATCTCAAATACTATGATTTAAGATGAGAAATAAAACTAAGGAACAAGTTTATTTTCCAAAGGAAAAAAGAATCTTTTCTGACTTCATACATTAATACTGTGTCAGTGTTAATAGAACATTAACACTGCTTGAATTCTAAATATTATATTTCAATTCAAACACGAATAAATGAAGACAAAATTAATTAGATCCACAGTTATCAAATATTGAACATTTACAGGTACGGTAATCATATTTGTTCCAATGATAACCTTGAAAAGACCACACTTAGTCAATGAAACATTGATGACTCTATAGTTAGAAATAAATATAAAATACTATTATTTAAAATGAGAAATAAAAACTAAGAACAAAGTTTATTTTCCAAAGCAATTTTTTTGTTTCCGACTTCATACATTAATTAATTATTTTGTTCCACAACGTGTCGGTGTTACCGTAAGAAAGAAACCGTAGTCGCAAAAAATGTCCCCTAAAGGTGCCTCTGATGAGAACATTAACACTGCATGAATTCTACACATATTATATTTCAATTCAACCAAGAATAAATGAAGAAAAAAGTATTAGATCAACAGTTATGGAATACTGAACATTTACGGAACAGGTACGGTAATCCTCACAGTGGTATTTGTTCCGCTCCAATGCGGCACTTTGCACAGCTTTTGAACAAGTTGCCAGTCGTTATGTACATGTATTTCCGGTCAAGGCCCAGAACAAAACGCTACACAGTGATGTGAAATGAAAAAGCAGTTTATTAACATAAGCAATCAAAGAACAAGACAATTTTATAAGCATTATTTATTTCTTTATTACGGCTAGTACCGGTAAAAAATGTAGTTACAATGCAATGTACAACGGTTTTAATATTTCACAAGTAGTGAATGTGACACATGTAGGCGGCTATAGTGCCTTCATCCTCTCGTCAGATCTACCTAGAAATTTTTTTTTTTATAGTTCTTGTATAAAACGTGCATCCCCGACTTAAGATAAGAAAATTAGGTGAAAAAAGTGCACGATATACACAGCTAAATACGGTAGATCTTAACTTGGAGGCTAACAATGTCATCCATGGTAATACTATATGCATTCAGTTAACCCTAACTTGAAGGACCATCTTTTCTTTTTTTGACCAGATACTTAATTCACGGATCAGTTTTGCTATATACTGCAATCAAATTTTCTTCTTTGGAGAACTACAGTTGTGTTTGAAAACATAGATGCATATATACAATTCTTATAAAACATCTCAAAATTACAAGGCATGACAAATTATATTTTTTGGCAAATAATTTTCATTGGTTGAACAAACATTTTCCAAAGACAAATAGTAAATATGGTATATTCCAGCCTCAGAACTTGTTTCAAACTCAAAATTGTCTTTCAGGCGGTCAGGAGACTCTCTGTACGAGATCCTAGGAATACCAAAGGAAGCCTCACAAAATGATGTAAAGAAAGCTTACAGAAAGGTAATTTACATTGCCAGTGTAGAATAAAGGTGGAGCAAATGATATTAAATGTACAAATTTAAAACACGTTTGAGACTCTCTCTTTATTTTTCTTGTTCATCATTTTTTATCATCATCTTCTCCTTCTTTTTCTCAGTGCTGGAAAAATCCATCATCCTGCAGCTTGGGGGTTATAAAATGATGCCAGGTTAGCAAAATTCCTGTAATATGATAAAGCATAAATAACACAAATAACTTTGAATGACAGTGTTCTTCCCAGGCCTTTTAAGTATGTTTCTATAAATTTGACATTGCTTCAGTCCCACTTGATTTAAAAAGTAAAATTCTTTAACACTTTACACAAACCACTGGGAACTACCTTCTGGCACTTTGTGTGTCTTTGATTTTATATTATTCATGAAATTACTCTTATAAAAATATAAGGCATGAATACAGAGGTGATAATTCTCTGAAAAGACAATGATCCAATAATTATTTTGTCGATTGGAAAACCCAGCCACTCAATACCACATTTAATTGACAACATGATCTGAGCTGACGAAGGACAACAGACATTTTAAAAATCCAGGGGAGAACCCTGAATAGTAACACACAACACTGATCTGGTATTTCTGTTAAGGATATGGTTTTGGTGTCTTATACCAGGTTTTCATGTGACAAATTTTAACTAATGAAAACCTAAGACATTATGATTCGCTTACACAGGGCAACACAATAGAGTTAAAAAAACTAGGTATGGGGAACTGTTGTGTACTACAGACCCTAGGTCATTCGTTCAATTGTAGGTTTTTAATAAGTCCAGGAGATGAGCTTTCACACTTCTTTTGTTTAATTTTGTTTAAATAATTGGGAAAACATAATGACCAAGCAAGCTTAGTATGTGCCATCTTTATTGATTGTCCGACAAAAAAACAGTGCCTAAATTCGACCTAGTTCTTTTTTAATTAAACTTAGTTTGTGACACTTTTATTGATTGTCTGACAGAGAAACAATATTTAAACTAGACCTAGTAACCTTTTAATTTTTCTTCGTTAAGATGTTTATTTGACAGTGTAATAGATAAACAAATCAAAGACAATTTGATATAATGGTTGATCAGTTGCAAAAGGTCACTTGGTAAGGTCTTAATTTTGACGGTTGATCTAAGAGCCATGTGCTTGTATGATCAGATTGAGCTTTCTTAATATTAATGAATGTTACAAGTTTTGTTTCAATTGACTGCATGATTGTCACTCGCTTACTCATTTTTAAGAAGAGAAACATTAACCATATATACTCGCTTATAAGCCGATACCAACTGCAAACTGCATAGACCCAGATCTGCCATCGCATAATGCGCCGGCAGATCTGGGTCTATGCAGTTTGTTATTACTAATCAGTAGAACAAACAACATAGACACTGATCTGCCAGCATATTATGCGACGACAGATCAGGATCTATGTTGTTTGGATTTGGACCTGGCTTATACACGAGTGTAGACTGTAATTTAGCAGGGATTCGCACAAGAGCTCTTCCTGGAGAAAACACTCCTAAGGTAAAATTTGCAGTTTATCTTCATCATTGGCATCAGGAGTGATCATGTGTTATGACAGTGGCACTACATCGTCCAGTATGCTATTAGAACTGCATGTTAAATACTAAAAACTTCATGTCCACCTTGGTACAGATTTACCAACTACTTTTGGTAAAACACTTTTAATAACTAGATACCAATAATCAATGAAAGTGTCTTATTGCTCAATTGCAAAAAGTTGCTTAGTAAGTGCTTGATATAGAAGTCAAGCACTCACATGATCAGATTGGGCTATCTTAACATTAATGAATGTCACAGGTTACGCAATGCTCACGGCAAATTGACTGTTTGCTATTTTTATGTGTTTGCTACTTTTTAAAGGGGGATTCTTTAAATTATGGGGCGATTACACAATCGCACATCCTGGAGAAAACGTGTGTGTGTGTGTGTGTAATTGCATTCTGGTCCAGTAGAAAAGGGTTCTTTGACTATTTCCATTAAAAAAGTAACTTTTTACTTTCAAAGGTTAAAAAATGGGTTTTTGACAGTTTATCTGTTCTACATGATGTCAAGTTTAAAAAGTAGCCACAAAATTTCAGCAGGGCCTGTTTATGATGAACAACAATGCACCATTTCTTCATTGGAACAGAATCTTATTGAGAAAAATGTAAACATTTTGTAATTATTTGTATTCAGTTAAGTACTTAATACCTTAAGATTTGCTTTATTTAAGTTTGATATAACCAGGTTCCACTGTTATTACCTATCTGAGTTTGTTATAACCAGGTTCCACTGTACCAATATGCAATTCTTATAAATCAAAGATATTACATTTTCATTTGAAAGCATTATCATATAATGTTGTCAAACTTTCAGTTGGCACTTAAATTCCACCCAGACAAAAATCAAGGTGATCCAGAGGCTTCGGAGAAGGTAAGCTTCATATTTGTCTAACCTATCGTGCAAATACTGTAGCAAGACATAGGCATTACTACAAATGAATAAATTGTTATTTTGCTGTGGATTTATTAGATCTAGGTATCACTAAACATTATTGGGCATGGTCAGAGTGCCAGGATGCACAATGTTGGATCTCAATCCAGCAACTGCGATACATTGCAGTGCATATGAAGCAAAAGAGAAAGGGACAATCATACTAATGTCTCAATCCAATGGACTCAGAAGAAAAACAAAAGAAGAAGAAGAGCAAGTGAAAGTACTTGAGTTGCAGCTGGAGGAGAAAGTACAGCAGCTAGAGAACTGTGTGTAATATTTTGGGTGCAATTACAATGACTTTATTATAATTTTGCATTTCATATTGCATTACATTTATTTCTATCTTGTGTTTATTTTTGTTTCTTGTAATTAAATTAGTAACTGGAAGTAGAACACTTGGTACTGAGAGTAGTCTTTGAAAACTGAAAACATGGTCATTGAAAAATCATTGAAAAGTCATTGAATTTGAGTTCTCCTGATCTGTATGAACCCTGTATATAAGATTTTAAACAAGTCTGTATCAAGGAAACAGCTTTATTAGGTTTATCAAATTTAATAAATGTCAGACACATGTGGCAATAATAATATTGTACTATTTACAGTGTACATGCATGGTGAAGTACAATGGATATAATGATAATTTATGTCATAATTCTTTCTCAGGTTTGTAAGAATAACATGGCATTATATACTGACATAATACAAAAAAAGACACAAGTTATGCTAGAAAATGTTCTTCTGTAGCTTTATCCATGTACTTAGAAAATGACTGATTATTTGTAGAGTGTGGCAATTTTTAAATGCATGTAATTCATCTTCACTGTATTGACAGCTGCACTCTATTAGTGGCTGTTTATATCATTAATGAAGTTACTTCATGACAAAGGTTCCTGTTTTCATCACTATTTTCATTAATCTATCACGAAGCGCCAGCCAAGGAGTGACATTCTTACTTTGAAGTCAGTCATTACACATATTACCTTCCTGCCTCGAGTCAACAATGGTCAGTCCTGAAGTACATATGATTTCCACCCAGTAGTTTAGGAGAAGATATAGTAATGGGCTAACATATGAACAGACATGCATGCAAATGGGGTGGGGTGGAGGGGTTACAATTTCCCTTAGTTCATTGTTAAAGTATGAGAATAATTAAGAAATAATTAGAGGGGATATGTCTAGCATGCATTGTATTTTGGTATACTTATTCTTGAAGGTTAAATATACATGCCCATTAATTGTGTATATGGGATCCAGCCTTGGGTTTGTTTAAATTAGTCATGTATTTATGACCAGTTTCAGGCCCATGCTATGTTATCATATTGATTTTTGCCAAGTATGGCCTGCTGAAGAATTGTAGTCTGGTTACAATAAAAGTTCCTTAGGGACCATTTACATAGAGGTTATTGTTTATTTTATCTGAATTACCATGTGCTGCAGCTTGTTAAACTATACATAGAATATGAAGCATGTGGGTTAATATCATGTCACTCTCCATCTGTCTGCATGTCTGTTGATTTGTCTATCTCTCACTATAAAGTACCTCAGTAAAAGTATGGTAATGGATCCCATTTAACTACCGTCAATACTCGCGTATAAGATGGGTCCAAATGCAAACAACATAGACCCTGATCTGCCATCGCATAATGCACCGGCAGATCAGGGTCTATGTTGTTTGTTCTACTGATTAGTCCTTTCAAACCGCATAGACCCAGATCTGCCGGCGCATTATGCGACGGCAGATCTGGGTCTATGCAGTTTGCAGTTGGTATCAGATTATACGCGAGTATATACAGTAGTTGAATTTTATTTTTGACCACCTGTATCACAGTACACTTTTATGGCTCCCTTTAACAGTGTTATAGTGAGGGATCACTGTAACCATGGTTAATTGTAGCCATATAAGTGAACCACACTTTGTGTTGAGGTACATTACATCAGGGCTGTCATAATGTAAGCCAAACCACAAATATAAGATATTTGCTGATTGTTGACCTTTTTAGAGTTGATTGTCATCAACCGAGAGCTAAAACTAAGTGCAATAAATTAATTATCAATGACAGAACAAAATGTAGCCACACAAGTGGGATCCAAGACAACACGTGTTATGAAGAGTCGCAGTTTCCTGAAATGTTTATAGAGAGTGAAAAAAATATTTGAAAAAAAAAAAGCTTTCAAAATATTTAAATGGCACAAAAATCTAATCAGGTCATCAGAATATAAACACAGACAAGTTAAGAAACTTCATAATCATTTGCCTAAAAATGGATCAGGTGAATAGAAGTTGAGTTCTACTTGTCTGACTTGGCAAGTGCAATTTTGAACAAAATTGTATTTTAAATATCCATAACCCTTACAAAGTTGTATTATTTTTTTTTGGTGCTGAAATTTTAAGTGTAAATACTGTTGGAATTTCAGTTCATAAGTGAAGGCTGAGCTCCATTGATGTATTGTGTTTTACATGCATAACATATACAAGACGGAATTCCACTGAGATGATCAATGTATGATCATTCTGATTGGTTTCCTTAGAACTGGATTGCTTTGCATAATGTTGTTACTGTAGCCATATCATGTACATGCATATTATTGAATTGCTCCAAATTGAATCAAAGTATGTTAACTTTGTCGACTATTGCTAATCATGTGATGATTCATCATGGTGCTAAGCTGCCACAGAAGGAAAATAAAAACGAAGTTCAAGATAAGATAGCAAAAAGCAGAGAGTACGAACAAATTGGTTAT
Source organism: Margaritifera margaritifera (assembly GCA_029931535.1). Taxonomy (NCBI): domain Eukaryota; kingdom Metazoa; phylum Mollusca; class Bivalvia; order Unionida; family Margaritiferidae; genus Margaritifera; species Margaritifera margaritifera. The sequence continues at coordinate 1,147,594 of JAQPZY010001682.1, forward strand.
GGCATTTTTCTGCTGAAATTGCAGATTGGTCAGCCATGGCGGACCAATACAGATAAGGAACAGCAAGCTTGTGGTGTACTGAGCATCACAATAAGTTGTCATTTCATCACTATTCACTAAAATTTATTGACAGCTGTATGTGATATAAATGAAAATCAACAGTGTATCATGAAAAGAGTGAGGCACACATTTTTGCCACTCAGTGCCATATCAGTCCTGAGAATACAGCTGGTAACACTGTTATTAATCAGTTACAGAAGAACTACCATGACAAACTAATTAATTTGGCCAAGTAATTCTAGGAAGTTACTCACCCCAATTGGTGAGTGGGAGGAAACTTTTGCTTTCTTCCCTGTAATTTGTTATGCTGGTTTCAAGATCAAACCATGGACTGCATCTTTTCAAAGGAAGGAGCTGAATCACTATGCTATCCAGGCCCCTGGACTGCATTTTTTTAAAGGAAGGAGCTTGAATCGCGATTCTGTCCAGGCCACTGGACTCTGTATTTTTAAAGGAATGGGCTGAACCACTCTGCAGACCCCTTTTTAATGTAAAAATTATTGAAATTCCAGAGCTGATTGTGAACATAATACAGCTAGAATAAAAACAAATCTGAATCACATGCTGTTATTGGGGACCCAGTTACATGGCTTGATTTCTGTATGGTAAAAAAAAAAGACTGAATTTAATTGCCTTTTCATGTTATGAATTTGTGCTGTCATTCCACATTCTAGCATATATTTTATTCTAATATTCATTCAATGTTTTATTAATTTTTTTCAGTTCAAAGTAATTAATCATGCAAACACAGTTTTGTCTGACACAACAAAGAGAGGGATCTATGACCGGTATGGTTCCATGGGCCTTTACTTGGCTGAACAGATTGGAGAAGAAAATGTCAACACTTATTTTGTCCTAACCAGTGGTTGGTGTAAAGTAAGTAGAAGGAATTCAATTTTTTTTTACAATACACCATCATTAAATTGTTATGGGAGTCGTAGAGTATACAGACATTTATTTATAGTGAAACTTGACTTGTAATGGAGTACATGATAACCCTACCCCCTCATTATAATGCTGTTTATTAGAGTTATAGAGCATACTGCCTTGTAGTGAAACTTGACTTTTATGATGAAGTACATGATACAGTAGCCCCACATTATAATGCTGTCTATGGGAGTCATAGAGTATACTGTCTTATAGTAAAACTAACTTGTAATGAAGTACATGATACAGTAGCCCCACATTATAATGCTGTCTATGGGAGTCATAGAGTATACTGTCTTATAGTAAAACTGACTTGTAATGAAGTACATGATACAGTACCCCCTCATTATAATGCTGTCTATGGGAGTCATAGAGTATACTGTCTTATAGTAAAACTGACTTGTAATGAAGTACATGATACAGTACCCCCTCATTATAATGCTGTTGGAACCACAAAATATCCTGCATAGTGAGACTGACTTGTAATGAAATACATGATACAGTACCCCCTCATTATAATGTTGTCTATAGGAACCATAAAATATACTGCCATATATTGAGAGTACTTTATAATGAAGTATATGATACAGTACTCTATCATATTAATGCTGCCCATGGGAGCCAGAGTTTCCTGCCTTTGAATGAAACTGACTTATAATGAAGTGCATGATACAGATAACATTACTACATAGAGTACTCCCTTATTATAATGCTGTCTATGGGAGTCATTGAATATACTGCCGTATAGTAGGGCCACTTTATAATGAAGGACGATGCAGTTCTCCCGTATGATAATACTGTCCATGGGAGCCATAGAGTATACTGCTTTTGAGTGAAACTGCCTTATAATGAAGTACATGATACAGTACCCCCTTATTATAACACTGTCCATGGGAGCCATAGAGTATACTGCCTTTGAGTGAAACTGCCTTATAATTAAGTACATGATACAGTTCTACCTCATTATAATGCTGTCCATGGGAGCCATAGAGTATACTGCATTACAGTGAGACTGCCTTATAATGAAGTACATTATACAGTACCCCCTCATTATAACACTGTCCATGGGAGCCATAGAGTATACTGCCTTTGAGTGAAACTGCCTTATAATGAAGTACATGATACAGTACTACCTCATTATAATGCTGTCCATGGGAGTCATAGAATATACTGCCTTATTGTGAGACTGCCTTATAATGGGGCACATTATGCATACAATTATACTACCACCTAATGAGATCCATGACCATACTTGTTTTATAACAGTAACTGTGTTATATTGAAGGGCCTTATAGTGAGGGAGTGATGTAATAATTCTGTAGAGCTTTGAAAACTTGAAATGCTCTGGTACCAAGTTTTTAGCTTGAAAGTTATTAGAATAATACCTAGTATCTGAGTGATTGATATTTGATTTATATGATGATACCAGTAATACCATAATATCCTAGTTTTACTACAGCTTGGTTATGACAGCTTTGACCAAATTAGTTTTACTACAGCTTGGTTATGACAGCTTTGACCAAATTAGTTTTACTACAGCTTGGTTATGACAGCTTTGACCAAACACACTGCTGTAAAGATGCCAAGGATTTTTTTTAAGGGTTCAAAAACTTGAAACTGATCAGAATTTCCCACTATCCCCTGCAAATATTTTGTAATGAAAAATTGTTACACTGGACTTACAGTATGCATAGATTGGTCTCTAGGTATGCATGTTCTGGACTTTTTCAGTATGTATAGATTGATCTCTAGGTATGCATATTCTGGACTTTTCAGTATGCATAGATTGGTCTCTAGGTATGCATATTTTGGACTTTTCAGTGTGCATAAATTGGTCTCAAGGTATGCATGTGATGTATAAGTTATATTGAATAGGTTTTAGAATGAAAACCACTGTTGTAGTTATTGTTTCAAACCATCTGACACACTTATCAAATCCTTTTGAAATTCAAGTTTCTTCCTAGGGACACCTGTTCACCTTTGGCGTAAAAATTGGGTGTACAACTAAGATTTCACATGCACTCCGTACACATACACTCTTGCAGTGTTGTGGAAAGTAAATAAAAAATGTAATCTTTCACATTAATGGCAACTAAAAATGGATACTTTGTATTTGTTTGAAGATCTGCATTCTGCTCTGACTTATTGGGTTGTTACTCTTACAAATTTAGCCTTACAATGTTGATGTCCATGCTGGTGAATTTGGTAAGCTTATTGCCAATATTTGTTTTTGAAGGTGACACAGGACCTACTTATGTTTTTCAATGAAATAAGAATAATTTATTATAATTTATTATAGTACATTTCAAGACTTGGAAGGTTTCACAAAAAACAATAAAGGCAAGTTTCAGATAAAATTGTTTACAGTAGTTCTCCCATAATAAGATGGGGGGGGGGCCTGCGTAACAATTTGTCAAAAAGTAGGGGGTGAGTATCATTATCAGACAACGATATCCACAGTAAACATTGCAAAATCTTGTAAAATTGTGTGTATGTGTGTGTTGAGGGTTTATAATCAAGCATTACCTTATAATTGGATGAATACAACACTATTTAAGTATCCTCAGATGTCAGTTGGTCATCTGCACTTCAATCAGCTGACATATTTAGTGACATAAACTTGTTCAGTGTTGCACATTGAGTGTGGGCTTGCACATTTCCCGCAATATTTTGTCCTGTGTCCCCCAAATCTTGACTCTGGGCTCTCTGTTCCATCAGGAATACTATACTAAAAAAATATGCCTACAATGTTTCATTAGTGCATGTCCATTCATGTCTATGTTGGTGCTAGCAATGGCCAAAGTTGCTAAAGGTGATTTAAAAAAAATAAAATGGCAATGAATATTCATTTTAAAACAATGTATCTGGCAATGAAAACATTCATTGTTTGTGGTAGTTGGCCAAGTTGCAATGTAAAGACTTTGTATTTTTGAGGGTAAAGTCACGACCTACGACAAGGAAGATTTCATTTATTTTGAGGTTGAATTAGTGACAAAAGAGACTAAATTTATGCATATACGCAATTTGTAATTTAATGAATGATCTATTAATTTGAAGAAAAAAAAGTATTTAAGAAAAAATCTGCATTTATTATAAAAATGCTGGTTGATAATGAGTGAACACTAAAGTCAAATGAGAGCAAAATCTGGAGTGGAAAATTCCATGGTGCAGCTCATTTCAGGTGTTATGACTAAATTTCTTAAAATAATGTAACAGAAAGAAAGTGAAACCATCAATGTATGTAAAATCAACAAACAATTTATTTCTCTGTAATTAAAATGAAAATTCAAAAGACACTTACAATTTGTGAATTAAATTCCAAATAATCCTAAAATGCCATAAACACAAGTTAGAAATTATAGAATGTTTCAAATGAATGAATGTTCCAAATGAATGAATAGTCTTGAATGCCCTGGTTTACCACAATGATACAATCCAGAATATCTTTGAGAATGTTCCGAATGAATGAATGTTCTGAATTAATGAATAGTCTGGAATGTCCTGATGTACCACAACAATAGTCTTGAATATCATGATGTACCACAACAATAGTCTTGAATGTCATGATGTACCACAATAGTCTTGAATGTCATGATGTACCACAACAGTCGTGAATGTCATGATGTACCACAAAGATAAAATATCTTTGAGAATGCCCACAAATATCCAAAAGTCATATATTTAAATCCAAAGGTTAATGAGCACTTTATGGTAATTCCAATGAATGTTCAAATAAATAATTCCTTTTGAATTATGTCTACAGCATTACAGCACTACAGCACAACTATGATTCCAAACAGTCTGATGATTCCAAACAGACTGATCATAAAAAAACAGGAATGTTTTTAACACAGGATTTCAAATTGAAATGATTATAATGCATATCTCGTCTGTATTTATACACATATTCAAATAACCAACAATGCAATACAAAATGTGTCATTTGAGTGGAAAATCCCTAACATTGTTGTATATAGTTGTGAATAATTGTCAACAGGACTGGTTTTGAACTCAAATGCCAGTAAATACCTTGTTGACATCTTAACCAAACTTAAAATGTGACTTACTATTTGACTGTATTTTAAAGTACAGTGAAAGACCAAAAGTTTAGGCACTCATTATAGATTCTATATACATAACACAGGTTAGCCAGATATTCAAACATGTTAATGTTTTCATGAGTTACTTGAGCACATGATAAAACATTTATTGCAATAATGTATAGTGCAGACAGCAAAGTTAAGGTGGCAAAACTGTTGAAGCAAATGCGATTGGTTCTTTTTTAGCATTAGTAGTACATTGTGTACTACAATTTTCCTTTGGTCCTTTAAAGTGTTGTGTGTCCCTCAAATTGAAGGGTGGGTACACTGTGTCTGCTACCCTTGGGATCCTAGGTGCAACACTACTTCTTCTCCATCTGTCTATATGTTTGTTAAATATTAAAATATACTATATGGTGCCATCATAGAACAAAATATGATGACCAGTCAAATGGTCATCATCACTTAAACGCACCTTGTGTTGGTCCTTTTACATTCAGATCTCCAAAAAAGTACTTATTGCTTCATTTAACACCTTTGACCCAGTTTTCAATTTTTTTACAAGTCTTAAATTTTATCTATGTGCACACAGTGCACCCATCATGGAATTTTAAGATGCATAAAGTTGAAATGGGCTGCATTTTGTACATGTGCACCCATATATTTGGAACAATATTGACTTATCAAGCTTCCTATAGATGGTGTGGAATGATGATTTAGAAGACTTGCCACTCATTCACCAGACTTCATCTTTTCAGAGCATTCATGGTTGTTCATATATTATTTTGACATAATCCACTATTGTGTTATCTTTTCTATCATCTGCAAAAATAATGCAAAATAGAGGGTAAGACAGAAATGTGACAATGTTCATTTGTTTTGCTTAAACCTTTAACTGCATCAGTGGATTATCATCAGACTTTGCCCACAACTGTAACCAGTTTGTGGGTGGGGCAACATCCCTAGAGACAGAAGGCCATCATGGTCAAAGGTTAAGGTTACAGAGGTCACTTGTTTAAAGTTTTTTCATCTGGCAGTATCTGTCATTGCCATTGATGAATTGTTACCAGATATTGCTGTCAAGATGGTAAGTTGCTCTTTGACAAGTGAAGAACCTGAAGGAAACCTGTACCCATGACAACTGAAGAACCTGATGGAAACCTGTACTCATGACACCTGAAGAACCTGAATGAAACCTGTACCCATGACAACCTGAAGGAAACCTGTACCCATGAATGGAAAATATCTAACACTTGCCTGAAGCAGTGATTTATTTCATGATCACAAAGACGCAATGCAAACATATTTGTTAATGCTACACCGATAATTCTTGTTGATACAGTAAAATCTTTCTTGGGTGACCTCTGCTATGAGTGACCACCTGTCATTTATGACCACAATCATAATCCACAGATCAATTTTATTATATAAATGCACTGTCGTGAGCAACAACCTGCAGAACCTGGCCAGTGGCCACCAATTTTAGGCAAAACATACTTTCCAACACTGCAATGGAAAACTGCATTGTAAAAACATACATAAACACCACTGACCTTGATTTAATCCTTTGCAAACATGACCACTTAGGGGGTCCTGGGTGGCTGAGTGGTCTAAGGCGCTCGCCTTTACAGATCACTGACATCTCACCTCTGTCTGCGTGGGTTCAAGTCTCTGGCTCGGCCAACCTGGGTATGTGAGAAAGCTTGCCAGTAGCTTCCCATGGGTCGGTGGTTCTTCCCAGGGCTTTCTCGGGTTCTTCCTCAACCAAATATACTGGCTGCCATGTATAGCCTATCTTGTGCTGAAAAATGGCGTTAAACCCATAACAACCAACATGACCACTTAGGAGGGTCTGCAGGCAAAATGCAGATTGTTCTAAACAACACTGATATGAACGACCACATCGCAAAAACAGACAAACACCACTGACCTTTATTTAATTTTTTGTAACCATGACTGCCTAAAATGTAAAGACTTTTAAAAAGAAATTTAACAAATCAGGCTGTATACAGGTTTCCTAAATTTTACAGGTCATGCAGGTAGTGTCATTTGTTATAGGTTGTAAAGCAAACTAAAGTACATGTCACTCACTGTCATTGTAGTGCCAAAGTCGTGTGAATACCCATTGAGACTAACCATTCTTTCATCCAAGGGAATGGTCATGGATGTACATAGTTTAAAGTTTATATTTTTTCTGTATCTTTTGCGAAGACACACACAATGCTGATTAATGTCATAATAAGAAATCTTTTTAAAGGGCTTCAGTGTAGCGATTGAGTACATTGTCTTTGGAGTTCATTCCTAATGCCTGGGGTCAATGAGGTCTTTGTCCTAATTTTTAATAAGTAAGTGATAATCATTTTCCGGATTTGATTATCATTGTTAAAGGGTTTTGTTGTTTGTTGCTTTTTTTATGTTACAAAGCGGTCATTTGTTCGCCTTAGTGCAGCCAGTTACACCCTTTGTTTATTGAGTTAAACTGTTTATATCTTCAGTGAATAAGGCCTTTGGCTGTTGTCTCTAAATAAATTTATTCTGTTTCTGGATGAGTTCATTGTGTCTTTTGATTTAATTCATTGGTACACGTGTGTATTCCATATTTATGCAAACTGCTATAGTTGTTATTACTATTGATTGCTGATAACATTAATACCTTGATAACAGTGGCAGAACCTCCAACAAAAAAGAGAAAAATTCTAATACTGGAGGAAAGAAGTTATGTAATTGAAAAAAGTGAAGTCAGCTTTCAGACAGTATAAATAAATATTACCTTAGTTAATTTTGCCATTCAAATGCTAATACATGTACCTGTGATCATCAGATATGTAATTGAAAGAAGTGAAGTCAACTTTCGGACAGGATAAATAAATATTACCTGAGTTAATTTTGCAATTCATATGCTAATACGTGTACCTGTGATCTTCAAATATAAATGTGAATGTTTCATGATAGATGTATATCTATATTGCTATATAAAGTTATTTTCAGTTGAATGGATGCAAGATTTTAACAGAAATTATGAATATAGAATTTGTCCTTCTTAAACAGTGTTGAATTTTGACTTTGGAAACTGTCCCTTTGCATTTACCTGTTATGAGAGACCACCTGTCTTGAGAGACTGCTTTTGTTAGCAGAAGGGGTGGTCTCATGACAGGTTTTACTGTATCACTTATTCTCATACCATTATAATTGTATCTTATAATAAATTGTTTTACATTTCAGGCATTGACAATTTTCTGTGGTATCATCACAGGATGTTATTTCTGCTGCTGCTGTTTCTGTTGTTGTTTTAATTTCTGCTGTGGAAAGTGTAAACCCAAGATGCCAGATGAGGAAGGGGACTATGCCAATCTCCATGTAAGAAAAGTATGGAAAAGCACTGCTGCAATAAATCAAATATTATATTAACCAGGCATTTATATTTTCTTGCTTTAATGTAATGCAGTGCTTGTTTGCTTATCACACCAGGCCCTGTACTTTTGTTAAAGCCCAATAATTGAAAATTTTGACATTTTAATAAAGTTAGAATTGTTATACTTTTAGGATTTTCTCAATTTTGGTTCTTTGACAAGCAAGCTAAATTCAAATTTTGATGTGTGTGTGTGTATACATATATATATATTACTTATTCATACATATATATATATATATATATATATATATATATAGATATATATATATATATATATATATATATATATATATATATATATGATGCAATGTTTTGACATTGAGCAGGAGTTTTGTATTCAGCAAGGTTACAAAAAAATACAGGGTCTGGGCTTTTAGGCCAAGTTGTTCAGTGTTGAGTTGACACCAGTTTTAATCAAACTGAGGAAGTAACTCAAAGGTGCCATTATTACAACTTTTCAAGGAAAGCTATTGTACTGCCTCCAGCATTGGCATCTGCACATAAAAAATCATGTACATATGTACAGCCTGACTGCATGCAAAGCATTATTTCTCCATTAGTCCTAGGCTACAGTTTGGAGTGGGTTTCATAGCACCTATCCTCTGGGGGCTAACTTTGAACACTCATGTACATTACTTATTCATCTTGGTTAAGTATTTGAGTTTAGCTCATGACCATGAAGGTTTTGTGCACACTGTATAAATACTGTTATAAATGAACTTGGTGAGGGAATGATCTTGATGAGTACTACAACCTCATCACAAAAGTTGGTCGCTGTGACCCCATATTTCATGCTTCACTGACTGGTTAAATTTTGTGTTTGAAGTTTATTTCCCAGGCACTGTTCATACTAGAATAATTAAACTAGATGATTTTATGCATTTTTATTAATACCACACCCTTATAATGAAAGATGGTCACTGTGACCTAGATTTCACAATTTACCAGCTTAGGTTAATTTTTTGTGTTAGCTCATGACCCATAGTTTTTTTTTTTTGGCATGATGTATACATGATATACCTGGAATCATGAAACTTGGTGAGGAGATGCATCTTGACTACTCTCTTCTCACAAAAGTAGGTAAATGTGACCCATATTTCACACTTTACTGTCTTAAATTGCATTTTAAGTTTATTTCTCAAACACTGTTCAGGCTAGAATAATAAATTGATGATGGTATGCATCTCTTTTAGTACCACACCCTTACAATAAAAGAAGCTCACCATGACCAGTATTTCATCTTTACTGGCTTTGGTTAAGTTTTTGCATTTAGCTCAAGACAAGTTTTTAGCATGCTCTTTGCATACCTAGAATCATAAAACTTGCTGAGAGGATGCATCTTGATAAGCTCAAATATTCTTGCAAAAAGAGGTTTCTTTGATGTGTATCTCATGCTTCAGTGACTTTGTTGAAATTTTGCATTTAAAGTTCATTTCTTGGATGCTGTTCATGTTAGAATCATGAAACTTGATAATTTGATTCATCTCAGTTAGTACTATATCTTTACAATGAAAGGAGGTCACTGTGACCTACATTGATGCTTTATTAACACAGGTTAAATATTTGTATTTAGTTCATGACTACATGGAGGAACCGCAGTAGCTCAGTAGGTTGAGCCCATAATGTGTTAAAATTTCCATTAAAACCCACCAGAAATCATGACTACAAAGATTTTTCCATGCTCTATTCACCCTAGCATACACAGAAAGACCTTTCTGACCAGTGCATTTGAAAGTTGGAATAGATATGTTTATTCAGTGGTAAACTTTACATATTAATGTATATACATTGTATAGTGTGATAGATTACTCTCAACATGTTGACTGTGTATTGTACATGTGAATGAGTAGGTATTAGAAGAGTGCACTGCATGCATTTCAAGTGAGGTCTCATCTGTTGTGGCTAATCAGGGTAATTACTGATGCATGAACTATGCTTGTAACAGTGGTCATACTGGCTGTGTCACCAGGGTTACTCGCAGCCTGTGACGTCCATCCAGTAAAATCAGGCTTTAAGTGATGGACAATGGTAATAACTTTTGAAGCAGATTTTATTAAGAAAAATTAATTTCTAGCTGTTATTATTATATTTTGTATACTTTGATATCATAGAAAAGAAAACAATGTACTTTTTATTATTTTATGTCTTTTATGCCCTGTCACAGAGGCCACCATTTGTGGGTTAAAATCACTTTCTGCATGATACTTAATGTTTACCATGGATGCTGGAGATTACTGAAAGCTGCATGAGGCAAGCTATGTATTGTAGCATGCCTTCATCATTTCTGATCAGATTTCCTGGTTTGTTCCGGCATTTGTAAAGAATATACTATTGATGCTCACTTAAGAAACTTCTTTAAAATGATCTAGGCTGAAGATAAAAGAAAATAGGTAGGTTTTATATATGATAATGCTTCTTTGCAAACATAATCATACCCATGCTTGCTTTGTCAATTTGCATAGCTGTTTATATGCCATTTATAATGCATTCTTCCTGCATTTCATATGATTCAGTCTTAATCATATGCAAATTTATATTAGGAAGTTGTTCTAGCATCTGAAATCTTGATGATATACCAAATCTTTTACAAATTTCATAATAAAATGTGGTCTTCAGAGGGTTCACAAGCTGAGTCAAGTCAATCAGATGCAAGATCAACTATCTTTCATCTGTTTGGCTGAGCTTGTGAACACTCTAGAGGCCATATTTTCTGATGAGATTTTGATCAAAACTTTGAATGAGTTCAATTTTGAGCAACATCCACACATATTAATGAGGTGATCTTGCATCTTATTGGCGGAGCTTTTAGCTTTTGAACACTCTAGAGGCCATATTTCGGATCAGATTTGTATCAGATTTACTATGTAAATTTGTATCGTTATGAATTCAGATGAGTTCAGTTATGAGTGAGATGCACACATATTAATGAGGACCCAGGCTGATCAGATGGTGTGAATTTAATTAGCAGCCTTCTGGTCATGATTCCAGATTTCGGGGGTGGTACTTGCAATGGTTTCCAAGTTATGACTTCTGGGACAGAGCCCCAGAGGAGTAAGGACAGACCCACTAATCCATGCTGACTGCACAAATTAACTCCCCTTGCAATGCCAATTCTGTGTATATACTTTAAGGTTGGGGTTACAGACAGTTTCTAAGTTATGAATCAGGGCCTAGTCCCCATGGGCAGGGAGAGATCCAGGGGAGTATTTTGGTTGTATTCATGATTTTTCATTTTTATGCCAAGAAAGTGATCCTATATATCTAGTCTAGGATCGAAGATAAGTGACACCAGCATTAATAGACGGTGTAGCAACTTTGTGCTCCAGACTTTATTTTCCCCCTCTGCAGTTTGTGAATGTGAATGAATTTGCATTCACAATTTGATATATGTCAACAATATAAATGAGCGATATCAGAGCCACTAAGGTCTCTTGTTCACTGATTGCTGTGAAACTTGTTCACGTGCATATTATGCTCAGCAGCAGAGGATATGCATGTTTACCATCTTTGTTCTTGCACTATTTTCAGAAGAGTTATGCCTTTTTCTTTGACTATAGATTATGCATTATTTTGTAGGGGTTGGATGTGGGAGAGTCAGTGGTATATTGACATTAATAAATTACTCTTTATTCCTCTAGTTTTATTTTTTGTTTGAGAAATACATATGATGAGAGTATATACTGTGAAAATTTTTATTTTTGTGGGTTTCAAATTTCGTGAATTGGGTAAAAAAAATACATATTCATGGGTACCTAATTTCGTAGATCTATTATTTTAAAAAAATTTAAATATATACCAACATTCATTTCCACGCATTTGTGAGTAATCAAGTTTAATCCATACTGCAGTGATTAAGTTGATTAAGTAACTTATTCATTGCTAACATCTGCTGTAAATGCAGGGATCTCAGAGAAAATGCTGACCTCTTTTTCCACAAGTCTGAGCTAAAACATTTAATACCACTATTGTAATCTTAAGTAATTAGGTTCTCGGGTGTTCTTAAAGACCGCTATCAAAGCATACAGTTCTGAACAATTAGGGATCAGGCACCTGAACATAGCCAATGACTGTAAACCTGACAAGCCTGCCAAATTTGCCCTGTGGGAGTCCCTTGCTGCTGAATGACAAATAGTGGCATTCAACACGGGTGATTGATCATTTAAATGAACTAGAGGATAGTGGAGATGTACATTCAGTTCACGTCTTGGTTGACCTGAAAACATATCTCCCTTAAGCTAAATCACGCAAGGATGCTTATCTTCACACATGACAAAGTAGCACTTCGGAGACCTGATTGAAATGGATTTTGAGAAAGCGGGACTAATTGGCTGATTGTTTATTTAGCACTTAGTTGATATCTGCAAAAATGTATTTATAAATGTGAATAATATGTGCTTTGGGAAATAAAGAAGGACACACACAATGAGTAAATCTACATTTATTACTATACATCAGGTAGAGTAATTACAATCTTACATGAGTTTTCATGTTCCTAAAATTTTGCATTCAAATTAAATTGTAATCAATCAATTTCAGAGTTTCTCATCATTCTTGTACTTATCCCAATGTGTATTTCACATTCCCAGCACTATAGATAGCCATGGCATTAAAATAAAGAAAAATCTGGCAATGCCTTTCCACTGCATATGACGGAGTCGGGGAGGATGTCAGCTCGCTTGATATTTCATTGGGACTTTAAATTCATGGTCTAGCTCACCCACGAAAACCATGAAAATTGAAACCTCACAAATCAAAGTGTTTTACAGTAACTGTGTATTTCTCTATTTTCTGAACTTTATTTCAATTATACTGGGATTTCAGTCATTTTTGTGGGGTACCAATTTTCATGGATTTTGTTCTTGCTCCAAACTATGAATTTAAAGACCCAATGAAAAATTAGCTACAAACAGCTCTCCCCGTTATAACATGCCTCATCATAACGTGATTCTAGATATAACGCAGTACCACTATGGACCCCATGACCAAAATCGTATCAGTGTATAACAGTATGGGTTGAAAGGAAACAAGGTGAAACTTACTCACATATCTTCATTTCCTTTTCAAAACACCTATTATTTATCAAATTTTGATAGTGCCCACCATACCACGGTTCGGTACATCATGCTATCCTAAATGTATCACGGTTCTGTACATATCGTGATTCTCAATATACCTTGCTTCGGTACATAAAGCAGTTTGCAAATATGGACCCTGACTACCGAGTTTTAAAGGGGGAGAGCTGTATGATGAAGTAGCGCCCAACCTCATTTTCTTACTGTGTTTCATTTCCTATAGATGGACAAAGCTGTTTGATAAATTAGCACCATTTGTGTAATCTGGTAATAACATATTAACTTTTACATGCGGTTTGTTATATATTTTAAGCTTTTAAAAAATAAGAATTATAAAGCATTTTATATTGTTTCAGTGCACATGTATCTATATGGCATCTGGTAGCACACTGGGATCAAACACACTGTGCTAAAAACTATATGTTGTGAGATAAGTAAGGATAGAGAGAAATGAGATAAACCATAAGGTATTTGAACACTAGTATTACTGAAAATGAAAGAAAGAATAATAAATGATACTAGGATATGAAAATTAGATTTCATGCTTAATCAGATCAATTCTTCATTCAAGTGAAACTGTTGTCTAAAAATTTAAATCCTTGTGAAAACACTTCTCATTTTATTAATGCAGGCTTAATCCCAATGAATGGCATGACTGTAAAATACTAGACCTATTGCTTGAAGCACAATTGCTAAGGAAACACAATGTATATACACTAATTACTGCAGAGTATTGAAGCTCACACTTCACAGATTTTCTGACAAAACCACTGAATCAACATCATGTCAATCAAGTCTGCTGGTACACACAAATGTTTTTCAGGTAAATCATCCTGAAATTGTTCAATTAAACAAGTCCAGCTTTCTCAAAGCCATGGATAATTAGTTCCAATATTTCACACATTTTCAGGTGAGCTGCAGTTATCCATTTCATCATGAATCAGCTTGATTAATGAGGTTTTAAGGTCCACTAATACAGTACACTGATCTTCATCAGTGACGTCTTCCTTGTCCCTGATTAATTCTTCTTTGTAGTCTTTATTTATTGTAAAGTCTGTTGGTTGAAGTTGGTTTGTACATGAGGCAGGCTCAAACAAAGGAGTGATTCCATTGTTTTTCAATTTAGTTAGCATCTTTGCACTTTGATGGGCTCTGAACAAATCAAATGTTAACACTGCTTGCTAACTGCATTGAGCAAGGGGCAGCTGGTCATGTATTTTGTTCACATTTGGAATGAGGACATTATCAACACTGACAGGGATGCATGTTGAATTTATCCAATCTTAAACCATTGTGTTAATGCTTTGGTCATCAAAAAGTACTGATAGTACAACTTTACAGACAGTATTTTAAATAAGAGCTCATACACATGTACTTTAATAATCAATTAGTTTAGATTTGTTGGCTGTTACAGTGCCCTTTGATGTTGAGTGATTGATCTTGACAGGTGTTTGATGTGTGCTCATACAGATGGTAGTATGGTTTTAACCATTGAAGCAACAACCATTTGTTTTGTCAGCATAGTTTTGTTCATTTCTCTCTTTACTTTGAGTATTACTTTGAGTATTTGTAGACATTAATCCATGACATTAAATACCTACAAATGTGCAGACTTTGACAGGCAAAATCACAAATTTATGTACCAACAAAAATGTATTATTTTTTACAAAACCATGAAAATTGAGACCTATGAAAATAAATGATGCTACAATATTGGGAATTAATGAGTTTAGGATTTCATTACAAGTCTGTGAATAAGGTACATGAAAACCATATTAGTTAAGACCACCATTTGGACTTGGAGAAGGTGGTCTTAATTGGGAAGTGGTCTCATTTTGGAGGACACCTTTGCTTTCTTGGTTAGTATATGATACTTTCAACAAGAAAATTGCAACAGTGACCCAGTTTTCACTGATGGCTGTAGTACTTCACATGATGCAGTTACATGTTACATGACTTCATAGGCACTAGTGCCTGAGAAAATGAGCTAAATGCAGAGGTTACCCAAATAAATCTTTGCATCATAAAATATAGGTCATGGTCACCTCATTTTCACTGTAAGGTGTGGCACTCAACATGGTACATCTAAACACAAACTTAGGTACAAATTATTTTGTATATTTATTATATTTATATTTTTGTTTGATGCCTAATCCCAACAGTGGTAGAGTCATATAGTATTACACTTATCTATCGTTACATAAATCTCTCCATCCATCACACTTTGGTCAGGTTTTATATTTCGGTCTTTCTTCAGGCACTTTGGTGGAGCATTTATGTTCCATGAGCACATTTCTACTTTTTCCAATTTCAGGAGGAGTACAGTAGCACACCAGAGGATGAGGAGGCACCTGTAACTGCGCAGCCAGGAGGGACAGGGGAAGAGGGAGGGAGTGCAAAATCCACAGCCATACCAATGCCCCCACCACCTAACTACAGTGCCAGCAATGGCCACTCGGAAGGGACAAATCTAACCGTAGATTCCAAGCCTACATATGGTGCTGATTCATAATGAAAAATGGATTGTTGTGTGTCTAATTCAACTTAGTATTTTTTTAACTCACAGCTGATTGAAGCATCTACACTTTGTTTCATTTTTTAATAAATAGTTGAATTGTTAATTAACCCTATACTTTATAGAAGTGCAGATATATTGCAATACAGTACATCGGTGCATACAGACAGATGAATCGGCACATGTAGATACATTGTCCTTGAACTCCTCCTACACCATTTAAGCTATCTGGAACTTGTTTCAGTGATAGACCATTGTGCCAACATTTCTGGAATTTTGCTCTTGTACTAAGGGGTGGGATGGAGAACTAGGGGTGATTTTACATAAATTTCTAAAAGTTCCTATGTTGTTTCTCTCGCATGTCTGATATGTGGCATGTGGTATCAGTGATCCAAGAGTCAATCAGATAGTGACTCTGGGATCTTTCCCTCCCCCTGCATCATAACATAGAAAATATTGGGATATCCACCAAATAATTATTATATACACTTACTGGTAATAAAATAATAATTGTATACATGTGATTGATATTGACCCCTGGGGTTTATTCCTATCCACAGCGACTTAACCGTTGGGTTATAACTTGGAAACTATTGAAATCCTCACCCAATAACCATCTATACACTTACTGAACATGGAGAGACTGGTTCATACATGTAACTGACATTGGCCCTGGGATATGTGCATACACTCAGGGACTTAATCCCTTGGTCATAACTTGGAAACTTTTGAATTCTCACCCTATATCAATCTGTACACTTACTGGACATGACAAGACAGATTTATACATGTAACTGACATCGGCCTCAGGGTCAGTCCTGATCCCCAGGGACTTAGCTCTGGAGTCATAACTTTGGAAACTGTAATATTGGACATGAAAAGACAGATTTATATATGCAACTGATATTTGCACCAGAGTCTGTCCTTACTCCACACAAGATTTATACCTGGAGTCATTGCTTGGAAATTGTCCCTATAACCATGTACTTCCATGAAAATACAAATGCACATATCCAACTGACATTGACCCCTGAAGCAGTCTTTATGCTACCCAAGAGGCTCAAACTTTGGCGTGGATGTACAACGGGATGCAACATAGAATTCAAGTTGATACAGCTTTTGGTTTTCTTGACAAGTATCAAGTACCCAGTTACTTAGCTTTCATTATCAAGGTGAGGGTCTTTAAACATCATACTTAAAAGTCATACTATAATTTTTTTTAAAAAATGTAATTTACTGATTTCATGTTTTCATAAAAAAAATTGCATATATATATATTTTTTCTCAATATTTTATCTGTATACAGGAGCGAAGTATCTTATATTATTTATACTACTAAATCTCCAAAGCCCATTTTTTGTGCCACTACTTCTAAAACAAATGGGTCGTATCAAGTATTTCTGCATTGAATATTTGTATATGTTATGAAATTTAACATATGCTTTAATTAACTTCAGGTGTTTCTGTTTTACAATTGGGTCTGAATTTTGTTTTTATGTGGTTCAAGACTACTGCTTTTGTTTTGCCAGTTTGTGTCACTGTAGTACTTGGAGCACTGCTGTCTTTGCTTCCAAAGGTCCTCACCTTGTGTTTTCATAGGGTTACTAAAATTTATATAATATTTCCATAGGTTAAAATACAATTTCATTTCACACAAAAAATGCCAATATTTTCGGTTGATAAAATGCTTTTGCTTATTAAGATAAATATCAGTCTTAGGATTGTTTATTTAATAGAAACTCAGTTATCCAGTCTTACTGGGGACATCAGTATGGTTAGGATAATATGGTCCTGTATTCTTGAAATTTTATGAGCAAGAAAGTTGAAAACAATCTGAAACTCCAAAACTTGACCATTCTTTAACTTTGAATAGAATGAAGTTAGACTCATGAAGCTTTCAGGATCTTTCAAACTTTGGTTCCTCAAATAGCTTGCGGAATTTCAAGTATGTAGATTTCCTCTGGCTATAATATCTGAACTTGGTGTCTTGAGTTTAAACTGGAGTTTCTTGCTCAAAAATTTTCCAGAATACTGAGAATTGAGTTTGTGTATACAGAATCTATTATAGAACTGAATATTTAGGGGGTAAATTCCTCCCTCCATTTGAAAAAAAGGGGGAATTTTCTAAATATGGAGGGATTTAACACAAAAGACAAAGGTAAAACTTGCAGATATAATGCATGATTTTGTGCATTCAGTTGTTTTTGGCATGATTGTTGAGAAATTAGTTTCAATCCCACAATCACACATCCTGGGAAAGAATGTTTGTTGAACATGACATTGATTCAGATATTTCAGTCCAGGCTCTATAATCTTATGTTTAATCAGCCTGTTACTAAAATGTACACTTTTATGGTGGTATGAAATTCAGCTGATTTTAGTATGTGTGTTATAATGAGAGAGCCTGTTACTAAAATGTACACTTTTATGGTGGTATGAAATTCAGCTGATTTCAGTATGTGTGTTATAATGAGAGATGACATCATCCTTTTTTTATTTGTACTTGCATATATGTGAAGTAATTATATTTAATGGAAGATCATTATTTGACCGTTTTTATGTCACACACACACGTGCACACACACACACATACACACACACATGTTCCCTCCCCCCACCCCCAAGGTACAGCTATGTGACATTAAGCATTACAGAATTGTAGGAAGGAGGGTGTGCAGTACCATGATTCAAACAAGATTTGAGTGTTCCAAATGTTGAATAGGACCAAAGTGCCTTTCCGCATGTCATAAGAAGCAACTAATGAAGGCATGAGCTGTGGTGGCTTAGTGGTTAGCATGCCAGACTTGTGACTGAAACGGTGTGGGTTCAAATCCTACCTTGGATCAATTGGGTCAGCTACCGTGGTGCATTCTTGGGAAAGGCACTTTACTCCATTTGCCTAATCAGTAAATAATCTACTTGTGTTACTATGCTGCAAAACACCAACTAAACTAATCCAGAGAGAACCTGTATATTGGAATGGTGTGCTCTCAGTCTTATCAAGTTGCAATTTGTCCAGCATTTGTTTAATGGCCATACAGGTCCATTCCAATTAAGACAATTTACATACATTTTTATACACCGTCAGTTGAACATTGCATAAAGTAAAACAACTACTTTTTTTCTGATGCTGCATATTTTTTGCTACAGTAGTTTGATTTATTTGTCAATTAAGACATGTTTAAACATAGAATTCTGTTCCGAGAGATTTATTAATCACTTTGGTAGTATTGAATTTTACATCAATTTTCTTGGATCAGCTTCAGGGTAAAAGGATTATGGTTGATGTATCAGTGTGCAATAATTATAATGTTATCCATTTTATTTAATACTTTACAGCAAGTTGAGGGGCCAAAGTGTGCATTTGTGTCCTTCTTGCTAATGGGGTATTCTGTTGAAGAGTGAAATCAGTATACATTCATTCCAGAGGTGTACTGTTGTCAGACATTCATCAGTAAACCATCCCAGCCTCCTTGATCTTACCTCTGAAGGTGAACTCCAATTTATCTCCACATTTGATTTTCATGTCAGTTTATCATTATATAGCTACAGCATTGCCAATATGGTCAGCTTCTGACCACTGTGATATACACGGTCCAGTTGATATTTTGATTCTAAGCTTGGTTATATGTACTGTAATTGGACACCGACTTTGAAGCAGAACAATTTAAGCTGAAGGAGTGGAGGAGTTTGCTGTTATAAATGTCTTGTTCTGTTCTTTTGCTGTGCATTAGTACAAAGCCATAGTTACCAGTATACTTCTCCAATCTGTACAGGAATTATTTCATGTATTCTATCCTCTGTCTTTTAGAAAGTGATTGACCATTTGTTAGTGGTCCCTCTTTACCTGTGAAAGTTAATGGTCTACTCCCAAATTTGGTTGAGGCAGAGAACTAGTTTCCTAGTAGAGGTTATTATGTTTGTACTCTTTACAGAAACCCTAATGCAATGCATTTTCACACCTGTTGCAATGTACATCTAAAGTGTAATGTGAGAGCAATACCTATGTGCAAGGTTTGATTAAAACAATTATTTATCAGGCCTGAATGTGAGTTTCTTATTAGAAACTCAAAATGTCTGATTTGGGCATTTTGCTATAGCTCAAAAATCAGTCCTGTCAGACATGTTTGGCATATATCACAACTGCAGAGGGCCTGATTTGCACAGTGAAACATATCAGAATTAATAGTGTGCCAATACAAAGGATTTATCTAGTGTGTTTAAAATCATGAAATTGATATGGTAGCCCTCTGTTTGTCAGTGTTTTTTGTATCACATGAAATCGATATGGTCTCCCTCTGTTTATCAATGTTTAATGTATCACAAAAAGTTGATATGGTAGCCCTCTGTTTGCCAGTGTTTTGTATAACTTGAAATCAATATGGTAGCCCTCTTTTTGCCAGTGTTTTTGTATAACTTAAAATCGATATGGTAACCCTGTGTTTTTGTATAACTTGAAATCAATATGGTAACCCAGTGTTTTTGTATAACTTGAAATCGATATGGTAGCCCTCCGTTTGCCGTTGTTTTTGTATAACTTAAAATCAATATGGTAACCCTCTGTTTGCCATTGTTTTTGTATAACTTGAAATCAATATGGTAACACTCCATTTGTCAGTGTTTTTTTGTATCACATAAAATTGATATGGTCTCCCTCTGTTTGTCAGTGGGTTTTTTTGTATCAGATAAAATTGATATGGTCTCCCTCTGTCATATTTTTTTTTTGTATCACATGAAATCGATATGGTCTCCCTGTTTGTCAATGTTTAATGTATCACAAAAAGTTGATATGGTAGCCCTCTGTTTGCCAGTGTTTTGTATAACTTGAAATTGATATGGTAACCCTGTGTTTTTGTATAACTTGAAATCAATATGGTAACCCAGTGTTTTTGTATAACTTGAAATCAATATGGTAGCCCTCTGTTTGCCAGTGTTTTTGTATAACTTGAAATCAATATGGTAACCCAGTGTTTTTGTATAACTTGAAATCAATATGGCAGCCCTCTGTTTGCCAGTGGTTTTGTAACTTGAAATCAATATGGTATATAACTTGAAATCAATATGTTAACCCAGTGTTTTTGTATAACTTGAAATCAATATCATAGCCCTCTGTTTACCGTTGTTTTTGTATAACTTGAAATCAATATGTTAACCCAGTGTTTTTGTATAACTTGAAATCAATATGGTAGCCCTCTGTTTGCCGTTGTTTTTGTATAACTTGAAATCAATATGGTAATCCTCTGTTTGCCAGTATTTTTTGTCACTTGATATTGATATGGTAGCCCACTGTTTGCCAGTGTTTGTTTTATCACTAACATGGGTGTTGTATATAACTTGTTTCTCCAAGTTTCTACATTTTATTCTTCTTCTGATTATTCCAAATGTCTCTTATCCTTGAAAATGACTCAACCAATTGTTAGAAGTCTCTTTTTACCCATAAAATGGAATGGTCTGCTCCCAAATTTGGTTGAGGCAGAAAACTAGTTCCCTGGTATTTGTATGATGTACATGCTAGTCTGAGTAATTTTATCTTGTGCCAAAGTGCAAGGTATTCATATCTAATTACATTATGACACTGTATGTATGAGGTATTTGCTTTGCAGAGGCAAGCTTTTGGATTCCACCAAATGCGCACAGTAAATAAACTGTAGAATACATGTCTGTTTAACATATGTTTTCATTTAGCTTGTAAATTTGTATCATTTGCTACATATATCTGTATTAGATTGTGTACAGTCTTGCACCGAATGATGGTTGCCTATGAAAATTTCAGAGACTTACATACGGCATGCATTTGTTCTTGATGTAAATTTGTAATGGGATTCAAATGCAGTTTAAGTCACTCACAATTGTTAATACAAGAGATTGTCTTCAATATTTTTGGTCAATATTGTGAATTTATTTATTTATGAATATGATTAAAGATGTAAGTTTGCAAAAACATCTATATAATTGTATATGTGATAGATGGAAGATATTTAACTGTGTAAATCATGGAAATATTTTACACATGTTTCCAAAACATGTGCAGTGTTTGCAGATAAACAGATTAGAACAGTTGTGTTAAAAGGTGAGAAAATAATGTACATCTAGCATACCTGCCAACCATTATGACTTTGGTGTAATCATTATGATTTTATATATTGAATTATGTCTTACGCTCACTTGCGTATGGATTATGCTTTTAGATACATTGATTAAAAAAAGCGAAAGGAAGCAATAAAAAGCTCTATATGCCCATGAGAAACCCATATCATCCGAAAACATTATGTGTAAGAAACTTCTCAAAGAGACAACTCCAGCGTAGCGCTTGCAATTTTGAAAGAGTACAATCATTGTATATGCACTTTCCTTGCAGTCTATTTATAGGAGCTGTATATGACAAATTTCCTTGAGAAAAGACTGGTTTCTTCAATGTGAAAACCTGTCCCATATATTCATTATATAATGAAGAGAATTGGTTAGAGAACTAGCCTATACCGTAAATCAGTGGTTCCCAAACCCCGGGTCGCGAGGCAAATGAGGGTCGTGATCTGGGGTCATGCAGTCATACTGCATTTTGGGTAGCAAAAGATGGTATTTAGGGTTGTGATCAATAAAGTTTGGGAACCACTGCTGTAAATAATGGCACAAGATGTCAAGTGAAGCAGGCTTCATCAGTGTGAGTCATGTTAAATGATCATGAAAAATGTTTGTGATCTTTTTTATCTTTATAACACATATCCAAAAAATGACAATGGAAAAGTGCTGGAGAAATGTTAAAGAAGAAACGTAAGTGATGTAATACAGCGCTCAAGCTTAGGACATTGCTCTGCTTGTTGCAAGATTTGTGGAGTTGACTTTATGATTGTCACATTGGAAAGTTAGACATGTAGACTAGATAAAGTACACTGTTGTATATGGAATTTATCAACATGTTCTTCTTTTTAAATGTGGTACTGATGCAATTGGATATTTGTGACAAGAACTTAAACCACCTATGTATTAAGATTACTAATGAAGACAAATAAACATTTTTCATACAGTTTATTGTAATTATGACATGTATTATGTAGAGTATGCTTTTTGTCCACTTAGATTGCACTTTTACCTCACTAGGGGATGGCAGGTGTGATCTAGTTTTGTTTTTGCCAGAATAGTATAAATGAGTATTGGTAATCACTTTGAATAAAGGTTACTGACTAATCTTTTTTTATTAAAAGTAATATTCAAGCAATACCTAAAACTCATTTATGTATATGCTTGAATAATTTGCACCTCCATCACAATTAAAGTACAAATGCATGACCCCTAACTTGATCATTCTCACATTCTTTGTTATGTATGCGTAGGGCAACCCTAGTTAAAAATGTTGTTATTTTAAACTGTGACTAAATTACATGCATGGTTAAAACAGTGATCACACTATGCTTGTACTGGGTACCAGATATACAAGGAAAGGAAACAAAATTTGAATGTGCATGGAAGATTTCGGGTAAGGATGGGATGTGTATGGAGAGGGAAAATTATGCTTGGGGAAAGGAACAAGTGAATTGGAGTGAGATGTGGTCCATGAGGAAGGTTGAACATATTTACTTAGTCATGTTAGTGTTGTTGTACTTTTTGTGTTCTTATTATTACACTTATAGCGAATGATTACATATTTCGTACTGTATTACTTCATCAGTAGTTAATTTATCTTTATGATGGTGAATGTTAGTTTCTTGTTAGTGTCCATTGAAATAAATTCACCATTTTAAATAGGTAAAAAGGTAAAAAAAAGGTAAAAAGTATATTACCTCCAGTTATTGGTGTTGTTTTCATTGTATTCTTCAAATATAATTGGAACAGACAAATGTCCATGTACAATCTCACCTTCCTATGTCACAAGCATGCGGAATATGTCCAAATCTTTGCCAGTGGTGTTATTTGACAGCCAACTGTAACACTTGGTCGGACTGTTTAAAGATATCAGATCCACTCGGAAGATAAATAGCTACTTTTTCAGTGTCTTTGCTTTGCAACATTATTTGTGCAAAAGCATTGCTTATACAATAATAGGCAAAGAGCTTTGAATCAGACACTGCCATCTTTGAAAAACATACTCAATTTGAGTTAAGGTTTTGCCTCTAATTTTGCAGTAAGTAATGTTTTGTGACAACGATGTTGCATACCAATGGCATTAAAGTTGTAGCTACTTACCGGAGCTCGTTTTCTTGTCCGAGCAGCTCAAAATTGTCAAACACTTAGACCAATTTTTTTTAACTCGCTGAGAGGGGCTAAGATTAAAGCTAAATGCAGAAATGCTTGAAGTGATCCAAATGCCTGTGATGTAGGATCATGAGATTGTTGTATCTATTTCTTACATTTATGTGATAGGCTTATTAATTTCATCTACCTGGTAGTTAACATTCATGTTCTTTAGAGAATAGAGATGGTTGTACTATTGTTCTGGCATTAAATCAAATGCTTTTTCACTTAAAATATGTCAGAGTTTTATTGAGATTTAATAACTAGTACACATGAAGAGTTATAATTAAATCAGTAAATAAAAATTATTCAGCATTTGAGAAAGAGAAATGTTATACATCTCCCATAAAAACAGTGTTAAGCAAAGAAAATTGAGCCATGCAGTCTCATAAAAATGAATTCAGACACATGGAATTAAAGTGACTCCTTTATAAACATAAAAATTAATTCAGACACATGGAATTAAAGTGACTCCTTTATAAACATAAAAATGAATTCAGACACATGGAATTAAAGTGACTCCTTTATAAACATAAAAATGTTACTTGTTTAGT
Organism: Margaritifera margaritifera; assembly: GCA_029931535.1. Classification (NCBI taxonomy): domain Eukaryota; kingdom Metazoa; phylum Mollusca; class Bivalvia; order Unionida; family Margaritiferidae; genus Margaritifera; species Margaritifera margaritifera. The sequence continues at coordinate 1,172,403 of JAQPZY010001682.1, forward strand.
TTTTAGATATTAATATTTAAAATGTATCCAATGAAACTTTTTAAGTCAATCACTAAAGTAGGCCAGTGAATTGCAGTCTTGCTTTGTCAGAGTCGTGTACCAAGCATACATTATTTAGGTGCACTGTTAATATGTTATGAATATTATAGTGGAGTGTAGACAGTTTTAAATTAATGACACTTTAATAAAATGTTCACCAAAAAAAACAAATTTGCATTTGTTTATTTTGTCCAATATTGCAGTTGTAGTGATAAAGTAATAGCTTGATAGTGGCATTTTCCAATCTCACCATCCTCCAACATCATGGGCCTGGTATTGGCATTTTCCAATCTCACCATCCAACATCATGGGCCTGGTATTGGCATTTTCCAATCTCACCATCCTATATCATGTGCCTGGTAGTGGCATTTTCCAATCTCACCATCCTCCTATATCATGGGCCTGGTAGTGGCATTTTCCAATCTCACCATCCTACATCATGGGCCTGGTATGGCATTTTCCAATCTCACCATCCTCCTACATCATGACCTTGATAGTGGCATTTAATAATCTCACCATCCTATATCATGGGCCTGGTATTGGCATTTTCCAATCTCACCATCCTACATCATGGGCCTGGTATTGGCATTTTCCAATCTCACCATCCTACATCATGGGCCTGGTATTGGCATTTTCCAATCTCACCATCCTATATCATGGGCCTGGTATTGGCATTTTCCAATGTCACCATCCTACATCATGAGCCTGGTATTGGCATTTTCCAATCTCACCATCCTACATCATGGGCTTGGTATTGGCATTTTCCAATCTCACCATCCTATATCATGGGCCTGGTATTGGCATTTTCCAATCTCACCATCCTATATCATGGGCCTGGTATGGCATTTTCCAATCTCACCATCCTACATCATGGGCCTGGTAGTGGCATTTTCCAATCTCACCATCCTCCTATATCATGGGCCTGGTAGTGGCATTTTCCAATCTCACCATCCTACATCATGGGCCTGGTATGGCATTTTCCAATCTCACCATCCTCCTACATCATGACCTTGATAGTGGCATTTAATAATCTCACCATCCTATATCATGGGCCTGGTATTGGCATTTTCCAATCTCACCATCCTACATCATGGGCCTGGTATTGGCATTTTCCAATCTCACCATCCTACATCATGGGCCTGGTATTGGCATTTTCCAATCTCACCATCCTATATCATGGGCCTGGTATTGGCATTTTCCAATGTCACCATCCTACATCATGAGCCTGGTATTGGCATTTTCCAATCTCACCATCCTACATCATGGGCTTGGTATTGGCATTTTCCAATCTCACCATCCTATATCATGGGCCTGGTATTGGCATTTTCCAATCTCACCATCCTATATCATGGGCCTGGTATGGCATTTTCCAATCTCACCATCCTACATCATGGGCCTGGTAGTGGCATTTTCCAATCTCACCATCCTACATCATGGGCCTGGTATTGGCATTTTCCAATCTCACCATCCTATATCATGTGCCTGGTAGTGGCATTTTCCAATCTCGCCATCCTCCTATATCATGGGCCTGGTAGTGGCATTTTCCAATCTCACCATCCTATATCATGGGCCTGGTATGGCATTTTCCAATCTCACCATCCTACATCATGGGCCTGGTAGTGGCATTTTCCAATCTCACCATCCTACATCATGGGCCTGGTATTGGCATTTTCCAATCTCACCATCCTACATCATGGGCCTGGTATTGGCATTTTCCAATCTCACCATCCTACATCATGGGCCTGGTATTGGCATTTTCCAATCCCACCATCCTATATCATGGGCCTGGTATGGCATTTTCCAATCTCACCATCCTACATCATGGGCCTGGTATTGGCATTTTCCAATCTCACCATCCTATATCATGTGCCTGGTATGGCATTTTCCAATCTCACTATCCTACATCATGGGCCTGGTATGGCATTTTCCAATCTCACCATCCTATATCATGTGCCTGGTAGTGGCATTTTCCAATCTCACCATCCTCCTATATCATGGGCCTGGTAGTGGCATTTTCCAATCTCACCATCCTATATCATGGGCCTGGTATGGCATTTTCCAATCTCACCATCCTCCTACATCATGACCTTGATAGTGGCATTTAATAATATCACCATCCTACATCATGGGCCTGGTATTGGCATTTTCCAATCTCACCATCCTACATCATGGGCCTGGTATTGGCATTTTCCAATCTCACCATCCTACATCATGGGCCTGGTATTGGCATTTTCCAATCTCACCATCCTATATCATGGGCCTGGTATGGCATTTTCCAATCTCACCATCCTACATCATGGGCCTGGTAGTGGCATTTTCCAATCTCGCCATCCTATATCATGTGCCTGGTAGTGGCATTTTCCAATCTCACCATCCTACATCATGGGCCTGGTATTGGCATTTTCCAATCTCACCATCCTATATCATGTGCCTGGTAGTGACATTTTCCAATCTCACCATCCTCCTATATCATGGGCCTGGTAGTGGCATTTTCCAATCTCACCATCCTATATCATGGGCCTGGTATGGCATTTTCCAATCTCGCCATCCTCCTACATCATGACCTTGATAGTGGCATTTAATAATCTCACCATCCTACATCATGGGCCTGGTATTGGCATTTTCCAATCTCACCATCCTACATCATGGGCCTGGTATTGGCATTTTCCAATCTCACCATCCTATATCATGTGCCTGGTATGGCATTTTCCAATCTCACCATCCTACATCATGGGCCTGGTATTGGCATTTTCCAATCTCACCATCCTATATCATGGGCCTGGTGGTGGCATTTTCCAATCTCACCATCCTATATCATGAGCCTGGTATTGGCATTTTCCAATCTCACCATCCTCCTACATCATGACCTTGATAGTGGCATTTAATAATCTCACCATCCTACATCATGGGCCTGGTATTGGCATTTTCCAATCTCACCATCCTACATCATGGGCCTGGTATTGGCATTTTCCAATCTCACCATCCTACATCATGGGCCTGGTATTGGCATTTTCCAATCTCACCATCCTATATCATGGGCCTGGTGGTGGCATTTTCCAATCTCACCATCCTACATCGTGGGCCTGGTATTGGCATTTTCCAACCTCACCATCCTATATCATGGGCCTGGTAGTGGCATTTTCCAATCTCACCATCCTACATCATGGGCCTGGTATTGGCATTTTCCAATCTCACCATCTTACATCATGGGCCTGGTAGTGGCATTTTCCAATCTCACCATCCTACATCATGGGCCTGGTATTGGCATTTTCCAATCTCACCATCCTATATCATGGGCCTGGTGGTGGCATTTTCCAATCTCACCATCCTCCTACATCATGGGCCTGGTATTGGCATTTTCCAATCTCACCATCCTATATCATGGGCCTGGTGGTGGCATTTTCCAATCTCGCCATCCTACATCATGGGCCTTGTATTGGCATTTTCCAACCTCACCATCCTATATCATGGGCCTGGTAGTGGCATTTTCCAATCTCACCATCCTACATCATGGGCCTGGTATTGGCATTTTCCAATCTCACCATCTTACATCATGGGCCTGGTAGTGGCATTTTCCAATCTCACCATCCTACATCATGGGCCTGGTATTGGCATTTTCCAATCTCACCATCCTATATCATGGGCCTGGTGGTGGCATTTTCCAATCTCACCATCCTCCTACATCATGGGCCTGGTATTGGCATTTTCCAATCTCACCATCCTATATCATGGGCCTGGTAGTGGCATTTTCCAATCTCACCATCCTCCTACATCATGGGCCTGGTAGTGGCATTTAACAATCTCGCCATCCTCCTACATCATGGGCCTGGTAGTGGCATTTTCCAATCTCACCATCCTCCTACATCATGGGCCTGTTAGTGGCATTTAACAGTCTCACCATCCTACATCGTGGGCCTGGTATTGTCATTTTCCAATCTCACAACCTCCTACATCATGGGCCTGGTGGTGGCATTTTCTAATCTCGCCCTCCTACATCATGGGCCTGGTAGTGGCATTTAACAGTCTCACCATCCTACATCATGGGCCTGGTATTGTCATTTTCCAATCTCACCATCCTACATAATGGGCCTGGTATTGTCATTTAACAATCTCTCCATCCTACATAATGGGCCCGGTATTGTCATTTTACAATCATGCCCTCCTACATCATGGGCCTGGTAGTGGCGTCTTCCAATCTCACCATCCTACATCATGGGCCTGGTAGTGGCATTTTCCAATCTCACCATCCTTCTACATCATAGACCTGGTATTGTCATTCAACAATCACCATCCTACATCATGGGCCTGGTATTGTCATTTAACAATCGTGCCCTCCTACATCATGGCCCTGGTATTGTCATTTAACAATCATGCCCTCCTATATCATGGGCCTGGTAGTGGCATTTAACAGTCTCACCATCCTACATAATGGGTATTTAGTTTACTTTGGACTTTTATGCATTTCCTTTTGATTGAAACAATCTTTTGAATTGTTTACAAAACTCAGATGTGCTCAGACAAGAAAACCAGCTGCAATAAATTTCTGCTACTTAATGTCTTTGGTATCTTAAATTGTTTCTCCATCAAATACATTATCCAATCACATTTCCTTTTCACAAAACATGGCATCTGGCAAAATTAGAAGAAAACATTTCTCTTGAATCTAATGTGATTTTCAAGATGGCAGCATCCAATTAGCAGCAATTTTTTGGATGTAATTTTACCATGAGCACTGCTTTGCAAAAGAACACCAAAGACTGGAGTAGTAGCAATTTATTTTGTCTGAGCGGCTCTGGTTTCTTCAAATGTTTTGACCAGTTGTTGCAATTCACCGAGGTAAAGCCACTGCCAATTAGCACAAAGTATTCTGCATGCCCATGGTGTATGGTGGTGAGATTTTTTAAGCACTTACAATCATATTGAACTCAAATACTTATCACAAGAATACAAAGAAATGCTCATTACTGGACTTGACTTTAGATTGTTTTAATAAGTTTCTTTAAGGAAAACCCTTTTAAATCTAACAATAAACACTGATTTAATATGAGGTCACAGAATACATGACTCATTACAAGGAACAAAACATACATAGAACTATTACCTTTGTTTTTGGGGACTATTGTGACCTGTCAAGTGCAGCTGTATGCTACATCTCAAAAAATAAACTTGCACTTTTTTGTGAAAGGTGAAATTTGATTATTAATTCCATGCCTTGTGATCTAAGGTGTTCGCCTTTACAGATCACTCAAAACTCACCTCTGTCCACGTGGGTTCAAGTCTCGGCTTGACCAATGTGAGTACTGAAAAAGCTTGCCAGTAGCTTCATGTGTGTCGGTGGTTCTTGGTGTATTCTTCTTCCACCAAATATACTAGCTGCAATGTATAGCCTATCATGTGCTGAAAAATGGCGTTAAACCCCACTAAACCATACCATGCCGAGTGGTAGCCTTGCTTTTGTTCCAACTCAAAGTACCTTTGCTTGAAATATTTCTACAAGAACCTAGCAGAAATGAATGTGTATTCTGCTAATTAGTGCTTTCTGGCATTAAAAAACATGTGTTCAGGAAATATTAGTATTGTGCTTTTTGATGAAGCATATGTAATCTTTACCTTGTTTTCTTTTCTTTATTGTTAAATTGAAAACAACATGACAATACTGACATAATTCCTGAATCGAGGCTGATTGGGAGTGAAATGTTGTATGTACTTGTATATAACAAGTGCCCTGCTGCAAACAGAATTATACATCTGCCATTACATAATGCATGATGGCAGATCAGTCTTTTTCTGTTCATGGCAATCAGGTCTTCTCTGTTGATGGCACATCAGGCTTTCTCAGTTGATGGCATTTCAGGCCTTCCCTCTTGATAGATCAGTCCTTTTCTGTTGATGGCATATGTCCTTTGTTGTTGGCACATGTCTTTTTATGTTGATGGCACATCAGTCCTTTGTTGTTGATGGCACATCAGGCTGTCTCTGTTGATGACACATCAGGCCTTCTCTGTTGATGACACATCAGGCCTTCTCTGTTGGTGGCAAATCATGCCTTCTCTGTTCTTTCTACCTAGGATTGCATGCAGTGTTGACTCTGATCTGCCAGCATATTGTGGGATGGCAAATCTAGTCTTTCTATGTTGATTTCACATGAGCCCTTATCTGTTGATGGAACATCAAGTCTTCTCTGTTGGTGGCAAAGCAGGCCTTCTCTGTTGGTGGGAGATCAAGCCTTCCCTGTTCTACCTGTGATTTCATGTAAGCAGTATTGAATCTGATCTGCTAGCATATTGTGGGATGGCAAATCTGGTCTGTTTTGTTTTCAGTTGGACTTGCATTATAAACAGGCAATTATGACATTTTGTTCAGGCTATTATGTTGTTTTACTGCATTATTTCAGAAGGTACTTGGGTAAATCACAAGGGTTCTGTGGAGCACAGTCTCTCACCTGTTAATGATCGTATGATAACAAGGGTTCTGTGGAGCACAGTCTCTCACCTGTTAATGATCTTATGGTAACAAGGGTTCTGTGGAGCACAGTCTCTCACCTGTTAATGATCTTATGATAACAAGGGTTCTGTGGAGCACAGTCTCTCACCTGTTAATGATCTTATGATAACAAGGGTTCTGTGGAGCACAGTATCTCACCTGTTAATGATCTTATGATAACAAGGGTTCTGTGGAGCACAGTCTCTCATCTGTTAATGATCTTATGGTAACACAGCTTTCTTCTCAAGCAGGTGAGACAGGAAACCCTAACATACCAGGGTACAAACTTACACAAAAATTTCTGTTGAAAAGAAAAATGGACGTGGACGATATATATCTTCAAAATCTTTAATATGAACCTTGATGTTAACACCACCAATGCCACTGTCATATTAAGGTGTAGTAACGCACCATATGAAACAAATATGATTTATAAGTACATGTATTTGTTATATTAAGGTGTAGTAATGCACCATATGAGACAAATATGATTTAATAGTACATGTATTTGTTATATTAAGGTGTAGTAATGCACCATATGAGACAAATATGATTTAATAGTACATGTATTTGTTATATTAAGGTGTAGTAATGCACCATATGAGACAAATATGATTTAATAGTACATGTATTTGTTATATTAAGGTGTAGTAATGCACCATATGAGACAAATATGATTTAATAGTACATGTATTTGTTATATTAAGGTGTAGTAATGCACCATATGAGACAAATATGATTTAATAGTACATGTATTTGTTATATTAAGGTGTAGTAATGCACCATATGAGACAAATATGATTAAATAGTACATGTATTTGTTATATTAAGGTGATGTAATGCACCATATGAGACAAATATGATTTATAAGTACATGTATTTGTTATATTAAGGTGTAGTAATGCACCATATGAGACAAATATGATTTAATAGTACATGTATTTGTTATATTAAGGTGTAGTAATGCACCATATGAGACAAATATGATTTAATAGTACATGTATTTGTTATATTAAGGTGTAGTAATGCACCATATGAGACAAATATGATTTATAAGTACATGTATTTGTTATATGAAGGTGTAGTAATGCTCCAGATGAGACAAATATGATTTAATAGTACATGTATTTGTTTTATTAAGGTGTAGTAATGCTCCAAATGAGACAAATATGATTTACTTGTACATGTATTTGTTATATTAAGGTATAGTAATGCTCCATTTGAGACAAATGTGATTTACTAGTACATGTATTTGTTATATTAAGGTGTAGTAATGCTCCATTTGAGACAAATGTGATTTACTAGTACATGTATTTGTTATATTAAGGTGTAGTAATGTTAAAAAATGTAAACATTTAGGTGTTCATTACTGGCATGTGCATCAATAAGAAACTGGTATACAGGCAACTGGTAAGGGTTAATAAAAGCAGTCAACAGCCTGTTCATGAGACTTGGCAAGAAGCCATACAAGAGTTCAGTTCAAAAGAAAGAAAAATAGCACCAAATGTACAGGTCCTCACTTATGATTGAGATGGCTTTGAACAATGTCTACACCTTGTAAGGTTAAGAATGTTGTGTGTAAAATACATCTTCACAAACCCACAGAAGTATAAATCTATATCAAACTCAATGCATCAGATTGGTTGAGATAGCTACCAATGTAAGTGGTCATTGCATTAGTCCTTACCGGTGGTGTGTGTAGCGAGTGCAGCTGATGTCCGGATACCAGTTTACGTCAACAAATATGGTATGTATGTAAATACAGTAAAGATTGTTTATAACATTTCAGAGGGGACTGAGATTTTAGAACATTATAACCAAGAAACATTATATCCAAATTCATTTATTTTTAAAAATGTTTATGTACTTGTCCATGTCAGTGATGTTGGACTTACATGTAGTAAACAATTTATACTGGCATGATTACTGTCAAAACTTATATGTAATGGTAATAAAATTTTCAAAAACTACATGCATTTGTATTAAATACATGTTATCATGAAGAAAAAAATGATAAATCAGTAAGTTTTACCATCTGATGAAAGTATCAACTTACATGTACATGTATTAGGCGATGAATCATAAAAATCACTTTTATGTGAAAACGTCTTTGTTCAATAACTTAATGACTAGTAAATTAGTCCTTTAATTATTTAGATGGAAAGAAATTGTCAATAGTAATCTGTTGTCTATTAATCTGAAAATACTTAAGTGTTTAAACATCCCACATTTGGCCTAAACTCTCCAGATTACAACAATAAGGTAATCAATTAACAATGTATACATGTTAGCCTTAATCCCATTACTCAGCCACGCATCATTGCACCAGTTGCAACAACTGCAGAAACAGTTCCAGTACCAAGTAGACTGGTTCTGGCTGGTTTCTATAATGCAAGGATAGAATGTATAAAAATCAATTTCTTTTTTTTTTTAAATCTTAATATTAAAAAGCAGTAGATTTCAACCATAGAATGGTATGTGCTGTAGACGGTCTTAAAAACTATTTTTGTCCTACCACCGGTAGAATCACATGCATGTTAAAGCCAAGTGAGCACTAATTATAGGTAAACCATGCAGTCTGTTCCCCATTCACAGGTCACATGCTTCACTTTGTACACGAAGTTTAGAGCTTTCAAGAGAAGTATGGTAAGTAGATGATCTTCGTAAGGGTAAGGGGCATACATGTGGATACATATTCGTGATTTACTAGTCTTTCAACAACTTGAAAATAAAATGACACATTTCATTAGCGTGATTGAAGTTTTCTCAGGCAAATTAGATTTTTTATTTCTACAAGCCTGATGGGCACTTCACTTAGAATACAGGTGGGGCCTGATCTGAAATTAGAGGGGTCCTGGGCATCGGGCTATCAGATTGTTTTAGCACTAACCGCCAATGTTTATCTGGCTTTGGCACATCAGGTGATAAAAACATTATAATTGTGCTCATTTTTTTCAGGCAATCCACACAAATGAAATGCTATGAAAAATTAAACATTGTAACAAAGGAACGTTATAACAAAGCCTTTGGAATACATATTAGTTAGGAATATGGCCAGGAATTTAAACTAATACGTTATAACAGAGGAAACATTTTATCCAAGAACGTAATAAACAATCTTTACTGTATAAAGAATGGAAAAAATACTCTTGGAAGATAAAGCCTTCCAAAAATCAAAAACATGAAATACAACACAATAAAAGTTGAAAGGTAAAGATGTTAAACTTCTGTAAGAGGTATATAAAATAAAAGATAAAGGTAAAAATTGTTTAACTCTTTAACACATGTAGTCAAAATTTGTTATAAAACTGCATTCCAAATACTGCTGGTACCATTTGACCAGGTGTACAGTGTGACCACTTTACAGAAGGATAACATTAATTCATCTCAAGTCTGAACCAGTACATCAGTGTGTTCCTTACTAATCTAAGATACTTACTGTCACAAGCTAATTGAGCCATCCTGTAGGTACTGGATACCACTATTTTTGCATAACTTTCAATAAATTAAAGGAAATTAGGTCACTATACAATGAAACTTATCCTCCATATAAAGGAAAACATAGTAATTTTCTTAGTTTGATATCCAGCCTCTATGTTAAGGATACCTGTCCACAAAGGACACAATTTTGTGGTCTCTTGCATGCCCTCATAGTCTGCTTTCACTGTAGTTCAAAGAGACAAAGTTCCTACCATTCAGTGATCCAAACTATAATTAGAAGCAGTTATGTCAATAAGATACAATAGTTCTCCCCCTCTTATAAAGCCCCTCTTATAACAGGTCATATCCCTGATGAGACTACCTCATCATGTGGCACAACAAAGGGGTCCCTCACTGTAAGGTGCCTCAGTATAACATGGTCCCTAATATAACACTGGCATGGTCATAACACAGTCTCCGATATAACACTGGTATGGTCATAACACAGTCTCCGATATAACATTGGTATGGTCATAACATAGTCTCCAATATAACACTGGTATGGTCATAACACAGTCTCCGATTTAACTCTGGTATGGTCATAACATAGTCTCCAATATAACACTGATGTGGTCATAACATGGTCCCTAATATAACACTGGCATGGTCATAACATGGTCTCTGATATAACACTGGTATGGTCATAACACGGTTTCTTAAATAACACTGGTATGGTCATAACACAGTCCCTAATATAACACTGGTATGGTCATAACATGGTCTCTGATATAACATTGGTATAGTCATAACACAGTCTCTGATATCACATTGGTATAGTCATAATGCAGTCTCTGATATACCACTACTATGGTCATAACACAGTCTCCAATATAACACTGATATGGTCATAACACAGTCCCTAATATAACACTGGTATGGTCATAACATGGTCCCTAATATAACACTGGTATGGTCATAACATGGTCTCCAATATAACACTGGTATGGTCATACACTGTAACACTGTCACCAATATAACATTGGTATGGTCATAACATGGTCTCCGATATAACATTGGTATGGTCATAACATGGTCCCTCATATAACACAGGTATGGTCATAACAGTCTCCAATATAACGCTGGTATGGTTATAACGCAGTCTCCAATACAACACTGGTATGGTCATAACACAGTCCCTAATATAACACTGGTATGGTCATAACATGGTCCCTAATATAACACTGGTATGGTCATAACATGGTCTCCGATATAACAATGGTATGATCATAACACGGTCTCTGATATAACACTGGTATGGTCATAACACTCTCTCCGATACAACATTGGTATGGTCTCCGATATAACATTGGTATGGTCATAACACAGTCTCCAGTATAACATTGGTATGGTCATAACACAGTCCCTAATATAACACTGGTATGGTCATAACATGGTCCCTAATATAACACTGGTATGGTCATAACATGGTCTCCAATATAACAATGGTATGATCATAACACGGTCTCCGATATAACACTGGTATGGTCATAACACTCTCCGATACAACATTGGTATGGTCTCCGATATAACATTGGTATGGTCATAACACAGTCTCCAGTATAACATTGGTATGGTCATAACACAGTCTCCAATATAACACTGGTAAGATCATAACATGGTCCCTAATATAACACTAATATGGTCTTAACATGGTCTCCAATATAACATGGATATGGTCATAACACGGTCTCCAATATAACACTGGTATGGTCCCTATGCCTCAGTATAACATGGTCCCTAATATAACACTGGCATGGTCATAACACAGTCTCCGATATAACACTGGTATGGTCATAACATAGTCTTCAATATAATATTGATATGGTCATAACATGGTCCCTAATATAACACTGGCATGGTCATAACATGGTCTCTGATATAACACTGGTATGGTCATAACACGGTTTCTTAAATAACACTGGTATGGTCATAACACAGTCCCTAATATAACACTGGTATGGTCTCTGATATAACATTGGTATAGTCATAACACAGTCTCTGATATCACATTGGTATAGTCATAATGCAATCTCTGATATACCACTACTATGGTCATAACACAGTCTCCAATATAACACTGATATGGTCATAACACAGTCCCTAATATAACACTGGTATGGTCATAACATGGTCCCTAATATAACACTGGTATGGTCATAACATGGTCTCCAATATAACACTGGTATGGTCATACACTGTAACACTGTCACCAATATAACATTGGTATGGTCATAACATGGTCTCCGATATAACATTGGTATGGTCATAACATGGTCTCTCATATAACACAGGTATGGTCATAACAGTCTCCAATATAACACTGGTATGGTCATAACACAGTCTCCAATACAACACTGGTATGGTCATAGCACAGTCCCTAATATAACACTGGTATGGTCATAACATGGTCCCTAATATAACACTGGTATGGTCATAACATGGTCTCCGATATAACAATGGTATGATCATAACACGGTCTCCGATATAACACTGGTATGGTCATAACACTCTCTCCGATACAACATTGGTATGGTCTCCGATATAACATTGGTATGGTCATAACACAGTCTCCAGTATAACATTGGTATGGTCATAACACAGTCTCCAATATAACACTGGTATGATCATAACATGGTCCCTAATATAACACTAATATGGTCTTAACATGGTCTCCAATATAACATGGATATGGTCATAACACGGTCTCCAATATAACACTAGTATGGTCCCTATGCCTCAGTATAACATGGTCCCTAATATAACACTGGCATGGTCATAACACAGTCTCCGATATAACACTGGTATGGTCATAACACAGTCTCCAATATAATATTGATATGGTCATAACATGGTCCCTAATAAAACACTGGCATGGTCATAACATTGTCTCTGATATAACACTGGTATGGTCATAACACGGTTTCTTAAATAACACTGGTATGGTCATAACACAGTCCCTAATATAACACTGGTATGGTCATAACATGGTCTCTGATATAACATTGGTATAGTCATAACACAGTCTCTGATATCACATTGGTATAGTCATAATGCAGTCTCTGATATACCACTACTATGGTCATAACACAGTCTCCAATATAACACTGATATGGTCATAACACAGTCCCTAATATAACACTGGTATGGTCATAACACAGTCCCTAATATAACACTGGTATGGTCATAACATGGTCTCCAATATAACACTGGTATGGTCATACACTGTAACACTGTCACCAATATAACATTGGTATGGTCATAACATGGTCTCCGATATAACATTGGTATGGTCATAACATGGTCTCTCATATAACACAGGTATGGTCATAACAGTCTCCAATATAACACTGGTATGGTCATAACACAGTCTCCAATACAACACTGGTATGGTCATAACACAGTCCCTAATATAACACTGGTATGGTCATAACATGGTCCCTAATATAACACTGGTATGGTCATAACATGGTCTCCGATATAACAATGGTATGATCATAACACGGTCTCCGATATAACACTGGTATGGTCATAACACTCTCTCCGATACAACATTGGTATGGTCTCCGATATAACATTGGTATGGTCATAACACAGTCTCCAGTATAACATTGGTATGGTCATAACACAGTCTCCAATATAACACTGGTATGATCATAACATGGTCCCTAATATAACACTAATATGGTCTTAACATGGTCTCCAATATAACATGGATATGGTCATAACACGGTCTCCAATATAACACTGGTATGGTCATAACATGGTCCCTAATATAACACTGATATTGTCTTAACATGGTCTCAAATATAACATGGATATGGTCATAACACTGTCTCCAATATAACACTGGTATGGTCATAACATGGTCTCTCATATAACACAGGTGTGGTCATAACAGTCTCCAATATAACACTGGTATGGTCATAACACAGTCTCCAATACAACACTGGTATGGTCATAGCACAGTCCCTAATATAACACTGGTATGGTCATAACATGGTCCCTAATATAACACTGGTATGGTCATAACATGGTCTCCGATATAACAATGGTATGATCATAACACGGTCTCCGATATAACACTGGTATGGTCATAACACTCTCTCCGATACAACATTGGTATGGTCTCCGATATAACATTGGTATGGTCATAACACAGTCTCCAGTATAACATTGGTATGGTCATAACACAGTCTCCAATATAACACTGGTATGATCATAACATGGTCCCTAATATAACACTAATATGGTCTTAACATGGTCTCCAATATAACATGGATATGGTCATAACACGGTCTCCAATATAACACTAGTATGGTCCCTATGCCTCAGTATAACATGGTCCCTAATATAACACTGGCATGGTCATAACACAGTCTCCGATATAACACTGGTATGGTCATAACACAGTCTCCAATATAATATTGATATGGTCATAACATGGTCCCTAATATAACACTGGCATGGTCATAACATTGTCTCTGATATAACACTGGTATGGTCATAACACGGTTTCTTAAATAACACTGGTATGGTCATAACACAGTCCCTAATATAACACTGGTATGGTCATAACATGGTCTCTGATATAACATTGGTATAGTCATAACACAGTCTCTGATATCACATTGGTATAGTCATAATGCAGTCTCTGATATACCACTACTATGGTCATAACACAGTCTCCAATATAACACTGATATGGTCATAACACAGTCCCTAATATAACACTGGTATGGTCATAACACAGTCCCTAATATAACACTGGTATGGTCATAACATGGTCTCCAATATAACACTGGTATGGTCATACACTGTAACACTGTCACCAATATAACATTGGTATGGTCATAACATGGTCTCCGATATAACATTGGTATGGTCATAACATGGTCTCTCATATAACACAGGTATGGTCATAACAGTCTCCAATATAACACTGGTATGGTCATAACACAGTCTCCAATACAACACTGGTATGGTCATAACACAGTCCCTAATATAACACTGGTATGGTCATAACATGGTCCCTAATATAACACTGGTATGGTCATAACATGGTCTCCGATATAACAATGGTATGATCATAACACGGTCTCCGATATAACACTGGTATGGTCATAACACTCTCTCCGATACAACATTGGTATGGTCTCCGATATAACATTGGTATGGTCATAACACAGTCTCCAGTATAACATTGGTATGGTCATAACACAGTCTCCAATATAACACTGGTATGATCATAACATGGTCCCTAATATAACACTAATATGGTCTTAACATGGTCTCCAATATAACATGGATATGGTCATAACACGGTCTCCAATATAACACTGGTATGGTCATAACATGGTCCCTAATATAACACTGATATTGTCTTAACATGGTCTCAAATATAACATGGATATGGTCATAACACTGTCTCCAATATAACACTGGTATGGTCATAACATGGTCTCCGATATAACATTGGTATGGTCATAACGCAGTCTCCATTATATAACTGGGATGGTCATAACATGGTCTCTGATCTAACATTGGTATGGTCATGGTCTCCAATATAATATTGGTATGGTCATAACATGGTCTCTGATATACCACTGGTATGGTCATGGATTCCTTTGTACTTGAATTACACTGCTGCCTGATTTATTTCTTTTAATTTTCAGTACTTGGCTTATTTTAACCCAATAAAATATCATATCACATAAAACATCTCTCATAAAGTGGTTTTGCATAGAATATACTCATTATTTCCAAACTATGCTCACAATGTTCCCCAGTACACCTCTCCCTCAATAACTTACACACAGTGGGGTCCAAAAGCATAGCCCACAGTATAAGCGAGTTACCAATGGACCTCTGAAAAATTAAGGGATTGCCATTATGGATGGACATCAATAGTGAGAAAATTGGGGGGAGGGGGGCCCCCCAGGTTGTTTCATGATTGAATACTCGTTTTATAACTGCATTAGGAATAATTGTCAATAAATAACTTTTTCTAATGAAGCTGTTCGCTTTTCTTTATAAATGACCTTTATTTTCAAGATAACCAACTGCTGAAAAATCGTAAAAAAAACATTACTACTGGAAGTTTTAAAAAAAAAATCAAATGCATACCTTCAAAAACATTATGTATTATGTTAGTGCTTTTTGCATGTGAATGTGGATATATTTGAGTATTATTGTTGATTCACAATAAAACAAGATTACTCTTTTCAAAAACTAGGCAAATTAATTTTGTTAAATATAACAATAAAATACTGATACTGTTATTTCATTACAAGTAATAGTGAAAACCTCTGATTGCCAATTCAGCGATTTTAAGTTCACAACAAACTTTTGAACTCACTTCTCGATAATGAACCGTATCTGTGAAACAAAGCTTTTCATGCACTGAGTAATCTGTTCGCTCGACTCCCTTGCTATCCTTGATCACATTTGTGAATGAGTAGGATAAACCACTGATTAATGTTAGATGCTTTAATTATGTTACTTACATAATAATATTTATAACAGGGTTCAATTGGTCAGTTGAAATGAGTTGACCTGAAACACAACCATGACTACTAGCTCTTAAGTGGGTAGGATTTGCATGCCTTTTAACTTTTTTTTTTGTATTCCACCTCCATTTGATTTGATACAAAAGACGTAATTAATGTGATAATACAAAGCAGGTCTATTTTTAATTGATTGTAACAATACAACAAACACTTCTGCAAATTGGAAATCAAAAGTCGGCACTTAATTTCTCACGGAAACGCTCACAGACATAGCTGTGATGGTAGATTGACACTTTTCATGTTTGAATACAAGAGGGCATATCACATTTATGATGATTACACTGAAACCGAATTAAAATATAGAACTAGAACAGAAATTTCACTTGAGAAAACTTGTTTAACTGGTATTTATTTCTAAAAATGTTGCCATCAGTTGGCATTATTGACATTTCCATGCATCAAAATTTTGTTGAATATTGATATTTAGTGTACTGAGAATTATTGTGTAAAGAAAATTTAACAAAACATACGACTTCTTATTAAAAGTTGTGAATTTCATTACGTTCATTCAAATATCCAGGCACTAACCACTGTTTTCAACAATAAAATGAGTGATATATTAAGGTTTCATTTACCAATTTTGATCACGATTTTCTTCATGTTCATCAAATTGGGGCCAATTCTTTTGGTATTTTCTAGAAAAAAAATGGGATCCACACCTGACCCTGTGTTATAAGCAGGTTTGCAAGTTATCTGGGCACAAGTTAACAAGGGAGAGGTGTATAATGCTGCCCCACCTATAAATTTGTACTGTGATTATTCACCTCAAAAGCAATATAATGAATATCTGCCCCACTTATAAATTTGTACACTGTGATTATTCACCTCAAAAGCAATATAATGAATATCTGCCCCACCTATAAATTTGTACACTGTGATGTATCACCTCAACATCATTAAAATGAATATCTGCCCCAGACATAAATTTGTACACTGTGATGTATCACCTCAATAGCATTAAAATGAATATCTGCCTTACCTATAAATTTGTACAGTGATACATCACCTCAATAGCATTAAAATGAATATCTGCCCAACCTATAAATCTATACAGTGATGTATCACGTCAACAGCATTATAATGAATATCTGCCCTACCTATAAATTTGTACACTGATACATCACCTCAATAGCATTAAAATGAATATCTGCCCCACCTATAAATTTTTAGTGATACATCACCTCAATAGCATTAAAATGAATATCCCCATCTATAAATTTGTAGTGATACATCACCGCAATAGCATTAAATGAATATCTGCCGCACCTATAAATTTGTACACTGTGATACATCACCTCAATAGCATTAAAATGAATATCTGCCCCACCTATAAATCTGTACACTGTGATACATCACCTCAATAGCATTAAAATGAAAATCTGCCACACCTATAAATCGATACACTGTGATACATCACCTCAATAGCATTAAAATAAATATCTGCCCAACCTATAAATCTGTACAGTGATGTATCACCTCAATAGCATTAAAAGGAATATCTGCCCAACCTATAAATCTGTACAGTGATGTATCACCTCAACAGCATTATAATGAATATCTGCCCTACCTATAAATTTGTACAGTGATACATCACCTCAATAGCATTAAAATGAATATCTGCACCATCTATAAATTTGTAGTGATGCATCACCTCAATAGCATTAAAATGAATATCTGCCCCACCTATAAATCTGTACACTGTGATACATCACCTCAATAGCATTAAAATGAATATCTGCCCCACCTATAAATCTGTACACTGTGATACATCACCTCAATAGCATTAAAATGAATATCTGCCCCACCTATAAATTTGTACACTGTGATGTATCACCTCAATAGCATTAAAATGAATATCTGCCCCAGACATAAATGTTTACACGGTAATGTGTCACCTCTACATCATTAAAATGAATATCTGCCCCATCTATAAATTTGTACACTGTGATGTATCACCTCAATAGCATTAAAATCAATATCTGCCCCAGACATAAATTTGTACACTGTGATGTATCACCTCAATAGCATTAAAAGGAATATCTGCCCCAGACATAAATTTGTACACTGTAATGTGTCACCTCTACATCATTAAAATGAATATCTGCCCCATCTATAAATTTGTACACTGTGATGTATCACCTCAATACCATTAAAATCAATATCTGCCCCAGACATAAATTTGTATACTGTGATTTATCACCTCAATAGCATTAAAATGAATATCTGCCCCAGACATAAATTTTTACAGTAATGTATAACCTCAATGGCATTAAAATGAATATCTGCCCCACCTATAAATTTGTACACTGTGATACATCACCTCAATAGCATTAAAATGAATATCTGCCCCAGACATAAATATTTTGACACTGTAATGTGTCACCTCAACAGCATTAATTTCAAAATGAGTATATCATTTCACTTTGTTCCTCTTACTAAAGACCATCTCACAAGAGTGACCATCTTTTCATCACAAAAGTGGTGGCCTTATAAGAGAGGGCATCACTGTACTAACATGGTTCCCTGTATATATGCAGATTCTGCATTTTTGCTTTTTATTTTTGCACACCCTGCATGATACTGACTACATTTCTCTGGACTTGTTGGCAAGAAAAAAGACAAATACAACTACAAAATGAGAGTTTATTGATATATACGTGCTTTTGATAATTTCAGGTTTTAAAAATTGATACTGTCAAAAAAAAACATGCTAAAACCCTTAACTACAATAATACTGGAAGACTACAAACATGTACTGACAAACCCTGATATGAATATATGTGGGTATTTTTATCCATTTTAATACCTGTTTAATCTTATGCAATTAGCTTTCATTAAAATATGTTACAAAAAATAAAACCTTATGGAATATAGCACTGCTAATATACATATATATATTATATTTTTATAAGCTAAAGGAAAATGCATCATGTGATTCAAATCAACTGTATTATAGCACTATATGAAACAGAGTAAATGAAAAACAAATCAATATAAAATTTGACCAAAAAGGCAGGATTTTTAAAATCTGAAATGAGAAATAAAACATGTAAAATGCTGACTGTAATAACATTAATAGTTGATAATTTACTTCCATAAATATGTATTTAAAAAAATTCATCACCTTCCATGTATTATTTGTGCTTTTGTTTGCCAAAACTACTGTATTATAATTATTTCTTCTATTCATTCCAAACATTTTTAGCCTTAACTATAAAGAGGATGCTAATAAGATTTACAAGATTCAACCCATGAGGTGGCCACCTATGAAAGTATTTATTTCTTTTACAAATTGTTTGTTTTTTTCTAATAACAAAACAACAGATCTGATGCAAATACAAACCTTTTATCCATTACAGGAAAAGTGACAATTGTATATACTTGCTTATGGGTTAAGTCCAACTGCAAACTGTATAAACCCAGATCTGCTGTTGCATAATGTGCCAGCAGATCTGGTTCTATTCAGTTTGTAAGGACTAATCAATAAAACAAACAACACAGACCATGATCTGCCAGCGCATCATGCAATGGCAGATCAGGGTCATTTTGTTCGAAATTGGACCCGACTTATAAGCGAGTACATACTGTACATGTTTCTAACGGAGTACAGGATACACAGCTAATAACAAACTTGAAATTGAAGACTACTGTAACAAGTCAACATTTACCAAAAAATTAGACTTTTACATGATGGTGTAGATGATATTTTAAGTTTGTTACACAATTTAAACCCCATGATACAGTCATACTATCCCAGTTAGTACTAGCATTGAGTATAGCTTGGGTAGTATCATCATTCTGCAATTTTTCAGCAAAAGCCAAGTATAACTGGAAGCTAATGTAAATATCAACTTATTTTACTTCTGAATGTCCTCCCCCACCCCCTTGTTGCTGCCTCCAGGATCTGAAATAATAGTCTTTATCATTTAACATCATATTAAAATGATCACCCTTCCTCAACTGGTATAGAAGTCACATACTGACTCTTTATTACCTATGAAAGTATGACTTTTGACACATTCCTCACCCTCCTTGGGCTGCATCAAGGCTCATCATCATTAGGCATACTAATTATGATCATCTTTTGCTAAAGTGGTGTAGGTTACATGGAGAACCAACTGACAATTGGAGTTCAGGTTACATGGAGAACCAACTGACAATTGGAGTTCAGGTTACATGGAGAACCAACTGACAATTGGAGTTCAGGTTACAAGGAGAACCAACTGACAATTGGAGTTCAGGTTACAAGGAGAACCAACTGACAATTGGAGTTCAGGTTACATGGAGAACCAACTGACAATTGGAGTTCAGGTTACAAGGAGAACCAACTGACAATTGGAGTTCAGGTTACATGGAGAACCAACTGACAATTGGAGTTCAGGTTACATGGAGAACCAACTGACAATTGGAGTTCAGGTTACAAGGAGAACCAACTGACAATTGGAGTTCAGGTTACATGGAGAACCAACTGACAATTGGAGTTCAGGTTACATGGAGAACCAACTGACAATTGGAGTTCAGGTTACATGGAGAACCAACTGACAATTGGAGTTCAGGTTACATGGAGAACCAACTGACAATTGGAGTTCAGGTTACATTGAGAACCAACTGACAATTGGAGTTCAGGTTACATGGAGAACCAACTGACAATTGGTGTTCAGGTTACATGGAGAACCAACTGACAATTGGTGTAGATGGAGTTCAGGTTACATGAAGAAACAACTGACAATTGGTGTAGATGGAGTTCAGGTTACATGGAGAACCAACTGACAATTGGAGTTCAGGTTACATGGAGAACCAACTGACAATTGGAGTTCAGGTTACATGGAGAACCAACTGACAATTGGTGTAGATGGAGTTCAGGTTACATGGAGAACCAACTGACAATTGGTGTAGATGGAGTTCAGGTTACATGGAGAACCAACTGACAATCGGTGTACATGGAGTTCAGGTTACATAGAGAATCAACTGACAATTGATGTAGATGGAGTTCAGGTTACATGGAGAACCAACTGACAATTGGTGTAGATGGAGTTCAGGTTACATGTAGAACCAACTGACAATTGGTGTATATAAGTTCAGGTTACAAGGAGTCACAACTGGTGTTGAGGGAGTTCAGGTTACAAGGAAGACCAACTAACTAACAACTGGTATAGAGGGAGTTCAGGTGGTAAGGAGAACCAACTGACTGATGCATGAGGAAAAGATCCACAGTGACTAATGCACAGACACAGTATATCCAGAAAAGTGCTGATATAGGTGTTAGTCAATCAACAAACTACAAGGATTTTCCTCATGCACACTGAACTTCCAATCAAGCATTCAAGACCTATATAAAGTGATTATATAAAAAAAAAATCCCAATAATTGTTGGACCCAAATCATCCAATTACACTGTAAACATTACTTTTATCAAGAGCAATCTTTTGCCAACTGACATCTCAATGCAAACCGACATGGTGACTGTTAATAACCAATGCATGACAATTTCCAATGGTCCACTGACCAATCTGATCACCAAGCTAGGTGTGAATGTCTACCTAATGGCACTTTTGGTCCACATGCGGGGTTGATCAAGTGGTCGGTCAAGTCTGTCAAGAGCACTGGCTTTGTTATATAACATATACAATTTCAAATTATTATAATTTTAACATCATGAAATTTTTGTGAAATGCGCTACTTAATGTAAACCTCAAAATGTGAATACAGAGGGTGACGATGCTTATTTTTGACCTAACATCCCAGCAAGGTTAACGCAAGATAAATAGTCTCTAAATATGAGTTTTTGTTTTTTCTATGTAAAAGCTGAGTTACTTACATGAAATTTCACTTGTCCAACAATGGTTTTTAGTTTTCAGTCAGCAGGATACCTTTATAAATACAACTTGACCAGTTAAAGCAACCCTATCTTTTGCTAGTGAATGAGGCATTAACATTGTTATTTTTTTAAAAATTTGCTCAAGATTTTTTTCATCAACTTGACGTTCATTAAAACTTCAATAATGACAACTTTACATCGATCACTCCAATGATTTGTTCTATCCTGGCAGAAAGCCTTAATTTGCCTGCAACCTCGAAAATTTGCAACAACTAAAACCTCAAATATTTTGGATTCAGAGCATTCAGTGTTATTGAGGTTGCACTGTATTGTAAATGAGAGTATTTTTTGTGGATGACAAATTTTCACAATTTCACAGTAACTTGCTATAAGGAGCAAATTTTACTATCCAGATAACAGAACTTTCTGTGGAAACAACAGGAGCTATTCCCAAAGCCATGAAAAATAAGTAACGTATTCGACGTAATACCTGCACATACCTTATTATGCAGCTTATGCACTCTTTGCTCACAACTCGCAAACAAATTCCCTTAATAAGCACACATTTTCTCGATTCTGGCATGACTCATGGGAGGGAAGTCGCAACTAAAACCCATCTAAAACTGTGATTTTCTTGGAAATTACTAATGTGTGTGTTTCATTTTTAATTGCCACTTAATGGGTTAAATCAGTGTCAAAAATGAATCTTACATGTGCTTTATTTTCAATGTGACCATATTGGCAGACACAATGCACCTCCAGAGTTGAGAGTTCTGAAGATAAGGGAGCTAACTCCTTTAGTAAGTACATACATGGGGGCATTGTTTATGATAAGTGTTGGTCTGCGCTTGTGATCATGAGCTTATACATCACAAAATTTGTACCTAAATAATAATATTTTAAGTGCACAGTGCAGGCATTAAGTACAATACAGTACAGAAGAAAATTAAATTTTTGGCAAAGCCAAAAAAAATTATATCCATGAAAATAAATTATTTCACAATATCTCTGAAAGGATAATCTATAATGGTGTGCATAAAAATCAATAGATAAGGGCAATTGATCATGTACATTGCCGAATCATACACAAACACCAGAATTTCAAAAGTTTTGAAAAAATTAAAGTGTATGGAAAGTGTAATCATAGAACAATAAGTATATACATGTATATTACAGTTTACAGTGCATAAATTATCAATATGTAAACATGTACTTATAAAAGGTTTAATGATTTCAAGACTGGTTTGTTATAATGTATTTGTTCAAGATCCTTAACAAACCTGATATTGTGATAAACTCTAAAACTTTCCATGAAATTTACTGTAATAATTAGACAAAGATATAAAGAAAAGCTTAAGATTGTATAAAATAACACCTTTTGTCTTGTCTATCAAAGACACAGCATATATATGAAGATGTATGTAAAGACTAATGAATGGTGTGCAATTACAAGACAATGTTCTGAACATGAACCCATGTACAGTAAAAGTTTAAAAAACAAGCAATTACGTGCCTAAACTGCCCCTCTAACTGATACAGATCTATGGATGTTTTCACTTTCAATGATCTTGACACTGTCCAAGGCTAAAGGGGATAATACAAATGCATGCATATCAAGGGCAGTGCTTACTGATGTTTAAGTCCCAATATGATAGTTATCCCTTCCAGGGTTTGGGACTCGAGACCATACTTAAAAACTGTAACCAAAAACTTAACTAATATTTTCAAATGACCTTGACGTTGTCTGGGGGTAAGAGTCAGGGCAGGGGTGCATGGATATGAAAGGACAGATCTTCTTGATTCTACAGCACAGTCCAAGTATGACAGCTATCCCTCCCAGAATTTGGGAATTATGACCATACAGAAAAACTCAGACTGAAAACTTAACCAAGATTTTCACTTGACCTTGAACATGCCTGAGGGTCACAGAGATGGTAGGGGTGTATGGTTATGGAAGGGCAAAGCTGTCTGATTTTACAGTCCAAGTACAACAGCTATCCCTCCCAGGGTTTAGGACTTATGACCGTACAGAAAAACTTTAACCAAAACTTCACTACACTGTTCAAATGACCTTGACCTTGCTAATAAGATAGCAGGATGGAGGTCATGGAGTTGAAAGGAGCAATAGTTGCTAATTCTACTCTCTAAGAATGACAGCAATCCCTCTAAGGGTTTGGAATTCATTACTATATAGAAAAACTTAAACATGTAACCAAAATTTTCAATGACTTTGACCTTGTCTGGATTGGTACAGGGAAGGTGTGTGTGTGTATATGTGTGCAGATGAAAGAATAATGCTTACTGAGTATATGGTCCAAGTATGAAGCAATCCCTCAAAAGGTTAGGGACTTACAACCAATACAGAATTTTTTTTATCCCAACCTTAACCAATGTTGATGCCACCATTATTGGAATGAGTAATCCCTATGTTTCACATATGCAAAAGCAGGCTAGACAAAAACAGCCCTGTATGTGACCATAAATCAAGGCGAATATTTTCAATAAACCAAACTGAATAATCAAATGTTTGGGTCCCAAACTAACAGGTAGTATAGTCACTATGACTGGCAGGCCAGATGACTGAAATTCCGGGCTCCTGGGCACAACAGTCATGGGCCTCAAAACTAGTTTAATTTTTTGTATATAAACAACTGTGTACAGTTTTGCATATAAAATCTGTAGTAATCTACCATAATTTAGACTCTTACAAGGAACAAATTTTAATATTTACTGCAAAGATTAATCTACTTTTTATAACCAAGTTGACACTGGGTCCATAGAAATCACCCCCTCCCCCCCCCCCCTTCTCAGCAGGCCTGACTGGTTCTGCCCAGTTTTTTTCAAATTCCACTGTAATTATAGATCGACCTTTATAAAATCCATTGCAAAAAAAACAAACACTTGAAATTCATTTAAAAGTGGTAGGTCTGTACATTGTCCAAATTGATAAGTTGATGTCTGTACATTGACCAAACTGATAAACTGATAAACTGATCAACATCTGTACATTGACAAAATTGATAAGCTGACACATTTACACTGACCAAACTGACATATGTACATCGATTAAATTGATAAGCAGACATCTGTACATTGACAAATTGATAAGCTAATTAACATCTGCACATTGACCAAATTGATAAGTGATTAGCTGAAATTAAGAGTGGATGGCTGAATCCTCCACTTTTCTACAGCAAATTCAATGAGTCAAATAAAGAATGTTATGATCATCTGAAAACTTGTTTTTTAATTCCAGAAACAAAATTTGTTGAAAAATATACAAACTTTTGTTTACTACAGTAGCACCTTAAAATCATTAATTCGAGATATTTATCATTATAAAAATGAATAATGCAATTATACAACATACAGAAGACAGAATAAGTGCTGATAAAAAGCTCAGTTTAAAATGGTTATCAACTCAACTTCAATTTACAAGACTAAGGTGAAAACTACTGCCACTTGCAATGTGGGAGGAAAAGTTGCAATACAATAATTATTTGTCAAGAACCTGTAATACAAATATTTATAGACCACAGCAAGCCTAAGATTGGCTGCAGTCTATATGAGCTTAAAGTAACATTTAATCCTGAAAATTAGAAGGAAAGCTAAGATAAAACTTGATGTACTCAACATAGGTTAACATATTTTTGGACAGCTGTTTGGTAATTGTACGGAACAAACTCATTAGTCTTCTATCCTAAATTTTAATCGATGCTATCAAAAAATTACACTAAACATGCATATGTAATTGGAACACATAATGTGTGTATTCTTGTTAGCTTTACTGCAAATATTGTCGGTGAATATAAAGGGTAACATGAAAATTAGATATTATTTAAATACATGATTTAATGTTAGTCTAACTTATTGCCAATTATATAGCAACAAAACATTCATACAAGAAGTTGTGCAGAATGATTTGATATGCACAATTTAATGCTAGACTACTTTCTGCTGACTGAACGTAAAACATACATGTGGGATGCTTTATTCAGCAGTTTTTTAAATGCGGTATCCAAAACAATGCTGTATATAAATGCCTCCAGAATTTTCTCAAGTTATTTGGAAGAGAAATGGTTACAAAAAAAGAACTATTATTTCAAATAAACAGTACTTTCTTTTGTGTTTCTCCTTTGACAAACTGATGTTCCTTTATGAACTGACCTCTGATCATTTACATGTACATTACATCTATATTGTATATGAATATTTTAATTACACAATCTATCAGGACATGCTTGGCTTCACTTCTTTTGTTTGCTCTTTTGCTAATGGTTCCACAATGATTTCACTCAATAAGACAATAATGAAATGTGATCAAGTGAATGAAACCAGAATTAAATCATCAAAGCCAACAAATGCAATCAAAGCAACATAATAAAGGAGCTTTGACTTCAATAACAGTGCCAAAACTAATGAATGCTCCCTTAATGATTGCTATATTGATGCAGGCAGGATCATGTGACCAAGTTGTGAGAAGCATCAATGTACCCTTGATTCAGTTTTAGGAACATTCAGTGCCACTTTCAGTCACAACTACCTGAATTCAGTGCTTTTTAAATACCCTGCCATACAAAACACATCAGAAAATGAAAGAAAATAAACTTGATTAGAAAGTAAATGGAATCGGGACCTTCTACATGGAGGCACTTTTGTACATATACACCGCCATCATAATATCCTCCAACCTGAAAGGAATATATGTTTTTTTTAAAGAGTTTCATACATTTTGATCAATATGGACCTGACTTATTCATTTTATGCTTAAACGTTATTGTAATCAATCTTTATAGGCTATATACTGTGAATAATGACCATACATTGGTCAAAAAATTATTTTTAAAAAAGGGGGGGGGGGAGAGAAAAACATAAGAAGTCAGTGGTACAAAGTTATCAGCTTGACTTATTGAATAAATTGGTTTCAACAGATCAGATAACTTGCAGATTGGCCTCTTGGTACCAGACAACATTATAAAGAGTCACAAGTGTATATGAAAGCAGCTGTACAAAAACAAATCTCAAGAAATTGTTTGCCAATAAAAAACAGAATTCTCATGTATAGGTTTCTTTTCTGCTTATATATAAAGCATGCATCCCAGTCTAATGGATATGTGATATGAAATGTGCAATTCTAAGGATAGCCAAAATAAGTTCATGCATTTTACTGAATCCCCTAAATCCAATGTTGGTACTTGCATTTGACAAAGTTTCTGAAAATATGGTTTAAACTAAAAAAAAGTGTAAAACTCATACCAAATCACAATTCATGAAAAGAACAATCAGAAGAAGAATTCTTGGTTTGCATTGCTCAGTTAATTGCCTTTTAACAAAGCCCATATTAACGTGGAACAAAAGTATTCCTGTGCTAGTTTTCAATGATTGACAACAAATTATCAAACCATCCATGGTCTAAAAAAATGGATGAAACAAATTTAGCATCATAGAAAGAAAGACAATGTTAAATTTCAACAAGAGGCACAAGTGGGCCTGGTATCACTCATCTGGCTTACATAGCTTGACCATTTCATTAAGCATGCTTATGTAGTATTGTAAGAACACAACCCTATGTAAACTATCCCCCAACCTTTATGTCATGTCAATTTTACCTATGTTACTATAGTCTGATGAAAATTATAACGAAAGATAAAGGCATACCTAATATGTAGCACTTGCTCATAATCAAGCTTGTCCAAGATCTTGATGATATAAACCTATTTACCCATTTGTATTTAAATTGGATGTGAAATATAGTCTTCAGATAGGTATTAACCTCCGCCAATTAGATGCAAGATGACATAATTGATATGCATAGATCCAACTTATTACAAAACCTGTCCAAAACCATGATGTCATAAACCTATTTACAAGTTTTGATCAAAATCCTATAAAAAATACAATCTCTAGTGTGATACACACTCAGCCAATCAGATGCAAGATCACACCATTAATATGCACAGGTCTTGCTCATAACAAAACTCATCCAACATAATGATGATATTGGAATCAGACGCAAGATCACATAATTAATAAGTGTGGATCTTGCTCTTATTAAACTTCTTTAAGATCTTTATGACATAACCCAATATCGCAAGTTTGATCAAATTGTATCAGAAATATGGACTCCAGAGTAGTAACAAGCTCAGCCAATCAGACACAATATCACCTCATCAATATGTATGGGTCTCATTCATTATCAAATCAATCCAAGATTTTAATGATGTAAGCCTATTTACTATGTTTGATCTGAATTGAATCTGAAATATGACCTCTAGAGTGGTAACATGCTCATCCAATTAGATGCAAGATCACCTCATCAACATGCATGCTTCTCACTCATTATCAAACTCTTCCCAGATCTTGATTATCTCAGCCTATATTAAAGGTCTGATCAAAAGCAGATCAGAAAAATGATCTTCAGAGTGATAACAAGCTCTGCCAATCCAATGCAACATAATTTCATTAATATCTGTGGAACTCTCTCGTTATAAAAAAATATCAAAACCTTGATGACATAAGTATATTTACGAAGTCTGATCAAAATTAGATGTGAAATAAGCTCACGCAATCAGATACAAGATCAGCTAACTAATATGCATGGATCTAGCTCATTAGCAAACTCATCCAAGAACTTGATGATAAAAGCCTTTATTTCAATTTTCATCAAAATTGGATCAGAAATATGAAAAATATGACTACCATGGTGGTAACATGCTCAGCCAATCAAATGCAAGATCATATTATTATGCGAGTATCTCACTCATTATTGATATCATCCAACCATATTGCCATTTTTGTGCTGAGGTGCTGTTCAATGCTATGAACTCATCCAAGATCTGGATGATATAAGCCTAGATTGCAAGTCTGATCAAATTTGGATCAGAAATTTGACCTAAAAAGTGATAACAAGCTCAGCCAATCAGATGCAAGATCACCTCATTAATATGCACGGAGTTTGCTCATTACCGTAATTTGTCACATATAATGCACACTTTTTACACCTATTTTTCCTTTTTTTCAGGTGGGGGTGTGCATTTTACAGTTGAGCAAAACTAAAAATAATTCTTTCCAGGTTGATCTGACAAAATAATTGTGGCACTAAAGCTGCCCACATTCACTCCTTGTGAAATATTAAATTCGTTACATTGTAGCTACATTGATGACCAGCTTTATTTAATAAATAAATAATGCTTTCAAACCTCAATAATCCTGTTCTTTGGTTGATTACATAAATAAAATCATTCCATTTCACATTGTTGTGTCATTTTTGTTCTGTAACTCAACTGGAAATACATACCGGTAACTTGTTCATCTCACTGTCATGATTACTTTCAAGCTGTGTGCAAAATACCACATTGCGATGGAACAAATCTGATTACTGTAACCATCAATCTTCAATATTCAATAACTGTTGCCCCAATTCATTTTTTTTCACATTTAATAATTTCTAAATTCATAGTTAAACTGAAATACAATTGTAAATTTTGTCGTCTCAGGCTCTTCTAGATTACATCTTTTTCGTGACAATGGATTGTCTATTATGGTAACAATGACACATATCAGGAAAGAAAAGAATAAGTTAATGTATCAAATATGCAATTTATTTATGTTTCTTTGGAAATAAACTTGGTTTTTTGCTTTTTTTCTGATCTTAAATGACAATATTTAATACTTCTTGGTGATTATACAGTGGTCAATGCTTCAGTAACTCAAAGTGGTGTTTTCAAGGTTATCAATGCCAGCTAAATCTTTGGTATGTAATTACAATGCATTGTCTAAGTAAATGTTAGCTTTAACATTGAGATATTTGAGAAGTGTCATGCTGATCCCAATAATTAATGGCAACTTTTAGAGAGTGACAACACTTTTTTTTCTTATGTTTATGCTGATCTACAAAAAATTAATACTGAAACACAATTTGAACCACTCCAAGAATGCTATTTTCAGATACTTATTGCATGTTATTGAGTGCCGCATACAAGTATAAATCACTGACAGAAAAGAACAGAGAAATAGTCAAGCACTGTTTAACTGGAAACCAAATCAAACAGTGTTACAAATGATGATCAGTGCATCATCCAAAATAGCAGATTAGCTGTTTCATGACCAAAACAGATAAAAATCATGAAGATTTTGAAATGTACAATATCATATATACGTTATATTGACAGAGCCAAGTTTTTCACTTCATTCTGGGTACACATTATATGTAACTAAATACGGTATTGAACTCCTTTGAGATCTTAAATGATATAAGCTGATACTCCAAAACTGAGCAAAATCAAGTCAGAAATATGGCCAACAGAGTGGTAACAAGCAATTCTTGATCAACAGATGACTGACAGACAATGGATGCACATGGGGCCATGCCATAAGCTCACTTGGTCTTATGGCCAGGTTAGCCAAAAACAGGGAAAATGTTATATTAAATAGACTAGTATATATTAAATAAACTAGTATAAAATACACAGATTCTGCCATCTAAACAGGACACAGATTTTACCCTGGTAGCAGATGACCAAGTGGATCTGAGGGCTGGATGAAACTGATCAGCTCTGAAATCAACAGTCTTGGCCTCAAGTCTTAATAGCTGAGGTGGGTTATTTTTTTGAGGCGGGTTTTTCTCTTCAGAGACTTATTTCAAAAATGAGTGCCAAGATCCAGAATTATGCCATCAGAAAAATGAGACCCATGTCCTGACATTAATTTGCATGTGAGACAAAAACTATGAATTCTTTCATTAGTTTTTTTTACACCAGTCTGAGAAACATGACTGACAGAAAAAAAATACCATACACTGAATTCATAAAAACTGGTTAATTATCCTCTGCAGACAAGTAGTTTTATAGACAAAAAAAAGAAAAGCAAGAACACAGCAATCTGGATTAATGTAGTGAAGGGAACTGTTTATAAAAACAAAACAAAATAATGTCATCATGCATAAGTGGTAAATGTCACAAATCAGCCACAAAGCTCAGACCTTGATTTAACTTGCTTTTAAGTATACAAAATATTTTCCAAATATAGCCACTTCTCTAATAAAAACAAATGATCAATTCTGCATGCCATCAGAAAAAAAGTGATCACTTTGTCTCGAAAATTGTTACATATAGGTCAGGAAAACATGATTAGTATCGATGGACATTCTAACAAACACTTTTTGTACAGACTACACATGTAAATATGTGAAACAGATGAATTATATGTACAAAGACTAGATGCAGGAAATATTTATAAACATGGAATAAATCAACATGAAAAATATCCTACTTATATTATAAAAACAGTTGTTCTGGAAAAGAAAACAACAGAATACACATCAATCAATATTATTGGTCCTTTGGACTTGAGAAGGAATTGCAGTATCAAATAAAACTTGTTAATAAAGTTAATTATGTCATTAGTAAATGATAAAAGTTTATCATTTAACAGCTTAAGACCATTTTGAATTATATCAATTATGAGGAATCACATTTACCTCTTTTTTAAAAAACAATTGATATACATGTATCTACATGTATGTCCATCTTTTCATATGTCTTGGCTCAAACACCTTTCAAACTTTGCAAGGTTGAGTATGCAAGCATATTTAACAAGAAGGTAAGTAAACAAGTCCATTAGTGGTTGATTTGTGATTAAAAGCTACTCTTATCATAAAGGAAAATGAACTGCTTGTGACATATAGCTTTTATTAAATGTAAAATTGTGACATACAGCTTTTATTAAATGTACAATGTATTTAAAATTTGGTACTGACCCAAGTTTTGCTTTATAAAATTGTTGTAGTGATAATTCCTCCATTTTTTTCTACAACTGATGACTTTCCTGATGCACAGGATGTTGTCATATTTGTAAGCTCTTCACCTTTGAAAGAAATAATTGTCATACCTATGATGTTATTTAGTCTATTTCAGACAAGATAAGAGTTAGTTGAAAGTAACTCAAAAGTTTAGACTGTTTTTAGAGAGTTTGGGATTTAATTTTATTTCGATTTCATATGAAAAAGTACACATCTTCACAGTAGTTTGATAACATTTTGAGTTTACAAAACGATTCATTTGTAGTTATCTTGCCATAGCGAAAAATGGTAGATTCTCAGAGTTGGTTACAGAAATCTGGCAGCCACATAACTCTACATAATTTGAATTAATCTCCGTTATTTTCTATATAGTTTAACACTGTTGTTGTGTGCTACTTTTTTAACAGTTCCAAAGTGAACTTTATGGCAACAGCAAATCTGAAGACCAATGTATCAGTAATAAACCTGATGCAACTTATTCACGTTACAACTATATCCATCACATCTACTTTCATAGCCCAGACTATTGGCATGAATGTTTGAAATTAATTGGCCATATCTCTAAATGCTTAATGGATTTGAATAAGATTTGATTTCCATTTATTTAGTATATTCATTCAAGGCATATATGAAAATAAGAGTTCATTTTCCCATAAGTGTCAGGAAAACTGTTATATGGTCATTAAAATGCATTATCTGTGAATGCAATAAAAACAATATTTACCTAGCAAAACATATTGGCAAAAAAGCCTGATTGGTCTGTAAAAAATTTCAATTACCCCAGTAAGAAAAGGAAATTGATCCCTTTACAATGATGATGACTGTAATTTGATTCCTTTTGTTTCCAAATCATGTAAATTATTCAAAGGATATAAGTCAATGGTTATGAATGTGATGTGCATTACCTATTACAAAACAATGAAATGTGTTACAATCCACATATGTATATATGGAGTACAACACACAACAGTCCTTAATTATGAAATATGGCAGCTGTATATGTAATACTTAAATATTTATATCTATGCATATTCATACAAAAGGAAAAACTATATCGGAATTACTTTGAATCCAGCCCATGAAAGTGACCTGAACCATCACTGCCTTAAAGTGAAATAAAGATGAGAAAGAAAACCACTTTGCAGTGACTTATACATATAATTGCTCACAAATAAGAGAGTATGTTGTATACATAGGCACTGTGCACTTGTGAGTTTGTAAGTGAAATCTGTCACTGTGCTAATATGAGGTAAAAGAAAAGCTAGAAACATGTATATATACTACCATATACACTCACTTATAAATCGAGTCCAACAGAAAACTGCACAGACCCAGACCTGCCATGACATAATGCACTGGCAGACCTAGGTCTATGCAGTTTTTCAGGAGTAATCAGTGGAATAAACAACACAGACCCTTATCTGCCAGTGCATTATGTGATGTTAGATCAGGATCTATGTTGTTTGCAGCTGGATTCGACTTATAAGCTTGTATATATGGTACTCAAACTGAGTTTTATTTATTCCATATTTATATCATTATCTCTACATTTCCTACAATAATCATGAAGGCCACTGTATGTAGTATAACTCATATAGGAAATTTTTGTAACATGGAATATTTCTTCAAACTAGTATATTTTTTTCCATGGACTTTTTTCAGTGGTCCTCAGGGACCAATAATATAATCCTTTTCAAATGAAAAATATTTCACAATTATTTAAACTTCCAAATTTTAGCAATTTAATTCAAAACAAGTTTTGTTCCATAATGGTCTAATTTTGTTCTAAAAATGACAGGGTCCATTTCCAATTAACCATCAAGAAATATCTGTTTTCACTATGACATTAATAATGATCAAATTATTTTACCCTTTAACTGTTATGCTAGATTTTACTTCCATGTATTGTAAAACAATACTGTCTAGAAAAATCTGTCAAATGCACTGTATGTGCATATACATTCCATAATAACAGTATACATATAATTACAAATTTTCCAAGCTGATATGATTTCTATTCTCTTCTTGAGTGCTCTTGGCCCTTCAAAATGCTTTACTTCCTGCCACAGGAAATCTTTATTGGTTGACTTCATTTGATATTGTTGTAATGATGAGTGATTGATCCACACTATACAATGTTCTAATGTAAAACTTCTACGGTATAATTCAGTATTAGTCACAAGGCAATATACTGCTAATGACAGATTTTGGCAGTCATCTCCTTCTGAAAGGGGAAAAAAATAGGAAAATGAGTGTAACATAATTAACACATGAAACTGATTAGCTTTCTAATACAAACCTTCTATTAATGGTACACCTTCCATCAACAGCTACTTTTTATACTCAACTATATTAAAAGTCATACAGGTCATGTATGTGTTCAGTACTATTTCAGTCAAGGTGTCATTTTTTAGAATTTGATTACACGTACCTGTAAATGGTGATTATTCACTTTATTTGGATCCTCTTACATCCATATTCCTTCAGAAGGTCATTATTTATACGCCCCAAGAAACATGTATGGTAAAACTCAATGTTAAAGTACATGGACATATTTGGATGAGGTCAACCTAAAAGAGTGATCCAGTACAAACTGGATTAAATGTTGCATGCTGTGATGTCACAATGAAAGCTACATATGTTGAAAAAAAATTGTACTACGCTATACTGTGATGATTAGACCCGACATACTCTTTTCTTGACCCAGTTTAGTACCTGGCCACCAGTGTAATAGTCCATAGCGATCAATAATGTTCATCTGAAAGTTTCTTGATGACAGTTAAGGTGCAGCGCATTCAATAATCAGGATTGAATAGACTTTGGTTAAACTATATTAGTATTAAATTTTAGAACAACAATTAATATTTAATTTGAGTAAATGCGCCTACATTACCACATTGATATACACTTTAGTACTGTATAGGTACAATAGTATTAGTACATAAGGTGGTTGGTAAAATAGGTACAATAGTAATAGTACATAAGGTGGTTGGTAAAATAGGTACAATAGTATTAGTACATAAGGTGGTTGGTAAAATAGGTACAATATTAATAGTACATAAGGTGGTTGGTAAAATAGGTACAACAGTAATAGTACATAAGGTGGCTGGTAAAATAGGTACAATAGTAATAGTACATAAGGTGGTTGGTAAAATAGGTACAATAGTATTAGTACATAAGGTGGCTGGTAAAATAGGTACAATAGTATTAGTACAGAAGGTGGTTGGTAAAATAGGTACAATAGTAATAGTACATAAGGAGGCTGGTAAAAAGAGACCACACAGTATATGACATTTTTCTATTAAAATACCAATTCACATTTGAATGGTGCAGACAGACAGCCATGAGACGAAGCAATATTTTTTGTGCAAGGAAGATAAAAATATATACTATATATACTCGTGTATAAACTGATACCAAGAGTAAACTGTATAGACCCAGATCTAGGTCTATGCAGTTTGTAAGGACTAATCAGAAGAACAAACAACATAGACCCTGATCTGCCAGGGCACTATGCGATGGTAGATCAGGGTCTATGTTATTTGCATTTGGACCCGGATTATACATGAGTATATACGGTAGATTAAAATGAAGGGGAAAAAAGAACCTGACTGGATATGGTTGTTTCCATATTTAAATGTTTGTAAAATCTGAATTGATTCATGAGAAAGAAAAAATAACATCCTTGAAGTATTTATATTCAGATGTTGGTTTGTGTATGGCATCCTTAAGTGCATAATTGATACTGTTTAGAGCTCTAATACACTTGGAGTGTTTACAAACAGATATCTATCCAAATCAATTACAATATTCATACAGCTATAAATGAATATCTACTGAACAAAAAGAGGGACTTGTGTTCTGATGAATACAAGATTTTGTGTTTAGGTGAATGGCTGTTGTCATCTCGAGACTTTTTCTGCACAAATATTGTGCTTAAGCTCCAAGTCTGCAAATGTTGACTTTCTGTAATTTTAATTAGAATTAAGTTCAAATAAATGGAAATTTAAGGATCTCCTTAACTTTGGGTTGTTTTTACTGGCATGTCAAAGTTCTTAACTGCCTGCCTGCCTGCCTGACTGACTGACTGACTCGCACAACATACATAAATATCATAACATATCTGATTTTGGGATTTTCAGCTTTAGCCCAATACTTAAAAGAGAGGTTGAAAACTTACCAACGGCTCTAATTCCTTCTTATCCACTAGATTGTACTCTGTTACAAAGTAGTAAAAATGTTTGTAGCATGTGTTGACATGAGCTTCCTGTAAACAAGATGAAAAGTATTACAGACTGTATTTTCTGCCATTCAGAAATACAACAAAATCCTGTAGGGTTTTCACTAAAATACTTTTTTTATAATTATCTCAGACTCCTATTACTTTTTAAATTTCATATAATACAGCCCTGCTTGTGAAACATGGGCTCACTAGCCTAAAAATTTCACATATTAATGCCCAGCTACTAAGACATGGGCTCACCAGTCTGAAAATTTTATGTATTATAGTCCAGCTTGTGAGACATGGACTCACCAGCTGCATACTCATTAAGCATTATATATATCACTCAAAATAGCCATTGAGTTTGACAAAGTCCAAGGCATTTAAATTACTTACATACTTAATAGTCCAAGGCAAGGTTCATTTAAATTACTTACATACTTAATAGTTGCTTTGATCATTATGATTACCATATGTACTCTCTTATAAGTTGAACCCAACTGCAAACTGCAAAGACCCAGGTCTGCCATCGCATAATGTGCCAGAAGATCTGGGTCTATGCAGTTTGTTACGAGTAATCAGTAGAACAAACAACACAGATCCTGATCTGCTGGCACATTATGCAATAGCAGATTAGAGTCTATGTTGTTGGTAGTTGAACCTAATTTATAATTGAGCATTTACAATATGTAATAGTTTGTATGCATCATGATGTAAAGAATCATACATTTAGATGATATTCTGATAAAGAAACTCTGTATAAAAAGGTTTTCTTAATTAATGTACATGTATCACCCAAACATGGCAATTACAAATGTATCATTTTATTAAAAAAAACTCAATCTTTTGCATTAGGATTATAGAATATTATAGGATTTTCTGCAAACCAGTGTACAAGTATGCAAGCAAAATCATGTTTCCAATTTGAATTCAACTTACTGCTCCAATTGCCACTAGCTTATCAAAATGATGGATGTATACATGGACAAAAACTCTGAAGAGCCTGGTCAAGATCTTCTTAATTACTTGCAGGTAATTCTTGGGAAAAGGTACACCTATAAGAAAGGAAATTTTTTATTGTAAAGTATGTTTCTCCAAAAATGCATACCCAATCACATTGATGTTAGGAATTAACTTCCAGTACTTCCCAAATCCAGCCCCTTTTGAAAGATTAAAAGACTTGTCTTTCCCATCTAAATACCATATAAACTACCGGTATATCAATAATATCTATGGAAAGAAACTCTTCCAAGATACCATTATAATTACTTCCCTTTGCCACCGCGGAGTAAGCTTGAGCAATGCATCAGCAAGGATGCTCACATTTGTGATGAGGTGTAGGAAGGCTTAACTGTAAGGGGGCGCTCTACAGATAATGTGCTTCTTAGAGAGTGACAGGTGTAGAATGAAGTTGTTTGCATTTTTCAACATGCACAATGGAGAGAATGTTGGCATACCTCTATGCTACTTTTATGTACTGTGGCTGAAATTTCTTTAAATATTGTACTTGTGGAAATTGGATATGATCTAAGCACACAGCAGACAAAAATGGCTGCTCCAAATTAATCGAAAAATCAACCTGAATTAGTCAAAAGTACACTATTTTCAGCAGTTAGTAAAATAGGGAAACAAATTTTGCCAGAGTAGGTAATACCAGTCTCTGAAAGTACAATGAATGAATTACAAAATATATAAAAAGTAAAAAAAGTTATTGGCTCTTTTTGTAAAATTTACCTTTGAAGTCCAGGAAGTGAAAATGACCAAGCGGAGCTAGCAGTTTTTTGAGGTGCACATCTTAAGTAAAACCAAGCTGTATATTCTATAACCCAAGTTGCACCCATCAATCATACACCAAAATAAAGAGAATTCAAAGTTCTTTTTACAATACCTAATATATACAAGGTCTTTTTTAAATAGCCAGGACAACCAGTGAGGAAAACCTGGGTACTTCTTTTTCTTTAAAAATCTAAACCTATGCAAAGTACAAAACTGGAGAGTGCCACCTAATGTGATTAGGTCTCTAAGAAATGTAATTTATGATAACAATTTATTTGTCAGTGGAGGAAGAAATGCATGAGCATGCAACCTCTACTTTTGTAACTCCCTTGGGTCCTCATAATGTAAAGGGTAAAACCATTCCCTGAATGAAAAGCAGCACAACCATGGGATAACTACTAGCAACATGTAATTGCTGTGAAGCCTCCACGGGCAAACAGAAACAAATGTCATTTCCTTACAGAAGAACATTCCAGGCAAATCCAGCAAACTTTAAAACAAAGCCTATGACAAGGATGTGCTGGCATCTACAAGGGCTGGTGGAT
This sequence comes from Margaritifera margaritifera, assembly GCA_029931535.1. Lineage (NCBI taxonomy): Eukaryota > Metazoa > Mollusca > Bivalvia > Unionida > Margaritiferidae > Margaritifera > Margaritifera margaritifera. Next base: position 1,211,131 of record JAQPZY010001682.1, read on the forward strand.
ATCTGGGCAATTGCCACTAGGCCACCAGATTCGCTTCTCTTCTCTGTTGAAGTTAAATCTCAAAAATAAAAGCTAGAGAAATTTGATAGTATATTGCAACTGAATGTGAGGCTAACAGAGATAGTTATGATCTCATGTGCTGATATTTTTTAGAGGCATATCTGATACTGTGAATCACCCACTTGATTTTTGAAGGCACAATGTTAAAAATGCATGAATGCAGAGCTCAATCCCAAAACTAACTAACATGTTTAAACAATGACTGATAGACCACGTCACAAGAGCTGAAGTTCTTTTCACTGTAGAACACGATCTACAATTTGCAGTTGCAGATCATTTTTCAGACCTGCATGTTTGACACTCCCTCACAGAAATGCAGATGCAGAAAGATCATTTTCCGTATTGAGAAAAATGCAACAATATCTTCGGAGAAGTTTGAACAACAGTACCATCCAGTCTCTAAAAACAAGTTGAATCAGTGCCAATATGAACACAAATTACACTTGCATTACCTTCAAACCTACTTAGTGAACTACTGACAGCAGCAAAGACTGCATCTAGTTAAGACTATATTCCACTGTCCAATGGATTATAAAGACAGAAACTTTTTTTCTTTGTTTTTTTTCGATGTCTATGTGGTTGTGATTATGTGAGTGTGGACACATATGTGTGTGTATGTGTGTGGTGATGATATCTGCCAATACTAAGTCTCCCAACTATCTTTTGTTTGTAAGGGTATTAAATGCTTCAAAGAAAACAGACATGTTATTTTCATTTATTTAAATTTGAATTTATGGTAATTTTCTATAGGATTATATGAGTAGATAACATATTCTCAATTGTACTACATCACTTTTTTGGGGTCACACGCAATAACTCCCACCAGGGACCTCAAAACACTTTTTTAAGTGTCAAAAACCTCCCTACACTGTTTGGGAGGTCAGCAGGTATGTCCTTGACATGGCATATATCTGCTCTCCCATGATGTCTAAAGGTGTCAGAAATCATGGAGCAGTAGCCCTTAATAGTAATCAGTGCTAAATTCTTCTTATTGAAAAGCCAGAGAAAGAAATTAGCCAGTTGTGGAATAGAGGCCCACAAGGAATCAAATTGTTGGTTGTCCCAGCATGTAAAGACACATAACTCACCCTCATAAGCCTTCATAATGAAAAGCCTTCTAGTGCATGTAATCTATCTGAGACAGACAATCAGAACCTCCTAGCAGGTCTGATCACTTATTTTCTATATCACTCTTAGAATCAGAACAGTTGGAAGAAAGGTGTATTCACATATCCTGTCCCAACTAATTGACAGAGCATCCACTGCCCAAGCTTCTGGATCCATTACTGGTGATGCAAAGGTGGGTAGCTTGTAATTCTACCTGGTTGCAAAAAGAACGACCATCAGATGACCCCAAAGAGTGCAAATCCAATGGAAACTTGACCTCTGCTTGATAACAAGTTGGCTAGGACACAAAGCCTGCCCAGGATATGTCTTATCTGTACGGTGATTTGATGCTGGGAGCACCACCAACAACAAAAAAACCAGACCAGGTCACAGGATCTGGTCCGCTGTACACCCCCCCCCCCCACCAGTCTGTGGAGATAATTGACCATGACAAACTTGTCAGACATTACAAGGACTATCTTCCCCCACCGGATTTAAGGTGGTTTTTGCCTAAATGTGTTAACAAGGCTTTTGTCCATAAAGTCCAAAAAGTTCACAGATGTGTATAAAACTGAAAAATTGCTATAATGACCTGAAAATCTGATCTGGTTAGTTACAAAAATATGCCTACCACATTTCATTTGTCCATCTCAAACTGGTTTAGCTTCTGTCAAAATAAAGTCCAAAAATAATCAAAATTGTACATAAAATTGAAAATTTTGTGTAATGGCATGAAAATCTTAACAGGTCATCTATTCATGACTATAGTAAAGCGTGTAAAATTTCATGGCTCCAAGTCTAATAGTTTTTGTGCCATTGTGCAAAAAATGGATCTAAAGACCTACAGACATAGACTGTATTGATGTACATACTGACAGACAGCAGGAAAGCAATATGCCCACCTCTTGCTATCACAGTGGGGAATTAAAATTGTAAAATACTAAATTGCAAAGAAAACCAACAGTGCCTGCTATCAAATTTTAACCTTTTTAGAGTGACTGGGACCGGACTTTGGGCACGTCATTTTGGGAAAGAATTAGACTAATTGGGAATCAAACTGCTTGGAGTAAATTGGTAAAACTTGAAATTTTGCATCGTTTTTAAATATTTTTCACCGAGACATGGGCTCAATTTCAGGCCCTGAGGAACCCTAAAGGAATCAATGCTGCTATAAGTCAACATTATTATCGAATGCATACAACAAGACGTAAAAAAAAAAGTAATAGTCAGTGAATAAATCAACAATGGTTGACAAAAAAAGGAAAATTACTGATGAAATGCACAAAATAAAGTTATCAATGCTTAAAAACAAAGAAAAATCAATACCATAAGACAGACTTTGCAGGCGAATGGCTGCTATTTATGCAGAAATAAAAAAAAAATTGGGAGGTATATCGATATGATGTTGCCTGTATTGTGTGAAAGCTTAGACTGAGGAAGATCTGTTATATGGTTAGCCACCTAGTGGTTGCAAGGGGAGGTAATTATATTGGTATCTTAGAAGATTTTCTTCTCATAATATATATATAAAAACACACATTATGGTATAAAGACAGGAAACACAAATTTTGTCATCTTTCTGGAAGGGACTAGGGAGATACTGTACTTACCTGTCATGCCTCACACACAAAAAACAACATGATTTCATAAAAACATGATTTCCAATAAATCTCAAAAAAAAAAAAAAAGGAGAAAGAGACCTTTGTTGACACGGCAATATATGCCTATAACTTTTAACATATGTAAACAGCAAACAGTCATGATTTGCAAAGCTTCATACTTAATGCTCATGTAATGCTATCATTCCTGGACAATTTATACAGTTAATTGTCTTCGAGGCAATTAAAAGGTACAGGCATCATCTACCATCAGAAATGTCAAGATCTGACATGATAACTAGTGTGTCCATTATATATTTGACACTCCCTCCCAGCAATGAAGATGCAAAAAGATAATTTTCATTACTCAAAAAAATTCAACAAGACCTTCAGGGAAGTATGAACAACAGTAGACCATCATCCAGTCTCTACTGAGTGAAAAACAACAGTAGACCATCATCCTGTCTCTACTGAGTGAAAACAACAGTAGACCATCATCCAGTCTCTACTGAGTGAAAACAACAGTAGACCATCATCCAGTTTCTACTGAGTAAAAAACAACAGTAGACCATTATCCAGTCTCTACTGAGTAAAAAACAACAGTAGACCATCATCCAGTTTCTACTTAGTACAAAATAACAGTAGACCATCATCCAGTCTCTACTGAGTGAAAACAAGAGTAGACCATCATCCAGTCTCTACTGAGTGAAAACAACAGTAGACCATCATCCAGTCTCTACTGAGTGAAAACAACAGTAGACCATCATCCAGTCTCTACTGAATGAAAAACAACAGCAGACCATCATCCAGTTTCTACTGAGTGAAAACCAACAGCAGACCATCATCCAGTCTCTGCTGAGTGAAAAACAACAGTAGACCATTATCCAGTCTCTACTGAGTGAAAAACAACAGTAGACCATCATCCAGTCTCTACTGAGTGAAAAAACAACAGTAGACCATTATCCAGTCTCTGCTGAGTGAAAACCAACAGCAGACCATCATCCAGTCTCTACTGAGTGAAAAAACAACAGTAGACCATTATCCAGTCTCTACTGAGTGAAAAACAACAGTAGACCATCATCCAGTCTCTACTGAGTGAAAAAACAACAGTAGACCATCATCCAGTTTCTACTGAGTAAAAAACAACAGTAGACCATTATCCAGTCTCTACTGAGTGAAAAACAACAGTAGACCATCATCCAGTCTCTACAAAGTAAAAAACAACAGTAGACCATCATCCAGTTTCTACTGAGTAAAAAACAACAGTAGACCATTATCCAGTCTCTACTGAGTGAAAAACAACAGTAGACCATCATCCAGTCTCTACTGAGTGAAAAAACAACAGTAGACCATCATCCAGTCTCTGCTGAGTGAAAACCAACAGCAGACCATCATCCAGTCTCTACTGAGTGAAAACCAACAGTAGACCATCATTCAGTTTCCAATGAGTGAAAAAATTTACACCAATAAAACTTGTATCACCTTCCAATGAATTATCATGAGCTACAAAGTCTACATCTATAAGTTACTGCTATACTCTACAATCCTACAGATAGTGACCATTAGGAGTAATTCATTACTAAATCATAATTGATTGAAAATGGATAGTAACTGAATTCTAATTTTGTTTGATAATTGATTTTAAAGACAGAAACTCTATGTATTTTTATGCCATGAAATGACAATTGTAGCGGCATATAGTGTATGTCACACCTGGGTTAAGTTTTGTGTTGAGGTCATTTCAGGCACTGTGGAAAGGCATCCATGTCTCATGAACACATTTAGAGCTTTATTTAATGTCTGTGGTTGTGATTGTATGCATTTTTGTGTGTGAGTGGTGATGACATATGGAAATGCTAAGTTAACCAGTATAATGTTGCTTAGTTTGGTCACACACACTGACCCCCTTGGGACCACTAAAACTCACTTTCTGAGACTCAACGCAACCCCCACCCCCAACTACTGTTGGGAAAGTTGCCATATATGGAGGTAGTGGAAGTTAATTCCAAACATTAATATGACTTGGTAGGGCTTTCAACAGAAAAAATAAAAGATCTACCAAATCCATAACTTTAATGTTCTCTGTATTCACTAAACCAGAATTTCTGCCCCCGTCAGCCATTCAAACATTGCACCCAATCTTTTATGTGTAAATTAACTTGAATAAAAAAGGTTTAGCTTTAGACTCATCGAAAGTTCAAAACTAAAATAAAACTAGCATTATTTTATGCTTTTGGTGCTGCGGTGCCTTCATGCATAATAAACTAGAAATGTGTTCATGGAACACAGATGCCCCACCACAATGACCTAAATGCAAAACTTAACTAAGGTGTGGTAGATGGATTGATGGACAGATGGAATGATGCAGTGTTCTCCCTTGGACTTTTTACCATAGCGGTCCTGCTATGCTATCATTTCTGCCTGCGATGCTATACGCATGTGCCACTATGCTTTATGTTTCCCGCTATCCTCATAAAATTAATCTGTTAAAAAAACATCCTGTCACCTAATTCAAAACCCTATTACTCAAATGACACTGGTTCTTACTTCTTCTTGAGTATTTAATTAAGATAATCAGTGATAATTACTCACTCACTTGGCTGTTATCTTTTGTACCTGGCTTGACCACCTACCGGTGCACAACCTTTGATGGCGGTTTTGTCTTTGTATCGACATAGCCACATGATTGACCAGCAATGATGGAGTCAACTGATAGTGTTATTTATATATATATCAGATATTTCCACTACCAGATAAAAAAGTTACACTTATTACATTTTAAGTTAAGCAAATTCTTGTGAAAAATGAACACACCACCTTATAAAAAATCAAAAAATTACCCAGCACCAGGCTAGCCCCATGTTGCCCTGGCTATGAAGATCAGAGACTGTTTCACCAGTGGTGATTCTGATTCAGACAGCATGATTTCCCTGCAGAAAGATCTTAAGAACATGAAGGACAGGGTTCAACACTGAATGAAAGACTTCACATCCTTGGGTGGAAATTGCTGGATTGGATGGTAAGTTTTCCATATTGCTATATTTTGGTTCAGATCTACTCAGTTACCAACATGGTAGTTGTGATTGTTGTCGTTCTTATTAATTTCAGGAAAATGTGATGAAGATTTGAAAGTTGCATTTTATCCAAAAGTTGCTCTTATATTTACATAGTATACTCTGAGCAAGAGAAAAATAGTTTGATCAGTAAACCTTAAGTGGGTGCTGCCCTTTTAATTTCTCATTTATCTTTTCAATCTATCCAAGAAAGAAATGGAGAAATTTTTATCTTCCAAATTTACCTGTACTGAAAACATGTAAATAAAAAGTGTTGGATTATTCCTTCATTTATATTTTTTTAAAATATTTCTCCAACGATTAAATACAACTAGTTTGCAACTGAAATGTATTACATGATAAATTATTAAGAACCGCACATCCTTTAGACAGGCATTGGAAAAAAAAATGCCTTCCATGAGGACCTGTACCCACTTCTCTCAAACTACACCTAAGCTGCCCTTGTGCTTACTGTGACTACAGCAGGTAAATAAAACACTTTAACTTTTGAACAATATTTTAGCGCTCTGAAATTAATTCAATGAACAAATTAACAATGACAAACACATTGATATATTGTTTCTAATGGAAAGGAATATATATTATCTTAATTATTCTGTCATGATTGTTTGAAAACACATCACTGTCTTGACTCTTAAAGAATTTGTCACTGGTAATTAACTTAATTAGGATTCAGGTAGTTTTGTATCTTTTTGTACATCCATTAATAAATTTTATGTTCCATTTTATCAGACTGTAAAAGGTCATTCTCTACAATGAACAGAATCAAAAGTGTTATGTAACAGGTTGGCGCAGAAGGTGCTAAACTTCCTAATGACAATTATAACTGAAGAACTTCGTCTAAAAGTCTTTACTTGAATGTATCAATCAAAACATATGGGGAAGTGAAGAAATGAAGGATATCATTTATTTAAATTTAAAGACAAATGAGTCTGAGATTATATCATGTTATAACTTAGTGAAATAAAGAATACTACGTAAATATATGTACTTTAATATTTCATTTATATTTTTTCACTTTTATGATGATAATGCGCATATTTTACACATTTAATGATGCTAACATGCACTTACCCTGATGCTATCAAAGATTTCTGGGGACATCACTGTGATGGATGGAAAGCTGAAAAAACTGCCAAACCATCTACCATATATACTCATTTATAAGTCGAGTCCAACTGCAAATTGCACAGACCCAAATCTGCCGTTGCATAATGTGCTGGCAGATCAGGGTCTATGCTGTTTGCATTGGACTTGACTTATAAGCAATTATATACGGTACTTAAGACCAAAACAACAAAAGAAAAAAGGTTCAAAACATACCAACAGCAATTGGAAATATATTCTCATCATTTATTTGTGACTCCACCCATTCCATGAGGAGAGTAATATACTGTGAGGCAGGGAGAGCTGTGGGTTTCTTGTAGTTTACTCCATCGCACCAATGATATTCATATCTGTCAACAGATGACATCATATTTAAACACAAGTTTTATACAGAAATTAGAAGTAAGAAGCCTATATTTCCAGAATTGTTCATTTTTGTTTACACTGTGTGACACAGTAAATTTTCTAATATTTCTGAAATAACTTCCTGAAATCCAGGTTTATTGAAAGAAATGATGAAAATGGATGAAATGTTGTTTGTATTACATAAATTGTAGCCTGAAGCAAATTGTTGCTACAACTACTTTCCTAACTCTGCAGTCATGAATTCAATTACCATCTGAACTATTGCTTTCCCTGGCTGCACTAAATTTCTCCACATAAAAGACTACCTGTACCTTCTAAAGTTGAGGTTCTCAAGCTCCATTCATATCCTATATGAAACATTGTCTTTAATAGTCAAGTGGTCCACAAACAAAATATAGTTTAAGAACCACTGTTCTAGAGTACTGTCTAATCTCACTGATCTGACCTCTATTTATTAAAACAACTGCAGGTCCCCAGGTGTCAGAGTGATCTAAGGCGCTCACCTTTACAGACCACTGACATCTCACCTCTGTTCGTATGGGTTCAAATCTCGGCTCGGCCAACGTGGGTATGTGAGAAAACTTGCCAGTAACTTCACGTGGGTCGGTAGTTTTTCTCTGTTTTTTCCCCGGGTCCTTCCTTCACCAAATATACTGGCCGCCATGTATAGCTTATCATGTGATGAATAATGGTGTTAAACCCACCAAACACAAAAAAAACCCACTTAAAATAACTGCATTAATATAACACGATGATCAAAAGGATTTATAACAGGTCATTCAAAAACCTTACCGTTTGTGTACAAGTTAGGCTAATCAGATGTTTTTTGTGGTCATTTTTTTGTGTGTACAAGACTTTATATTCGACTCTATGGGTTTTAAGAGACAAAAAGGGTAAATGCATGCATGAATTAAAACATAGTGGGAATAATGATAATACATAGCTTGGCAGAGTAAGATTATTCTAAGAATAATTTTTCTTTCTTCTGATTGTTTTTATATTTTGAAAATCACATTAATTATATATATATTTGGATGACAAAAGAACAATAATGCACTGCATGCACACCATTGGCAAGATTCTCAAACACTTTTCTGCGGCGTCCATTTGGTGAGACCAGAGCTGTCTGTAATGAAAGTCGTTCCAGGACCTTCAGGTTTTGGTCCTGGATTTTTGGTTTCAAAATATGGTCTATAATTGTCAGCATGCTGATTCTTAGTCTTGGGCAAAAATGCTATTTTCAAAATCTGACAAAGAGCCCTGTGAGACAAGTGTTGCTTGTTGGAATCAATGATAATTTGTCAATGCTCAAATATTTGCCAGAAAAATAAAGTTCTGCAAGTTACAAAGTGCTACTCTTACCTCATGAATTAATTTTAAAGAATGTCCCAATATTTATGCCTGAAGTTGATCAAACTTGTGAAAAAGTTTAAAGCTTTTCTATTTTTAGTAACAGGGTCTATATTTGATGGTAGATCAGCAGCATTATTACAATCTGAGAGCCCTTCATGCCAGGATGCTTTCTGTTAAATTTGGTCAAATTCTCTTGAACAGTTTATATGAATAAGTTGTTTAAAGGTTTTCCTATTGTTAGTAATGGCTGCCATATTTGATCGTGGATTGGCATAATTTTTATAAAGAAAGCCTTTCATGCCATGATGCTTTCTGTAAAATTTGGCCAAATTCTTTTGAGCCCGTTTTTGGTAAGAAGTCATTTAAAGGTTTTTCTATTTTTAGTAATGACAGCCATATTGATGGCAGATCAGCATCATTTGTACAAAACTAAAAGCCCTTTTGGCTAGGATGCTTTCTATCAAATTGGTCAAATTCTCTTGTTTTTAAAGGTTTTTCAATTTATAGTAAATGCAATCATACTTGATGGTAGATCAGCATTGTTTCTATAAAATTGGAAGCTCTTCATGCCAGGATGCTCTCTGTCAAATTTGTTTGAAGCTTAAAAAAGCAAATCTTGACAGACAATGCACAATGGATGATGTATGTCCAACACAAGGCCATACCTACAAGCTCACCTGACTTTACAGCAGGTAAGCTAATAATATTACTCACTTTGGACCTCCGCACATAGTAGGACAAGTTTGTTCAGTGCAGTGTTCACATATGGTGCCATAGATTAGGTTGATTCTGTTGAAGAAATCCACAACTGGAATGTAGATACAGAATTTTAATGTTTCATGGTTATGTATATATATGATCAGGATGGAAAAAATCCTAATATTAGCTAACTTTCTGGAAACAGAAATTTCCATACAACTGCCTCAAAATAATATATTTCCCTTCATATTTTGCATTCTGGGGATTTTACACACCAGATAAGTGACATGACATAGCTAACTTAAATAAAAAAAAAAACTATAAAATAAAATTAAAAACACATAATAAACTCATACTGAAGAATTATGTTTCAAATTTATTTCACATCAAAAAGAATAATATGCATTACATGAAACATTATCCCCACATGCCACATTTACGCATCATGAGGTTGTACCTTACTGCCGAGCTCTGTAACATCAACATCATTTATGATACACCAAAGCGGGTGGTATTACAGAAAAGGAAAAAGATGCATAGTCAAACCTGTTCTAATGGTCACCTTTACTCAGCAGTCACCTGTTCACAACAGCCATTCTAATTTCTCCGCAGCAAATTTCCTATATAAATGTCCTGAATGTAACGGTCACCTGCCTTCCACGGTCAGTGGCCAGGTGTTTCCTAACCAAACAGTGGTTTCCCCCTGCCTTAAGTGGTCACTGGTGCATATCTACAGTGACCGCTCAGTCTTTTGCTTCATGAGGAAGGTATTGTTTAGATAAAGGAATATCATGTGAATCAATCTGCACACATTTCTTATATCGCGTGTACACACTGTACTCCAGTCATATTGATATTGTAACTCAAAGGTGTCAATATGTCAAATTCGAAAGCGAGGCAGTTTTTATCATTAGGGTAAAGGGTCAAAGCAATTTGTTTACTGGCTGGTAGGAATAGTACTTACCGCAGCAGAAATGGAAGTCACCTTTTGTATCAGTATGATAGGTATAATTCAATATCTTCATCTATTTGCCTGTGAATTAAAGCTATCTCTGAAGAAACAAGTTCATCTTTCAGCAGAGATATGAATTACATCCCTTTTCATTAGGGTCAGGGGTCATTCAATATTTAAAACTTGTAAATAAAGACAGGTGAAGTTTCAGTTCATGGGTCACAAAGAATATCCATATACTGCTTCTTTTGATTTCCTATTCAGCACAGGCTTCTCACATAAGATGACTGTCTTTTGATCTTGGTGTGTTGAGCAACTGGTTAAACTAGATATTGTTTCTAAAGCATGAACAAACTGTGTGATTATTTTAAGTCAGTGATGATTTAATTTATAGGATGGATTAAAGTGAGCAGGATACAGTAATCTTGTGTGGAACATAAATTTGGGAGAGAACAACATATACACGTAATTTATGATTTTATTGTACAGTGCGCATAAACAATCTTGATAATGTAATAATAATAATAATATTTGGTGCATGGTATTTGTTCAAAAAACCATTTAAAAATGTGAACCCATGTACAGAGGTCACCTGTAGCAATTTTAGTACAATTCTACTGAGTCATCCAAGAAGTTTAAATTATTTCATGCCTGTGGGTAGATTCAGGTTGCTGACTGCCTGCCAGAACTGCTCAAACGTGGTGCTATCTGGGTAGAATTTGGGAAGTTCTTCTTAAAGTTTCCTTTACATGAATGACAGAATGCATATTCATTTTCTTTGAACTTGATTCCAATCATTGAAATCACGGTTTCCATTCATTATTGAATTTTGTGTGATATTTTGGTTGTTTTGATTTTTGCATTTTAGCATTGAGAAATAACGCACGTTTAGATATCCTGTCAAACTTTAAATACCGAGGTCAAACTGACCTGTTTTATGCCATTTGAGCTCTTTAGTAATGACTAATTGAACCATAATTCTTTAACACTTTTAATCCTTTCCTAATTACTTCTGATCACACACAGCACCAGCTCAACAAACTTTAAACATCAAAGCCAAAACCGACCCTGCCGAAAGAATCCAAGTAATGTTGATTGTTTTATGCTGCTTGAGCTCTTTAGTAATCCAACCATAATCCATTATCATCTTTAATCCTTTCTGAATTATATGTACTACTAATCACATACATGCATAGTTTAATCCAATGATTACTTTTAGGTTATTGTCTGTCAAATTAGCAATTAAAGTGTCATGCTTGCTTGCATAAGCCTGTTCCCAGTCACATGATCACACAAAGTCATTACTGTAAATATACTATATGTACATTGGAAGCAAGATGTGGAAAAAAGAAAACATTTCTGTTCCAGAATTTTCTGGATAATAATTTTGAGTATGTGGGAGCTCTCAAACTAGAATACTAGACAGTGTTTCAAATTATATTGAATTTTCAATAAAAAAGCATGAAATATAATGTCATAAAAAAACATGATTTGGTTCATTAGAAGTAAATAAGTCAAAAATGTAATTAGCATTTTACATTAGATAACGTGACTACAAGCATACCTTGGCAGACAAATCTCAGGCCATGTGTTAAATTTCAGCAATTCAAAGCACACAATATGTATATCGACTATTACCAAATTAATGTCTACTATCCAAACAGCTAGTCAAAAAATTGTTTTAATTAACGAAGGAATACATTATCTGTTGCTATGAAAATGGTGAACTGTCTAACAGTTTATTTAAACACAATGCATTTATAACCAAAGAAAATGTCAACTTTTGTGTCAATATTTTCTTCAAAGAGGAAGGTGGAATGATAGAAAATGAAGTCTTATGTTCTGAAGTCCATTTTTGTGAAATTCCCCTGAAAATTCACAAATGATCCTTGAAAAACAAGTGAAAATTTAATTTGTATAACCCAATCTGAATGAAATTATGATTCAATGAACACATGTACATTACTAATAAAATGAACCATTTTATGCAATATTTTTCCTCATACAGACATATGAACTGATGACTTTTGCTATGGAAGTGGTGGTCAATTTTCGACTGTAACCTATTTTCAAGGTTGCTGTTTTATGTTATACAACAACTGTGGTGAAGCAAAATAAGAAAAGTTTAAATATGTTTATAAACTTTTAATTACATTTCATCATTATTTTAATAATCTGACATGAAAATATCCAAACACATTAGTTTAAATGATTATTTTGAACTTTTTACACCCATTTCTCCCTATTATCGATAACTTCACCCTATTCTGGCTGGAGACAGGTAATTTCACTCAAATATTAGGGTCCAGCTTGGACCCTGAATTATTATGATTAAATGTACTTATACTCAATGCCAAACTATTGCATGATTAAGATGACTACTGTTGAGGAAAAAGGTAGAATTATGGTTCCGATCTATTGTAACAAATGTTACATATGTGAATAGAATGAGATAAATGTTCAGGAAAGCAAGATTTACTAAGTTTTGACTGGGATATTTCAAAATAAAATACAGAAGAATCATCCATGGTGCCACAGATAAACAAACATTGTCTACATCATCTAGTTTTCTTTATATTATTTGAAATTTCTACTTAATGTCTGTATGATATAATTTCTCTAACGAGTAGACGATATTTGTTTACCTATGGCATGCAACAGCTCCTATAACTGCTCAGTCCTGTATCAAATATGAACTCTTCCATAATTCTGGGACCAACATGGCAAATTACATGCACACGAACCACTCTTTTCCAGTATGTATCAAATGAGTGATGTTGCTCTGTATTTCAATACAAATGATGTTGAAATCATTCATGCATGTAAGGAATTCTGTCATTTTAGCTACATTTTGAGATGCACACATGAAATTTCACTGAGCTACAGATGCAGATATCATTCGCAATGTTGAGCTCAATGAACTATAGTAGCACTTCAAGATAGCGGTGGACAAATTGGAAGTCTGCGTGTCCAGGACTACGAAATTATTGTTTTTGGACTACTTAACTGTAAGGTTCTAAAGCTTGCAGGAATACTGGCTGCATCAGATGTGTTTTTTAAATTTTTTTATTTGGCAACCAGTCCCCCAACTTCAGGAACAGTTTGTACCCCCCTTTCTGATTTAAAAACGAAAGCCTAAACAATATAAAAAGAAATGCACACCAGTTTGTAGTTTCATTCATTAATTTATAATTTCTAACCTGATTATTGACAGGGCATCCCTAACAATGTCATCTCCCTTGCAATTCAGAACAAATGGAAGTTTCCAATGTAAATGATGAGCATGCTCATGGTCATTTTCCAGTTCCTGGACAAGTCCATTTTCAGCGCAGAGGCGTGGTCTTTGGACTACACATACATAAAAGGTAAACACTGCATTGTCTACATCCAGTATTTTTAATTTCTAGATTTTATATTTCCCAAAAAATAAAAAAAAAAATGAAAAAAAATAGAAATGGAAAAAATCAGATTTTGAAAACATGTACAGTAAGTAGTTTGAAGAATTTAGTGTACAAATTCATCAAAATAGATTCACCAACGTAAATATAGATGCAGTGTTAGCATAAAAACTCCCATTTGGTTTGAAATGTGAAGAGGACAATGTTAGGGATGGCGACAATCGGTTTTGAAAGTATAAATTAATGAATAAAATAACAGCTTTGTGTATTTTTTTCTATCTTTCAGGTTTTTCATGTTAAAATCAGAAGGGAGTGCAAACTGCCAGGGGGGTTACCGAATACCACAGTACAGCATTAAGTATAAACTGCCGTGCAGCATTGTGGTATAAAGACCTGCTCAGGCCTTTAAATCGAGGCATAACATTTTATTTTCATTAGATTTATAATTTAAACTACACTGTTTATTTTATTTATTTTGCAAAACTAAAAACTTTTTTCTAATGTTTCAAGCATGTGTACTTTCTTGTAGCCATAGGGCAAAATAAGTTTCACTTGATTGTTTGTCAAGTTTACATTACAGATATTTGAGTGTTGAATGTAAAAAAATTAATTAAAAAAGTTTTTAAAAATGTAATTATATAAAACATTTTATGTACTTGGAGTGTTTGTCTATCTATTTTTCTGAACCCTTTACCACCTTACAATTTTATCTGTTAAATGGAAATATTTATTCATTGAAAAATGTCGGCTACCAATATTTCTTGTGGATTACCCGTTTTCCTTTTGGTAGCCCAGTGGACTGACACACATATCAGAGATTTGTCCACTCCTGCTTAAAGATGATGTGATACACACAAATAAAAAGAAAGCAAAGAAAAATAAATTGTTTTTTGTCTCTTTAACAAGAAATGTGGTAGATTTTGTCAGCTTTCTTCTTTTCAATTACACAACTGCTAACACTAGTTATTACACAGGTTTCCTTACTTTTGAGAGACAAAGCAGCTGTTAGTCCCCATGACAAAAATCAGAATAATTTTTGGTTGGATATAGTTATGTAAAATGATAAATGACTCATATTTTAAACAATTCTTTTTTTATCTAATTTAGATTGATTTGGTTTGTGTTTTTCATTACAAATTCATGCATAACAGATAATTTGTTGATTTTAATGTCAAGAAAAGGAGTAACTTTTGACGTGGTATTGCTTTGCTAAAACCAAAATGGTGGACTACCTTCTAATATTGCCCCCCCCCCCCCCCCCACAAAGCAATATTTAAGAACCCCTGGCTACAAATATTCTAAGTTTCCAGGATCTAAAGATGACACAGGCTTTATCCAAATGTGGCCCAAAACTTTTCAATAGTGGGATTTCATGAATAAATTGGCAGGGGAATCAATTTTCAACAGTTAGTGCCTTTAAATAATGATAAGTCGGTGTTATGATCTGTATTGTATCATCTGCTAACTGAATAATACATATAGTGGAATGTTATTGTATCGCAACCCCAATTTCGTGATGTGTTGTATCGTAACCAAGCAAAAAATCAACAGCCCTAATGGAAAGTAGGACAGTGACCTAGTTTTGATGGACAGCACATGCTCATCACATGATGCACAGAGAGTACAATTTTATATTGTAATACACCTCTCCCTCGATAACTCACACCCAGAAAACTTGCGAACCCACTTATAATGCGGGGTCAGATATGGATCCCATTTTTTCCCTAGAAAATACACAAAAAAAGTAGCCCCAAGTTGTTGAACATTACAAATATCATGATAAAAACTAGTAAATTAAACTTTTATATATTGCTCATTCTATCGTTGAAAACAGTGGTTAATACATACAATCTGATTCAACATCATGAAATTCACAAC
Source organism: Margaritifera margaritifera (assembly GCA_029931535.1). Lineage (NCBI taxonomy): Eukaryota > Metazoa > Mollusca > Bivalvia > Unionida > Margaritiferidae > Margaritifera > Margaritifera margaritifera. The sequence goes on from JAQPZY010001682.1 coordinate 1,226,723, forward strand.
TTTTAATAAGAAATCTTATATTTTGTAAAGTTTTCCATACAAAAAAATTCTCAATACACTGTAAATAACCATATTCAACAATATTTCGATCCATGAAAATGTCAGTAATGCCTATTGGTGGCAGCACTTTAAGAAATTAATGGCAATTAAACAAGTTTTGTAAAGTGAAATTTGTGTTTTAGTTCTATCTTTTAATTCTGTTTCAGTGTAATTATAAATGCTATATGCCTTCTTGTATTTTAATGTCAAAAATGTAAATCTACCATCACAGAAATGTCCATGAGCGTTTCTGAAAATATAATTAAGTACAGACTGTGTTTTTATTTCTGATTTGCAGAAGTGTATTGTTACAATCAATTAAAAGCAGGCCTGCTTTGTATTATCACATTAATTATGTCTTTTGTATCAAATCAAATAAACAGGGTGGAATAATAAAAAAAGTTTAAAAGGCATGCAAAATGCTATCCCTGTAAGAGCTAGAGGTCACCAATAGCATGCCAGGTCAACTAATTTTAACTGACCAGTTGAACACTGTTATTAATATTATTACATCTGTAACATAATTAAAGTATCTAACATTAATCAGTGGTTTATCGTACTATTTCACAAATGTGATCAATGATAGCAAAAGAAGCAAGCGATAGGAGTACTCAATGCATGAAAAGCTTTGTTTCACATATACAGTTCATTATGGAGAAGTGAGTTCTAAAGTTTGAGTGAACTTACAATTCCAAAATCAGCACTCAGAGGTTTGCTTATTGATGAGCAGAGGTTTCACTATTACTTGCAATGTAATTGTAGCATCAAAATTTTACTAATAAAACAATATTTTTAAAAAAATCACGTTTCAGCATTGAAGGTTGTTGTTTCGTGAATTAAATGTCCCTAGTTTTTGAAAAAAGAAAATATTGTTTTGTTGTGAATCAATATATCTACATTCACAAGCAAAAGCAGTGATGCAATACACAATGTTTTCAGAGGTACACATGTATTGTGTCTCGAAACCTCGTGGAGTAATGTTTTTAACAATCCTTCAAAAGGGTGGTTATTTTGAAAATAAAGGTAATTTATACCAAGAAGCAAACAACTTCATTAGAAAAAGCATTTTGACGGCAATTATTCCCAACGCGAATATAAACTGAGTATTAAACCATTTAACAGCCCCCCACACACGTTTTCCCATTGTCGATGTCTAGCCAGGATGTCATCCCCTTCTTAAATTTTCGGAGGTCCCTTAATAACTTGCGCCCGATGTGAGCTAGTTATCAAGGGAGAGGTGTATAGAACTGAGAAGATGGACAGATGGACAAAATAAATCCTTTGCACCACCTGCTTCCAATAGCATGAGTATACAAATATTAAAAGTATCAATCTTTTACAGTTATGAGAAATCTTGTAAAAATTATGAATTCCTGAACTTATGTAAATGATCACATGGATGAGCAGGGTCACAAAGACCCTGTTTTTTTTTTTTAGAAAACAGGGATGACAATACACCTGCAAATGCAGTCTACATTACATAATAAAGTAACACCTTGATTGTCTTGAACCCATTCATCTGAAATATCAGTTTATATGAATCACATGCTACTGTGTGTCCAATGAACATATATTAGGTTCCCACTTAATAATTTCTAGTGGACATCAATAATCTATATTTGGTGGCAAATCACACTGCATGTCTCTTTTACAATTGACAAAGAAGGAAAAATCAGTAGCCTGATTTGTTTATATTCGTGACATCTGATTTGTTTATATTCATGACAGGTAGCCACCAAGGAAAATTAAGAACCAACAGATCTAGAATTTATGGAACAGTAACTCATTCTTTTAAATTTCTATTAATCTGAATGTTTTTCTGTCTTCTGAGTTTGGACAAATAGGGTTGTAATATGTTTTCTTACCATGGACTGCCAGCCAGTCATTCAGATCTTCATCTTTTGGAAGTCTAACCACATCTTTAAGGTCAATCCCAGAGTTCAAAGAGGCATTTGCCTGTTTGTGAAGATCAAACTTCAGCGTCCCTGGCTCAAACTTTTTCCTTGGGCGAAATGTCTGTTGGAAAACAAAAATATATTCTGCATCTTAATTAACCATTCAAGATGTAAAGCTTTTATTTCACCTGCTTCTCTGTGTGTGTGTGTGTGAATACAGAAGATTTGGTCACTATACAAATACCTATGTGTATTTACTTTTTTGATCCATCTAACATTTTATCTTAGTGATACAGCACAAAGAAAGTGTACTGACCATATTTCACTCATGCTGGTGTTGAGTGCTGCTGAATGTAGGTCAATGAACTATGCCTGTGAAATCTCCTGTCTTGACCTGTTCTTCTCTCACCAGGTGTGACTTTCATTCAACTAAAAGTCAATTAGGTCTATTACCATACATTACAGTGTAGCTCAGGTCTGACTCCACCTGTATATCCCAGAGATTTTGCTGCATAGTGGAAAATGTTAATACACTTTATACGTACTGAGTGTATTGCACATAGGATCCCAAGGGCAGGGGACAGTGTCCCCCTCCCTCCAAATTTGGGGGTCACAGACCATTTTAGAGGAACAAATGAAAATAAATGTACATAATGCACTAATAGTGCTATAAAAATGAGATAAATCATGGTTGCTTCAAAAATGTTGCCACCTTAACTTTGTGGTCTGCACTGTACTATCATCTTTTCCTTGAACACTTACATTATTGAAATAAAAGTTTTATCATGTGCTCAAGAAACATTATGTGGTTAACCTGAAATGAGCTGCACCATGGAATTTTTCGTTCTGGATCTTGCTTTCTCATTTAACTTTAGTGTACACTCATTATCTACCAGCATATATTATAATAAATACCTATGTTTTCTGAATTACTTTTCTTTCCAAAGTAACACATCATTTATTACATGACAAATTGTGTATTTGCATAAATTCAGTCACTTTTGTCAGCCTCAAAATAAATTAAATCTTCCTCGCTGTAGGGTTGACTTTAACCTTGAAAATATGTTACACTAAAGGCCGTCAAACACTTTACATTGCAACTTGGCCGAATATCACAAACTTTGAATGTTTTCATTGCCAGATACATTGTTTTCAAATAGATATTCATTGTCATCTTACAGTTTTATCACCTTTTCGACTTTGGACACTGCTAGCATCAACAGTGACATGGGTGGAGATCCACTAATGAAAAGTTGTAGGCATATTTTTTCTAATTTTTTTTTTCTTACGAAAAGCATGCCAATGGTCAAGATTTGGAGGACACTGGACAAAAAATTGCAGGAAACCCACAAGCCCACACTCTATGTGCAACACTGGTACTGAACATTCTAATTCCATTATTGGGCTTCAGAGTGTCTTAGTCATTCTCCTCTGTCAATTCCATCACCATATGCATTTGATAATACACTGCAAGGATACATACTTATTATGCTAAATCATGGCTTTGCCAGAGATATCTGCTTTAAAACATATTTTAGATGAAGGTAAAGAAACAGATGGCAGCTGCTCTCCTAATGTATCAACAGGTGGTGAATAAAAGACTATTTCTGATGTAAGGAAATTCTGCAGAAAAATAGTATACTAATAATGTAATGGTTCATTCAGTGTTTTTTAACTGCACTTTGAGCACATGACTGGCTATATCAATGAAAGAAAATGGGCACTCAGTGCCTTTCCCAGGGACACGTGTAGGCAGCTGATGTGAGCTGTCCTCGGCTTGTATCAAACCCGTGACCCTTGAATTATAACTCCAATGCTACCAACTCACCTAACACAGCCACAAGAATTTCTTATCATAAAGCTATCTCCTCAAGCAGATACAAAATTACAAAAAAGATTAATTTTGTGACTGACAATGTGTTTACTGTTAAAGAGAAAAAAAAGCAACTAGTCTAAATGCATACAAATTGGTGAAAACAAAAACAGATAAATATGCAAGGAAGAATACTTCGTTTATGACAAAATAAATTTGCCATCAATATATGAATATTAAATTAAACAATTTCAAATCTAGTATGGTTCTGTTTCGCTAGATAGATCTCTTAATTAAGTACAAATCCCAGTGAAGATGCCGCTTTTCAATTTTGTGAAGGTAATGTTTAGAAAGACAATGGTATAATCTGGAAAAATTTGAACTTTTTTAGGATTTGCAACAAAAATTACTATAAGAATTCCGAGGTTATTTTCAGCCTGCAACTAACACACGTCTCTTAATTCTCAAATGCTGAAGTAGTTCACAACGTAGAAATTTCATCTAGAAAAGTGGGGGGTGAATAGCTGGGCGATATTATACGAGAATAAGGAAGTTCGTCAATTTCATTGTGCTTCCCGTCTTTGTGTCTTGTTCATAAATCCAACAGCTTGCCATACAATACGACTTAAAAGGAGAGAAAGAATGTAAATACTATAATTAAATCCAAAATAAATGAATTTGTGGCACATATTAATAAGTTTTCCACCTTATTTCGCTGGAAAAACTGTGAGAAACCGCTAGCAGCCGCCATTTTGCTTCCGTTTCGTGAACCGGAAATACTAATGACAGTATCAAAATGGCTCTCTTTACTAGCTCTGATTAATTCTATGTGGATAAATATATCCGGTTATTCGTCTATGGTCCAATTAAATATTATAGGAACGAGTCAGGTTAAAAAGTCAGTTACGGAAATATGAAATATGGCTTAACCTACCATCGTAGACTTGGAGGGAGTAAATGGTTTTCTTATGATAGATCTGATAGAATCAATAAAAACAAAAAAACATTTAAAAAATGGAATACTGTACATATCACAGTGTAGTAACGCTACTGTATGCTTTTTTTTTTGAGGGGGGAGGGGTTTGGGGGGTTGTTCTTTCTGAAATTGTGATTTTCTGAAACTGTCTGCATGTTATCGCGTATCTCATGTCAATGACAACTCTGTTTCAGTGTAGCTTACATCACCGTGGAAAATGTGGTTATACAGGAATAACTCGCCAAGAAATTTCGATTCTGGAATATATACACAGTTTTCCAATATAAAAAGTAGCTTATTTTTACTTTGGTACAAAACAATAATAGTAGGTGCCAAATTCACAATTGAAACTAGCAACTTCCGGAAAACATACAGTCGTTAATACAGAGTGAATATTATGGCTTGTTTTATCACATAACAGAAAGTATGAAACAAAGGAAACTGTTACTTTGTGGAAACATTTGCATAAGAATCAACCTACTCCATCGGTGTTCCCATTTCGCATGTTAGTTATTTTTTATTATTTTTTTAATTCTGTCTTACCTTATTTCATCTTTATATTATATTTGTACTTCGGCTTCATTACGGAGTCTTCATTTGCTTTGGTGCCTGATGCTCGAGAGCTCGTAATTTTTGGTTAAAAGAAAATAGTATTTGAATTTTAAAAATAAAAGTATTGAATGATAAACACAGAGACAATCAATAAAATTTTTGAAGCTTGTTAACTTTGTCACTACTTTACATTCAACATATTTAATTTATAATTTTCGGTTCTGATATTGTCCATAATTCTTAAATCCAATTCACTTATTCAATTAGTAGTTGATACTGATGCTTTCAAAATAGTGCATGGATGCTCGAAACTAAACGATATTTAAGCAATCGCTTTGCACTTCTGCGGTTCAGCGTTCAATGTCCGTTCAGAAATAAGCATGGCTCCGTAGCTGCCTGTATAAAACTGGTGGGATTAAATCTGAGAGAACTCCATAGAAGCTTATCTAACTAAAATTATTTTTTTTTTCTTTTTGTTAAAAGAGTATTTCTGTCAAGAAATATTTTATATGTAACTTTAATTGAGATTTCTTATAAATTTGACAACGTTAACCCAACCCCTTTTTTGAAGCCTGGGTCAAAGGAAACAATTGTATTCTTTGCGCACCTCGTCCTTATGTGGTAGACTATGGGCAACAATACCAAGTTTAATTGAATCCGACCAACTTGTATAATAAGATAATTTTTAATGAATAATCGGACGAACAGATTGGGCAGGGTAGCTGGTAACGAAACAAATTACTAACGCTATCTCAGGAAACATGGGGAATTCAACAATTTGATACTTTCACTTTCTAGATTCTTTGGAGGATCCCCAGAATAGTAATAACCACGTTGAACTATTTTTTACAAATACGTTCGCTATTACTGACTTCATTGTTTTGCTCTCTTTCCTCTGGTTTGGAATAAAGTAAAATGTTGAGTCACTCTCCCGTTATCTGTCATTTTGTAGTATTTATTACAAGCTATATAGCTTACATGAATGCGACATGCTCAGACATGTTGGCTACTGGATATTTCAATTTCAAACTTCTAAACCGACTTGAGAAACTTACAAGACTTCCATAACTCCAAGATAATTTTCATTCGTATTTTCTCCCTTTATTGTCACTTCAAAATGCTTTAATGTGATGCGTATACTTCCAGTCCAACACACACACACACACACACACACACACACACACACACACACACACACACACACGGAGTCAAAACTGGTGCCACCTCCACGAAAACATGACGTAGATAAACCGGTGCGACCGTTGAATCGTTCTTTTTCCTGTTATTGCTACAAACATTACGAATTTTCTTCAGAAAATAACGGAATAACATACATACATACATACATACATACATACATACATACATACATACATACATACATACATACATACATACATACATACATACATACATACATACATACATACATACATACATACATACATACATACATACGTACATACATGAAGACAGAATAAGTTCAGCAGTGTAAGATTAATTTCCAAACAAAAGAGCTGATAAATCAAACTTTATGCTGAGGAAAGAGTTTTTGAAATAATACATTTTTATGCTGATCTGACAGTCTGTACTCAAAATTAAAAAAAAAAAGATAATTGTTTTTGATTGAACACCCAAAGGACCATGAACTAAGTTAGCTCGAAAGAGAGCGTATTTGAGAATACCGCAGTCTCAATCGAGCTACTAAAACAGAAACCATAGGATTACCGCAGGCTAAGCAGGAAGGGGTTAAGATTAATACGTTTTATTATGACGCTTTTTAACGTTTTGATAGTTGGATTCTTTCTCGTAGGTAAAGGTAACTCATTCCAAGTGCTTATCATTTTTATATATATATATATATATATATATATATATATATATACATACATACATACATACATACATATGTGTGTGTGTGTAAATGGTCGTTGTTCACCATGATACATATATAAATTAACGTAAGAAAATTGTTAAAATTATCGATAGAGAATGTTGTTTCATAAACTTGACTTGTTCTGAACAAATGTATGCACTGAAAAAAAAATACAATATAAAGACGTACAATGGCTCGTCACATCAAATACTACATATGAAGGTGTACAATGGCTCGTCACATCAAATACTACATATGAAGGTGTACAATGGCTCGTCACATCAAATACTACATATGAAGGTGTACAAAGGCTCGTCACATCAAATACTACATATGGAGGTGTACAATGGCTCGTCACATCAAATACTACATATGAAGGTGTACAATGGCTCGTCACATCAAATACTAGATATGAAGGTGTACAATGGCTCGTCACATCAAATACTACATATGAAGGTGTACAATGGCTCGTCACATCAAATACTAGATATGAAGGTGTACAATGGCTCGTCACATCAAATACTACATATGAAGGTGTATTTGAGGTACCGATGTCGTACAAGTATATCTCGTGTTTACTTTTAAAGGTGTTAAGTATGATGTTTATATAATATTATAAATATTTTAGGAAATTATAAATGTTTCTTCACTTTAATATTTGGTTAAATCTTAATGTTATCAGGAAAAACATGTTTAACTAGTGTCTTTGAATTAGGTTGTTTTGATCAATATGTTTTCTCAATTTGAAGGTCATTCTATATTTAGGACTTGTGATTAGAACAATCATTCTTATTGGATTATTAGGATTTCAAAACACATTACTGTAAGTGACTTTTTGATTTTTCATTTTAATTATCTAGTAATAAATTGCTTGTTGATTTTTACTTGATTTGTTGGTTTCACTTTCTTTCTGTTACATTTTTCTTAGACCATAGAGTCGTAACAGAAATTGGGGGCTCGTCTTCCGGGATCTGAATTTCTTTAAAGCATATTAGAGATATTAAAGTTATTTTTGAAATTCATATTGATTTTGTCTCAGAGAATTTTTTTTGTCTTTGGCAAAGATTTTTTATATAGAGAAATTTGTTTTGTGTGAAACCAACAAGCATTTACAATGGTATCTAATGTTCAGAATTTCATTTCAAAACCTATCCAGGAGGGGATAGAGTGCATGAGAAAGTTAATTAAGGAGTTCAAAAGGTGCATCCATAGTGATGTTAAAACCTATCTTGACGAGCGGAATGTAGAAATAATGGAAAATGCTGCTCGTATGGCTGATGATTATTCCTTGACTCACAAAATTTCATTTGGCAGTAAGTCGTCCTCTCAGCAGTTTTCTGGTAAAAAACCATTTCAATCTCATTCGAGTACTTCCAAATTTCACAACAGCACAACTGTTAGGAATCAAACATCTGATAAGACTGATCAGAAATCCTTATCTCTTCCTACGTGCACTTATTGTAAAACGAAAGGGCACGTTATTTCTGATTGCTTCAAGTTGAAAAATAAGCAACAGAAAAAAGACAGAGCTTTTCCAAATGGTCAAGGTCACGGTCTTGTATTGAAAGCAATACATTTGTTGGGTCAAACAAACCCCAGTCTGATTCTATTTTGGAGGCTTATGAACCATTCATGTCAGAAGGTTCTATATCACTTATTGGTGATTCTGCCAAGCCTATCCCAATTAAAATATTAAGGGACACTGGAGCTTCTCAGAGTCTTTTATTATCAGGTACTTTACCTTTGTCTGAGGAGTCTTCTTCAAGTGAAAGTGTTCTTGTTCAGGGAGTAGAGTGCGGCTTTGTAAATGTTCCTCTTCATTGTGTAAATTTGGCATCAGACTTAGTTTCTGGACCTGTGACTGTTGGGGCAGTGACTTCTTTACCCATAGAGGGTGTTCATTTATTACTAGGCAATGACCTAGCTGGAGATAAGGTTGTGGTTAATCCACTTGTAACTGACAAGCCTTGTTTGGATCAGAAAGTTGATCCTGTCGAAACTGAAATCCCTGATTTGTACCCTGCTTGTGCAGTTACTAGAGCTATGGCAAAAAGAGCTCTTGAGAGTGATGTTGATCAGGATATTATTCCTTTAGCTGACACATGTATTGGTCAGTTTTTTGATGAGGTCACTTTTTCCTCAGGTATTGATCAATCAAATGGTATTGATCACAGTGATCCTCTTTTGGCAACTCATTCTCTTTGTTCTAATCAGGATGACAAACGACAATCCCTTGTCGTTGAACAGGAGCAAGATCCCGAGATATCTTGTTTGTTTCAGAGGGCTATTAGTGAAACTGAAGCCACACAAGTTCCAGTGTGTTACTTTGTGAAAAATGGGGTCCTTATGAGGAAATGGAGACCACCTGATGTACCCGCTGGTGACGAGTGGTCAGTGAGCTATCAAATTGTTGTTCCTAAGTCATATAGACAGGAAATTCTTAATTTAGCCCATGAAACTCCTTTGGAAAGTCATTTAGGAGTCCGTAAGACTTATCACAAGATCTTGAATCATTTTTATTGGCCGAAACTCAAAAGTGATGTTTCTAAATATTGCAGATCTTGTCACACTTGTCAAATGGTAGGAAGACCCAATCAGAAGATGCCTAAGGCTCATCTGCAACCTATTCCTGCATTTGATGAACCATTTAGTAGAATAATGGTAGACTGTGTTGGTCCTTTACCTAAAGCCAAGTCAGGCAACCAATACTTGTTGACCATCATGTGTACATCTACAAGATTTCCAGAGGCAATTCCTCTGAGAAATATAAAAACTAAAACTATTGTGAAAGCTTTGGTGAAGTTTTTACACTTGTTGGCCTTCCCAAATCTGTCCAGTCAGATCAAGGGTCAAATTTTATGTCTGGAATTTTCCAACAAGTTATGCATGAATTAGGCATCCAACAGTTTAAATCTTCTGCCTATCACCCTGAAAGTCAAGGTGCTTTGGAAAGATTTCATCAAACTTTGAAGAATATGATTCGATCATATTGCTTTGATACAGAAAAGGATTGGGATGAGGGTGTTCATTTGTTGTTGTTTGCTGTTAGGGAATCAGTTCAAGAGTCGTTGGGTTTTAGTCCCTTTGAACTAGTTTTTGGTCATACTGTCCGTGGACCATTGAAATTATTGAAAGAGAAACTTCTTTCAAATGAAGATTCAAAGATTAATCTTCTTGATTATGTTTCTGATTTCAAATACAAGTTGTCAAAGGCCTGTGAAGTAGCAAGAACTAATCTTCACAATACCCAGTCAAAAATGAAATTAAGGTATGACAGAAATTCACAGGAAAGGAGTTTTAAACCTGGTGACAAAGTTCTGGCTCTCTTTCCCATACCTCAGAATCCTCTTCAGGCTAAATTTTTTGGTCCTTATACCGTTGAAAAGAAAGTAAATGACTTAAATTATATCATTAACACTCCTGGGAGACGGAAACAGAAACAACTTTGTCATATAAATATGTTAAAGGAATATTTTGACAGAGATAGCTCAGCTAATTATTTAGTTAATTTAGTTGTACCTGTCTCACACAGTGAAGATATCAACGATGGAGTACAATCAGACTATAGTGACTCTGGTATAACCAATCTTCGGAATTCAGAAATATTGAACAACCTAGACCAGAAACTTTCACATCTACAACAACAGACAGGAAAGAAATGAACTAAAACAGCTATTACATGACTATGAGCACTTGTTTCCTGATGTTCCAACACGAACAAGTAAAATTTATCATGACGTTGACATTGTAGATTCTGCGCCTGTGAAACAGCATCCTTATAGGATGAATCCTCTCAAACAGAACTATCTGAAGAAAGAAATTCAGTATTTACTGGAGAATGATTTCATAGAACCAAGTAAAAGTAACTGGAGTTCACCATGTATTCTTGTTCCCAAGCCAGATAATACATTCCGTATGTGTACTGACTATAGAAAGTCAACAGTGTCACAAAAACTGATTTATTTCCAATCCCAAGAATGGACGATTGCATTGATAAAATTGGAAATGCGGAATATGTCACCAAGTTTGACCTTTTAAAAGGATTCTGGCAAATTCCACTGACGGAAAGGGCAAAAGAAATTTCAGCATTTGCAACTCCAGATGGACTTTATCAATATAAAGTCATGCCGTTTGGAATGAAAAATTCGCCTGCAACGTTTCAACGTCTGATGAAGATGATAACATTTGGTCTTCATAATTGTGACGCTTATATCGATGACGTCATTATCTACAACAAGACCTGGGAAGATCATTTGGAAACCATTCGAAAATTCTTCGATCGACTCAGTGATGCGAATCTGACAATTAATTTGAGCAAAAGTGAGTTTTACCATGCTTGTGTTACATTTTTTGGACATATTGTGGGACAAGGTCAAGTTAAACCTATAGAAGCTAAGGTCAAAGCTATCTCTGAATTTCAAGTTCCAATTTGTAAAAAGCAACTGATGCGATTTCTAGGTATGGCTGGATATTATCGGAAATTTTGTTCCAATTTTTCCAAAATTGCTGAACCTTTGACAAGTTTATTGAGTAAGAAAACCAAATTTTGTTGGTCTGACAAGTGTCAGGAATCTTTTGACAAGTTAAAGGCCATGCTTAAGAATGCACCAGTTCTTTCTGCACCAAATTTTAGCCAATCATTTAAATTATCTGTTGATGCAAGTGATGTAGGGGTTGGTGGAGTATTGATTCAGGAAGACAAAAGTGGTGTGGATCACCCTGTGTGTTATTTTTCTAAAAAAACTAAACAAGCACCAGAAAAATTATTCCACAATTGAGAAGGAATGTTTGGCTTTGATATTGGCTTTACAGCATTTTGAAGTGTATGTTACCTCAGCTCTTTCTCCAATTATTGTGTACAGTGATCACAATCCCCTTACTTTCATCAACAAAATGAAAGATAAAAATCGGAGATTGTTGAGATGGAGTTTGATATTGCAGGAATATAACATTGACATCAAACACATCAGAGGAAAAGACAATGTGATTGCAGATGCACTCTCACGTGCCTAGAAATGTAATATTGCTTGATGTAATTAAGTCCAGTATCATAAAACATGTTCTTATGTAATTTTGGTTATTATAGTATTAGATGTATATTCAAAAGAAAGCTTTATTATATAAATCTTTCTTTTTCTTTATGAGGGGAGGTGTTATGTATGATGTTCATATAATATTATAAATATTTTAGGAAATTATAAATGTTTCTTCACTTTAATATTTGCTTAAATCTTAATGTTATCAGGAAAAACATGTTTAACTAGTGTCCTTGAATTAGGTTGTTTTGATCAATATGTTTTCTCAATTTGAAGGTCAAGGTTGAATTTTGTTTACAGTTAGAATTCCATTAAGATGACTTATATTCTAAAACATTCTGTCATGTGACCAATCTTTATATATATCATGTTTGGTGGACATTTTTTCAGTTTTGACATTACCATCAGTCTTGTAAAGAGCTATTACAGTTGTGAAAATTCATTCCAAATTCTAAGAGAGGAATTATTTTAAATATTCATTGGATTATAACAGTGCTCATAAACTTTTGGATTTTGGATTTTTAATTGACAATTTTGGAATTTATGTGAACTTATTCAGAGATTTTGGAATACTTCATTTTGACATCAGCACATCAAGATTTCTAGTACATCAGGACTTTGGAGACCATAAGCACGTCGTAACATTCAAGGACACAGCCGTGAATTCGGAACATTCTATATTTAGGACTTGTGATTAGAACAATCATTCTTATTGGATTATTAGGATTTCAAAAGACATTACTGTAAGTGACTTTTTGATTTTTCATTTTGATTATCTAGTAATAAATTGCTTGTTAATTTTTACTTGATTTGTTGGTTTCACTTTCTTTCTGTTACATTTTTCTTAGACCATAGAGTCGTAACAAAGGAAACAAATACTGAGAGCTCAAAATAAATATTATGAAAATTAGTTGCAGTACTTGTAAGAATGAATGCAGTTCAAAATTCAGATGGTAGAAAGGACTGATAATTTGATTTTCACATGTATCCAACTTGAAAATAACAGGCATTGGACCGGCGGGCTGGCGATAATTTCGCACAGTGGTTTAGTGGAGAAATAATTGTTTGTTTGTTTGTTTGTTTTTTGTTGTTTTTTTTTTTTTTTTTTTTTTTTCCATTACTATGTTCTGATTATTGTGTTCTTCTTCACTGAAAATATAATACGAACAAAGAAAACATCATATTAAAAATGTAGACGGAGTCATACCATATTAAAACATTTCCCTGTTTTAGAGAGCTTCACTTTAGTCTGAAACTTTAGTCACGCCCTCCTTTGCAGATTCTTAGCAACACCACCATGACAGTGGCTGAAAAACATTTTTTAATCACTGATCATATTACATATATATCCAGACTGTTATCAGGCTGTTTTCATTTGAAATAATCATATATGCCAGAAATGGTACGAGATTGGGGAGCCTTGGGCTGACCGTGAATTGAGTACTATCGAGCATTAGTATTTTAAAAAATAAAAATGCACACAAATCGCGCAAAAAATGAACAGTTATACACATATCTGAGTTGTCAGATTGATTCTTTTATGGATTAAAGAATGAAAATAAGGAAGGTAGAAAAGTTATAGAAATAGAGATAGTAGTAACAATATGTACTTGTCAGTTATTTGAAATGCAAGTACATTAACTTAAATATTTGAAACTGATATTGATTATATTCTATACACTCTTTTATTATATATATTATATATATTATATATATATTATATATATATATAGCAAGACACCATGTAGCTTTTGCATCCTGTATATTATAAGTTAAAAATTAATACATTTTACATATTTTCTATCTATGCCGTCCTGACTGACACCTGCAACGGGGAGAAAATTCTACACCAGAATGGGAATCAACCTATATGATACCAAAGAGTCAATATATCATTCATCTATGCCTGCCTACACGCAAACATATATTCCAACATACATACATTCATACTTTAATTACTGTTATATTTCCTGATTGGGTAATTAATCTTGTTGACCACTTAAGAAGTAAGTTTTTATATTCCTAATTTTATGATCATGATTTAGCTTCATGATATTATCTAAATTAAAGGAGAATTTTATTCATAAAAAGTAAATTCTGAGGATTCCCAAACAATGTTATATTCTTGGCAAAGGTCTATTTTACTCCCAAACTATAATGCCGTTGCCTATTCATTATCTGTGCTGAGTCCTGAGAATTTTGAAACTTTTGATATAAAATCTAATGCAGATTTTAGAGACTTCTGAGATCCATCCAGAGTAAGTAAAGTGTAATCAAGATATTTTGATACTAGATGTGCTCTGCCATTTACAACTATCTTCTGATCTGTGAATCTTTCCTGATCATTTATGCCAAACTCTCTTCACATAAAATAAAACTATATGGTGAGAAGGGAACACCCTGCCTACAACCTCTTTTTATTTTGAACATTGATGAACATTGTCCATTCACTATCACACGGTTTCGTTGTTATTATGGAACTCATTCTTTAAAATCAGAGCTAAACTTTAAAAATCCAATACTTTACAAAAGGTCATGCCAAAGAATCTAAAGCTTTTTCAAAACCTAACAAAAGTAAAAGACCAGGTTTGTTAGAACTTTTAGTACAAATGATAAGGTTATAATAGTTACGAACATTTTAACCATTACACCTCCCTTTGGTCTGTACTCTTGATATCAGGAAGAACATTTTAACCATTACACTTCCCTTTGGTCTGTACTCTTAATATCATGAAGAACATTTTATCCATTACACCTCCCTTTGGTCTGTACTCTTAATATCAGGAAGAACATTTTAACCAATACACCTCCCTTTGGTCAGTACTCTTAATATCAGGAAAAACATTTTAACCATTACACCTCCCTTTTGTCAGTACTCTTAATATCAAAAAGAACATTTTAACCATTACACCTCCCTTTGGTCAGTACTCTTAATATCAGGAAGAACATTTTAACCATTACACCTCCCTTTGGTCTGTTCTCTTAATATCAGAAAGAACATTTTAACCAATACACCTCCCTTTGGTCAGTACTCTTAATATCAGGAAGAACATTTTAACCATTACACCTCCCTTCGGTCTGTACTCTTAATATCAGGAAGAACATTTTAACCAATACACCTCCTTTTGGTCAGTACTCTTAATATCAGGAAGAACATTTTAACCATTACACCTCCCTTTGGTCTGTTCTCTTAATATCAGAAAGAACATTTTAACCATTACACCTCCCTTTGGTCAGTACTTTTAATATAAGGAAGAACATTTTAACCATTACACCTCCCTTTGGTCAGTACTCTTAATATCAGGAAAAACATTTTAACCATTACACCTCCCTTTGGTCAGTACTCTTAATATCAGGAAGAACATTTTAACCATCGCACCTCCCTTCGGTCTGTACTCTTAATATCAGGAAGAACATTTTAACCAATACACCTCCCTTTGGTCAGTACTCTTAATATCAGGAAGAACATTTTAACCAATACACCTCCCTTTGGTCTGTACTCTTAATATCAGGAAGAACATTTTAACCATTACACCTCCCTTTGGTCTGTACTCTTAATATCAGGAAGAACATTTTAACCAATACACCTCCCTTTGGTCAGTACTCTTAATATCAGGAAAAACATTTTAACCATTACACCTCCATTTGATCTGTACTCTTAATATCAGGAAGAACATTTTAACCATCACACCTCCCTTCGGTCTGTACTCTTAATATCAGAAAGAACATTTTAACCAATACACCTCCCTTTGGTCAGTACTCTTAATATCAGGAAGAACATTTTAACCATTACACTTCCCTTTGGTCTGTACTCTTAATATCAGGAAGAACATTTTAACCATTACGCCTCCCTTCGGTCTGTACTCTTAATATCAGGAAGAACATTTTAACCAATACACTTCCCTTTGGTCAGTATTTTTAATATCAGGAAGAACATTTTAACCATTACACTTCCCTTTGGTCTGTACTCTTAATATCAGGAAGAACATTTTAACCATTACGCCTCCCTTCGGTCTGTACTCTTAATATCAGGAAGAACATTTTAACCATTACACCTCCCTTTGGTCAGTACTCTTAATATCAGGAAGAACATTTTAACCATTACACCTCCCTTTGGTCTTTTCTCTTAATATCAGAAAGAACATTTTAACCATTACACCTCCCTTTGGTCAGTACTCTTAATATCAGGAAGAACATTTTAACCATTACACCTCCCTTTTGTCAGTACTCTTAATATCAGGAAGAACATTTTACAATTACACCTCCCTTTGGTCGGTACTCTTAATATCAGAAAGAACATTTTAACCATTACACCTCCCTTTGGTCCGTACTCTTAATACCAGGAAGAACATTTTAACCATTACACCTCCCTTTGGTCAGTACACCTTATATCAGGAAGAACATTTTAACCATTACACCTCCCTTTGGTCAGTACTCTTAATATCAGGAAGAACATTTTAACCATTACACCTCCCTTTGGTCAGTACTCTTTATATCAGGAAGAACATTTTGTTGCCTATTAGCAATACGAGCGGAAGGCGTATTATAGGACACATATAAAGGGAGATAGGTCTTACATTTTGTAAATACTGTTTATGGTTTGCCCCCGTTGGGGATGCAAGTTATTTACCCCTTCCTTCTGAGGCATGCGAACAGAACAGCAGAGATACGTTTGCAATGGGCATGTGGCCCCATGCCTGCCGGCACACTAGAACTGGCCTTTCATGTACATGTCCTTCTTTTGTCAGCACAGCATCCACAAGATATAATACCGATTTGCGCATTTGTGCTCTTTTCGCAAAACTCAAATTCATCTAACGAACATAAGCGCAACTAACAAATACTTCCAATTGTACAGATTCACAAGTGTATAGTCTAATGTTTTTTTTTTCAAATGCTGCCAAGAAAGCATTTATTTCGTCCAAAGTAACGTTTTCACCATTTTCTTGTACTTTGGTAAAGTTGCCTGTCATTTAAAAATGTAATGAACCCCAACCCTTTTCTCGTGACTGCATATTGAATTAACATAGGCTTGCAATATTATTATTATTACTATTATTATTATTATTATTATTATTATTTTTATTATTATTATTATATATATATATATATATATATATATATATATATATATATATATATATATATATACACACATACATACATACATGCATCGAACTTCAAATGATCTTAATGTCTCAGTTGTTTGTATTTTTGCCTTTCGTTTTACATCATGAAATGTTTGCATTCCATCATTCTAATTCAGATCTCAGTTCATCAAGCAACATAGAGCAATATTTTGATGCAAGATGTATTGTGAAGGATCGCATGCAGCTGCGATATATGTTGTACACACAGCGTGGAGGCATGCTCATTTGGTGAATTAGCACAGTTGAAATGTGTAGGATCTCAACAGAACAACACAAAATTCGATTTTGACATGTTTATTGTGCCGCGTCCATTCAATTAGCAGGAGAAGTCGGAACACATAGAGCATATCTGACTTGTATCGACACTGACCAATCGAGCATGTCCTGGATCATACACTAAGGACCAACTTGAGCGCAGCGCTAGCCACCCGAAGTAAGGGACTTAACTCATTATTTTCTCCCATTTCCCAGTATTATAATAAAAATCATATTTAAAAACTGCATCCCATTTCCCAGTATTATAAAAAAGATAGTGCTCTCTCTCACACACACACAAAATTAAAAAATAACCTATATCTCTCCAAAGAACTTCAAAGATCAACTGTAAATACGTCTGACCCTTAGTTTTTATTCTTATTGTAATGAGAAAACACATGGACAGTAACTTCGTTTTGTTAAAGCTCAAGTTTTGATTTTAAATGATAGCGGGTTTTGTAGCTCCATCTAGCGTCTTAGTTTTTGGTCACGTGATCCCGCCTGTTGGGTATATATATACGAGCCAACTGCGGTTGCGATGGTGGTGTGGTATGGTTTGATGTAGCATGTAGACGTCCCTCTGAGCGAAGCAGTATAGCCACCCCGCCGGAGCAAACACATTTGGCCGTAGTTCACCGAACAGGAAAAGGCAAGACCGGGAGATTCTAAAAGGATAGGAAGGTCTTTCGTCGACCGGAGAAAAGGAGCTTCAAGGCCCGTTCAAAGAGCACGGGAATCTTGTTATTACGACTTCTCAGGAATACAGATTATAACCGAGGATTCGGCTTTTCTCTTTATTACGTCTTTGTTCTTCTCTCTGTCGATCTAGAAGGAGAGACGACCACGACTGCGACCCAGTCGGCGACAACGACTGTGATCCAGTAGACGACAACGACTGCGACCCAATCGGCGATCCAGTCGGCGACCACGACTGTGACCCAGTCGACGACCACGACTGTGACCCAGTCGGCGACCCGGAAGACGATCCAGTCGACGACCTGGTTGGCGACCCGGCGTCAAGAAGAAGCCAGGAATACGATGATATCCCGCTGGGGAGAAATCTGTCATACTCTGGAGTGCCAGTCCTCAGACAGATACAGCGGGGTATCACTCCAATATATAGACCTATCCCAAAGAACACGAGAAAGCGAGACTCGGGGTAGTGTAGGCGAGGGAGGTCCGCCACATTATCCATACTGTTTGAAAGTTGTGCTGCTTCAGCAAAAGCTATAGGCCCTTCCAAGGATTCTCTTTGATCATTATCAAGTTTTTGGAATATCTATATAGTTAAGAACTGACTTAAGATCAACTGGGTCTACATGTTTCAATGCATATAAAATGTCAAAGAATGATATGCTTTCCTCCAAAATATCTTTCTGACTGTTGATTAAAGTGACATCTAATTTTGTTACATTAGACTTCATCTTACTTAGGGGGCACTCTACAGATAATACGTGCTTCTGAGAGAGTGACAGGTGTAAGATGAAGTTGTTTGCATTTGCAACATGCACAATGGAGAGAATGTTGGCATACCTCTATGCTACGTTCATGTGCTGTGGTTGAAATTTCTTTACATATTGTACTTGTGGAAATTGTACATGATATAAGCACACAGCAGACAGAAATGGCCGCTAAAAGTACTCAAAAATCAGCCTGAATTAGTCAAAAATACACTATTTCCAGCAGTTATTAAAATAGGGAAACGAATTTTGTTAGAGTAGGCAATACCATCCTATGAAAGTACAATGAATGAATTACAAAATATATAAAAAGTAAAAAAATGTATCGGCTCTTTGTTTTAGTTTACCTTTGAAGTCCAGGAAGTGGAAATGACCAAGCAGAGTTAGCAGTTTGCACATCTTAAGTAAGACCAAGCTGTATACTCTATAACCCAAATTGCACCCATCAATCATACACCAAAATAAAGGGATTCAAAGTTCTTTTAACAATACATAAGATATACAAGGTCTTTTTTTTAAATAGCCAGGAAAACCAGTGAGGAAAACCTGGGTAATTTTTTTTCTTTAAAAATCTTCCATTTTCTAACTTACCAAAAAATTATCTTATATTTTACGACAATCGAAAACCAGGTAATTGGCAATAAAAAGAAACTATCTAACATATGAAATCGGACATTATTTCCACGCTAATTTATTTGATCAGGACCTAGTCATGTAACAGGATGAAACCGGGTGGGATTGGATCGGGCGAAAACACTTAACACAAGCATGTGAATGAAATGTTTATTTATAATGCAAATTAATGATAAGTGAATCTCTGACCCCTAGCTCACACCCTTACTTCGTCTCTCACAAACTATACTAACCAACTGAAAACCCTACATATGTACAAAGTTCATCAACAAAAACATGAACAAAATGGTATGGTTCCTCAATGGATACGATCAAAGATTAATTCGTCAACAAACAATCACAAATGGTATCGTTTGTCAACGGATATGGTCAATGCATTGATTTTATCCAAAGGTACGATTGATGAATAGATTATCAATAGATATGATCAATGTATTGTTCATCAACAAGTATGACGGTGCATTACATTGTCGTAAATATACTGTTACTGAATGTTAGGTGGAAAAACTAACATAGTATATGTATATATATATATATTAGAACATATAATAGAACAAACATGCTTTTACGTAAATTTAGAAATTGTACTTTGAATATCAAGATTAGATTATTCAAGTCTTGTTGCTGCACAATGTACTGCGCTCCTCTGTGGACAAACGTTAGTGAATGTATGAAAAGAAAACTAGTTATTGGCTCTAATAATAGTCTTCGTTTACTATTAAGCCTTCCAAGATGGAATAGTGCCTCTACCATGTTTGTAAACTATAATGAATTTAGTTTTGAAAAATTAATGAGAAAGTATGTATTTTCAATGATGACACGAATATCTAATAGTACCAATTGTATTTTGAAATCTTTGTGGAACTATGATTCGTTTAAATTCTCAGATAATAGATAGCTGAAACAAATTGCTCTTTAAATGTCTTACATAATTTTATTCTTAACAATGACAGACACATTCTGTAGTTGTAGATGGGTCCGTATATTTATACATAAGACACCTATGAATTTTTATGTTTAAAACACTTCCATATTTTATATTTTAATTAATTTAGATGTATGGACCATGCAGTCTGCAATACAGAATTCTTATCTTATTATATATATATATATATATATATATATATATATATATATATATATATATATATATATATATATATATATATATATATATATATATATGATGCTGTTATCTCATAACATCATGATGATGATCCTAAATACTCCCGATGTTTGTGGAATTATCTCGTGCAGTCTACTCCTCCCCTCATGCTGAAGGAATGGATTCCTCGGGGAAACTCCCTACCCGGCAGGCCTGTCGGTCCACAACCTTTGGCCCCTCACACTGAGTTGACCAGTATCGTCCCTCGAACCAGCATCCCTAAGTCAGCATTGACTACAGTTTCCGGTAGCGCCTGAATATTATTTTCACAATCGAACTACCCACAGACTGACTTCCAGAACATTTAGAACGACTACCTACACTTACATGGTCAAATTTAAAGAGTTCAGGTCTCAAGTCTTATCAGAGAAAGCAGCTGTCTTCATTACAAACTTATTGGAGTTTATGTTAGAGGAATTGAAACGACAGTGCCAAGCTAAAGATCAAGATCGTTTTGAGGCTATCCGTCACTCACGACAGTTTGAAATCTCCTGTGTGGATCGAGTTTAGTACACATGCGGACTTAACTTCTTCCAAAATCTTGGACAAATTTCCACACGTCCAACAATCGAATGATGAGTTTGACATGACCGAAGGAAAAAACACTATTCATATGATACACGTTTCACCTCCTTCAGGCAGCGACGAAAAACGCAAAAAAAGTTTTATTTGTGGATCAGCTTCTCATTACCAAAACAAGTGTCGTGCAGATTAACAACCGTCAAGATCAGACTTGTTTAGACCGTGCCATCGTAATGGCTCCAACTCGCGCAGAGAAAAACGATACACTAGAATGGAAACGATTATGGGAGAGTATTAGAAAATCGGACAGAGCTAAACAAAAAAAAAAAAAAAAAAGCAGAAATCTTTTTTGAACAAGCTGGATTTTCGAAATAGATCGTGTGTGGAATTCCTGAAATGCAAAAACTTCAAGACGTGCTGGCTCCTCGTTATACATTGAAAGTCTACCCTCAAGTCGTTCGTGGAGATCAACTATGTGAAGGACCTAATTTTCGAGACGGAAAATACATTTACATGTATCATCGCCAACATAATTTCGACGCTATTAATACTATCACAGGATTTCTCGGATATGGTTACTATTGCGAACAATGTGACCAAGGATTTACCAATCGGGAACAACATATTCCTTGTGGAGAGAGATGTCGTGGTTGTTTAGCATCCAAGCTTTGCATTCCTGAAGGATAAGAAAGGATTCAATGCTATACATGCAAGCGAACATTCTTCAGTTCAGCGTGTTACAAGCGAGATTGCATGAAACAATTTCAACAACAGAAAAGTACTTGCGAATTATTGACAGTGTGCCACACTTGTGGACATATTCGTATCAATAAAAAACAGTCACATGTTTGTGCAGGAAAGAAACGATATCGTTTTTGTGGCCAAGTCTTCGAGTTGGATCATCAGTGTTATATTCAAAGATATGACAACGAATCAGAGGAATTTTTGAATGACGACCAGAAAAAGAAAAAGAAACGAGACCATTGTGTAGATTTAAAAAAACTATTTTGACTTTGAATGTTCTCAAAAGACTGGAATTCACATTCCTAACTGTTGTGTGGCTCATCGCGCTTGCAACGACTGTTTTCAGGAATCTTTATTTCATCACTGTCCGAGTTGAAGCGTGGTTCCAAGGAGACGTGAGCAGATATTTCGTGGCTCTCATACTCTAATTTTGCTGACCCCACCGACGACACATGCAGCGAAGAAAAGGTGCATCGTTACGAGAACTGCTATGAATATGCTACAGTAATTGCTCACAATTTCTCAGGATCCTACGGCCAATTTCTTTTGAAGTTATATTCAGAACAAGGAACCGAATTTCCAACAGTCACCATAAACGCAACCGAAATCATTTACTAGTATATGCAAGCGAAAAAGTGCAATTTAAAAATTTCATGAGATATTTCGCAATGCCCGCTTCTATTTCCACACTTTTTCAAAACCGAAGCAAACCAAGACGTCGTACTCCCGCATTTGCCTGAATTTTACTACCAAGGCCCCGACGGTATGCGAACAGAACAACGAGAATCTTTCTATGCTTGGTACCAAACCCACTCTTCACACCCTTTTGCTTTTCAAGAAGAAATGTTGATATATTGTTGATCCGATGTGGACATTATACGATGCTGTTGTGGAAA
Source organism: Margaritifera margaritifera (assembly GCA_029931535.1). Classification (NCBI taxonomy): domain Eukaryota; kingdom Metazoa; phylum Mollusca; class Bivalvia; order Unionida; family Margaritiferidae; genus Margaritifera; species Margaritifera margaritifera. The sequence continues at coordinate 1,249,735 of JAQPZY010001682.1, forward strand.
ATTTTGATAGTTATTTTTGGATCACTTGAAGGAAGCTTGCGTTGGTTACATTACTTGTGTGAAACCCAAGACAATTTGATACAACATGCTAGAAACTGTGGGGAAAAGAAGATTTGATCTTATTCCGTGGATGGTTGGGATTTACAAAAGCTGCAGATCGTGTAAGAATTTCACGGATATTTATTTCATGGATGACACACTTGTTTTCCTCAACGACACTTGAAAGATCATTTCACACAGTCCATCATGGAAGAGTTGTACGACAAAACTTACCGACGACGCCAGAGTTTGGAAACTCAAGGATACCAAGTGACAGAAATGTAGGAACACGACTACCATCGACGTTTGTAAACAGATTCAGAATTTCGACGCATCGTTGAAGATTATGATGTGGTGGACATTGAACCTTTGAATCCAAGCGACAGTTTGTTTGCAGGACGAACCAATGCTACAAGCTTGCTGCACAAAACCAACGAATCTCATGGAGAAGAAATAAAATACATTTGTGTGTGTTCGTTGTATACTCGAATATCATGAAGAACAAATCAAATACATTTGTGTGTGTTCGTTGTATATTTGAATTTCATGGAGAACAAATCAAATACATTTGTGTGTGTTCGTTGTATACTTGAATCTCATGGAGAACAAATCAAATACATCGGTGTCTGTTCGTTGTATACTTGGGTGTATAAATATACTCGATTCCTCGCCGGTCACGGAAAACTGAGGTTTCCTTTTATGTTGTCCTTGTGCTGAAATGTGTAATCAACAGCAACCTTGTCGTCACGATGACCAAGAACGAGCCTTGACAGAAACGTGGGTGAGTGTTGAATTGTTTGATTCATTCGATCGTGGATAGCGCTTTTTTTAAAAGTGTACGAAATTTGGCACTTTCCTACCACTGAACATTACCATCAGGACGACGACTCCAGTCCAGGGATTTTTTTTTCAGGCTACGTCACCGATTTTCTAAAATTAAAACAAGAATATAGAGGCTATATTTCTTGGTGTCACACTCCAGAAGACAAAGATCAATTCAAACAACGGTACTGATCCCTAGAGTGCATCACCTTGGAACACGTGAACGAAGGAAGACGATCGTTTGCTAAAGTCATGTTGAATTATTTGTGGGGAAAACTGACTCAACGTCCAGTATTGTCAACGACAGAATAATTGGTAGATACAAGTCGATACTTTCAGCTCATCGACGATAAAGGAAAACTCATTAAACACGTAGAAGTCATACGTGAAAATTTGATCTTGGTGAAGTCACGGAGTCTGCACCCTCCGACTAGTTTGGCAATGTCATTATTACTGCTTACGTGACAGCCAGTGCCCGTTTAAAATTGTATTCCGTCTTAGAAGCTCGGGTCCTTTACTTTGACACCGATAGTTGCATGTACATCGAACGTCCTGGAGGCTATCACCCACGCATCGAGGACAAACATTTAGGAGCGTGGACCAACGAACATCTTGAAAACACTATTTGAATTTCGCCAGTGTCGGACCTCAAATGACGGCTACCAGTACCGAGACAAGCAAGGACAACTTTATACCAAATGTAACGTGAAAGGACTGACACTGAACTATCGTTCGAGTCAAGTGGTAAACTTTGACGTGTTAAAAGAAGCCTTAAAGTCCGGTAAAGATCAAGACTTTCGTGTCAAAACGGTGGATCCTCACAAGACTGTACGTTTTTCAGATCATCAAAGCGTCAGTAGACCCTTAGAAAAAGTTTATCAGATCGTCTACGAAAAACGAGTTCGACTTCCCGATCACAACACGTTGCCTTAAAGGCACAGATTTCCCCAATATAAAAAAGAGAGTTACAAGGCAGAAAGTTGAATTTGAGTACAGACGCTCGCCGAGAATGATGAATACGACACAGATACAGTGTGATGGACCCACCGACTCCAAGTTCAATAAAGTCGCATGCGATGCTGTGCCTTGCGACCAGAGTGATGCTGTACCCTGCGACATTACCGATGCAACACGACCTTGCCGCTCTACTATCTGAAGTGATGCCGTCCGTGTGCCCATCTATGAATGTCATCCACACTCTTACAAACTACTTTAGTTACTACAAGCTCGTCGAGAATAAAAAATCAAAGAAAAATACACGTTTCCGGTGACTATGCCCGGCTATTGTGATTTTGCCAGTCGATATTAGACGCTCAAAGGGAAATGTTATAAATATTTTGAAGGACCTACTCCCAAATCTTTACCCAGAGCAGAATTTGTCTACTTGGGACAAGGAGACCAAGTATAGTGTTTCAGTTGCTTTGTGAAACTTCACGAATATGAGTAAAAAGATACAGCATACCTTGAACATGCCAGATGGTCTCCGTCCTGTCGCTAAATTGCCTTGGTCGGTCCACGATATGATCTTAATGGATATTTCAGAAGAGTGGATTCGTAGTTTACCTAATGAGTTGCAAGAAAGCATTTATAGAGAATCTGTATAGATTCAAGTGAAATGCAAAGAACAGTTTCATCCAATACCAATGAATAACCGTTGGTATCTGAAAGCTATAGAAAGACTGATTGAAGAAGGCTGTAGCATAGTCGAAAAGAGAAGTTTTGTGCCAACACATAATAACACTCATCTGCGAACACGTTATAAAGCTTGCAATGCCACGACTTCTGTTATCAGTTTTGCCTAAATTCCGTTGGAGGAAGTTCAATGACACCGTTCAAGACCAAGGGGATTGCCAAGTACTTTTTAAAGAACTGATTCCACAAAACGACACGATTCCTTTGAATTTTGGACGACGTGTCGTGTGTATGTTAGTGGCTACATTTCTTAGATTTCGTTTACCGGCTGATTCTTCATTGCAAATTTACGACGACCACTACATGCAAAGACATGACGATCAAAACTTTATCTATGCACGAAAAACTCGTCGTGTTCAAAGTGCTACGTATAGTGATGAATACGACTTCTCTACCCAGGTGTGAAGAAGATATTTGTCGATCTTTGTATACTCTTTATACTTACCAAGAAGTGTGTATAGCTAGTTGGATACACCAACAGATTTACAACTGGAAGGATGTACGTGACTGAAAAAGTCTTGGCTTCGACGCTTGGAAACAAGAGGTGGCTGATTATGCCAAAGACATGTAATGAAAGAAAGTAAAGCATGAACTTTTTCATTTGAAATGTGAATATTTTTTGTTGTACAATGAAGAAAAATAAAACGTATGTTTTTCTGTATAAAAAGTCTTGTGCTCTTGGTGATTGTTTCAGAATTTGTCAAACTACTTGATACTTATAGCTGCATCCTCCAATCTCTAAGTGATTGTCGAAAAGTAGGATCGTCAAAGTTGGAAGGCACTGAATCTTCGCCATCTCTTTACAATGCTCACAGCTGGACCCAGTGGTTCAGGCAAAACCAAATTTGTCAAAAGTTTGATTGAACACAAATCAGTTTTTTTTCGATCGTCCTTTATAACGTAGCATCGGATGTAGGTCCGGATTAAGACCTTCAGAGGCCCTAAGCACTGAAAAGATTATGGTGCCCCCCCCCCATGTAATTCCAACCCCCCACCCACCCCAAAAAAAGTAATTTCTCTTTTCTTTTTTTTTTTTTTTTTTTGGTGCCGCTGCTTTGCTGGTGCCCTAAGCACGTGCTTAGTCTGCCTATTGGGCAATCCAGCACTGAGTACAAGGCGTGAGCTTGCACGTACCTTGCACTTTGGGCAAAAACACATTACCCAACATTACAAACGCTATAATTGATTATAACACTTCCCTATTTGGTAAATAATACATTGTATTGAAACTGCTTTTTCATAAATTAAAGCTTGTTTCAATTATTTTCATGACAGATTCGCGCATAAATATATAGCATGACATGACATAATTTTACATACTGTTGCTTCGTAACACACCCGCGGTAACATGATGGTACATAGCAACAAACCTTTTGGGTACAACGTATGCTAAACATCACACAATACCGCATAACAAACCAAATTTGAACGTTACTATTGCAGATTTACGCATCTAATCAAATGTCTCGTTTGGGAATTGTAAGTTTAGATTCTTTATGAGATTTTTCTTCTTCTTCTGAATCAGCTTGTTGTCAGTCATAGGATATTTTTGGCCACGTGAGCAAAAAATCCAAAAGCAAAAATTCTAGTACAAAACAAAAAATCAGTCACGACAAAGAAAACTACAGACAGGGTTCTATATCCACAAATTTGGTCTCAAGCAGCTCTTCAGTTGTGTTTGTTTCAGAGAATATTTCTTTAAAGAATCTTGATCCAAAATTGTTTGTGGTAGGAGAATTAGAAATATTTCTTAGCTCAAAAACATCGGTACCGGAAAAGCAAGCTGGATTCTTTGGAAAAGTGTCTACTATGCCAATATTCATGAGTGAAAGTGTTTACTGAAATTGTATGCAGCGTGGGTTAGAAAAATTGAAATAGGCCTCAATATATATGGGGAGATGACCCCTAGGTGATAGAAACTCCGATGCTAGCTAGTCACGCATTGGCTATAAAATTTAAATCTGGTTATCTATGAGTGAACAAGTATGGTAGTGTTCAGATTTTCAAAGAAACAAATGTAGTTTTAAAACATCCGATCATCAAAAAATAGTCAAAGGTCACATGAGAATGGTCAAGCACTTCTCTGCCAGTTGTTTGAGAAGGGACAAACTCCAATTAGATCACCCAAAATCTTATTCCGCCTACCCACATCAAAATCGCTTTATGCTAAGCACAACCCAAAGCTGAGGTAGATATTTTTCTGCCTAAGTATATTAATTTTGAAAATAACAAAAATTATCAAAATTCTCTCCAAATTATCCCTCACATCCCAGAAACTTATCAGTCTAATGACTGGTTGTTAAACGTTAAAGACAGTAATCAAATTAAAAGTATCCCATGCAGGAAATGCAATCAAATTTGTAAAACAGACGCAATTAGAGATTGTGGCAAACCGCAGCACAAGCCGTTAGCTAATGATTTTTTTTTAACGCTGTTGATAATTACTGTTCTTATTCAGAAGATATTGATTTAATTCTTTTGCATGACTTGTTTGCCAAATCAGGTTTATACAACTTTAAATGTTGCAAAATACCACTTAAGACCCGCATCAATGTAGATTTTTTATGTTCATCCTCTCAGAGTATTTCGATAAAGAAATTTGTCAATTTCTCCGATACGGGTTTCCCAGAGGTTACAATGGTGTTTGTGAAAAAAATCATAGACGCGTAACATTTGTTCAGAACCATAAAAGTGCATGCGAATATCTGAATGATATTGACAGAGATCTCAAAAAGGAATCTGGCCATAAAGCAGTCTTGGGTCTCTTTGAGGATTATCCGTTTTGCTGCCGAATTCAAATCTCGCCCTTAAACTCAGATCCCAAGAAGGATTAAAATGAGAGAAGTTATTTTATATCTCAGCTTTCCTTTGAATATTTCTATCAATAATGATGTTGACAAATATCGCTATCTGGGGAATGAAGAGAAATTAGAGTATCCTTCCGTCAATGATTTAGTGAACATCATCAAAGTAAAAGGTAGACATTGCTTACGGTTTAAACGGCATCTAAAACGAGCTTACATAGAAATTTCGATTGATCCTGGTGATGCATCTCTAGTTGGGTGTCAATCTAGAAACAATATATATTTTGACAAAGTTTTATCTGTGGGCCTAAGATCAGCCGCTTACATTAGTCATACTTACTAATTCTATAAAGTACACGTGTACCTCTTTAGGTATTTCAGTTGTCAATTATTTAGATGATTTTGGAGGTGCTGATGTTCCTTCAGTAGCTAATAAATCCTTTCAGGAACTTAATTTTCTTTTACAAAGTTGAGTTGTGGTATAGAAGAAGATATGGAAAGGCCTGCCTGCCTTCTGTACGAATGGGTTTTGCAGGTATAATGTTCAATACAGAATCTTTGACGTTAGAAATTACTTCTGAAAGATTACATTAAATTCATTGTTTAGTAAACTTGTAGTTGAGTAAGGAAGTAGCTACTGTAACAACGTTTCAGTCACTAATTGGGAACTTAAGTTGTGTGTCATCTTGTGTCATTTTGGCGCTTGTGAACAGAAATGCTGTAAGACTTTGATCAGATAGTTCTTGTGACTTTAGTTTAGATGAATTCTAAGCGGAAATATGTTTCCGTTAGTCATTATTAAGGTTATCAACACGCATGAAGAAGAACTTTTATGTAAACCAATTTTCTAGTCCCAGAGCCAAAACGCGCCCAATATATATCTGGCATGACGGAAGTTACGAGTCACAAATTAGATTGGTGCCCCATTGCAACCCACGAGGTACAATCACGTTCCCATAATTCCCGAGGTTCAAGTGCGTTACTTGCATTAGCAACCGTTAGATCCCGAGTTATTTAGCGGAATATGGGTTGCTTTGGGGGATTCTTTCGCGGTTTTCGAAAATCGGTAAGTACCAAAAACTGTTTTAAACATAAATCTTTGCATTACTATTGCGTTTTATTGGATGGACGCAAGGGATGTTGAAATTTGTTCGTAAAAATGCAGACGATACAAAGCAACGTCACACGATTATCCATGGGCGATAGGGTGATTAGCACTAGATTTAAAACAAAACAAAAAAAAAAATTAAAAATAACAAAAATAACAACAACAACAACAACAACAAAATAATAATATGCTTGTGTATGCATTACCTTACAAATTAGTAAGTGTGAGATGACAAATAATAAAATGATTTACAAGAAACCCAAAAAAAACTGAACCCAAATCAATGCAAGAGGCCAAGGGCAGAAGAAGTTTCAAGCTTAACAAGGGTCGGAGATGGGATGGTGGGGGTGAGTGGGGTGGGATTGGATGGTTAAGAATGTCGCATATACCAGTATGTATGCTAGAAGAGAAGAAATGAAATTATTGTGATAGTGTTGGTTGTACTGCCTTGACTGATGTAGATTATAATAATTAATATTATAAATTATTTGCTATTAAAAACAGCTCAGCTTTCCTCACCTTACCTCTAGCCCCCCCCCCCCCCCCCCCCAACAGCCAATTTTATTTTATGTGGATCAAACATATCTGCAAATATTATGCAAAAGACTGAAAGTTTAAACTTGGTTCAACACTTTCTACCTCGAAGATCTGAAGATTGTTCTTCACAGATTTTGGAATGGGTGGAGGGGCTCTTGATGCTTGATGTTATGTTATAATATTTTAATATTTGCAAAAGCATTTGCTGTCGTTATTGGGACTCTGTATGTCGAATATGTACAGCAAAAATTATATATCTAATAAACACTGATAATACCTCTAATAAACTTGTATAAGATATTCTTATAAATTATATGTTATGAAATAAATGAAATTTGTAAGATGTCTTATAAATTAAATAACTTGCTATATCAAGTTTGTAAGGCATGTCATAAACAAAGAGATCTCTTACACTTTATCAAATAATATATGTTATTTTTTAAGATATATACATTCCGCAAGATATCTTAAAATAGCATGATATCTAAAATGTATCATTAACTTATAAAGATATCCTACAAAGATAGTTAAGATAGCTTATACAATGTATGAATATATTGTATGTTATAACTTATAAAGTCATTATAAGATTTTTTTAAGTTTTAAAATATTTCTTTTAAAACCAGCCAAATTTAGATATGTTATGGTTTCTATATAAAATACCTATAAAGTGAATAAGATATCTTTTGATAAAGTTTGGGTTATATGGACCTAATTCATATTATTATGGTACATAAAAATAATGTAACAAGGTAGTAATACGATTTGTGATAAATATTAATGATTTGTTGGAGGAATTGAGATTTATTTTAATGAGGTGTTGGGAATCAAGACAGAATAGGAAAGCGTGAATATGAGGGATATGAAATAAGGGGAGATTATTCAATTATACCTCTGCATTTATTGTTCTCTGTGCGTATTTAGAAGTGTATTATTTGCATACTACTACATACTGATTTTATGGATATTTAATTTGATGTTAAAATATTTTCAAATTTCCTTGATCATGATATATTTGCAGTGTAGTGACTTAAGAGCCAGACTGCATGGAATGCTGGCTAGAAGTTGTTCCAACTGACGTAGGTGAGTACACTGCAGTAATAGTTTGTAGTATGGTGAATAATATAGTAGGGTTCTATTCTTCTGGTTTTGCTTTTTTTGTGTATCCCATAATTCTTCCCATATTTTATAGAAGTAGAGACATATCACTAGTCAGCTCTCCAGGATGCAATTAAATTCTTGCATTTGTGACTAAAAATTCAGAATTGGTTAGTGAAAACTATCAAGCAGTTCCCCTCTGGTGATCTTCAGGATTATAACGTAGCATCAAGACAAAGACATGAACACTTTCTAATTACATACATGGTTCAGCACTGGTGGTTTTGAGCACTACTAAAAGCGGGCGAGGCACAGGGCTACATTGTTTGCTCTACAAATCTCAAGATGTAGAGAAACTTCACATGCCCTTCCATGTTTACTTGGATTGACATTTATTTTTCATCAGTATTAGGAAAAGCATGTGGTGTGAGAAGCAGACAGCGGGTGAAAATGATTGCTTTCATGTGATCGGGAAACATACTGGAAATAGCATGAAGTAAACTAACATTGTCTGTCCTTGAAATACATACACAAATGTTCACAGATGTATGCATTACTTTTTCCTGAAAGTGAACTTGCAAAATGTTTCAACAGCTGCATCTGATCATATATATATATATACCCACACAATTTACCTCTAAAAAATTTGTAATAGCTGCATCTGATTCCGTGAGTGTGTATATATATATATATATATATATATATATATATATATATATATATATATATATATATATATTTATCGGCGTTTGTGTTGTTTCTTTTATCTCAAATATATATATATATATATATATATATATATATATATATATATATATATATATATATATTCATTCATTTAGATATCAAAATAAAGAAAATTGAATGTTCTTTAAACCACATATAGGATATGCACATTTCTTTGTTTTACAACAAGGATTATCAGTGAGAAAAATGAGGGCATTAACATGCCGTCAAACTTTATACCCTGTGCAAAATGGGAAAATCTAGAGCTGGACCACAAGACAAATTTGAACATTCACGCATTTCCTTTTTCAGTTTTCAGTTGCATATGATAATGTATGCTTTTCTGAATAAAATGGTTCACTAATATTTATGCTATGTATAAAAATAAGCTAATTGTACCTATTTTGCTTTTCCTCAAACTACATTCCTTGAGTCAGTAAAGTAAAGTGTAGATTATCCAGACCCATCAGGAAAAATATATTTTATCTGAATAATCGGTCAAAGTTTCATCAAAAAGTAGAACTGTGAATGGAGATATCTAGATTAAATGGTATTAAACTGTTGCATTTGTGACTAAACTGGGACTTAGTGGTTCTTTAGTGCTGATTCTGACCCCAATTGTACGTTTCCCTATACCGGTATGTATCAGTAATTAAGAAAATATTAACATCTTTTTTTAATAGACATATGACATATTTAAGAGCAGAAAAATTAAGAACAATAAAAATATTAGGATGCTTTAAATATATACAATACACTTATCAGAGATCTACTTGACCTATCCATGTTTGAATGATAAAGGGCTTTAATCAAGGTAAATTCGATTGACATGGGTTCTACTCATACCTGTGCCAGCAGATGTTTAGCTTTTATCACCTGATAAGTCACCATTGATCATAGATCAATAGTTAATTACGTTGGCTTGGACAACAGAATGCCTTTGATTGGACCGTTATGAGTCTTTAATTATGCTTGATAAGATTGGTATTTCTGTATGACAAATTACATATTGCCATAGCTGCACTCACTTGGCAACAACTTGGTAAAAGAATAAACTTTCTCTCTTTGTATCTCACTCTCTTCCTCCCTCTCACCTAATTACATTTATATTCTACAAATATAATTCCGTTATTCATAATACCATTGTAATTATAATTCAGGTAGTATTTAATTGTTTGTTTCTGATTTCTTATTATATTCTATGTTGGTGTCATGATCTGCAAATTAGTTTCATTTACAGATACATTACATTGTAATTAGTAACAAAAATTTGGGGACATGGTAGTAGTATATGCAATTAAATAATCTGGATAATTGATATCCATATAATTCACACTAAAGTTTAATCGGTACTTGGAATGCTGCTTCTGACCCCAGCCTTTTCAGTATTAGCTCCATATCCTCCTCCTGCCAAAACAGCTTCCTTTCTCCATATCTGAATTTGCCTCTTAATGTTGTGCTTTTTGGGGGGATAAAGTCTTTGGTTGCTTTCAGATGTAGACAAGAAAATGCTGTAAACAGGGGTTGAGTGATTCTTCAATTGATGCAAAATATTTGAGTGATCAATAGCTGTTTGAATTATCAACATTTTACTCTATGTAGATTGAAACATACAATTTTAGGTGGGCTAATGTTTGATTTAAGCTAGTCCACAACCTAGGGCCCCAGAATAATTAATAATGTATTTCTTTTCTAACAGCTGCATCTGATCCAGCAAACGAGCAGCAGAAGGTCCCATTTAGTGAGCCCACTGTTGCTTCTTCCTCTTCCATGACTCAGGATGATCGTCCAACTTCCAAGACTCCCGAGGCACTCAATCGTGAGTAATTAAATGGTTCATGTGTTTAGCAGCCACCAAACACAAAATACAAAAAGAACAGAATTGCAAGTGTATCAAGTGGCTCCAAAGACTGATGGCTGCTTAATACAGATTTATTTATTTAATTTATCATTTGGTTGTAGTGATCGTAATATGTAGGTTTATGATAGAGATGATTCTTTAATAGATTTACTTTCTATTTTTAAGGTTAAATTAAAATACAAAATTTATAATATATAATTATATTTTATTAAATTTCATATGCTATGCAATATTAGATTGATGAAAAATCTCTCCAAATCTAGAATTTTTAAATTTAGTTAATGGGAAAAAATGTTGTGCCAACATCTGATTTACTTTGTGAATTGCAGAGGTGGTGGAAGAACTCGTGGAATATGAACTCCAAAAAATTAAAGCATTGAGCCAGATTGAAGACGATAACATTGCAGATATCCTTATTACTTCTGGTGCAACCATTAATGAGATTTGTAAGTGTAACTTCTTTTCTATATGGTAACCCAGCTTGTATTGTGAGTAACAGTCTTAACTGTGTTTATTTAAGGTCCTTTTCTGAACTTTTACTCAGTTAAACATATTTATAAGAATAATTTGTGACAGTTCCTTCGAATTCTTGTCTTTTTGACTGACAGTTGCTTTTAATATTTTGTTCTTACATGGAGTAACTGGCACTGGCTTAACAAGATTATCTGTGGATCTATTTAAACAGGAAAACATTCATAAGGTCGTCGTACATGCCCGAATGGGCGCACACGACGTTAATTCAAGCATCATCATCATAAGGGATTACCTATAACCACCACCTGTGGCTTCAGCATAAGTAAGCATGAATTATTAGACTGCACTACGATTAAGTTTGATAAATTATCACGAGTTTGTTATACTTGTAGATGAGGCCGTTCGCAAGGAGAGAATAATTGGCATGCCCAGGGTAGATTGCTAAACAGCCAACCTCCCCCCCACCCCAAAAAAAAAAAAAAAAAAAAAAATGGGTTAGTGAATGAATCTTAATGAGAATAAATTTTAATTTGTTTTGGAGGTTAGGTTGCAAATTTGTATTTGTATTGGCAGGTAATGAACATAGATATTGCTGCAGCATGGAGGGCAGTTGTAGTGTCTTCAATATTGGGATTTATTTATTGGAGTTTTTGTTTTTTTTAAATCGTATACTGTAATATGCATTATAGTCCAGTTGGCAAGTTAGACACAGTGAGTGTCTTTCAGCAAGCCAGTTCTTGTTGACCTAGCATCAAGAACATTGTTCGCAAATGTTGTTCTTAGGTTCAGGACTGACATCACCTCTAAAGTGGAGGTGGACAAGAACAAAGATGGTGGAACATCGTAAATGTATTGTTATGGGATAGTGCTGGTTGATAACTTGGTGACCATTCAATGACTCACTGTGCTCTTCATGGCCGATAAACTCTCCATAGAACAAAGACCCAGTTAAACTTAGACCTAAACTCCAAGAGGTCTCTGTGATTCCCTGATGAAGTGGGCAATCCTAGCTATAAAAATGGGACTAGGGATGAAACACAGACTCAAATTTAAGTTGCATCCAGTTTATTAACAGTCATAAAGTCATATAGCAGTACAAATTCAAAACTCCAATAACAGGTGCATTACTTCTATATAATGACTCACTGACTTGATATCACAGTGATAGTGTGCATTTGGACAAACATACTTAATTTAAATAACAGTTTATAATGATAGAATTTGATATACACATTTACAAATATCTAAAGTTTTAATGTTCAGATTTTATATTGATTTATTATTTAGGGATAGACTTAGAAACATGGGCTAACATTTAATTATATTCTTATGGGTTAACTTCAAACAGAGCCTTGAGAAACACTCAGTGGCTATAACAATAATAACTGACAACTTATGCACAAAGCCTTGAAAAACACTCAATAGCTTTACAATATAACAAATAACTTATGACAAGAGCCTTGAGAAATACTCAGTAGCTTTACAATAAAACAAAAACTTATGAATAGAGCATTGAGAAACACTCAGTAGCTTTACAATATAACAAAAAAGTTATGAAAAGAGCCTTGAGAAACACTCAGTAGCTTTACAATATAACAAATAACTTATGAAAAGAGCATTGAGAAATACTCAGTAGCTTTACAATATAACAAAAAACTTACGAAAAGAGCATTAAGAAAAACTCAGTAGCTTTACAATATAACATAAAAGTTATGAAAAGAGCCTTGAGAAATACTCAGTAGCTTTACAATATAACAAAAAACTTATGAAAAGAGCATTGAGAAACACTCAGTAGCTTTACAATATAACAAATAACTTATGAAAAGAGCATTGAGAAACACTCAGTGGCTTCATAGTCAAACGTGAACATTATTATTATTATTATTATTATTAATCCATAATTTCCCAATTCCTTTTGAACTGTAATAAGTATTATTATTTTAATAAGGTCTGCAAGAAACACTTGACTTGACCTCACAAGATCATGAAAAATACTGTCTGCATATAATTTAACTGATTGGATAAATATTTTAAGCTAAAGTTGCTGATTTTGAAAACATAAAAATGAAAGAATAAATCCTGAAAGGTTTAGATTATACAGATGCAGATTGAAGAACTTACTTTTAGACCTGTCCAAAATTAACTATAAGAAACGTTATTTTTCTGGCAATTATTTATACAGACATCGTGAAATAACTGTAAATTGCTGATTCATGAAAAATAATTAAAAAAAAGAGTTACCTTTCCTTTGCACACTGCCTTATATGGACTTCGTAGTAAAATAGTAAAACGACTTCCTCATGCACTGTCTGAACACACAGAACTGATGAATTGAAACAGTTCAAACAATGATTTATAATCAATTTATATGCAAATATGAAATATAAATGGGAATCATACCAACCATCGTTTGGCATTGGATAACTCGAGGTATTAATGACGAAATTATATTTCGAGGCTAGATTTCCTGCCCATTAAAGTATTGTGCCATGTTTGTTGTTCCAAGATCAACTGTAGTTGTTCGGGTGGGCATATACTCAGGAACAGATGTAAAAGTAAACTAGGCATCTGGACAAGAATCCCAAAACAGGTCACCCAAAGATGGCCAATGTTCTGTGGAACCCTTGTTTTTGAATTCAGTAAAGTCTCAGCTAGAGACATGAAATTTAAAAACTTTAGTTTTAACTTGAATGATTTTCGTACCATTGGTACCTTTTCTTTTTTAACTAATGTAAATGACATCCAGAGACTAGTCTCTGAGTATGTTTTTATGATTATCGAATTCGGAGGTTGAGTTTATTTTTAGGCTAAACTCATATCACAACCAATATAATATCATTCAGAATACTGATGCATGGTGGCTTGATTTAATACTAATTAACACAAGACCTGAAGAAAGAACACAACTCCAGGAGATACTGCTATTCATGGTCCCTTTTACTGTTGTACTCAAACTGCTCTGCATAATCAGTATAATATTGTCTAAATTTCCTTTTCTTTTTATGTCACCAGAGAATTAATATTAAGATCTTAAATGTTGTCTCAACAATTATTGTGATTTCCTTTTTAAAAGGATTTCTACATCAGTGGGAAAAATATCCAAGGGAGATAACCACAATCTGTGCTAAACAATATTCAAGGGAGGTAACCACAATAGGAGATAATTTATAATAATATGAGTTGACTTCCTTGATATAAAAAAGTTGACAGGAAAAGCCAGTGGACTAGTTTAGTTGGTTACTGTTTTTGGTACTACACACTATATTTTGGTAACAGAGAATATGACATTAAGCCATAAGATTGAAGTGATAGAAATTACATCAAGCCATAAATGTGAAAGAACTGAAAATTCTGCTCCCCCAAAACAAGCTCTTGAATGTTAAAGAGAATCACAAAAATAGAGATCGAAAATTCCAGATACTATATTTATGTGATAAGCCATTGCTGCATGATAATCCCATCCCCATTTTCAACATTTTTTGGTAAATATTTACTAAGTATATCTTTGATGGAAATGATACCTACTTTTTATGTAGAATACCTACTATTATAACGAATTTTTGAGACTGTCCCCCTGGTGGTAATTTTTCTGGAGTATGGTTAAGAATCATGGTTTTCCTGAAACATCACAATTACTGATTGTAGTTTGAGATAGGAGGATTCTTTTTTTTTTTCCTATGTTTATTTGCTCACCTTGTTATGTGAATATATATTTGAAATAGGTCTGTGAATTCAGTCACTTAGGGGGCCCTGTGGGCACGAGTGGTCTAAGGCACTTGCCTTTACAGATCACTCACATGAGCCCATGTAAGTTCGAGTCTAGGATCGACCAACTTGGTTATGTGAGAAAGCTTGCCAGTAGCTTCCCGTGGATCGGTGGTTCTTCCCAGGGTCTTCTCAGATTCATCCTCCACCAAATAAAGTAGCTGCCAATGTATAGGCTATCATGTGCTAAAAAATGGCATTAAATCCACAACTGAGTCACTTTAAATAAAAAAATGTATATGTTGTACAGTCCTCACATAATATGATGGCACGGTATTATCTGAAAAAGGCTATGGAGTGACTACATTTGTGTTGGGAAAATATGTATGCAACCAATACAGCCCAAAAAGTCTGTCCAAAAACTTCAAAAATGGATAAAAATTTGACACAGTTCTATAATGGCATGAAAATATATTAGTAGTTATGTGGGGGTACTGAGGGATCTGGGGTACTTGGGGTACTCTATGGGAAATTAACATTAGGGGCACTTGGGGTACTAAAAGTGAAAAAATTTATAGGTACTGGTGGGCCTCTATGGGTACTCGATGGGAATTTAGCATAGCGGGCGTATGTAGTGAAGAAGACAACGTCCTCTACCATCAAAACTGGGGACTCTACAGACCCTATAGGATTTTAACATAGCGGGGACTCTACAGACCCTATAGGTTTTTAACATTGGGGCCTCTACAGACCCAAACGGGGAATTTGAACAGGGTAGGCAATCATGGGAAAATGACCTTCTGCCTAGTGGCTATATCTATATAGCCTAGAGTTATATATAAAGCATTACCTATACCTCAGATCATGTTGGAGGTGTCAGTAAATTTGCATATATTGTACCTATGTTATAAATAGCTTTTATCAAGGGAACTAACTCATAATAACACTAAAATGGACGTGACTAAAAGTTTTATTAACATCGGGAACCGTCACGGACTTTAGAGTTGACTAGAAAAAATCCGGAACATTAGATTATAATGGCCTAGACTAAAAGTAACACTAAAATTCCGAAATCGTACCGGACGTTAGCGGAGACTGAAAATAATCCGTATTTTAAAAAAAAAAAAAAAAAAAAAAAAAAAAAAATTGGCTGAGACTAAAAGTAACACTAAAATTCCGAAATTGTACCGGACGTTAGCGGAGACTGAAAATAATCCGGAAAAAAAAAATGGAAAAAATTGGCTGAGACTAAAAGTAACACTAAAATTCCGAAATTGTACCGGACGTTAGCGGAGACTGAAAATAATCCGGAAAAAAAATGGAAAAAATTGACTGAGACAAAAAATAGTACTAAAATTTCGTAACTCATTTTAAATTTTTTTGTTATTTTATATTTTTTATATACAAACTCAAATAAACCCAAAACCCAGACCCAAACCTAACACACTATCCTAAATGCCTTGTGTGCTGCCTAAAAACCCCCAAAACCTGCTATCAGACGAAATGGTATGACAAAGGGATGAAATCACGCCAACATACTATCCAACATATACACCATCCATTTTTTTATTTTTTAAATTTTTTTTATATCAAAACACACACCACACTATCCATTTTTTTTACTTTTTAATTTTTTTTATATCAAACACAAACTTACACACACCACATTTTTTTTATTTTTAAAATTTTTTTATATCAAAACACAACCATTTTTTTTACTTTTTAAATTTTTTTTATATCAAAACACACACCACACTATCCATTTTTTTACTTTTTAAAATTTTGTTTATATCAAACACAAAACTTACACACACCACAAATATACAATCCATTTAAAAAAAATTTTTTTTATATCAAACACAAAACTTACACACACCACACAACCATTTTTTTTACTTTTTTAAAATTTTTTATATATCAAATTCAAACTTACACACACCACACAAATCATTTTTTAACTTTTTAAATTTTTTTTATATCAAACACAAAACTTACACACACCACAAATATACAATCCATTTTTTAAAAATGTTCTTTCCCGAAGTATTTCTTCTCTCAGTACCTCTTCTACTAGATCATGCGCCATTTGAATCAACGTCATCGTCTTTCTCTCCGGGTGGGTTTCCATCAAATGATTCTTCACCCTCTGAATGTTTACCATAGCTTCATTCAGCTTTGTAATCTTGGTTGCTGCCATCTTCTTTTGAACTGTTGAGATCTTGACGAGTCAACGAGAATGACTACACTGGCCAACGCACCGCTTTATATGCTTAACGCGCGGACGCGATGGAAAACATGGTAGGGTTTTCAGATCGACAGTGAGATAACAGATAGAAGAGAGGGTAACTTTTTTAGATCGATAGAAAGAGAGAGATAGAACATAATTATGATTTTTTTCAAATTCAATAAAAAACCACACAACACCCTATTTTTTTTTCAATAATAACAATTTTTTTATTCAACAATAACCATTCTAATATAAAAAAAAACTAACATTTCAACAAGAAATTTTTTAAAACAGGAACATATTTACAGGGTTGACAACGTTAGGAAGGTAAACTAAACTTCCACCTTTCTACATCGACATCATTTTGATGCACACTACGTTTGTGAGCTAAAGACAAGAGATATCCATAACGTTCACAAAACCATCGTTGTACTTTAGCATCGTTTTTAGCATAGTCACTATCAAACCAAGTCAGTAAATGTTCTAAGGAATATCCAAGACTGCGTTGATGAAGATAATGTACACAATATTGCCCACACACCATGGAATCTGATCCTTGTAGTCCAACATTATTGAATTGAGTCGAGACGGCATTTCTTCTCATAAAGTCGATGATGTCGTTTTCCAAAGGAGGTAATCCATAAGAATCAAAATATTCCACACACTGATTGTTGGGAAAGTACACGGCAACCCACTGGGTTCCTGGTAGATGACTGTCGTCGGTATTGATGACATAGGCATGAACGTTTTTTGGTTTACGATGAGGTAGTTCATCTTTAGCATATACCACAGGATTCCAAGAAGAAGAATAGGAACTACGAGTCAATAGGTAATAAAGTTCTCTAGTATCCATTTTTTTCTTCTTCTTTTTTTCTTCAATGGAAATAATAGGTCACCAATTCACACCTGACTTTATGCTTGAATTGATCTGTTTTGTAATTCCACGAATATTCACGTCGGATAGGTTCTGTACTCTGTTGAATGAGTCCTTCGATACGTCTGATCTCCAGATAATCAAGTGGAGGAAAAGAAGAATTCTGCAAGACTTTATACCATTGTTTCAACACGTGTTCATCTGAGATTTGTGACCAGGCCGTTTCCAAATATTCATCCAATTTTTCTTCACCTGTCAACATCATACATTGGTCGTGTTGTATCTGACTGGGATGATCGATTTGACATCCATGATTATTGTTCTTGGACTAGACTGTTAATTATTTTACTCAATTCCTGAGCATAACAGGACACTAACTGTTTTTCTTGTTCTGGCCATCGAGAAATAAATCAAGTAAACACAGGAACAGAATTGTTTTCTTCTTCTTCTTCTTTTGTATGGTTCTGAATGAATGACTTCGTCATCATCATCATTTGTGGTAGTTTGTGACTTCTCACAAAATCCCTCATCTATCTCCATAGGTTCTTCTTGCTGCATCTTTTTTTCTTTTTCTTCTAATAGTCTAGAATCACTTCTCTCAAACTGTTGATCTCTAGAGTATTATCAAATTCTGCATACAAGACGACGTTCACTGTCTCGGTTAGAGGATCTGCAAACTGAAGTTTCACACGAAGTGGGCCTGATTTTATAGGGTGGAAATGTTCTTCATCGCTGCCTTGGTCCGGAGTGAAATCAAATCCCCACAAGGCATACCCTCCTGCAAAATCGTCGTACGAAATGCCGTGGCTGGTGTTGGTGCCTAACTGTCCTGTGGCTTCAAACAGGCTCAGGTAAGATCGCAAGTAAGTTTTGGCGTTGGCGCCAAAGTCAGGTTCAAAAGGTCTGGTACACAAGGTCTTGCCATCTCGACTGACTTCTATCTTGGAGACGTTGTAGTGTTTAAACTCGAACGGATTCTGATCGTGGACTCCATTGAGGGCTGCATTACTGACGATGCCAATCAGCAAACGTTTGGGGATCTGTCCTTGGAAGACGTGATCTTCGACTTTGGATCGGAGTCCAGCGGCAATGGTAAAGGTTTTCAGTTCCACGCGTCGCACAGGATACTTGGCAGTGGTTTTGCTTAACGTTTGACTGATGTCGTTGGCTACTTTTGGTAAGACTTCCACACGTCGCACGTAAAGTTTGGCTTCTTGGATTTTGGTTTTCCACTCGTTAGCATGAGCCATCAAATGGAAGGCGGCACTACTGCGATTCAGTCTCAGGCGTACATCCACTCCGTTCAACAAATACTTGTCTTGCAACCACATGTCCAAATGCAAACGATCCATCAGTTCTAAAGGGCGCCTGATTTTCTTTCGACGGTCGTTAAATCCCACATTGTGAGGGACTGCTGGAATTATAGGATCACCATCATTAGCAGTAGTCTTCGCCGGTACTGACACCTCTGTGTCGTTGAACTTTTCCGAGGTGTCAGGTTTCCAGACCACCGATGCATCCAGATGAGTGTTCTTGGCTTCTTTTCCGTACGTCAAGAGATTTTCCAAATAAGCACGGTAAGGGTAAGTATCCAAACTGCTGCTGACCAGTTTGTTATTCAAGTACAAATCTACTTCGCTGAACAAGGAATGCATGAAATTATTGACGGGTGCCACTCGGGCAGCTTCCCCAGGAAGGGTGTTGTCATTTTTTTGTACTTGGAGTTTCAGGTACAAGTAACTGTTATTCAGATCGATGTAATCTTCGGTTTGTCCTTTGATTTCAAATTCGATAGGAGCTGATTCCGTCAAAGACGATACAGGATGAAATTCCACCCATTGGAATTCTTGCATCGTCATCATGGTGGGAGGCATAGAAAACATATCCAGTTCTGACTTGGTACATTCGCAAGAATCTCTGTGCATCATTTTTTTTTTCACAGTTAATAATCAAACACGTCTAATTCTCTGACGGTTCTTCTTCTTTGCTTATTCTTTTTTGAACTGCCGTGTGTTCTTTTATGAACTTTGAAGGGATTTCGATGTCGTCTTCTCTTTCTACCTTGTCCTTGCTGTGAAGTGGAGGAAGAAGTAATGCCAGAGCCTGAAGCGTGAAGCGTATTTATAGGATTCTCTCGGAGACCTAAAAGATCTTTGCCAGTGTTCATCAACACATTTTTGCCTGCTCTCATAAAGGCTTCTTTAGGATTTTGTTTGTCGATGAGGACATTTTGCAAAAATTCTTTTCCTTGTGTCAAAGCGGCATCTTTTAAGGCATGAAATCCTCGAGTCACCATCGGTTTCAAAATAGGAGCTACCGTCCGAAATGCCGATTTTAACATATCTCCTAAACCATGTCCTCGTTGTCGAGTCACTCCTTGGTACACTGGATACATTTTTTTGTTTGGGTCAGTTACAATTCGTTAGAGAACTTGTTTTTTTCGAAAATGTAGTTTCACCGTGACTTTTCCTTTGTCAATGAATGGCACATCTTGTCCCAAATCTCCTTTTATACTAATGTTGACACTGTCAAAATACGATTTACTGACTGGAAGATAATGAGGATGTACAAATTCACGGTGAACGTGAAACGTGTTTCTACCTTCTTCGTACGCACCAGCAGCAGTATCCACTTTGAAAGGAATGACTCTCAGTAAGGGAGCAGCTGTGTGGCCCACCACGTTGTACTCCACCACATCGGAGTACACAAACATTAAATTCAGTCCAACGTTCAATTCGATAGGGGTGCGAAAAGCCTCTCCGAAATCTGTGTTGGTGTGGATTGTTCGTTCACCATGATACTTTTTATTTCCACCCAAAATATCAAACAACCCAGCAGAAAAACCGATGGTCATGAATTTTCTTTCGTGCGCGGGTAAGTGTTTGTCTTCTTTCTCGTCGAATGGCTTTCCCTCATCCCCTTTCAAAAATTGCAAGAGGAAACGGCGTGCCACAGGATGGTATTTGATCTCTACCCATTTTTGGTTTTTTTCCAAGGCTTTGCCAAATTGGGCTTCGAAGACGGCCACAATCGTCTCCACCAAATGTTGAGCACTAAAATAATACCCTTCAGGAATTCTTATGCGATAGGTCGAGTAGGGAGTATTGTCAGTTTTTGAACTCATTTTTTTCCCAATTTCAGGATCATGAGCGTACAACTCTTTTTGCACTTTTTCGTTATAGATTGCTACGTCAAAAATGGTTTGATTTCCAGACACATTCTTGATTTGCGTAGGATGAATGATTTCTACCAAATCCACTTCCCAATGAGCGTCGTGATCCAATTGGAAGGCCTGAGGTAATTTGGCCGTGAAACAACATAATTTGTTGTTGGGAAACACATCCATGGAACTGTCACTGGGTAACGTTAAATAAAATTGGTCATTCATAGTTCTAAGGTAGTTCTGGTGTCCGAGGAGTCACTCAAGTGGACAGAAGAATGATGTTCAAAGGGTTCCAAAAGAGGACTGGTATTGTGGTGACTGGAAGAAGAAGGTGGACTGGCGTTGCTCGTACTCCCGTGGTGGTGACTGTTGTCCGTCGTCGTCGTAAATTTCAAAGAGGGACTGGGTAAAAGATAACCGATGCAACTGCTAAGTAAAATGGTCCACAATTGTTTGTCTCCTTGTAGCAAACTCAAATTGGCAATAGCTGCTCCGATGACACAATACACTACAAAAATTTCGCAGAAAAAGACGATTTGATTTTTAGGCACACGTTCTCCGCACCACACCCAGAGCGGTTGTTTTTGTAATTCTTGAAGAGAAGAACTCTGCGAAGGAGTCGTTGAAGTCGTAGTTGCTGTGTTGAATGGTATGTTGTTGGGTTACTTCTTTTTCTTTTTATAGTCGACGACTTGAGAAGCAGCAATCCAAGAATCAAAACTAGGAGGATATCCTTTCCAACGTACTTTGACTTCTTCTACTCGAATTTTACCTACTTTGCGTGTTCTTTGTTCGAGAATGCTTTCGATGTCGTTCAAGGCGTCTTCTTTTTTGGTCACTCGTTGTAACTCAGGCAAGTTAAATGTTCCTTTGAGTACTTCACCGTGCATGTCTTCCAATTTATAGACGGGAGGATCACGTCCACGCACGGGGGTAGTGACACGAAACAATTCGGTGGTCCAGTTGGGTAAATAACCTTTGTCAAAAGTCCGTTTGGTTTTTCCGATGCGAACCCAATCTCCCGTCTTTAACTCCAACAAGGTTTTTCTTCTTCTTTTTTTCTTCTGGGGTGAACCAAATAATTTATCAAACACGGTCACTTCGTTTTCAGGGCTGACCTCTTCGGGGGTACATCCGATGCTACGATGGTACGATTGATTGTACGCTTTGACCAAACGGGGTAACACGTCGATGTACTTGAGAGTATGTTGATGTGTAAAATATTTCCACATGCGTTCTTTCAAAGTTCTTTGAAAACGTTCCACGATACTGGCTTTGGTTTCAGGATTTTCGGTAGTAAAAAAATGAATTTGTCTTTGTTTCAATTCTTTTTGAAAAGCTTGATTTAGAAATTCGGTGCCTTTGTCAGTTTGCCATCGTAAAGGTTAGCGTCCACTTTGTTTCAAGACCAATTTTAAGGCACGTACCAATTCGGTACTGCTTTTAGAGGTCAAAGGCACGACCCAAGCAAATTTGGAAAACACGTCGATGACACAAAACAAATATTTGTGACCGCGATTGTAGGTTGCCAAATGAGAGACGTTGGCTAAATCGGCTTGCCATTGATGATCGATGCCTTCCACTTGGGTTGGACTTCTAGAAAATTTGCGTCGAATGGGTTTGTGTAACGTGTACGTCGATTGTTCTTGTAACCATCGTCGTACTTCGGGCAAACGTACACTTTTCAATTGACTTTTAGCAGCTCGATATAATTTTTGAACTCCTCCGTAACCAGCAGCATGACCAGGATTGTAATAAATGGTGGCTAAAAGTTTCTCCATGATTTCCTCAAGAATAAGTCAACCAAGTACCAATGCTCTTTTCTTCGTGGGGTATCTTTTTGGATTGTTTACGTGTCCGACGTGCCACTGGTGTAAAGGTGGATGTGGTTTGAACAGGGGTCATCGGTTCTGTTTTGACTTCTGACTTCACTTCTTTCTTTTTCTTTTTTGAGGGTAATGGGGTTGACATCATCTTTTTTATCCAACCCGGTGTGGCTAACTTTTTTTTCTTTTTAAGAGTAGGTGGAGTTGGTAATTCTTTTTCATCTTCTTCTTCTTTTACGGTCATTCCTGTGCCGGTGTCTGTTTTAGTGGTGGTGACTTTAGGTTCGCTTTTCATCAGGGTTTTGAAATCTCTCAGAGTGGGTGGAGCTGTTTCGTCGACTGCTTTTTGGCGAAAGAGTTGTAGACGTTGTAAAAGTTGACCGTACCGTTGGGATTTTTCTGTTTCGGACAAATTGCTTCGTTCCATCAGGGATTGTAATTCTTGTTGTAACTGGGACATCTCGTTGAGATTAGGATTGGGTGGTATATGAGGTATCCGTTGTTCGTTCCAACGATGAAATTCCATCCATCGTTTGTAAGGTACTAAAGTCAGTTTTCGTCCTTCCATTTCATCCAAAGGTACCAAAAAGGTGTGGTCTTTTCAGAGAAGGGTGGTCCTTTTTATCTTCTTTTTTTTGGGGGTTATCGCATGACCCCTCCTAAAAGCGGTCCAGCAATCGTTCCTAACAAAGGAGCTGCTATTTTTAACAACGGTCCTATCAACATAGGTAGAAATCCTCCTCGTTGCAGCAACTTTTTTTTCTTTTGTTGAAGAGGTATTTTCTTTTTCACCATTTGACGAAGAACGTTCCGATGTTTCCCTAATTTTTGTTTCTGTATCTTGGACAAAGGTACCGTTCCTTTCAACACGTTCAAACAACATTCACACACGGTATCGATGATTTCTTTGGGGGCTGTTTGAATGAGTTGTTTTCGCATGGGAGGATTGGATTTGGTTAGGACAGACAAGACGTCCCAATGTTTCGCCAGACGAGGTGGAAGTCGTCCTTTTTTTGGTGGTTTTACTTTTCTTCTTTTTTTGGTGGAGGTGGTTGTGGTGTGCACGTTTGGGAGCCATCTTAGAGGTGAGGAGTAAGTCTGAAGTCTCTGGCAGGGTACCCTTCTATTTTATACTGGAACACGTCTCCACTGATTGTCTGCACGACGTACCAACTTCACGACAGGCATCACTCGACGTTGAGGTGTTTTCAAGGGATTAAATCGTCTCAATTCTTCTTTGGATAAATCCAACAAACTTTGTAACACGCCGGTTTTTTCTTGAACTTTGGTTTTAGGGGATGGTACTTTGTTGGCGGCCGCTGCCATAGCCAAATCAGCCGATGTCGTCGAGGGTCCCGAAGTGGTGACTTTCGAAATAGGTTTCCATTTTTGCATCAAATTAGGAAACACGGATCTTAAGTCTGGTTTGGTAGGCATCATCGTGAAGGGTGGTGAAGAAGACAAAGATGATGGGGACGAAGGAGAAGGAGACCTCGTCACGGTTGTTTGTCGTGGTGTCTTGCGGGTGTACGTTTGCGTCCTGGCCGCAGTACCTCTCTTGCGGCTCCTTGCAGTGGTGGTGGTAGGTGTTTTCTTCTTCTTGGCAGAACTTTTCTTTTTCTGGTGGGTGGTTTTCTTTTTCTTTGGACTTTTCTTCTTTTTGGGTGCTTTGGGTTTTTTGGCTTGGGCATTAGGATCCCATTTCAAAAGGGAACGAATCATGACCCCTCCTAAAGAACCGCTTCCACCAGGGGTTAAAATGATTTGTTTTTTAGTCCGTGAATCGATTCTAGGATCAGCTAGTTGTGACAACGCCTCTTTATGTTTTTGAAAAAAACGTTGAGTTTGATGAGGGATGTGAATGTTGCCTTGCAGTAATTGACGTGCCGTCAAAGTAAACCATCGTAACACTTCTTGAAGACTCGCTTCTAACAAATGAGCACGGACTTGTGCATTTTTTTCACGACTGATGCCATACAAGGCACGAATCAATTTAGCCGAAGGATGAGCTTGAAAGGAAGTCATCTCGAAAGAGTGTGAGACAGAAATGACGTAGTAGGTTGTTTTTATAGTTTTTTTTTCTTCAGAAAGTGGCTGAAGGGGACGTGTAAATGACAGGACCACCTTCTTGACCCCAAGGGTGAAACAATTGGGCACGAAATCTCAAATAGTCAGGAGTGGTAGGTTTTAAGTCAATGAGTAAATACTCGTGAGGGGTTTGAGTGGCATCGTCGTACGCATAATTGAGCCAAGGAGCCCCTAACTGTTTGGCTAACACTTGTACTTGAGATTTGTCTCTGGGACTTTTAAACAAGACCAAGTAATGAGCGTTGAGACTAATGGTTCGATGGGCTTTACTTTGTTGAAATAAATTTTGAGTAATGTAGACAATACTAGCATTACGATGGTGTCCTTTTCGTGTAAACCAAAGTTTAATTTCTTCTTCGTCTTCTCCTAACATGTTATCAAAAATAACCAAATGGGTTTGATTCACGTCAGACACGATTCCATCGTCTTCGTGAGGAATTCCATCCACAAACGAAATGGTTTCTCCTTGACTTTCTTTCAATAACGTGTAAGACGGTTGCCACTCTTTGTAACACCACACGATGCGTTGAGGTGGATGATCGAACAAATCACCTTTGTGTTCGATCAAACGTTTGACAAATTCGGTTTTACCTGAACCACTAGGTCCAGCAATCAACATGTTAAATGGATGGCGCAGATACAAAGCGTTCCAACTTTGACGATCTAACTTTTCGTCAATCACTTTAACCACAGAAGAGGAGGTAGACGAGGTAGAAGAAGATGATGTAGCCATGACTGAGGTAAGAAGATTTTTGAGAAGAAGACAAAAGACTCAAGACATTTTATACGTTTCATACACGTTTATTTTTTTTTTTAAAAACAAACCAACACAACAAACAAAAACATTTTTTTTACAAGTCATGAAGGACAAAAATGCAGACCGAAAAAATGGTCAGGTACAAGATTAAGGCTGTATAAACAAGTCAATGTACAACATTCTGGTGTGCTAGGAATGGAAGGCCCAGACACTGGTGGTAGTATTCTTCTGGTCTCTGTGGTGGTGGTAGAAGAATGAAATGTCTCTGACGGTAAGGAGGGGGTGTGTTCCCCAGAGGGTTGTATTTGGACGACGACAACGGTGTGGTCTTTCTCTGCTGTGTCAGGTTCTTCTTCCAGGATGGTTTCTAAGGTCATTTTTTTCTGTGACTTAGGTTCCCATTTCACTTTTGGACACTTAGTGGTGACGGGCCAGATCTTTGGCAAACTGTGGTACTTCTTGTAGCCAAACATCGAAACCAACACTTTTCCAGTCACGTACATCTTTCCAACCGGTAAGTTGTTGGTGCATCCAACTAACAAGGCACACTTCTTCAAACGTGTCAAGGCAAGATAAATTTTGACTAATGTCTTCTTCACACGGAGGTACCCCACTTGTGATGTTCATCACCACTCTCAACACTTTGAGTATAATTTGTCTTTCGTGTACCGATAAAGCATGAATGATCATGTTGTTGTTTTTTTTTTGTTTTTTTTTTTGATGGTTTATCAAAATAGTCCAAAACAACCACGGGTCCTCCAAAATAATCCAAGGCAAACACTTGTCCTCAAAAATACTCCACAACGAATGTCCTGGAAAACGAATTCCAAGATAAGCAGTCACTAAGACACACACTGCATAGCGTCCAAAATTCAATGGAAACAGTTCTTGTATCAAGTCTTTATAATCCTCTAAGGTCTGAACACCATCGTTGACTTCCTTCCACGGAATACGTTTCACAAGTGAAGACCACAGATCAGGCATGGTGAGCTTTTATAGGGTGAGGTTCCTAAGGTGGGTATCTTTGGTGGTGGGTTTTTATATCCAGGTTCTTTTGTTATAGACTATTCCCGGGATTCTACAATGAAAGGTTTTCTCCAGAATCTTTCTTCTGACAGTTTGGAAGTAAGCATACCTTAAAAATCGAGAAATGACTTTGAGTTTGCGTTTCACTTGGATCTTGACAAACTCTCGGTAAATGCGTACTCGCACCTCCAAAGGCAAACCACGAATGTGTTCTGGTAAAGTTTCCGATTTGGAAAGAAGTAACTCTCTTTTGTGTTCTTCACGATAGCGGTGATAGTTATTGTCCAGAATCAGATTTCTGATACGGTGAAAGTCACGGTAGTGTGCAAATCGAGGAATGATTTGAAGTTTGCGTTTCACTTGAATCTGGACAAACTCATTGTAAATGCGTACTCGCAACTTCAAAGGCAAGTCACGAATACGATCTTCTAAGCTAGGTATATACTGGTAAATGCGTTCTCGCAACTCCAATGGTAAACCACCAATGTATTCTTCTAAAGAAGTATTCTCCTCCGACATGGTTTTTTTTACTTCTTCTTCTGTTTGGCATCTGGCTCATCGTACCCGTACTCTTCTAAGGCTACTAAAGGTAAGAACTGACAGTGCGGAGACCATCTGGCATGTTCAATGTAAGCTGAGTCGGTAGGCTCCCATTGGTAAAGTTTCACACCGCAACTGTAACATTGAACTTTATCTCCTTCACCCACGTATTTAAATCCAGATCTGGCTAAAGCTTCAGGTTTAAGTCCTTGTAGATATTTTGGCCACTTGTCTTGGAACGTCTTGAGTCGACTTTCATACTTGGAATAACCAGGCAAAGTCACAGGTACTCTGACATGCGAATATTTATCAATACCTATTCCCTTGTTGTCGTTATGGTCAATACAGGTACTTTTAGTATTTCCACTAAAACATAAAGGTCGTACTGCATCGTTAGAGGGTTGTCGATGAGTGAGACTTCCAGATGGTCCTGAATCCAAGATGTTACAACATACGGAATCCGTTTGAACGTGTGAATCGGGGATGCCAAACCGTACGGAATCCGTCTCATCGCATGGTACTGCATCACACTCCAAGTCGTGATGATGGTACTTGGAGTTCACATCGCCACTAGATTTCTCCCTTGGTAATGGTGGGTGGGTGGTAGTTTGAGTACTCTTATTATAGTTATGTGGAAGGATGACAAAATGACTCATCTTTTTTTCTTCTTCTTGCTCGGTCAACGTTGAAAGTCATAATGAATGGTTAGGTTTGGAAGGGGTACCCTTTTTTATACTGCAGATCGGCGTGTCCGTAATGTAAAGTGGTGTGGTCTGGAAGTCTCACTCGCTTCTGGTACACGATTTGGTACACTTTTTGTAAAGGACGAATGACAATTTGATGATTAGGTAACCGTACGATCTTGTGAGGTTCTAACGTGTGCACTCGAAAGTCTTCCACTTGTCCAGACAGCAAAGCATTTTTCAAAACCTCAAAGTTAACCACTTGGCTGATTAGGGATGCCTGCTTGTTGCAACAGGAGTTCTACTTCGTTTCGTTGTTTGGCTCTGTCCGACTGTCGAATGTTATTCCAGGTTCTTTTCCATTCTTTGCTCTCGTTCTTGTTGGCATACGTTCGCCCCACCACAATAGCCCGAGCCAAGCACATCTGGTCTTGAGTATTGTCGATTTGGACGACACTGCGTTTGGTACTTCGAATATCGTCCACCAGTAACGGTTTCCTACTTCGTCCACTTCCTCAAGGAGGGGAAACGTGAGTCAAGTAAAGTGTGGCCTTTCCATCGGTGATGGTAAACTTGTCGTTCGATTGTTGAACATGTTCTATTTTGGACATGATTTTGTCTGGCGTTAATTCTGCCGGGGTGCTGAACTCGATCCAAACAGGACTCTTCAAATTGTCATGATGAATGGCCAGTCTCAATCGATCGTCTTCTTTGGCTCCACATTGTCGTTTCAAGTTCATTAAGACAGAATCCCACAAATCGCTAATGAACCCCGCCGCTTTCTCGGGAGGTACTTTGGACTTGAAGTCTTTAAAGTGAACCGTGTGAGTGTAAGCTGTAGTTTAAAATTTTCGAGAAGTTATTTTTTGAGTCTCTCGAATCCCATAGTAATTTTCAGGAGGAGCCAAGGTAGTAGGTAGTCTTTTTTGGTCAGGGGTTTTGGTGTTGGTAGTGGTGGTGGTGGTGGATTCTTTGGGTGGGTTAGAAGTTTGGGTTTCAGGTTCACTCATCTCTTCCTCGAAATCGCTCGCTTGGACTTGAGCTAGCACTTCATCTAGTGGTGTTTCAGGCGGCACGGAAAATCGTCTTGGTCTCTTCGTTTCTTCTTCTTGTTCTTCTGGTTTCTCATGGCTTCGGCGTGATCTTTTCATCTTGAAGTTTACTTTGAAACTGATTCAGTTTCACCCAGGGAACCTATATATATATATATAGACCTTCTTACCCTCAGAATCACTAGTCGTGATTGAACTTTCAAACTGTGAAGATGGAAAAGTACTGCGCTCGAGATAAAAGTCAAGATACTGGAATTGAATTGAATAAGTATGTCCATAAGGTGTATGATGATTATGCTGCTGACATACTTGGTAATGTCTAGAAACCATGCAGCGATGGAGGGGTGTAAAATAAATAGTGTGCTTTGCACACAGTAATGCACCAATGGGTTATAACTCTAACCCATTGGTGACTAATTAAATAGGGCGCATCGCGCTCATTAACCCGACGTAAATGGCCGAATGGCCGCACACGTCGTTAATTTAACAACCAACCAACCAACTGTGTAGTCATTCTCGTTGACTCGTCAAGATATCAACAGTTCAAAAGAAGATGGCAGCAACCAAGATTACAAAGCTGAATGAAGCTATGGTAAACATTCAGAGGGTGAAGAATCATTTTATGGAAACCCACCCGGAGAGAAAGACGATGACGTTGATTCAAATGGCGCATGATCTAGTAGAAGAGGTACTGAGAGAAGAAATACTTCGGGAAAGAACATTTAAAAAAAATGGATTGTATATTTGTGGTGTGTGTAAGTTTTGTGTTTGATATAAAAAAAATTTAAAAAGTTAAAAAATGATTTGTGTGGTGTGTGTAAGTTTGAATTTGATATATAAAAAATTTTAAAAAAGTAAAAAAAATGGTTGTGTGGTGTGTGTAAGTTTTGTGTTTGATATAAAAAAAAATTTTTTTAAAATGGATTGTATATTTGTGGTGTGTGTAAGTTTTGTGTTTGATATAAAAAAAAATTTAAAAAGTAAACAAATGGATAGTGTGGTGTGTGTTTTGATATAAAAAAAATTTAAAAAGTAAAAAAAATGGTTGTGTGTGTTTTGATATAAAAAAATTTTAAAAAATAAAAAAAAATGTGGTGTGTGTAAGTTTGTGTTTGATATAAAAAAAATTAAAAAGTAAAAAAAATGGATAGTGTGGTGTGTGTTTTGATATAAAAAAAATTTAAAAAATAAAAAAAATGGATGGTGTATATGTTGGATAGTATGTTGGCGTGATTTCATCCCTTTGTCATACCATTTCGTCTGATAGCAGGTTTTTGGGGTTTTTAGGCAGCACACAAGGCATTTGGGATAGTGTGTTAGGTTTGGGTTTGGGTTTTGGGTTTATTTGAGTTTGTATATAAAAAATATAAAATAACAAAAAAATTTAAAATGAGTTACGAAATTTTAGTACTATTTTTTGTCTCAGTCAATTTTTTCCATTTTTTTTCCGGATTATTTTCAGTTTCCGCTAACGTCCGGTACAATTTCGGAATTTTAGTGTTACTTTTAGTCTCAGCCAATTTCTTTTTTTTTTTTTTTTTTTTTTTTTTTTTTTTAATCCGGATTATTTTCAGTCTCCGCTAACGTCCGGTACGATTTCGGAAATTTAGTGTTACTTTTAGTCTAGGCCATTATAATCTAATGTTCCGGATTTTTTCTAGTCAACTCTAAAGTCCGTGACGGTTCCCGATGTTAATAAAACTTTTAGTCACGTCCATTTTAGTGTTATTATGAGTTAGTTCCCTTGATAAAAGCTATTTATAACATAGGTACAATATATGCAAATTTACTGACACCTCCAACATGATCTGAGGTATAGGTAATGCTTTATATATAACTCTAGGCTATATAGATATAGCCACTAGGCAGAAGGTCATTTTCCCATGATTGCCTACCCTGTTCAAATTCCCCGTTTGGGTCTGTAGAGGCCCCAATGTTAAAAGCCTATAGGGTCTGTAGAGTCCCCGCTATGTTAAAATCCTATAGGGTCTGTAGAGTCCCCAGTTTTGATGGTAGAGGACGTTGTCTTCTTCACTACATACGCCCGCTATGCTAAATTCCCATAGAGTACCCATAGAGGCCCACCAGTACCTATAAATTTTTTCACTTTTAGTACCCCAAGTGCCCCTAATGTTAATTTCCCATAGAGTACCCCAAGTACCCCAGATCCCTCAGTACCCCCACATAACTACTTACATTCCGGACATCTGTTTGCGTTAACAAACATGCCTACCATATTTCATTTGTCTCAAGTGATTTTTGCTGAATGCCAACAAAGTTTGTGTGAACTCCCAAAAGTAAACAAATATGTAAAAAACTTTAAAATGTATATACTAGCCTGAAAATCTATTCAGTTCATCTACACATGAATACAAAGAAACTTATTAAAATAAATTTTTCTACCGCTTGTAGTGTGAACTAATTGTACTAACATAGATTATGTCACAAAAGTTTTAAAAATGTGTTTTAAAAAAAATTGCTGTAACAGCCAGAAAATGTAATCAAGTCATGTACACAGAAATAGAAATATACCAATCAAATTTGTCTACCTCAGGTAGCTTTTGCAAAATCATGCTGACAAGTTTTTGTCAAAAGTTAAATGTCCAAAGAGCATGAGTTCGAATTCTACTATTGAATCACCCCGGATATGCTACAGTAGTGTGTCCTTGGGCAAGACACTTTATTCCAATTGCCTCAGCATTAAATAACCTGCATGTGTTGATGTTCCATGAAACACCAAATCAAACCAAACCAAAATGTTACAAAATGTGTAAAAAATTGAAGTAGTGTTGTCTTGGCCTGAAAACATAATCAGGTCATCTACATAAGGATACAAATAAGTTAGGAAAATTGTATTCATCTCTGTCAAGTGGTTTTTGTGCGATCTTACATTTGGTATGGATGAACAGATGGAATATGGATGCACAGATGGACACAACATAATCAAGGATAGAAGTAGAGGTGTGCAACTGGTTACACTGAATATCTAAATCATATGCATGTTAAACATATATACCAGTATTACCACCCTAGCCCGTTTTACATTATTTTTTAAATATACGAGTTTTCATTTATTTCATTATTTGTTTGTAGCATTAGGTGGTGAATGCAATGAACATACAAGATATCATTCAACATGTATCATTACACTTTCCATTTGTACATGTAAGTATGGGCATAGTTCTTCATCTGTCATCATGTTGAGCATGTGCCATAAACTTTTTTCTTTACTATCTTAATTCCTTTTATATGTTTGAAAACGGTATCTTCTATTCAAACCTGTTGTATCTCCTGCATTTTCAGGAGTTCCCATATATTTTTCAACACAGGAAACAAGATCTCCAGAATTGCAAAAATATACAGAGAGCAAATGTCAAATGATAAAAAAAGGTTTTAAATGATTGCATGATAATGCTTTTGTCATCTTTTGGAATTAAAAAAGATGATGGGCTTAATTTTAAAAACAAATGCAATCCTTATTTTCAGGGGAACATTTGTCAAAAAGTGGGAAATGGTATTTCTCTTCAAATATTAACTTTTTAGTGATGTCTATTATTTAAAAAAATTGTCTGTAACCTTTAAAGTGGGGTGAATTCATTAGCAAATTTATCCATTTATATCATACACTTTGTCATCTTGTCAATTGTAATATTCTTTTAATATTTTTTAAATGTCACAGCATGTTGGCTTTTTCTTTCTCACTGTTCAGTTCTCATTGTACATGATATTGAATGAAAATGATTCAATAATAATCTTTTTTTTTCTTCAGATTTTCATGCATCCATTTCTGTGAGATTTTTTGTGTGAATCATTAAAAAAAAAAAAAAACATTTTAACCACAAGTACACAAGTATTCCCATGATATACTTAATACAAAACATAGTCGTTATCACAAGTTTTGATGTATAGTTTTAGGATTTGGTTCCAATCATTTCAAAATCTATTGCTATGATTCCTGTGTAATTTAACAAAATATCAGATGTTGTGGTAAGTTACCTTAAGCATTTTCCATCAATTTCTAAATTGGTATTTCATTATAAAGTTGGTGATAAAATGAAGATATAGTATACAAATAAGCTGTACAGGAGGCTAAAATCCAAATTAGTTGCTAGACAACATCATTGTGGGATCATCTTTTCATCATTTGTTTTCTACGTGGTTGTAAAATGCTGACATACATCTTTGGCATAGTTTTTGTAATTCAATTCCAAGTTTAAACCTTGTCACCTTTTAGATGAAGCTTTTTACACTGATTTATGAATCTGTGAATTAAGAAGAAAATTGAAACCCATTTCCCCATTCCAATGTTTTGAATTGGACCTTCTTCAGTTTTTGAGTTAAATTTTCAGTATTTTATAAGTAAAAGAAATTCTACTTAATTATGGTGGAAGCCAGCGTTTCATCAGGGAAGTTATAGGTTGTTCAAGTAAATGGACAAAGCAGGATGAGAGCCAGTTTTGGTCCAAAACTGGTGATCCCTCATGCATGATGTTGGCATTCATTCTTCTGTGAGTGAATCCCTTTTTCACCCCTTCTTTTTTTAGGTTTGAATTAGAAATGGTAGTTTAAATTAGGGTGGGGTACATTTTTCGATTGTTAGTACTTCCTATTTTTTTCTTAAGAAATCATTTTTGTTTGTTGTGTTTGTTTTTAGTATGGAACTAGTCATGTGGAAAGATAGATGTAGTTTAATTAGTTAAGGGTTCAATTAATCAGTTAATTGAATCACAGTTAAGATACTGTAATTTTGTCCCATGTATGGATGACTGGTTCTCAACTAAAAGCATCCACTAACATCATCTATCAACAGTTGTTTTCACAAATTTTAAAATTTGTGATTAAATTCCTTTGGTTTTGAAGATAGAAAATTAATCCTTTCATTTTTTGTAAAATACTGTTTTCTTTTTTAAAATACTGGGTTTTTTTTCAAAATTAAATGTTACTGTTTGGGTGATTCACAATCCAAGAAAACTTGAGATATTTTATACATTATATATCGTTCAAAATATTCTAAAGTAGAAGGTAAATTATTGAGCATATTCATTGTAAAGTAAACTCACCTCACCCAAGTATAGATATCACTTGTAACATAACCAACTTTTGACAGTCAGAATTAATTTTGAGCCTTATTTTTTTGTTTCTGCATTTAAAACAATTATTAAAAATGTATGTATCTGTAAAAGGAAATTGTTCCTTTTTTTAAAAAAAATTCTTCAGTCAAATTCTGGCTTTTTTGAACTTGACAAGTTGTTTTACTGATGTTGGTTTGATCAATATATGGTCAAAAGTTAAGATGAAATCTTTGATTACCATAGTTTGAATGGCCAGAAATCTTCTGATATTTGTAACTTAATTTTTCCAAATTTATTTTTTTAAAATATTTTCAGAAAATCGTATTTGTGTCAAATTATTTTGTTATTTTTCAAGTAGAGTACAAGCCATCGAAGAGTGGATGAAGTTGAGTTAGTTGGAGCAATTTGTTTTTAAAACATCACCATCCACACTTGGGATGATGGGCGAATTACAGTATAAAAAAAGATTTTTAAATTTTTAGCATATGTTTTTTGCTTGATATCTAAGCTAGGGTGGGAGGAGAGAAATATTTGTTTCAGTGCATGTAAATAAAAAGAGATCCTAATTAACCTCCTAACAGATCATTAAATTCTTAAAGGAAAATACCTTATTTTGGAATAAAGTTTAAAAGCATACAAAATTGTGGAAAATGTTTTGTCTTTCAGTTAAATGGTTTTTTAAATAGTTAATGATTAGGAAAAATCACTTTGTATTAATTTTCTTGCAAATTTGAATTAAAAATTGTGGTAAATACCAGGCATGCATAGGGAATGTGGTTAGGAACCTCTCCACTCAGCAAGACAAATTTACAAAATGATTTTTAAAAATGTTTTTAAAAAATGTCTCCCACTCTTTTCGTCATATTTCTATTGTATGGTTTAAGCTCTGATTAATCAGTCTATTTTTACTAAATTTGTATATTCATTGATATTAAGCAGTGCAATACTTTTTAATAGACACAAGCATTCAACCTTGGAAACTTTTTTCTACAAAATTGGAATTTATATAAAAATTTTAACATTGTAAAGTTTTTGAAACTTGTATTGTTGTTGAAATTTGTAAGTTGCCATTTAATGAGAACATTGTATGTTTTTAAATTTGTACATCAGAAGTTTTATTATTTTGTTACTGTTACTTAACTGGGTATGGCACAATGACCATTATTAATAAAACATCAAAATATCACTGGTCTCTGCTTTTATATTTTAATAAGATTGCATTGTGGAATATTATAGCTTCTGATTTTATGCAAAAAAATATGTTTGGATAAACTAGAGTTTGGATGAACAGGTTTATGTTATCGTTACTGGGTACACCAAACTGGACTTGGGAGACATGAATGTTGTTTAATTAAACTCATAATTTTGAGGAACAATGTCCGGGCCCAGACAAATTCTTCTGTTTATATTACCCTGCCGCATACTCTGGACAGGGCAAGTGCTTTATGCCTTTACACATCTTCATTTTTATTCCAATTCTCTGTTTACTCAAGAATTTTAGAACAATTGAATGGATTAAAATGCAATTTATTATGCACAAGCACAATCAAATGAGTAAAACACCCTGTTCAACTTTTTCTAAATTGTAATTTACAGTCATAGCTTAGATTACTTACATTGGGCACAGTCATGTTACTTGGAATGTGGATACATCTTGATGAATACAACACCAATTTACCAATATAGGTCATTGTGACCTACATTTTATGCTTCCCCGACTTTGGTTAAGTTTGTTGTTTACCAGTAGGTTAGGGAGTAATGCAACATATTTCATAAACAAAAAAACTTTGATTATCTGGGCCCAATCGGGTGATGTAGATTTAGTCAGGATAAATACTTATCTGGATAATCTCATAATTACATGTATTTTTACTTGAGAAAGATAATTTAGTTAATTCATAATACCATTGTTATTATGACTGTATGCATCATATTAGCTTGTGTTTATTTTGATTTCTGTTACTCTGTTCTGTGTTGTCATTGTAATCAGCAAATCAGTTTAATTTATAGATGTACATTCAGGGATGGTGCTGGCTTTAAAAAAGTTGTCGCCAAAAAAATCGCAAATCTCAATATTTTGTCGCCAATTTTCAAAAAGTGTCGCCAAGCAAGGAGTAAGTATTTTTCCATGTCTATTAATGTAGTAGGCAATGAAAATTGAAAAAGATGGAGTATTTATTACTTTATTGAGAGCAAACAATACAATACCACAATATTACAGAATAAATCATTGCATGACTGTTTTGTATGCTTTATTTATAATGTTTTGCACTATTAAAATGTTGTTTCATACAAATAATAAAATCGAATGTCACATGAGTATGCGTCGTGATTTTGTGGCTGCCCACTTGCTAAATGCAGTTTCAAAGTCTCCTTCACATTCGTACGTGCCGATTCTCATTAGATTCTCTCTCTTTGATGTACTTAACTTCAGACAAATTGGGTTGTTCCACTTAGTGTACTTTACCTATGCAAATTAGCCTAATGGGCTCTCCCTCAGCAGTGCTAAAAGGATTTGACATGACACATCACCCTAGCTATTGTGAGCCAATTCAATAAATCTCTGAAAGTTCTCTGTTTATCTTTGACCGCCTTACCTTTTAATTGTCTAGTTTTCTTTATAATATTTTCTTCTTTTTTTTTTTGCTCGCACTGACACACGGATAATCAGCACACGGAAAATCGAGAGTATGCCTCCTATGTGTATAGGATTTATTGAAAATAGTTTACCTCTTATAGGGCAAGAAAGCCTTATAAATTTGCGTAAGATCAATTATGTATGAGAATAAACGGTAACCTGTGAAATATTCAATTGGGATAGACCTAATCGTATAAATGTAAAATTCTTGAAGATTGTCCGAAAAGTATGAAACGCACCCCCCCCCCCTCACACACACACAAAATCCAGCCCCCGTTTTGAAATTATTCCTGTAATAGTAGCAATTCCAAATGTAGCAAATGTTTCGACCACCTCTCCCTCAAAAACAATGAATTGACGACTTGCGCCTTGATACACATATCACAGAACATCAGTTTAATTTTCTATCATGTCGCAGCCACGGACGCCCAAATTTCCAACTGTCAAGAAATGTACTAAATCCAAATGCTGTTAATTTTGTTAACTTAATCTTAGGATGAGATGATGAACATGAAAAGTCTAACTTACGTTTACCCATTACAGTATATAGTTCTGATTGAGACTGAATTTTATTTTTCATTTACTTCGTATTTATACAGAACGAGTGGGGCTTCAAAGGTAATCAGTTTTCTTTGAAGTTTCAGCAAAACTTTTTTTTCTGGTACATTTTTCCCCCCAAAAAAGAAAAAGATTAGCGGTCGTTTGGTCGATTGTAGCTAGTCCGGTAGCATGACTATTGGAGTGTATCACCGCATACAGTACTCAGGTCAGATGTCAGCGTAAGCGGTCCATATGAACAAAGGATTTGTTTATGTAACAATAGATAGATTCCAGTGCATTGTATACCCAAGTTTGCGGCTTCCTTTCACGGTGCCTTTGAATTCCTCCACTCCAAACCCAAGATTGTATATACAAGTTTTAACAGTCAAAAACATTGTCGCCAAAAAAAATCGCCAGATGGTATATTTTGTCGCCAATCAGGAAAAAGAATCGCAATTTGCGACATTGGCGATGCCCAGCGCGATCCCTGACATTATAATAAGTCTATATGAGCGAATAATAGGTGTCTGGATAATTTATGTTTTACTGTATGCGTCTTGGATAAAATATCAAATTGCCAAAAGTAGATAAGTTTCGATTTGGGTCAATATCTTGAGTACTATTGGCCACATTGTCATGGAAATTGAGTGTCATGGTGTGTACAACACCTTTCTATGAAAAGGAAGTCACTATCAGTCTATCACGCTTTTACGTTTCTTTGACTTCAGTCAGTTTCAAGTCCACTATTGCTCAAGGTGTCATGCAACTTAGTACAAACAAGCACCTCAGTGAGTTCAGTACTATTCTGTGTGCATGTCCATCCACACATTAGATAAACCTCAATTTTACATTGTGTTACTTTCCTTTTATTTAAATACTATTTTAATATCCCACCCTTTTTTGCTCTGGATATAGCTCGGGGGTTGGCTTGACATGCAGCCCATGGCCATCTTCTTGTTACTTTAGTGATCGTATAGTTAAGAGCACGTGAAACTGCATATCAGTGTACTAACTTATAGCTCTTCTTCTGAGAGTCTTAAGTCCAATATTTTCCAAAACCTTTCGACCACCGTAGCAAAACTCGTGCATAAAATCCTAAAGTAGGAAACAATGCTATTCAAATATTATATCAAAGTCCTTGAAATTTAGGATGCAAGCAAAATAACCAACGATGTCTAAAAAAATCCTGAAAGTTCTAGAATTCGATCATTATTTTAGAAAAAGTTGTGGAATCAAAACATTATTGTACTTTAAGACGCCGTATGAATTTTGTACAGATGAAGTTTTGAAAATATGGGTCAATACCAACATATGCTAGAGTTAGTAGCTATAGATTATAGTGTAAGTACTGTTGGATATTGTCAGCGAGACCAAGTACAAGCAGGGCCGGATTAAGACATTTAGAGGCCATAAGCACTAAAAAGACTATGGTGCCCCCCCCCCATTTAACTAAGAAAATAAGAAAAAAAACCCCAACTCATTACTAATATTTTTGTTTGTTTGTTTGTTTGTTTGTTGTATTTTTTTTTTGTGCCCCTGCTTTGCGGGTGCCCTAAGCACGTGCTTAGTCTGTCTATTGGGTAATCCAGCACTAATTGGATGATACAAAGAGTGGCAATAGGCTTACACGTTACTGAGAGAACGTCAAGGAGAATCCATTTCGTTTGGAGAAGGAATTCCTCGCAAAGACGATGGAATAGTGTTTGTCTCTAGTCAAACACATCTCGTCATCTTCGATGAGATTTTAGGAGAAGTCGAAGAAGAAATTAAACTTTGGTTTACATGAATGAGACATCATCGTAATACCAGTATGATTTACATTACTCAAAATTTATTTCATGAAAGTAAAGCGCATCGCACGATTAGTATCAATGCTCATTATGCCGAGTTACGTCGCCTTCTTCGTTTTCATCTGTCTAAAACAACTAGAAAAAGACCATTCACCTCCTTCCTTTCTAAGAGTATTCAACATGACTTCCTTTCAGTCTCATTCTCCTACCAAACTGATTCATGCACTGTATGCCATCAGTCGCGAAAAAAGTGTGTTCACATTTGTTAGAAGCCAGTCTCAAAGAAGTCTTATGATGGGTTACTTTGACAGCATTTCAATTTCTACAAGGCAGCATTCACATTCCTCATCAAACAAAATGTAGCTTTGACACAACTAGCTGATCCAAAAATCGATGCTCAAGCCAAAAACAAATCATCTTGAAACCAGGTGTAAGTGGATCTCTAGAAGGTGTCGTTATTCGTTCGCTTCTACGATGGAATCATAATGCCGAAGCTAAAAAAGCAAAACCCACCCCTAAATCCAAAAGACCCAACAAAAAAAATAATAAATAAAAAAAAAAAAAAATTTCACACTCTACATCTTCCAAGAACAAAACCCCACAAAGAAAACAACCTGTCCAAAAAAGAGTGGTTCTGCAGATAGAATGCGCACGTACTCACGAAAAGCTGGATCTGTGACCGTTTCTCCTTCCACTTCTCCATTAATGGTGATGCTTGCTAAACTTTATTTAAGACCAATGTTTCCCAGTCTGATGAAAAAATGGAAACCAATCTCTAAAGAAAAATTCTTCTCCGTCAACGTTTATTTTTCTACTGCTCTAGCTGCTGCTGCTGCTTCTGCCAGAAAGCTGGCATCCCATTAAGACAAAAGTACAAGACAGAACAGGCATGTTTAAACGTTTACTGGATTTATCCAAACAAGACTGGCATGATTTAGTCCGTTGAAAACACCTACTCGTCAAGTACTACCCATAGTCAAGTTAGTATGACGTCCTGACAATCAGTGGAGACGAATTCCAGTATAAAAGAAGTGTTCAGCAAGATTCAGTCCAGTTTTCCTCTGAACAAAGATGTCTTCCTCTCAAAGTTCACACCATAATCAACAACGTCCAAAGATGTATCCAAAAACATGGAAAAAGGTTCTCCCTCCTCATTTGGCTAAACATTGGGATGTCTTGTCAGTACCTACCAAATCTAATGTCCCGATGCTAAACAAATCATCCCAAAAGCACCTAAAGAAATCATCGATACGGTCTGTGAATGTTGTTTGAACGTCTTGAAAGATACTATTCCTTTTGACAAAGATACATAAACAACAATTAGGACGACATAGTCAAATATTCATGGCCAAATGGTGAAAAAGAAAACGCCAAAAACAGTATTTAAAAAACGTGCCCGTTCAACGACGAGGATTTTTATCCATCCTGATTGGACCGTTGTTGAAAGTTTGTTATGATCGATTGCTGGAGCTCTTTTAGGAGGAGTGTTGAGCTGAAGATAAAAAGAACAAACCTTGCTGGAAGGACATTGTACTTGTACCCTTGGAGTTTACGGAAGGACGAAAGTTAACTTTAGTTCCTTACAAATGATGGACGGAACTCCATCGTTGGTACGAACAAAAATACCGCACTTACTTCCTAATCCTAATTCTACCGTAATGTCACACTTACAACAAGAGTTACAATCATTAATAGATCGAACAAATTTGTCAGAAACGGAAAAATCGCAACAGTATAGACAGTTATTGCAACTTCTTTAACTGTTTCACCAGAAAACGTTAGACGAGATGGCTAAAGATTCAGAGATTTCAGGAATGTTAGGAAAAGCAAAGAAAGACAAAAGGGAACTCTCAGGAATAGAAGAAGCGAAAGAAACAAGAGAAGTGTTTCAAACGCAGTATGCTCAAATGTCTTTTTCCTCCAGTATGACAAACTTGATGACACCTTCCCCACTCTGAAACAAGAAGAAATGAAAGGTTGTGTCAAAGACATGATGTTGACACTCTCCTCAGCAGAAGAGAAAAGAAAATAAGGGAAGATAGAAGTGAAAAAAGAAATCAAGAAAAAAGGGCAAAATAACCAATGACTACTTCTACTCCTATTGCTCGTCGGAAACGTCAAGCATCTCAATCCAAAATAACATCGAACAGTGGGTGATTTACTGAGCAGCAACAACAACGTGGGGACACTTTTGGCTAGTATTTACTACAATCCTACTCATGCCACTGGCTTAGGAGGAATTAAAAATTTGTAACCCATTCGACAATAATTTTCAAGAAGTCAAACTAATGTAGCCAGAATCATTCATCAATAACAAGCCAATTTAGCCGATATCGCCCATTTAGCTTCGTACAATCGAGGTTACAAATATTTGTTTTGTGCCATTGATATGTTTTCAAATAGTTCCTTTTTACTTGTAAAACAAGTTCAGAGTTAGTGCGATCTTTAAAACTTGTTTTGAAATAAAGTAGTTGACACCCTCTACGATGGCAAACAGACAATGGCACCGTATTTCTTAACCAAGCTTTTCAACAAGAATAAAAAAAAATACATTCATTTCTTCATCACTGAAAATCCTGAAACCAAAGCCAGTGTCGTGAAACGTTTTCAAAGAACTTTGAAAAAACGAATGTGGAAATATTTTACACATTTATATACTCTCAAATGCATCGACACGTTACCACGTCTGATCAAAGCTTACAATCAATCGTCCCATTGTAGCATCGGGTGTGTTCCATAAGAAGTGACGCCTCAAAACGAAGTGATCGTGTTTGATCATTTGGTTGGAACGTCAAAGACCAGAAAAAAAGAAAGAAGTGTTAAACACAGGAGATTGGGTTCGGATTGGAAAAAAAGCCCGCACTTTTGACAAAGGTTATGTACCCAACTGGACAACATACTTGTTTCGTGTCATAGGACAAGTGCGTGGACGTGACCTTCCTCCCACCACCCGTCTAATATGAATGGAGAATTGTTAAAAGGAACTTTTTGATTGCCTGAGTTACAACGAGTAACCAAGAAAGAAGACGACGTGTACGATATGGAAAGCATTCCCTAGAACACGTAAGGTGGGAAAACATCGTATCCAAGAAATCAAAGTTCGTTGGAAAATATATCCACCCAGTTTCGATTCTTGGAATGCAGCTTCACAAGTCATTGACTATAAAAAGAAGTACAAGCCATAAACATGCCGTTAAATACTACTGCATACTCTTCTCAGAATTCATCTCTCCACAAAAACAACAACAACAACCACTGTAGGCGTGGTGTACGCGTTCCTATAATTCAAATCGTCTTTTTCTGCCATATTTTTGTGGTGTGTTGTGTCATTAGAGCAGCGATTGGAAATCTGAGTTTGCAACAAGGAGATATGCAACTGTGCACTATTTTACTCAGCTGTTGTATTGGTTATTTTCTTCTCAATCCTTCATTGAAATATACCGACAATAACAACAACGGTAGCCGCACCAACGCCAGATACAACTCTTCCAGTCATAATTGCAATCTTCCAGAATCCTCCTTAACAATCCTCATTCTTCTTTGACATTGAGTGACTCCTCGGAGACAAGAACCATCAAACTATAAATAATCAATTATATTTAACACTGCCCAGTAACCGATGTATGGGTGTGTTTCCCAACAACAAATTATCTTGTTTCACGAATTACCTCTGTCCATACAAT
The DNA here is from genome assembly GCA_029931535.1 of Margaritifera margaritifera. Lineage (NCBI taxonomy): Eukaryota > Metazoa > Mollusca > Bivalvia > Unionida > Margaritiferidae > Margaritifera > Margaritifera margaritifera. The sequence goes on from JAQPZY010001682.1 coordinate 1,292,560, forward strand.
TGGATCACAAAGCTCATTGGGAAGTGGCTTTGGTAGAAATCATTCATCCCACTCAAGTCTGGAATTTCACCAAGGACCAAATCACTTTCGTCGTAGAAATCCACAACGAATAAAATCCAAGAACAGTTGGACAAAAATTATCCTGGTTATTACGAAACGAAAAAACAAGTACCGGCGAATCTCCAATGGAATACCTATGACATGAAAATTCATGTAGGATATTATTTTAATGCTCATCATCTCGTCGAAACGATTTCAGCTATTTTCAACGATCAGATTGGTAAACTACTGGATAAATGTCACCGAAGTGTACCAATCGAGTACCATCCACCTTCTCATAGTCTCAAAATGGATTTTTCTGACGGCAATATGCTCTCCATCCAGTTTGTTTGCTATTCTGGGTGGAAACATAGTTCCCGCTCCTACCAAAGACATGAACAACAACGAACAATTCTTCAAGTATTTTTGCAACTGTACCGAATTGAACGAAAGACTGAATTTAATGTTTGTGAACTCTGATATCGTCGAGTACAATGTAGTGGGAAACACAGCCGCTCCGTTGCTGAGAGTCATTCCTTTCAAAGTGGATTCTGCCATAGCTGCTTACGATGAAGGAGGAAACACGTATCACGTTCACCGATAATTTGTACATCCTTATTATCTTTCTGTCAGTAAATCGTATTTTGACAGTGTGAATATTAGTATTAAAGGAGATCTGGGGAAAAATATATTCTCGAAAAGAAAAGTCACCGTGAAACTACATTTTCGAAAAATCTTCTCCAGCAAATTGTAGCGGATGTATCCTTTGTACCGATTAGTAGCTCGACAACGAGGACAAGGATTGGGAGATAAGTTAAAATTAGCTTTTCGTATGGTAGCATCCATCTTGAAACCTATGGACCCTCAAGGATTGCATGCTTTAAAAAGTGCAGCCTTAACACATGGAAAAGAATTTCTCCAAAACATGCTCATCGACCAACAAAGTCCCAAATAAACATTCATGAAAGCAGGAAAAATATATTCATTCAGACAGGAAAAGCACTCCTTGGTCGCCAAGACGAACCTATTAATTCACTTCACACTCCTTTCTAACGCACTAATTCTTCCTTTACACCACAGCAAGGACCAGGCAGAAAGAGACGTAGAAAACCCTTCAGACTTCCTAGACATGACCAGAATAGAATAAGAAAAGAAGAACAGTCAGAGATTTGGACGTGTTTGATTACTAACTTCAAATTATGCACCGAGATTCTTCTGAATGTTCCAAGACAGAACTCAATATATTTTCCATGCCACCGACCATGATGACAATGCGAGAATGCCAGTGGGTACAATTTCATCCCGTGTCGTCAAAAACGAAGTTTTCATTGATGACAAAATTACACTCTACTAGATCATTGGAAGTCTAGTCTTACACATTCATGTTTAACATGTTTTTGTTTGGTATTTGTCAGTTGTACCTGAAGAGGAAGAAACTAGCCCTAATTATGTCTCTTTATTTGTTGATGTTTGAGTTAGCGTGGTTTACTACAAAATGTTGCTTTTGATGAAAATGGTGTTGGCTCCTTTTCTGAAAGAAAAATTGATTCTGACATACTATTTTTCTTTCTCTTTGTTGCTATTTGAATTTTTCTATAATGATGTTTACTTTCACGTCCGCGTCTTAACTTTTGAGGAATGTTTTCCTTCACGTCCGTCTGTGCCCTCTAGCATATAAAGCGGTGTGGTCGCCAGTTTTGCCAGCCATAGTCAACCAAACAACAACTATAATTACCGTCGGAAAATTAAATGAAACCATGTACTTGCTGAATAGGATGGAGTATCTCCTGTTACGACTCTATGGTCTAGAAAAATGTAACAGAAAGAAAGTGAAACCAACAAATCATGTAAAAATCAACAAGCAATTAATTTCTAGATAATTAAAATGAAAAATCAAGAAGACACTTACAGTAATGTGTATTAAAATCCAAATAATCCAATAAGAATGATTGTTCTAATCACAAGTCCTAAATATAGAATGTTCCGAATTCGCAGCTGTATCCTTGAATGTTATGATGTGCCAATGGTCTTCAAAGTCCTGACGTACTAGTAGTCGTTAATGTGCTGATGTCAAAATGAAGTACTCCAAATATCTCTGAATAAGGTCACATAAATTATAAAATCATAAATTAAAAATCCAAAATCCAAAAGTTTATGAGCACTGTTATAATCCAATGAATATTTTAAATAATTCCTCTCTTAGAATTTGGAATGACTTTCCACAACTGTAATAGCTCTTTACAAGACTGATAGTAATGTCGAAACTGAAAAACTGTCCACTAAACATGGTATATATAAAGATTGGTCACATGACAGAATGCTCTAGAATATGTGTCATCTTAATGGAATTTTACTTGTATGGACATGACTTTTTACACATAACTCTAAGGATTTTCCAGTTTTATCTGTAAACAAAATCAACCTTGACCTCAAATTGAGAAAACATTATGTTTATCAAAACTATGCTTGAACTTAAATTTGAAGTAAACAACCTAATTCAAGGACACTAGTTAAACATCTTTTTTTCTTTCTGATAAACAACATTAAGATTTAAGCAAATATTAAAGTCAAGAAACATTTATAATTTCCTAAAATATCTATAATATTATATAAACATCATACATAACACTCCTGTGTAGGGTAGAAGAGCAAGAAGTTTACCCTACAAGCGTCATCTGAAGAGGGAGATGGTTTCCTTTCGAAAGGCAAAACAACTGATAAGGGAAGCAATGGTAGGGAACATGGACAAGATAAAAGAGGAGTTGGACAGAGGAGATGAGGGAGCGAGAGAAGCGGTAGGGGGAAAGAATTTTACGTCCTCACCACTGATAATTGGAAGAGGCAGATGGATCTAATTTTACTCTCTCTCTCTCTCTCTCTCTCTCTCTCTCTCTCTCTCTCTCTCTCTCTCTCTCTCTCTCTCTCTCTCTCTCGCTCTCTCTCTCAGGAGGCAACCCTGCTATGTAATCAGGCCAGTGAGGTCCAGTCGTCCTGGATATCAGTAAGATCTTTGATCTAGGAGAAAAACTAACGGCCCCCTACTTCTATTAGAAATAAGATACCACTCAATCATTGCTAATTTTTTGTTTTATGTTTATGCATGTCTTTTACAACAAAAAAACATAAACCCGACCTAGTGTGATAGTGTGTTTGTGGGCATTGTGTGTGTAAACACTCCTGCGTTTGTTCGGTTTGTGTTAAAAAATGTGTTATTGAGGTTTTTTTAAAACAAAATTCTTTGATTTCCTCTTTTCTTTTTCTCTCTGTTAATCTTTGAATTTGTCTAAGAAGAATACTTTCTCCTAACTTGTATTCTATCGTCTTCATGTACTACACCTAGGGAGCTTTCCTTCACATCCCCGCCTCCACTTTGAGGGACCTTTCCCTTCACGTTCGCGTCGCTAGCGTATAAGCAGTTCGCCATTCTTGATCCATTCGAACAGCGGTCAAAAATATTTGTTATAATGTACACCAAATTACGATCACAAAAATATTTAAGAGTTACTTTAACTCGCCATTGAGTTCTGATGTAGTTTCGGAAAATTGAAAGTACACTATGTGCATGAAATTATAAAAATGGTAATCAGTAGGAAAATGTTTGTAACTGGTATACATGATCTCAATTACAATATGTGGCCGACACACAATTGGCTATTAGGGACAGCCTATTTAGTTAACTGGGCGTTTCAATACGTCTGTTCTGCATCACGTCTCCCTTGCCGAGTCCGTGCAGGCCGTTCCTCTCCAGACATTAATTATTTAGTGCGCCGTGCGCACATCCTTAACCTTGTACATTGTGGTACATTCCTATGTACAGGTGTAATCCCCGAATAAGCGTGCTGTGCACGCATTCGGGGTAACGACATGAATGGCCCATATACGTCGAAAATTCAAAATCAATCAATCAGTCTTGCCATTCCTCGCCGACTTGTCAACAACTGAGAAGAATGAACAGCCAGCACTGTCAGAAACCATAGCCTTATTGGAGAGAACAGAGCGATACTTTGACCAAATGAGGGAATAACACCCTACCCAACATCTCCAGATGGAACCGGGAAATAACACGTTCGCGGAGTAATGAAGGAGAAGACAGCCACAAAAAAAGAGAGCTTAGGTTTAGGAGGCGAAGGAGAAGGACAGACAGATAAAGGAGAGGAAGCAAGAACTCTTCTACGCCAGATGGAAAGTAGTTCAGAAGAGGCTACGTGCCAAGGCAGAAGAAGGAGATCAACAAAGAATCAATCCTTGGAGCCAGTCGAGATGGGCTAGTTAATGTGCAGAGTGCAGAGCTCCCTCTGAGAGGTGAGGCATGTGTCAGCCCTCTTTGGTTAACTACCCCTTCGCCCTTTTCAGGGCCTCCTGGGTCTCATAGAAAAGAGATACTTCTCAATCATTGCCAATCTATGTGTGTTTTATATTTGTGTATGTCTTTCTCTATGTCTTTTACAACTAAAACTTAAACTCCACCCCAGTTTAATGTGTGATTTCATCCCCCGTTTTTAAAAAGCCGTCCCTTTTCGTGGGTTAGTAAGTGTGGGGTATTCGTGACTCCAAATGGCATGTTGAATAGTAAGTGTGGGGTGTTGGTCACTTCAAACGGCGTGTTGCACATTAGTTGCGAAGCATTGGATGGTAAATGTGGGTGTTTGATAGTAAGTGTGGGGTGTTGGATAATAGATGACTGAGTGTTGGTTACTCCAAACGGTGTATTGGACAGTAAGTTTGGATATTGGTCAGTCAAAAACGGTGTGTTGGTCAGTAGGTGTAGCTTTATCATTACATTTCCCCTTGTCCCCAGAGTATCATATTTGTAAACAAAAATGTCCAGGGACAATGGGAAATCTCATGTTAATTTTAACATTACATTTCCCCTTGTCTCCAGAGTACCATATTTGTACACAATTCTAGGGACAATGGGAAATCTCGTGTTCATTTTTACACTACATTTCCCCGTGTGCCCAGAGTACAATTTAAGACCAAAAACCATTTCTAGGGACAATGGAAAATATCATGTTTATTTTAACATTACATTTCACCTTGTCCCCAGAGAGCCATATTTGTCACTTTTTCAAATGAAGGCCGTAATGTTAAATTCCTATTGTCCCAAGATTGCCATATATTACTACTGACAATTCATATGCTTTTTATATATGGAAAGTTGCTGGGTTTTAGCTTGATTTTGTTTTCAGGTAGTTCCAAACCACGAGCTCAAGAAATGTTCAATCTCTGTATGTTTTCCCCATTAGTAATATAAACATCCATGACTGTCATGTGAAATAAATAATTACGTTCATGCTTATCAATTATCTAATACACAACACATTTCATTGACATTTACAGCAACTAAATAATTGAGGGTTTATTTTGTAAACGAATGTTAGTAGAAGATAATTGCAAATGTAAACATTCCTTCTTTGCTCTCTGGAAAGGAAACTCATTTATTTAAATTGAAAGCCCGTAGAATAGTAGGTCGACTTGACCAGATAACGTCAAAGACAAGAAGTACTTCTCTAGAAAACATGCCACTAAACATTTATAGTAGTTCTGCGGTATATATATATATATATATATATATATATATATATATATATATATATATATATATATATATATATATATATATATACAGTATGCTGTTATTCCTGATTTTCCATATCGCTCTTTCTTATTTTAACATAAATAAGTTCATTAATAAACTCTATTTTATGCTAGCCCGTGAATTAGTGGATTCCACTAGAAATAATTTTGATAATTTACTGGAGTGAAATACAAATTTTTTTTCAGTGCGCTTAATATACCTCGATAACATTATGATCAAAAACATATTTTTGGTTTGTTTTTTAAAAGCTGGTTTTTGCCTTGAAGTTGGAAGAGAATTATGTTACTACTGATTTTTTCCGTGCGAATATATTAAACGCAGCAACATATAAACTGTACACAGCTGACATTATCGCGCGGGATACCGCAAGAAATCTGCTACTTCAGTCTGTTATACATATTGCAAGCCAATACGTTTGTTTGTTCTGATTGAATAACGGATGTAGTTGATATCGTGAGTTTTTCACACTCGATGAAATATATATATATATATATATATATATATATCTATATATATATATATATATATATATATATATATATATATATATATATATATACACTCTTTAGAAGCAAATATCCTCTATGTACATCCCTTCTCGCAGTGCTCAGTTGCAGAGGAATAATTCATTTTGTTTCTTTATACAGTATGACCGTGTAAGTAATTATCAACAATTCGCTCAGAGCATCTATGGATTGATGTTAATGTTAATCGAACATTTGTAAATAAAAGTAGGATAAGTCAAGATATCATGGTATTTCTAGAGTCATGAAAATCCTCGCAACTGCCCATATTTTTGAAGAACTTGTATATACACATGGATCAGGCTTCTTTAAATATGTATAAAGGAACTGGATCGAACGATCTTGAAAATCATGGTGTCTACTCAATATGATCATTGCCAGACCTACAGCAACAGAAGCAGTTTAATTAAGGACCTTATGAACAGATATAACAAAACTGTAGGTCTCGTGTTAGACCAATGTAATGAAAAGATGGTCAACATTTCCTTAAATCTTCTGGCAATACAGGAACTTAATGAAGTCGCTGAGCAAAACCCAGAAAGAAGTGTTGAAGAAAAGATTTGCCTATTCCAGTGGCGTAGCGAGGGAGGGGCGAAGGGGGCGGTGGCCCCGAGCGGCACTTTCTAGGGGGCGGCAATTTGGTAAGAGTACCGTATATATCATAAATAATTCGAATGGAGTGGGTGCGTAATTTTGGTAGTTGGCACTTTGCCTCGCTTCGCCACTGACCTATTCTGGTCCACTGATCTTGAATAGTTGACCAAAATCAGTGAAAGAAGCAGCATTACTAGCACTTTTCATCAAAGAGTATACAAATGACTATATAATGAAACAATAGAATTTCTAAGTATATCCTCTTATTCCTGGAAATTTTTTAAAATGTTCCTTTAAAGCGTGTATGCATAGTATAATATCATTTAGAAACACTCGTACTTAGCATCTTTAAACTTACACTTGTAAATGCCAGCATGGGTCGTTGCCTCGGTGTGTCCTTGGGACAGGCGGTAAATGCCAGAATTTCTTCTTAAGAGCCCTGAGTCACTGAAATGAAGGTTTTGACTTTGTTTACTTTATTATTTATTTTTGTATCTTAATGGGTAACTTCACAAAAGCAGAAATTTGTTCATATTTTATACTTATAGAAGAGGTAGCATCAATTAGTGTCACTACAAAAGCTGTAAATATGACGTGTATATTTTGTGTGTGTGTGTGTGTGCATGTTTTACTTTGTTTTCTTCGTGTTTTTTCGAAGGTTTTAACTATATTTGTATAAATCAAACGAATCAAGTGCGAAAAGTGTGATCTATTCCATTCTCAGAATTCTATATAATGTCTAAGAAAATTTTCTTACAAATAATTAAGCGATTTAATTTATGTTTACAGAGTGTCATAGCATAGTTATATTTTTAACTAATTATAATGCTATGAAATATAGACTTTAAACTTTTCAGATGCTTATTTTAAAAAGCGCGAAGGGGTCGATTTAAATGAAACCTTCATACCCCTATATCAAATTTGAAAAGTGTTCAACACACACACAGATATATATATATATATATATATATATATATATATATATATATATATATATATATATATATATATATATATATATATATATAAAGAATACAAATCATATGGCGAATAACAGCCCTTTCAAGTGCACTGGATCCAGCAGTGGATCGCGTGTGTACGGGGTTGTTTTAGATACATGCAATAAACTGACCACGAACAGTGCAAAACTAGTTTTTAACTAGCCTAAGCGCTTTTGACTCTCACTGAGTCTTTGTCAAAGACAAACACAAAACAGAGACAAGACAAACAATAAACACGAAAACATAAAAAGCGTTGATGTTACAAAAGTCTAAACACAAAAAGCGTGAAATTACACAAGTTATATACATATATATATATATATATATATATATATATATATATATATATATATATATATATATATATATATATTTGTGTGTGTGTGTGTGTGTGTGTTTCAGCAACTGGCGCTTTTCCTTCCTGTTTGGAAGATAGGTGCCATTTATAATTAGAATTTCATGTGTGCATCTCCTGCACTTTAACAAAAATAGTAATCCTGTGAGTTTGTGGATATAGTTTAGTGTTAAATTCCGCTGCCAAGCGAGTGAGCTATCGTGCACCTCGACCCTTACCTTCGACATTGTTTCATTCTTTTTTTGGAAGGATGAGTGCATGTCCATGTAGGTTAGGGAGCTGGGGTATGAAAGGTAGGCGATCAGTGCCGTTACGGCACTATTTCGAATCTACTTTGAACGAATTATACCTCTGTAACCTGTCTGGTCATATTCTTGTCTTTATTATGAAGGTATTAGCGATGATATATTTCTATAGTATGCATGGTCAAGACGACGTCGTTTATGTCATCAAGACAAGTTACCGATTGCATATATATATATATATATATATATATATATATATATATATATATATATATATATATATCGATTTAGCATCATGTCAGCATAATCATGCAAAAAAAAAAAAAAAAAAAAAAAGGCATCGCAATCGGTAACTCATCTTCTTGAGATATTACACGTCATCCTAATCATTCATATTATAGAAATATCTTTTTATGACGACGGCAGGTTAATGCTTCCACAGCTTATATATTGTTTTTTATATATTATAATATGAACATTCGTTGTTATCTTGGCCAGATTAACGAGTTTCTTAATATTTCTTTTAAATATTTTCCTTTTTTAATTCTGTATTAACTTATGTTGGCAAATGACAAAATATGATACAGGCTATGGGGAATACGGTATCAAGACAAAAAAAAAAAAAAAAAAAGGACAATAACACCCCGACATTATCCCCTCCCACCCCACACACACACAAACACACAATAACTCCCTACGACAATAACCCCCTGGACTCTCTTGTCATCATATAATTTCTGCCGTTTCGCCTGTTTTGACAATAATCACACTAATTTATTTGATGAGTGGATGAGTGGTATAAATTATATATATGATAATATTATTTATTCGTATTTATATATATGACGTGAAATGAATAATTATTGAGAAGCTGTATGTGTACTTGGCGGTATGATATAAAATATTGCATTAATACATATACAGATATGATAGAACTACGGCAGTTGACACTAGAAAAAACAAGTAATGAATAAGGCTAACGTCATTTACTCCATAAAACATTTTGTTTTTTTTGTTTTGTTTTTTTATGTATGATCATGGCATAGTGTAATTTATGACAGCATAGTTGATATTTTTGATTAAAGAATACTTTCTGAATAATGTGAATTGCTATTCTGGTATTGTACAATTTTTCCTAGTTTGTCATCAATAACAAAGGCCACCCCACCCCCCTTTTTATCTTCAGGGTGTAGTCATACTGGTCTTAGAGGTAAATAAAGAAGAAGAGTCTTTATTCATTCCAATAGCCCAAACTGACTGTGATGATACACTCCAATAGCCCAAACTGACTGTGATGATACACTCCAATAGCCCAAACTGACTGTGATGATACATTCCAATAGCCCAAACTGACTGTGAAGATACATTCCAATAGCCCAAACTGACTGTGAAGATATATTCCAATAGCCCAAACTGACTGTGATGATACATTCCAATAGCCCAAACTGAATATGAAGATACATTCCAATAGCCCAAACTGACGGTGAAGATACATTCCAATAGCCCAAACTGACTGTGATGATACACTCAAATAGTCCAAACTGACTGTGAAGATACATTCCAATAGCCCAAACTGACTGTGATGATACATTCCAATAGCCCAAACTGACTGTAAAGATACATTCCAATAGCCCAAACGGACTGTGATGATACATCATTTTTTCAATATTGAATTGAATGGCAGATAGTACAATAAACAACAAGGCATCATCATTAATAGTCTACAATATACAAAGAAATCATAGTAAGAAATTAAATGACATATGTATGCAGATGCAAATCAATGCAAATGAAATAAGCAGATGAATTCACAAAATTTCTTTGCAGGGAGAAAGAGATATCTATATTATTAAGAGTAATCATATGAAGATACAATCAGAAGTTATGTAATTTAAATTCATATTGAAGTGGTGAATAAATGTGAATTGTCGTTCTCAGAGCCCCCTCCTGCGCCCCCTTGCACATTTAATACATGTAACAAATGTACAAATGCAACAGTGTTTACAGTGCACATGGCAATGTGACTGGGTTGACACTTTCTAATTTGAGATACAGCTCCAGCTGCAATATACAAACAGCACTAAAGTTAACCTACTTTACTAAACACATCACAACATACACATACAACCCGAAATTCGGCCGAGCACAAAACCTGAAGAAATCTATTAATAAAACGTATATTTCACAAGATTATTTTAATGGTAAATAAATCCTTTAGGAAGGTAATTAAGTCAACTTTCTGAAAATGTTCACCCCATTTTTGTTTTCAAAAATGTGGGTGGGGGCAATTATTTGGTCGAATATGAAAAGTTACATTGCAACGTGTTTTTTTTTATTAAGTCTCCATGTATGGTGGAATTTAATTAGAGCTAGAAAAATGTCCTTGTTCCCTAATAAATATTATTATTCCTTTATAATTATTGTTGTTTAGCATGTATATTGCTGACATGTTATAATTTAATTTATTAAGGAAAATAGAATATGACTCTCCACATTGCTACAATGTACCTTTGATTTTTTTTCCTTATTATTTACACTTGGTTGATTAGAATTTAAAAAAAAAATATCAATGTTAGATTTCATTGTAAAATTATAGATATCACTCTCACATCGCGACTCTCTACAAAGGCCCGTTCTCACAAAATGTGCCCTTACGACAAGAAATGACTTTACCTTACCCCGTACTCCACCCCGTAAAAATGTATGGTGGCTTAAACACTATCACAAAGTGATTTTCAGTTCAATACCTACCTTTATGAGGGGGGAGGGGTAGGGTTGATAATTTAATGGAGTATGGGGATTTGTGTTTTACACACACAATCTATTTCAAATATCTGCTTCTTTGTCATGATTAATGGATACATACATTTGAGCATACTTATGAAAACAAATTGTGTCACTTTTTTATTCATTACTCTTGAACTTGCCAGACTTACCTCAGAGGCAAACACGTGCACCCTATTCTGTTGTCAGACTTTGATGAATTGTGCTAAAATTAAGCCCCTTTTTGTGGAAATTTAAATTGCATATTATTTTAATTTTATTTGAGATTAGTCTTCCGTCAACTATAAATATTCATGCTTGTGAATGTCTAGATACATATAACCATATATGAATTTCATCCAGAGTTTTTCGCCATCTATAACAACGTCAATTTTACTGACATTGGGCATGACGGGGACATCCATGTCCTGCGGACACATTTTTAATGTTTATTAGTTCTGCTGGTCATAGACCAGAAAAGCCTATGGGATGGCCTGTTGTCCGTTGTCCATCTGTCCGTTAGCACAAGTTTGTTGTCGCTATTCCTCCTACTGGGAGAATTGCCAAGACACTTTATATACACATTCATCCCATAATATAGTTGGTCTTGAATGAAAATGGTGCTGCTCGGACATCCAATATGGCCGACGCGGCAGCCATCTTGAAAATCTTGTTATCACTACTCCTGAACGGAAAGTCAGATTGACATGTGGTTTTGACCATAAGACTTCTTATAATGTCGAGTTGGTCCTATATGGAAATGGCGGCGATCTGACGTCTTATATAGCCGCCACATCAGCCATCTTCAAAATCTTGCTATTGCTACTTCTCCTGAAGGTCAGATTGGCATGAAGTTTTCAACATGAAATTTCTTATGGTGTCTAGTTGGCCCTAAGTGAAAATGGTGCCAATCTGATGTCCAGTATGGCCGCCACAGCGGCCAGCTTTCAAATGTCATCACTACTCCTTTAAATGGATGGTTATATCAACATAGGGTTTTCACCAGAAGACTTCTTATGATGTCTTGTTGGTCATAAATAAAAATTATGCCATTTTTACATTTAGCATATCCATCGCAGCAGCCAATTCGAAAATCTTTTTACCGCTGAAGATTATCAGAGTCGGTTTCAACTCTCGGCAATTGAAAAGAAGAATGATCTTATCCTGAATTCCTGGAAAAAGTCTATTAATCATTTAACAGAGAATATCTATGAAGTTTCATAATAAAAGGCAGCTTGAGGATTTTATTCATTACGGTTTTAGTTTTAGCAAGAGGTGATTTGTTTTGCTTCAACTTTTTAACTTTCTATTTTTCACTGAGAAGTATGCTATTTTAAAAATGGAAAGGTGGTTTAATTGAACACTAACTCCCTCTGTATCCGCCATGGATGATGCCTCATACTTGATCCACTATAACAAGCCTACTCATATAAAGTGGCATCAGGATATTGAAAGCTTCAAGATAGTTATGTAGATCCAATGTTACAGGATAATGCCGACTCTTGGTAGCACAGAAAGGAGAAAAATATTGAATGTCTTAGTGAGATAACAGAGCTTTTACATGACTATATCCTTGTGTCTTTCCTTCTTTGCTAATCAGTGCGGGGAATTCATTCCTCATATCAAGAAAAACAGGAAAAGTGCACAGTGATAAGCCGCAGTTTGCACAAAGGACTGTACACACTGATTATTATGCTGCTCCACAAATATTCTTAAATCCTGTATTAGCCTGAAACCTGACAAAACTGAAATGAAACCTTATGAAAGTCGTATACAGTCCACTCACAATTACCAAGTATTTAAAAAAAAAAAATTCTTTATGCTGGCATCCATAGCATAACTTGTAGCCTTGCACTGCAATACCTTTTACCTGATGGCCATTAACTTCGGCAGCCATATTGGTTGGATGTATTTAATATAAACTTGGTGGAAGCTCGACATAGTGATCATTTTGACATCCATGTAGTGTCTGTCTGTCCATCCATTATGTCCATCCATACACACCCTTGATTAAGGTCAGTGTTCAAGATGTTGGCTCTACTGGTCATGGTTTGTTGTCCGTCGTCCATCCATTAGCATAAATTTGTTATCGCTACTCCTACGAAACTACTTGAAGGATTGCTATGAAACTTTACACACACATTCATCTCATGGTCTAGTGGTCCTTAATTAAAATAGTGCTTCTCGGATATCCAATATGGCCACCACAGCGGCCATCTTTAAAATCTTTCTGTCCCTACTCCCCCTGAATGGATGGTCATATTGACATGGGGTTTTTCAAAAAAAGACTCATAATGATGTTTATTATATATTTAATAATGAGATATTGAAATAAATCAGTGGGAGAATAATTATATCGCCACAGTGTCGATACCACTGTTATCGCCACAGTGGTGATATCACTTTCGTAACTACTTTCTTTTTCCATTTAGGAAGTATGTCTGCCCTTATGCATGTTATACAGACCTGTATTTCCCTATTTAGGTATATTTTTATTTTTTCTTCTTCTTCCCCCCCCCTCTCGCGCTCTCTCTCTCTCTCTCTCTCTCTCTCTCTCTCTCTCTCTCTCTCTCTCTCTCTCTCTCTCTTCATCAGAATGAATAGATCTTAGAACAGGGGTCCCCAACCTTTTTGTCCCTACGGGCACATTTGTGAGTTTATCAGAGAGTGACGGGCACCAACCAATTAACTTGACCCATTTTTTATATTTTTTATTATTCATTTTAACCTTTTCCGCGGGCACACAAAAAACCTTAGCGGGCGCCATGGCGCCCGCGGGCACCACGTTGAGGACCCCTGTCTTAGAACGTGTGAACATTGTTGACCCTCTAGTATACATTTATGTAATCAATGAAAAGGCGCCGTCAAGAATGCATAAAAATGAACCCAAACAACAAAAAGCAGGATTCAAATATTAACTTTTTTATAATTAGTTTTCCACATGAATCATGTAAATTGTCAGTGACTGAACTTACATGGCCTGTTGCTATTCGACATTCTGTGTCAACCATATAGTATCGTATACCTGTTACACTCAACGACAAAAGGTACACATTTGTAAGAAAAACTCTTGATTACATATAGTAATAAAATTGTTTAAGTAGCGACTTTAACTGTCATCACAGTCCTAATCATGTCTGAAAACAATGGAGAAATCAGGCATTGATTAGTGTTGATTGCAAACCAAAATGAAGTGACAACCGAAATAGACTGCAAGCCTGCCAACACACATATCAACGTGACAGTACAATATTTCCACTTCACTCGTGAAATATGTCATTATATCTACTCAAAAAACGATGATATCCACTACGTAATTGGTCCTAAATGGAAATGGTGCAAATGTAACAGCCAATATTGTCACTCGTAGCATCCAATATTTCCACCACAGCAGATAATTTGTAAATCTTGTTATCGCTGAAGAATATCAGAAATGCAATCAACAATCAGCACTTAAAAGGAAGAAATGGTCTTATCTTGAATTCCGAAAAATCAATATTGAACCATTTAATAGGCTAGCGTACAACTTTGCGAAAATGCAATCGATTGGACCTAAAAGAAACAGCTTATTTGTTCCTGGTTTTCCAAATAACCCTGACTAAATGCCAAGTGAACTAATTGTATGGCCATTTGCCTATCGTGCATCATCTTTTGTCTGTGCATAAACACTTGTTTATGAACACTCAAGAGGCTTCATTTCGCTGGTATGTATGTTTATATCATCAAGATCGTAGACTCGTACATATTAATGAGTTTATCTTGCGTCTGATTGGACGAGCTTGTGAACCCTCTATAGGCTTGTTCGATAACAGTTGTTATGTCCCTTGACTTATTAATTCCCCTAATTTACCCATGATGTAACGTTGTCTCCGGTGAGCAAATCAACATTCTAATGGCGTCAAGCAAAGATGTGAATGAAGCATGTGCCCTCGAAAATCTTAGTGTAAAGTGCCTCAAGACATATATTAAGGACAGAGGTTCCCACGTGTCAAAGAATAAAGCTGAGCTGTCTCGGTTTAACCTTGGGAAAGGCACTTAGCTCCCATTTCCTCTGCATGACATAGCCAATAATGTGTTCAAAATGACATATCTCTGATCAGACTTTTATCAGACTTGCTGTGTAAGCTTGTATCATCAAGATCTCAGACGATTTTGATTATGAGTGACTTTCACGCATATTAATGAGGTGGCCTTGCATCTGATTGGCTGAGTTTAAGAACACTCTTGAGAGCGTATTTTTGAACAGTATGTAAGCTTGTATCATCAAAATGTCTGATGTATTTTATTATAAAACAAGATCCGCAAATACTGATGAGGATGCAGGCTGATCGGATCATATGAATCGAACACGCAACATTCTGGTCACAAGTCCAATGCCTTGACCACTAGGCAAGTACTTAAGTTTGTTTGTCCCAATAAATGTGGTGACTGGCGAGTGCCAGTCGTTTTACGGAAATGTGTGAGTAGCACGTTCTGCGTATAGCATTACCAAAGCTTGACTAGTATAGACAGAGATCCTAAAACAATAATTAGCATTAGTAACTAGTAATTAGATACCATCATACAAAATACACCTAATATATGTATATATATCTCTGCCTCGTTCTGGTGTGCCCGGATAACTCGTTAACCCACATATAACGTGGTTGTCGATGTGGATTCCCATGTTTTTCTTACAAATAATATCCCCAAAATAGGCTCATATTCGCTGAACATAAATAAAATCGCAATCAAAATTGGTAAAGGAAGCTACAATATATCGCTTATATTTTCTACAAAAACAGTGTTTAGTGCGCGCAAATTTGAATCAATAGCATGAAATTTGAATCAATAGCATGAAATTTGCAACTTGTAATAAGGAGTCAGATATTGTGTAAATCTTCCTTTAAACAAAATTCTCGATACACTGTAAATAACAATATACGACGAAATATCGATCATTGAAATGTTGGTAATGAATACTGATGGCAACACTTTAATAAATAATTACCAATTCCATAAGTCTTATCAATTCGTATTTCACTTTTACCTTTGAATTCTTTTTCAGTGTAATCATCATAAATATGATATGCCCTCTTCGATTCAAATTTGAAAAGTGTCAGTTGAATACGAACGCGATGCCCACGAGTGTTTCCGTGAGAACCTAATTTAATGTCAACCGTGTTTTGATCTGCGACTTACATTTGTTTTTCGATGCATTGTTACAATCAATTAAAAGTTGAACTGCTTTGTATTGTCATGTTAATTACGTCTTTATATATTAAATCAAGTAAAGGTGGAACAATAGAAAGTTAAAAGTTATGCAGATCCTACCTGTTTAGGAAATAGTTGTCACTTTCGTGTGTCAGCTCATTATTTTAAATATTATTATGAAATCAAATCATTAAGGTATGACACTAATCAGTGGTATATCCTGGGCACTCGCAAATATTATCAAAGATAGCAAGGGAACCAAGCGAAAGACGTTCTCTATGCATGAAAAGCACAGTTTTATAGATGGGGTTCATTATGGGGAAGCTAGATCCAAAGTTTGTAGAGAACTTAAAATTCCAGAATTGGCACTCGGGTTTGCTCAAGAATGAGCAGAGATTTCACAATTACTTGCAATAAAATGTAGCATCAATATAGAACAATACAAAATCAAGAACAACATAAGTTTCAATGTTGTTGTTTTTCGAACAAAATGCCCATCTTTTTGTAAAACAAAACGAATCTAGTCATGTTCTAAATCACAATAATATAATAATGTATGCACATTCACCTGCAAAAAGCAGCAACGTAATACACAATGTTTTTGCTGGTATACAGGTGATGCGTATTGAAACCTCTTGGCATAATGGTTTTAACGATAATTCAAAGTTTGGTTATCTCGAAAATAATGGTAATTTATACAGAAAGTGAATTATTTCATTAGAAGAAAGCTATTTATTGACAATTATTCGAAATGCGATTATAAAACAAGTATTCAACCATTAACATCACCCAACCCTCACTTTCTTCTCACTGTCATTATCCATCCCTTTCTGCACTTTTCTGAGGTACCTGGGAAACTCGTGCCCTCGCATAGGCTGCAGCATGTGTTTTTGGATCCCGATTTTCGCGAGTTGTCAAGGGAGAGGTGTACTTTCGAAAGAAATCAAAACTGTTTTATTTTTCAACGTGCATGGGTCAGGGAATCACCTCATGTGTCACCTTACAGTATTTTCCAGTGTTGTAATAACTACATCAGATACCGTAGAAAATATAAAGTATTTGCTACAATGTACAGTTCATAATATCAGTTGTTACAATGATATGAAAAATTGAAAGGAATCATTGAAGAATTACTTTAACTGTCATATATATTTTATATTATGATATCAACATAATGTTTTCCAGATGAGTTTCAATTAATAGTTTTATAAGAGCCATTTCGGTTTTAAATATGAGATTTAAATCTTTTATGCTTTCATATTTAAACTTGCTAATGATTAATTGAGCAATTAAAATTCATAAACTGATAGTTTTATTTCCATGTGGTATACCAAATATTACATTACTAAATGTCAGCTTACTTTTCCGTGTTATAACCGTGTTACACTGTACATGTATTTGCTTTTCCTAGTGTAATGGACATAGAAGTGCTTAATTAAAAAAATGAAACAATTGCAATATGTACAATGGCAAGTTGATACTTGAATAATTTTAATTCAGTTTAAGTTTTTTTTTATAGATTTGTTCTGTGATCTTAACATTTTTAAATACTAAGGGCAGTCAATGGGCGGAAAACAAACCAAACATGTGCATATTTCATTTTGCTTTGTGTAAAATTTACAAAAATAACTATAGTAGCTTTTGAGTCAACATTGTCAAGTTTTGTGAGTTTACTTTCACTTTATTTAAGATAGTATTAATTCTCAAATAACCATATTTGAAAGTTGTTTGTTTGTTTGTTTGTTTATTTTGTGGGTTTAATGCCATTTTTCAGCACATTATAGGCTATACATGACGGACAGTTTATCGGGTGGAGTAAAAACCCGGGAAACCACCGAAAAGAACCACCGAACCACCGGAGGCTAAGGGGCAAGCTTTCTCACATATCCACGAGCCTGAGACTCGAACCTATGGACAGATGTGAGATATCAGTGATCGGTAATGGCGAGCGCCTTAGACGACTCGGCCGCCCTGAGCCCCTTGAATTTTTTCAGTATAACCCAGTATACAAGAAGTTTGAAGACTGACCACAGCCAGATGCATATCATGTGTAAGTGTAAATGTTCACCTCTTTTTTCCCCCGTGCTGCCACATTAAACTTTTTGGATCAGAAGAGCTGTTTACAATTACGATTTCCGCATATTTTACACAGAAAAATTTAAAAAAAATATGGGTTAGTCAGCTTAAGAAATCTATTTTACAGGATCTTCAGCTGTATCACTGAAGTGCATGAGAATGTTGTATGGCACTAAATTCAAGTATCTGCAGGATAATAAGTGAAGTGTACATATATATTGGCAGATTTTATTTGCAATTGGTTTGCATTTAAATAATAAGAAATATTTGCTCATTAGTATTATTTTACTAATTACATACTAACTATACACAATAGCATAGACATTAACTTTAACATATATGCATTAATTGGTATATACAATCTTGTTACTTCTGGGTGCAATGGAGGCATACGTCGTTTTAAAAGCATAATGTTTGGGGAAACATTGTGTAACTTTCACTTTTAGCTGTAATTCCATAGATGCCATGTATCTTTTACTTATCAGGCATTGGGAGTGTATGCACCATTTCTTTGTAGGAAGCATAGGACATTTTGGCACATAATTGATAATAAACCTATTGATTTTGAGGTAAATATCATTGTGACTGCATGGATGATTCTCATATATTAATTAGGGCTGCCTGGCCGTCCGATAGATTTTATTTTGAAATATATCAATCAAAATTTTGTAAATCTTGCTTTCCTGAACATTTCTCTCATTCCATTCATGTCAATAACATTTGTTACAATATATCGGAACCATAATTCTACCTTTTTCCTTGGCATAAGTCATCTTAATCATACAAAAGCTTGGCATTGATTTGAAGTGCATTTAATCATAATATGTCAGAGTCCAAGCTGGACCCTAATATTTGGGTGAAAATTACCTATCTCTAGACTAAATAGGACGAAGTCAGTGAAAATAGGGAGAAGTTGGTACAGAAATTTCAAAATAGTCACTTTAAACTAATGCTTTTGCATATTTTCATGTCAGATTATTAAAACAATGATGAAATATAATTGAAAATTATACAAATATTTCACTTTTCTTATTTCGCTTCACCACAGTTGTTGTATAACATAAAATAGCAACCTCAAAAATTGATTACAGTCGAAATCGGCAACCACTTCCATAGCAGAAGTTATTTTTTTCATATGTCTATGTGATGAAATATTGAGTAAAATGATTCATTTTATTAGTAATGGACCTGGACACGTCCACTGAGTCATATTGCATTCAGATTGGGCTACAAAAAATAAATGTTTCACTTGTTTTTCAAGGAACATGTGTGAATATTTGGCTGGAATTCTGTAGATAGCAATGATAATTTCTGGTATATATAATCATTCAATTTTCACCAGAATTAACTACAGAACATAAGACTTCATTTTCGATCGTTTTACCTTCCTCTTTGAAGAAACAAAATAACACAAAGTCGACATTTTTCTTTGATTATTATTGCATTGTATTTAAATAAAATAGCAGACAGCTCCCGCTAGCTACAGATAATGTATTCCTTCTTTATTTAGAACTATTTCTTTTGGCTAGCTGTTTGGATAGTAGACATTAATTTGGTAATAGTTGATACACACATTTTGTGCTTTGAATTGCTGAAATTGAACATATGACCGTAGATTCGTCTGCCAAGGTATGCTTGGAGTCACGTGTTAGTGTTAAGTTTCGACTACTTCTAATGAACCAAATCATGGCTTTTTATAACATTCTATTTCATTCTTTTTATTGAAAATGAAGTACAATTTGAAATAGTGTTTAGTATTCTAGTTTGTTAACTCCTGTCTACTTGGTAAATATTCTGCATATATTAATATCATTGGGCATGGGTAGAACACTTCAACAACATCCTCAATCAATAGTCATCTATCAGTGAGAAGGCAATTGATCGACTACTTCAAGTGGAAATCGACATATCACTTGCTGATCCACCTACGCTAACTGAAACTGAGAAAGCAACTGACCTGCTATCAAATGGCAAAGCACCTCGAGCAGATGGTATACCAACAGAAGTCTACAAAGCCGGAGGCTCGCACATGTCACAGAAACTGACTGAACTCTTCAAGTCAATATGGACTCAAGGAACTATACCCCAAGAGTACAAGAATGCATCCATCGTCCACTTGTACAAGCGGAAACGCAACAGACAATCCTGCGAAAACCATCAGGGCATCTCCTTGCTGTCAATAGCTGGCAAATTCCTCGCCAGAATTCTGCTGAATCGCCTTGAGCGTCACATCGATCAAGGGTTCCTGCCTAAGAGTCAGTGTGGCTTAAAGAAAGGACAAGGGACCACAAACATGGTGTTTGCAGCTCGTCAACTCCAGGAGAAATACCAGGACTCCAACCCGTACACGACATTCATCGACCAAGCAGAAGCATTTGACAAAGTCAGTCGTGGGAGCCTTTGGAAGATCATGGCAAAATTCAGTGCTCAGAGCAATTCATCGTGATGGTTAGGCAATTCCATGATAGCAAGCTTGCTCGTGTCTTGGACAATGGCGAGTCATCGGAACCATTCTTATTCACCAAACGAGTCAAGCAAGGCTCTACATTGGCCCCAACCCTCTTCAGTATGATGTTCTCTGCCATGCTTATTGATGCCTTCCGTGACTATAACACTGGGATCGACATCAGATACCGGACTGATGGCAAGCTCTTAAATATGAGAAGACTACAGGCAAAGACGAAGTTACAGGAAGTGACTGTTCGTGATGTCCTATTTGCTGACGACTGTTCCCTGAATGCCAAATCTGAGTCTGACATGCAACAGAGTATGGACCATTTCTCTTCACTTTGCGACTATTTCGGTCTCACAATCAGTATCAAGAAGACAGAGGTGATGCACCAACCTGCACCAGGAAAGATTTACGTAGAGCCTACCATCACAGTAAACGGCCAAAACCATCGTAGCAGTGGATAGGTTCACTTATCTCGACAGCACACTGTCACGTGCAGTCCACATCGATGATGAAACCAACGCCAGAATTGCTAAAGCAAGTGCGGCCTTTGGCAGACTACGCGCAAATGTGAGGGAGCGCAGAGGCATCAATCTACAATAAAAACTGAAGGTCTACAAAGCCATTGTATTGCTGACCCTCCTGGATGGTGTACAGACGTCATGCCAAGAAGCTGAGCCATTCTACGATGGGCTACCTGAGGATACTGATGATGATAAGATGGCAGGAGAGGGTCACAGACACTGAGGTTTTCACATGGGCAGGCATTCCAATCATCCACACTCTGCTGATGAAATCACAGTTGAGATAGGCAGGCCATGTCACTAGGATGTCAGAAGAGCGACTACCAAAGAAGATCTACTACGACGAGCTGAAAGAGGGAAAGCGATCTCAGAGTGGTCAGAGGAAACGCTTCCAAGATTCCCTCAAGTCATCCTTGAAACACTTCAACATTGACCCTGAGTCTTAGGAAGATCTCGCACAGGATAACTCCACCTGGCGCAGTCTCATCCATACTGGAGCTACAGACTATGAACTGAGAAGAATTGCAGAGGCAGTGCACAAGCGCGAGCAGCGTAAATCTCAGAACTGCAGCACGTCCTATATTGATCAAGGAAAAACACGCGGCATCTCCTGTCCAGTGTGCCACAGACAGTTCAAAGCACAAATTGGCCTGATCAGCCACTCACATAATCAATCCTGTTAGTGATGTCATGGTCATCTTCGAACTCGAAGAACGAACTACAACAACAACAGTGTTGGTTTTATTTTTTCCAGCACGTGTAAACCAGTAATCCCTTATTTGATTCACTTCATATTTGAAACATATCACCAGATACCTACCCTTCTCTCAATATCGCTCCTACCCATGGATTGTGCCCCAAGTCATGAGGTCAACAACTGCATTAGGGACATGTTATAGTTAAATGTTTATGTCAAAGTATTTTCCAGCGATTATAGCTTGGTAATCCCTCACTCGGTGCACTTCATATTTCGACTATAATGCCATGTGATTGTCATGTGATGCTTGCCTTTCTCTCAGTATCACTCCTGCATATCAATAGTTTCAATACTCAGCAGCATTGAAGAAATGGTCTTATCTTGGATTCCTGGGAATTCTTTTTGGCCAGTACAGCATATCATATGTTCCTCCAGTGAATGCAGGAACCAGTGATATATATATATATATATATATATATATATATATATATATATATATATATATATATGAGAGAGAGTGTGTGTAATACCAGTAGAATATCATCTAGCATTTCACTGATCAAATTTGAAAGTAATTTCTACACTTCATTGCGAATCATAGTGGTTCGTTTTTAGATAATCAGTGGTTAAAACAATTTCGCTCACGAACAGGGTAAACAAATGATAAAATCTTCTACAACGTGGAATAGATAATATCGTTAAGTGCTACTAATGCAATGTTACAAATGTACGTAATTAATCGACTATTTGTTTTGAAGACAGAGTATGTTTTTGTTTCAGATTTGACTGCAATCATTGACGTTAAAAGCTGACCTATTTTTGGTATGCACATTGTTCGCTTTCTTAATGGTGATCTGGGAGTGTCTCTGTATATTATCGATTATCATAAATGAAGAATGGCCACAGCCATAACAAAAAAAAATCAATGGAGGACTGATACGAGGCACACTAATGTCACATTACTTGCCACGTGTCGATACACCTATCAACAATGTGGCACACATCATAAATAATTGTATAATTTCCCTGAAATAAATGACTTCAGTGAACAATTAATGAAGGGTGAAATGTACTACATTATATTAATCGTTCATTCGAATTTGTATGGGAAACAATTATTTGTTCTATATATGCATAAATTCTTGTCACCCTACTGTAAAAGTTACATTGGTGCTCAGTTCGTAAAAATATAGTTTATCTCAGCTATGATGGCTGGTATTTTGTTTTTCTTCTTTTTTTTTTTTTGTAAAAACATCGATTGATAAGGCCTTAGACTTTCGGAGCTCTAAGAACGAGAAAAAGAATCAGTCTGTTTTCTTGCATGTTGAGTCTATGAGGTTTTTCTTGAATGAATGAATGAATTATACAGTGCTTGCGAAGCCAAAAATGCAAGGATAAAGCTGAATTTAAAAACAAAAATGAAACTCGAGGTGCCATTGTTTTTTCTTCGAAAAATGTTTTAACTTTGTAACCGTGTATTATCAGTATTTGTGCCTAATCAAATTATCGGAATATTTAAAAGAAAACACTCTAAACGCACTGCAATCTCAATATTAATTCATAGAGTGGATATTTTTGAAAGCACATTAAACCTTGTAATTGTATTCATCTCTTTGTGTTGATTCGTTCTTTTCCTTACTTGACACAGTACTGAACGAGCTTGTAAAGGACACTGCATTTATTCAAGAGCACATGACATTCCAAAATTTGTATAAGGATATCATTTCAACACTTTATACATGACCTTTATGAGATTCTAACGGTGTTATTTGTGTAGCAGGGGCATCCATTCGCAACTTCTCTATCAATCCCACGGATTATACCTCCAATGTATGCTGACCGCTGCCATTAGCTGTTATTCGGACCACCTCGGTTATGTAAGAAACAAGGATTGACTGAGAAGTTGCGACTGTATTGAACTATTTTATTTAATTCGTAACTTCTCGGTCAATTCTATGGTCAGTCCAATCGTAGAAATAACCGAGGTGGTCCGAATATATTTGCGTACTTTTTTTTTTGAAGACATTTCTGGCCAATAAAATGTATTAATTTTTGTTTCTTTGTTTGTTGACAAATTACTACGCAGACATACATCCGATGATTATTTTTGTATCGCAGAAATATCCGTGGTGGTCCGTATCCGGGGACATCTTGATTTGATCTTGTCGCCGACTATCTCGTTAGTATAACTATGCAAATACTACTCGACATAGGCACATGAAATTTGATAGGCGTGTATTTGTATCTATTTTGCGCACACTATTTAAATGATTGTTGCATTTTGTGTGTATGTATGTATGTATGTATGTATGTATGTATGTATGTATGTATGTATGTATGTATGTATGTATGTATGTATGTATGTATGTATGTATGTATGTATGTATGTATGTATGTATGTATGTATGTGTGTGTGTGTATATATATATATATATATATATATATATATATATATATATATATATATATATATATATATATATATATATATATATATATATATATATAACTTAGTTTGTAACTAAAACATTGCTTGCACGGATATAGAAAAACCGCTCGACACAAGCAATTACAATTTTACTGAACATTTGTATATGTAGATGACCTGATTAATTTTAACACAATTTAAGTGATGATTGCATTTTTAGTTTGTTTTTAGGACTTTTTAGCATTTTTCAGTTAAACCATGTAAGCAGATGATGCATAAATCTCTCTAACAAAACAAATTAAATTAGATTAGCATGTTTATTTGCATATGTTGATTACATGCTCATTAGCATATGGTGATGACCTGCTCATTAGAATGTTTATATATGTGCTGACGACCTGATTATTAGCGTGTTTATATGCATATGTTAATGACCTGCTCATTAGCATTTTTATATGAATATGCTGATGACCTGCTCATTAGCATTTTTATATGAATATGTTGATGACCTGCTTATTAACATGCTTATCTGCATATGTTGATGACCTACTCATTAGAATATTTATATATGTGCTGATAAACTGTTCTTTAGCATGTTTATATGGATATGTTGATGACCTGCTCATTAGCAGGTTTATCTACATATATTGATGACCTGCTCATTAGCATGTTTATATGCATATGTTAATGACTTGCTCATTAGCATGTTTATATGCAATTGTTTGATGACCAGTCAAGATTTTAACACAATTTAGTCAATTATTTAGTTTTATATTGATTTTGTTTTTTTATATCTTGTGCTCTTTTGACACGTACTGTGAAAACCTTGTTAGCACAATTATTCAGAACCATGTGATCTATGCAAACAAAATTTGAATGGCATGTTTATATGTTTATACAAGGACCTGATTAGATTGTTGTGTCATTAAGATAAATTTTGCATGTGCTCTGTTTTATCTTTATTTTATTTTTGACACTTTTGAATAAAACATTTTTTTACTTTTGTAGGGACATACACTGTACAGGTTTTACAAACAAATCTAGTTTTGATTTATTGTGTATCATGCCAATTGTAGAACACTGAAAATTAAACTGGAGACAAACAAATATTGGGTTTGAATTCATATCTACAAAACGACTTTTAAATTCTTTTATATGAATAGGGCAGGTTTAGGGCCTGTGTTGTTGCCACCAGTTATCTGAAATACTGTGTCCATATTGTATCGATTCTTAACCTGTTGTGAAGTCTAATAATGTCTCTCATAGTCACATGCCAATTAAAAGTTTCATCGTGTCAATCAACGTCACTTGACCCATTTTTATCTCAGTATGATGACCAGTAGTAAGGCCATCAGTTGGTACCTGGTGAAAATGTTTCTTGTGTATTATTTTGAAAACTCGAACGAATTCAAAACCTCGTTTCTGAGTTTTTATTTGTTTGAGTTTTCTGAGGTCGCAGCCAATAGAAGGTTTAACTCCAAGACTGAGTAGGTCGTTTGAGTTATGTTGATATTCGAGTGATTGATGTTTGAATTATAGAGATTTTATTGCAAATAATGTTAGCGAGTTGGACCAACAAATCACAAGTTCCTAGAAGCAAATACAGAAAGAACATACTATTACCTTGAAAGCGGCATATCTTCGCCAAAAAAATCGCAAATTGAGATAATGGCATTACATGATTTTGTAGCTCTCGCAAATGAAGAATGGTAACAAATATTTTGAAAAACCTTAGTGAAAGAAACAACAGGGAGGGGGATACAATAGAGATACTGGAGCGTAGGGCAAAGGAGATATAGTATAAATGGGTGATTTCCAGCATGTTGATCATCATGCACCATTAACACGATGTAAACAAACCGGCGAAAAGGTCAGCGTGGCACATGCACTTGTGCACACCCACCCATAATTAACTTGAAAGTTGGCAAAGCAAGGTTTAGGGCACGCGCACTCATTGTCCCAATGTCTTTGAGAGGCAATTTGAGCCTGTCATAATACCTGTTCTATCTATTATAAAAAAAGCGTAATAGAGTGAGTGCTGTTTATTGACATTTTGCCAATTGGCCATAAGCAAGTATTTACATATACATTTAGGTTTGTCGCAGAAATTGATGGTGGCACGTTTGATACATACAATAAAATAAATCCATCACATGTATAAATATTTAATCAATACTAAAGATACATACTTACGTATACATACATGCATATTGTTATGTATGATGTTTATATAATATTATAGATATTATATATACACTTACACAATATATATGTATATGTATATACCAATACAAATGCACACGCATACATGCATACACACACATATATATATATATATATATATATATATATATATATATATATATATATACATATATATATACATACATATCTATATATACATATCTATATATATATATATATATATATATATATATATATATATATATATATATATATACACACATATACATACAAATATTTATACCCAATCAAAATAAACCAATAATTTTTACATTGAATGTGTAAAATCTTCCAAAAGAGAGTCTCATTTTCGAAATCTCAGTGTCGCTGATTGTAGTCCGCAACACAAGGATCCCCCCCCCCCAAATTAAACTGAACAAGACGATCTGTGTGGATTTCCATGATAAGACAGTCGTTTTAAATTGTTCTGAGTTACAAAGAACACAATCATCACATTATTTAAAAATGATTTTTGGTAAGAATGCATCTTTAAATTAAACTATTCATTTGAATGAAAGGTTTGAGAAATAAGTATTAAAATTGTTTCTCTTATTTCATTTAGAACAATTTTTTAAACTAATGAGTCTTCTCATAAGAGTTGTGCTTTAGTCGTTCAAATTTAGGGAGCCATGGAAGCTCTGTTTTGCAGAGCGTCAGACTCGTAATCCAAGGATCGCAGGTTCGATACATTCCCAGGTCAGTTCTGATCGGCTGCCTCAGTATATCATTAGGAAAGGCACTTAGATCCCATTTCCTCCGGATGATATAGCCAATAATGTGTTGAAAGTACCGTTAAAAACTAACAAACATATTCCAAATATAGGTTTGATTCAGGGTTTAAAGAAAATAATACACGTATGAAATTACGAGGCATTGCTTTTAACTTCTCACATTTCTCAATCATCTAAATTAGTTTTATTCGTAAGAACTAAACCATTCTCCTGCTTATAGTTGTAGGTTCTTTTCTCATATTTTCCTTCTACATTAATGATAATCCTCAATAACCTTCGGGTTATGAGATTATGTTTCCTAAATTTATGGATATTAATTGATGTTCATAATGTTTCTTAAATCCAGCCAAAATAAATTTCATGTCTGTTCTTTAGTTTGTATCGATTCAAAAATACACTCATTATGTCTCTTTAAAAAGTCTTGCCAAAGATTCAATGTTTGTATTAACTTTATATTAGTATGTTTGAAAGACAAGAAAAAATTATCTGATTAAACAAAACTATCCCATATTCATTTTCTTTTCTTTGTTGTCGTAAATAATGAGCAATGAAATCATTCTACTGACAATAGACTCTGCGATCAATCAAAAACTATTTGCCCTCAACACTAAGTTAGTAAGATGCGACGAAATGTTACACTGCTAGAATTAGAAAGGCATATGACATAAATCACGTGATAATCTGCTTTACATTTGACAGTGAGCAACAAAATTACCGAGAGGAAAACATCTCATTCTGAGGGAAAACTTGTGACACATGAAAAATTTATACAAATTTAGGCAGAAAACATGTATAAAAAAGACATTACGAACAGTCTACCCGGGTCTGTGTTTGAAAACAAAAACCTCAATCAGTTTTAGACATGAAATAAACCAGCAGCCCACCACCCCACCAACTTTAGATAGGAATAAAACCAGCAGCCCACCACCCCACTGTCTTTAGACAGGAATAAAACCAGCAGCCCACCAGCCCACCAACTTTAGATAGGAATAAAACCAGCAGCCCACCACCTCACTGACTCTAGACAGGATAAAACCAGCAGCCCAGCACCCAACTGGCAAAAGCAGCAGTTCACCACCCCACCAACTTTAGATAGGGATAAAAACCAGCAGCCCACCACTCCACTG
Source organism: Margaritifera margaritifera (assembly GCA_029931535.1). Classification (NCBI taxonomy): domain Eukaryota; kingdom Metazoa; phylum Mollusca; class Bivalvia; order Unionida; family Margaritiferidae; genus Margaritifera; species Margaritifera margaritifera. Next base: position 1,321,152 of record JAQPZY010001682.1, read on the forward strand.
ACTTTAGACAGGAATAAAACTAGCAGCTCACCGTCCCAATGTCTTTAGACAGAAATAAAAGCAGCAGCCCACCACCCCACAAACTTTAGATAGGAATAAAACCAGCAGCCCACAATCCCACCAATTTTAGACAGAAATAAAAGCAGCAGCCCACCACCCCACCAACTTTAGATAGGAATAAAACCAGCAGCCCACCATCCCACCAACTTTAGATAGGAATAAAACCAGCAGCCCACCATCCCATTATCTTTAGACAGGAATAAAAAGCAGCAGCTCACCACCGGCTGTGATATTGAAAAAAAACAACATTTTTTTAAAAATAGACGAGTTGCTACAAGTTTTATGTCTAGAATATACTGAAAATCTTGTATTCGCTAAAATTCAATATAAAAATATTAAGATTTGCAGCAAAAATGCAGACGTAGAATGTTTATTATAGACTCTCATTTTTCTTCTATTGTACAGGTCTTTTAAGGTATCACTACACTAACTTGGTCTGAACATATTTCCTTCATTTCTCCACATTTTTATTTTGTTACGAAATCCAGTGCATTATTTATAAGTTCAGATGCAGACGATCTCACTTATATTAAGCAGTAAGTTGGACATAACACATAAAAAACAGCTTGGTTTATGTTGCATTTTCTGGCAATAATTGCATTTGAATGAAAAAACTGGAATCTTCAGTGCAAGCGGCCTGTAAGAACCGGCCAAATCACACCTGTTTGCGTTGTCATCCTATGCAATAGCACAGAGGCTGAACTCAATAAACATTTTATTTTCTGTTGAGGATTTAATGCTGTTTTCTTTTGAATGCAGGTAACATTCGTCACTGCATAGCAAATCTTCCAGAAATATCAGAAGAAAATATGAATGATTTTCTTAGGGACTGCAATAACTATTTTGTATTTAATTAGAGACGATTCTTCACCCTCGAAGAAAAAAAGAGAGAGGCTGGTGAGGATTTTGTAAATTTCCTTTGCAATCTTGTACTTAAGAAAAATGTCTCAACATATTCATCTCTGTAAGTAAATGTTTGATCTGTGACATGACAATGTATTATAGTTTGAAGCTTATATTAAAAATGAAGTTGATTGTGCATTTAAAATCGATTTACCATCTTTACTCACATATAATCTGCCTCCAAATGCAAACAACATAAACATTGATCTGCCGTCGCATAATGCGCCGGCAGATCAGGGTCTATGTTGTTTGTTCTGCATTGACCCAGATCTGCCGACGCTAAATGCGACGGCAGATCTGGGTCTATGCAGTTTGCAGTTGGTATCGGATTATACACGATTATAGACGGTACTGTAAACTCAATGGACGGTATTTAGTAGATGTGCGTAAACATAAGCGGAGACATTATTTTTAAAAGAAACAATAACTGACAAAAGAACTAGAAACAAATATATCATCATGCAAACGTAAATTATAAAAAAAAATTTATGACCGTTTTAAGAGAAAACTCCAATTAAATAAGGAATCGCAAAGAGCGGACGTGTACAGGAAAGCTGCCATCACCACGTTGATCATCATTATAACTATATACAGTGTGTCTTGCCGATATATAGGGATGGATTAACTTAACAGAGGACCTGTTTCACCCAATCTATAAAAAAAAAAAAAAAAAAAAAAAAAAAAAAAACAACAACAACAACAAAATTTAAAACACCAAGATGAGTGTAAACACAACCGTAAAAATTTTACCCATCCAGGAGTTTGACGACGACGTGATGAAAAGGCTCTGTCCAGGCAATAGTTAGGTTCATGTGGCATGACGAAATTCTGACATGAGGGCATCGAAATACAACGAAATCAAGAAAATGTAGAAGGTGTCTTACCCAAGGCTGATTCTAACAAACCTCTATGACTCTATTAGTGTAGTCGGAGACAACCTCGTTGTCCCTGTTGCTTTCTTGGCATTTTGAATACTTTGTATCCATAACGCTCTTGTTGGCAATTCTGGTATTTCTTTCTGTAGAGATACGCTTCCAAAATCTTTACAAAACATGGCTAGAATGTATTTTTGCATTCTGTACGTCCTAATTGAACGTGTAGCTATATGTCTTTGCAATATAGCGCGGCTTCCTGAACAAAGCTGTGTTGACCACGTTCCAGCTTGGCAACGCATTTCAAAGTTTATTCGATTCCTTCATTGCATACTGAAAGTTACAAATGTCAAATGTCCTTCCAGTAGGGTGTCTGTTGGAAATGACTCAGTAGAAAAACTAAAACCGACATCAAAATCCTCTGGGCATCGAAAGGTTGTGCAAGTAAACAACACTAAGCCCGAAACAGAGGGTCACAGTGTGATAACCAGGCGTGAAATCGGTGACGTTTGACAAAATTTGTTTTATAGTCTTCTTTTTCGAGTTCATCTTTCTGAGTACATGCTCGGCCTCAGCCTTATTATTACGCACATATGTCACGCATCATGGAACTTCTTCGCTTTAATAAAATGAGTCTCAGATCGCTCACCTAAATGATATCAGCCGAACTGCCTATTTCGTGAGCAGTCAGCCAAGTATTCTAAGGGTCTCTGTAAAATTGTGTTGAACGGCTTTTGAGAAGTATATTTTATAAGTTTCTCTATTTTAAGTAACGGAAGCCATATTTGATGGCAAATCGGCATAATTTATACATATTTCAAAGGCTTTAATGCTTGAATGTTACATTTTAAATTTGGTCTGACTCTGTTAGTTTATGTTTGTTTAGAAGAAGTGCTTTCAAAAACATTTCATTTTTAGTACCGGGTTCTATAAAAAGACGGCGAATCAGCATGATTTGTATACATTGGAAAGGCTAAGTTATGCTAGGATGCTTTCTGTTAAATTTTGCCAAATTCTGTTCTGCAGTTTTTGAGAAGAAGTTAAACATAGAAAATGTTGACGGACGATGCATGACGAACGACGCATGGTAGACGAGCCATGGCGGACGATGCATGACGAACGACGCATGGTAGACGATGCATGACGAACGACGCATGGTAGACGAGCCATGGTGGACGATGCATGACGAACGACGCATGGTAGACGATGCATGACGGACGATGCATGACGAACGACGCATGGTAGACGAGCCATGGCGGACAGCAGGGTCCTTACATACAATTTCTTAGACTTACGGCCATGTGACATGAAAATGTATTAAGTCGTATGGAATAGTCATTCGGGTTGCCTTAGATACAGTAATTACCCTTACTGTGCAGACTATATCATCACCATACAATAAATATAAATATTGCGCTCTACTCGTAAAAATGTGTCTTGGCTCTTTGCTTTTTGTTTGTTTGTTTTCTTGTTTTGTTTTTTTTTCTTCTCCAGAACATCTCAGAACTCAACCCCCTTAATGTAGTTTTTTTCCGCAGCATATCCACCATTACCTTTTCAATTAAGACCAAGTTTTGTTATCGTCTTCATACAACGTAAACGATTTTACTCAGTAACCCTCAGATTACCAGATAAATTCCAACAACATATTGTTTGATGATTTACGCTCAAACTCGTTCTTTTCACCAGAGACAATAGGTCAAATCGGATAGCTCCTTATTCGTATCGATTAGAAAAATAACTTCACCACTTGTCTTTAAAAGTATTGCGCAAAATAAATAAAATGCATTTGTTTTCTTTAAATTTAATTTTTGCAAGATCGCAGATGAAATAATGTTATGAGCTAAAACGATATAGTAATTAATTTTCTTTCCTTGTTGCATAGATCCTTGAAAAATGGATTCATCCTATTGCCAGTAGGTGTTGCGATTCAGAAGAGTTCTTGAGATTTATTATTTAAAAATACACAACTTTTTTATGCATAAGACATATAAAACCTGAAATAAATCTTCTTTACCTTCGACAAGATTTCAAGATGAGCTAGCGTAATCGTGTGGAAAACCTGCAACCTATTAAAATTCCATACAAATGCAGGAAAAATATATAAGGGACATTATACAATTTAGCTCCAACATTTGAGTGATCGATAACTGAAACAGTCTACCTAGATTTGTGATTAACACATAAAGTCTGATTCAATTTTAAAAAGGATGAAAAGATTTCCAAGATTCATTCAGATAAGTTTCCTGTGGAAAAATCTTCGTTTCCAATAATTTAGCTCCAGAAATTATGAGACAAAATGCCGCAGCATCAAAGACTCTGAAGATATTTGAAACTAAATGTAATATAGTAAGGACCATGAAACGACTAAATAAGTAAAGCAAATCTAGTAAAGACCATGAAAGGACTAAATAAGTAAAGCAAATCACAAAATTGTCACCAACATATAATCCTCGCGAATTTCGATGGACACCTAATTCGAGAAAATATTATTAAATGATTGTCGTATTCCTATCGAACAAATTCATGTCGCGAATATGCTGTAGTTCTAGAAATCGTGAAAATTCAAAAACGCTACAATAAATAAGAATTAAGCGAAAGTAAATGTAGACGCGTAATGTTCATTTTGAGCTTGTACGGGTCTTTAAAAATTATAATTTAATACAAAAAGGATATTATTTTGTCACTGATAAGAGATCATTCACCACCATCAAGAGAAAATGCATGACGACTTTTAAGGATTTTTGTGAATATTCTTGTCATAATTTTACTTAATTATAAAACTGATTTTGCAAAATCATTTCTGTTAGTTAAAATTTGGATGTGGCACAATCCGTATCTGTATTTGAACGTTTACCATAAATATGATGTGAAGTATTAAAATATTGGAACATATATAGGCCAAAATCACTTAATTTTCAATATATGTGCAATAGAGTAGACTGGCTCTTCAAATACGAATGAAACTGCCAATAGGTGTACATCCATTTCTCTGTGTAGCGTGTCTTGCCAGACATATAGGGACAAGTTATACTTAATAGAGGACCTATTTTGTGATTACCACAGAGAACTAGAATCCAATCTCAATAAAAAACCACACAATGAGCGTACAAATGATATGTAATCCAACCAGAAGTTTAACGAAAGCATAGAGAGGATCTATGTTGTAGCAATATTGCAGTTGATGTGTTATGAAGAACGTCTGCCATGAAAGTTGTCCAGATCCAACGGAATCAAGATAATGTCATTTTCAGTAGAGAAGGTATACCACTCAAGGCATATCCTACCAAACACTCATTAATCTGATGCCATAGTTGTGGGCGATTGGCAGACTGGCCTTATCCCTTTTGGCAAGCAACGTTGTAAAATTCTTATATTTCTGCTCCCTCAGACACACAATGCTGTTTATCTCTATTGACCTACAGCTGAACTCGATTTTCTCTATATTCACAAAATAGGGAATGGAATTTAACAGCTTCGCTGTAAAATTGCTCAAAACAGGTTTTCTCATATTATAGTTTTTCATACCGTTTGTATGCATTTTGCATCAGTAAGAAGATTTGTTGACTTTGACATTGGGAAGCTTGATTTGTGGGCTTAAATAGAAATTCTTCAATGTATTATTTTTACGTACTCACATTTACTTTACTCGTAGACTTAAGTGGTTAGTATGAACCAAGATAAACGAGATAAAATTTATATCGCCATAGTAACGACATCACTCTAAGAACTACTTTCTTTTCCCATGTAGGAAATGTATCTGGCCTTGTGTTTGTTTTTCAAACTTGTATTTCCACACTTAGGCCTATTTCAAACTTGTATTTTCATACTTAGGCCTATTTCATTTCTTTCTCTCTCTCTCTCTCTCTCTCTCTCTCTCTCTCTCTCTCTCTCTCTCTCTCTCTCTCTCTCTCTCTCTCTCTCCATAAGGATGGACGGATATTAAAATATATGTGTTATTTCGCAAAAGACCAGAGTTCAAGGGTTCAACAATATAAAAATAATTATAAAGTTGAGATAGAACACGCCTTTCAATATTACATAGTAAGTTAGATCAATACAGTTTTTGTCACAACACTATCACCTTCTGATAATAAGGAAACTCACTGTTGTTTGTCTAAATGATAAAAGTCAACATTATAATATGAAGTTTTATATTGAATTCAGTTAGATTATTCCTATGCACAATATCAGCGTAATTTATTGCATTGGCTGTAAAAACATTCTTATTTATTTTTGGAATTTTCTAGTGTTAAAAAATTAAATATTTTTTATATGATAATACTGTATGATTTCTGATTGAATTTTTAATTTAGGTCCGAAATTCTTTTCAGCTTAGATCGATTTTCATACTTTGCCGCTCTGACAGATATCTGCCACTGTGCCGTTGCACCCGTATTTATAGGCTCATGTTGACATCACATGACCTCAGCTAGTCAATTTACGCTTGTCCGTCTCAAGGCTAGCTATGGTGGTAACCAAGTCAACTATTTAAACTACACATAATACTGCCTTTGAACACAAAATTAAGACATAATTAAGTTGTCCTTTCGTTGTCCGTGGTGTGCGTATAAATTTACTCTTAATGTTATTTGTACAATCATACATGTGATTAAGTGAAAAATAACAAAACGGACAAGTGAATTTGGATGTGAATTGCGAGAGAGAGAGAGAGAGAGAGAGAGAGAGAGAGAGAGAGAGAGAGAGAGAGAGAAACATACTAATGATACAATAAATGTTAATGTGGTTCAAAATAGTCTCTATCAAATCTACTCTATTTCGTACATTACATTACACAAGAAATTCCGGCATGAAGCACACATGGTCCAAATTGGAAACGAATAGAGGCACGGTAATATCCAACATGCAAACTTCTTAACTTCTCTCTCTCTCTCTCTCTCTCTATATATATATATATATATATATATATATATATATATATATATATATATATATATATATATATTTGTGTGTGTGTGTGTGTGTGTGTGTGTGTGTGTGTGTGTGTGTGTGTGTGTGTGTGTGTGTGACAGAATTAAACATAAAGGCTTTTAAAAATAACGGATGAATCTAAAGCTGAAATTGATAGCCTCTGCTTGTTTTTTTATTTCTCGTTGAAGGCGCTATAAAAACGCCAGACGATAATAATTAGCTTCCATAGCGAAACTTTGAAAGTCCAATATGGTCGAACACATTCCATAGATCGTTTTTGATAGGAAATGTGCTTAATATATAGCTAAAGTGGCTTATTCTACTGCAATAGACTTTGTATTTTGCCATTCCTGTACCGAGAACATTTCTGTATGGAAACTTTTGTTTTTAACTTTCTTTTTATACAAGTTGATCCAATATGTCTTATCCAAAACATTTTATAATAGCGGAAATACAAACAGATGCCGTTCAATTAAAATATATCGAAAATCTTGATATATTTCCGTCACTTCATTCGGAGACCCCTGAACATGTATAACCACTTCAACTGCTTCCCTCAAGTTATACTTACATTTCAACTGCTTCCCTCAAGTTATACTTACATTTCAACTGCTTAATAAGTGTTTAAGCTACTAATCAAGCATGCTTACGTCAAGAAGACTATATCATTTAAAGAACTGGGGAACGTACTTTACGCTACAAAGCATATTAAAGTATTTACTGCAGAATCCTTTTGTTTTCAGAGGACTAACTAAAATAAAGTGAGCTATTTAGTCACGTGCTTCATGTTATAATAAGGCAAATCAGGCCATTGTTACATATACAAGATTGAGATAGTCTACGTAATCAGGCCATTTTTATCTATAATGGATTTCGTCTACGTAATCAGGCCATTGCTATTTAGAATGGATTGAGATGGTCTACGTAATCAGGCCATTGTTATCTATAATGGATTGAGATGGTCTACGTAATCAGGCCATTGTTATCTACAATAAACTGAGATAGTCTGCGTAATCAGGCCATTGTTATCTAGAATGGATTGAGATAGTCTACGTAATCAGGCCATTGTTATCTATAATGGATTTAGATCGTCTACGTAATCAGGCCATTGCTATTTAGAATGGATTGAGATGGTCTACGTAATCAGGCCATTGTTATTTATAATGGATTGAGATGGTCTACGTAATCAGGCCATTGATATCTACAATAAACTGAGATAGTCTGCGTAATCAGGCCATTGTTATCTAGAATGGATTGAGATAGTCTACGTAATCAGGCCATTGTTATCTAAAATGGATTGAGATGGTCTGCGTAATCAGACCATTGTTATCTACTATGGATTGAGATGATCTACGTAATCAGGCCATTGTTATCTACAATGGACTGAGATAGTCTGTGGACTGAGATAGTCTACGTAATCAGGCCATTTTTATCTACAATGGACTGAGATGGTCTACGTAATCAAGTCATTGTTATCTACAATGGATTGAGATGGTCTACGTAATCAGGCCATAGTTATCTACAATGGATTGAGATGGTCTACGTAATCAGGCCATAGTTATCTACAATGGATTGAGATGGTCTACGTAATCAGGCCATTGTTATCTACAATGGATTGAGATGGTCTACGTAATCAGGCCATTGTTATCTACATTGGATTGAGATAGTCTACGTAATCAGGCCATTGTTATCTACATTGGATTGAGATAGTCTACGTAATCAGGCCATTGTTATCTACATTGGATTGAGATAGTCTACGTAATCAGGCCATTGTTATCTACATTGGATTGAGATAGTCTACGTAATCAGGCCATTGTTTATATTAGATTGAGATAGTCTCCGTAATCAGCAATATTCTTAAGATTTATTGTTTCGTATGAAGTAGCGATACAAATGAATGGTCGAAAGAAAAGAGAAATAGGAGAAGGAAAGAGTAGCAGAAGCGGGTCACCAATAAAATTAATGGGAGATAGATGATAAAAGTTAATTAATTAGATCGTTTCTATTTCAAAACTTTATTTATTTTTATTTTTCAAATAACAAGTCTATTATGTTACGTAAGAAGAACTCGTAAGAATGTTGCCAAAGAAAAGAAGAGTCGTTATTTCTGACAGCTTAATCGGTTTATCGTATTTGTTCATCGGATCTAAAACGTAAACGGGACAGGAGCTGAGAATGGTACAAAATACTTTAAAGTCAGTTGATTAGGAGTCCATATAATAATAAAAAGGACACTGCAATGACATAACATTTTTAAATCTTTAATCTTAAGTACGCCGAACCGAATGTCTAAGCTTAAAATCAACTGGAAAGGCAACATACTAACAGGTTTTTGTGAACATTATATTGTCAAAATATTGGACTTATGTACTTAAAATGAAATATGAAATTAGAGTAGATACATTCCGAAACTTATATTGTTTAGTACGTTCCAGTGATTAAAGCTCATTTCGGAGGACCTCCAAATTAAGTTGACGAACCAGCTCATTTCAGAGGGGCCTCCAAATTAGGTTGACGAACCAGCTCATTTCAAAGGGGCCTCCAAATTAATTTGACGAACGAGCTCATTTCAGAGGAGCCTCCAAATTAAGCGGACGAACCAGCTCATTTCAGAGAGGCCTCCAAATTAACTTGACGAACCAGAAAGCTTACAAACTGAGTATGATCACAGTCTGTTTATAAATGCGATCTCTATGGTGATAACAAAGTCTACCAATCAAATGCCGGATCGCCTCGTTAATATCCATAGATGTTCCTAATACTTATTCTTGTCCAAAATCCTAACTATGTGATCTTGTGTACCAAGTCTGATCCAAGCAGAAATACTGACTCTAGAAGGAAACATACTTCATCAATCATATGCCAGAATATCCCTATGACGAGCATAGATATATCTCATTATCTAATGGATCTAAAATTCTGATGGTACAAGCATTTCTACTAAGTTTGATAATTAAACACCCGAAAAAAAACAACCGCTTCTTTTGTGGTAAAAAGGGGAGTGATTCAACCACTACATCATCTAATTAATATGCAATGATAATATCCATCATTAGACTCGACAGGGATATTGATGGTTAAAAGCATACAAGACACATTTAAATAAAATCATAGCGTCACTAGGGTAGTGTCAAGTCTAGCAATGGGATCCTATATCATCTCATTCATATTCGCAGATGTGCCTCGTAATAAAAATCACCCGAGCCCTTAATAAGAAACGTATGCATGCCAAGTCTCATCAAATCTGTTTATAAAAACAGGCTTTTGATAAATAACAATGTTGACCACTAAAAATACCGTATCACTTCATTCTGCGCTTAGATATAGCAAAATTCATTCAAAATATTTATGGCATAAAGAAACATATAAAGTTTGATAACAATATGAGAACAATAAAAACAGCCTCAAGGGTGGTAACAGACTGTAACAATCAGACGACAGATCATCTCATTAACATGTACATATGTTGTTCATATTAAAACTATTTGGAGGTTTTGATAATAATAACCTGCATATCAAGTCATATATGTTATATCAATATGGCCTCTAGGGTGAAACAATATTGAACCAGTACGATACAAATCTCCTCATCTATATGGCCTCTAGGGTGAAACAATACTGAACCAGTACGATACAAATCTCTTCATCAATGTGCACATATAACGCTTATAAGCTGAACGAATTCAAAATCTCTTTAATATATACCTATAAATCAGATCTGATAAAAATAGGTTCAAAACATTTTGAAGTCGATTGTGTGATAACTATCTCAGTTAATGATATGCTAAATGAACTAATTGTTACCCGCAGATGTTTCTCATTATGAAATTCGACCCATATCTTTATGATAATATGTAAAAAAAAATCTGAATACAGACATGAAGATTCAGGGGTGGTCAAAATTTTATCCAACTAGACACCAGATAACCTTGTTATTATGTCCATATGTTGCTAATTATCAAACTATTTTGATCTCTTGGTGATTTAAACTTATATACCAATTTTGATCTTCATCGGTTTAGAGAAAAAGCCTCTAGAAGGGTAACATGTAATTGTTGACGAATGTACGACAGTTAACGGATGTAGGACCATTCAATAAGCTTATTTGGTCTTACGGCCAAGTTTGCTAAAATATTATTAAACCGGATTGAGCAATCATTCCAATTATTAAATTGCTTGGAGTAATCATTCTAATTTGTCTTAGAAATAATAATAATTGCCCTAAACAAAGCGATTTTGTTTCTTCCCATATATAAAACGTACAAGTTGTGTTCAACTCAAATCTATGGGTTTTTTTTTCCAGTTTAACAAAATCCCAGAACCCCATCATCCTAATTTTGTTTTCTCCGCAACTTAGCATCCACCATTCCACTTCAGTTAACAAGTTGTACTCTCGTTTTCAAACAAAATTACTGACACCCCGCAGTGACCTAGTGATATTATTTCCGCTAACGTTATGAATGTTAATTGATCCGCAAATAAGGTGTTTAAAAGCAGTTACAATAATTTTATTCCATTACCTCCTGTTGGTATCGATTAAAAAATATACATTCATTACGGATATACAAAAAAAAAATCAGTACTAATGGTTAATAGAATGCTTTGTTTGCTTTTAATTAGAATATCTGAAAGGCCGCAGATGAAATAACGTGATTAAACAAAATCATCCCATATTTCCCCTATTTACTTTGTTCTTATAATTACTGTGTGATAGAACCATTTTATTAACAAGTAGATCATATGGTCGAATAAAGAGCTTTTAGCTCTCAGTACGTTCTAAAATGCAACGCCTTTGTTAAAGTGGTAGAATTAGAATAGCACCTAACATAATTCGCTTGATAATCTCTTTACCTTCCATTTTCAGCAACAAAAAACCCTGAGAGGAACATACGCTACCTTTGGGAAACATGTGACCTATAAACAATCCCTACAAATTTAGGGGTAAAAATGTGCATAGGACATTATACAATTCAGCTCCACAATTAGTGATCAGCGACTGGAACAGCCCACATGGAACTGTAGTTAAAACAAAATTTGTCAATTAATTTTAGGCAGGACTGAACAATTTGTGAAAACCGAGAAGACCTGGTAAGTTTTCCTTCTATCTATCGTTCTTTCTTTGTTTCTCTCATGTGCCTATAATTTAAGCTATCTTCAATATTATATTCATTGAAATAATATGTCGAATATTTATATCAAAAACTCAATGAATGGTATTTGTAGGATATGCGTATAAATAGAGGATGCATTATTTTTAGAGGCTGCTATTTAAGAATTCAACTTCATCTTATATAGGATTCATGAAGTCAAGAAGCTTCGAAATCGAGCATATATTGCATGAAACGCCGTTGCAAAGCGAAGGCCGTTCATGCGCAATTACATTTATCAAAATAATAATTAATCAAGTAATATATAACAAAATTATGTTTTAACCATTTGTTTACAAATATTGTCAAAGCACACAAGAAGGGCAGATGAATACAGAAGCAGTTTCTTTCTGGAGTCATTAACCAATAACCCGGGGCGACGATGATGGTCCAAAGGGCCAGAATACGAGGCCCGAATTTTTATCAGCTGTTTTGGCGCTCCAAGACCTCTGGCGCCCAGGGCACCCCCCCCCCCTCCCCCGTAAGTACGCTACTGCGAATAACTTCAAGTTTTATGTGTCACATGACACAATTTTTTAACCCATCTAAATGCTTGTTACAAATTCTTGGTAAAACTTTGTTCTTATAACTGAAGGAACCACTGAGAGATGAACATCAACATGCAAAAAAGAACCTACTTCATTTCTTTTAACCGTTTCAGGTGAAACTCCAACTAAGAAACAAACAAAGAAAGCAGCTGCAAAGAGATGGATATGTACAAGAAAGCTTCATACACCACTTTAGTTTTGATCATTTCACTGAGTAGCGCATCTTGCCAGACATACAGGGATGCGTTAAATTTAACAGAAGACCTATTTCGAGATTACAATAAAGAACTTTTACCTAGCCTGAAGCAAATCACCAAGATGCGCGTAAACATAACCATAGCCATGTTATCCATCCAGGAGTTTGACGAAATAATTCAAAAACTCTCTGTCGTAGCAATAGTTAGGTTGATGTGGTATGACGAACTTTTGACATGGGAGCCGTCCAAATACAACGGAATCAAGAAAATATCATTTTTAGCAGAGAGGGTGTGGTACCCAAGGCTGATCCTAGCAAATCCTTATGATTCTTTTACTGTAATCGGGGAAGATTGGGATAGGGTCGGATATTCAGACATTGGATTGGCCTCTTATTCGTCAGGCAATGTGTTAAAGACTACATGCTCTTTTAACTCCGAGTTGTTTCCTTTTGATGAGCAACGATGTAAAATCATTATAGTTCCTATTCCTCCGACAAATGATGACTTCTATTTAAATTGTCCTACACCTGGACTCGACTTTACTATATACTCACAAAATGGGGAATGGGATATAACAGATTCGCAGGCAAAGTGCTCTAAACAGTCCCCATCACAGTTTACACTTACGTTGAAGAGAAAGTCAGCATATTACGTAGTCATTTTTATTATCCCGATTGTTTTTCTTGGTATCTTGAATCCTTTCGTTTTTCTTATTCCGCCTTATTCTGGCGAATGTGTATCATACTCCATAACGGTTTTGCTTGCAGTTGTCGTATTTCTTACTGTTATTGGAGATACACTTCCGAAATCTTCTCAAAATATGGCTAGAATATGTTTTTACATTCTGTACATCCTGATAGCAAGTGCTATTACATGTTTCTGTAACATAGTTAGGCTTCGCATATATAATTGTAGCGAGAATATCCCGGTTCCACTTAGTATTTCAAAGTTCACAAGATTCTTTTGTTGCATGTCAGAAAGGTCAAAGGTAACATGTTGTAGATGTCCTTCCGGTAAAGTCTCTTTTGGAATGGATACGGAAGAAGAACTGAAACCGACTCCGATACTGAAACCAGTTACAACCGAAAAAACTGATTCCTATGGTCATCAAAGATTTAAGCAAGAGGACAACACTAAATCCAAAATAGATGGTAACAAAATGATAACCTGGCATACAGTCGGTCGACTATTTGACAAAGTTTGTTTTCTATTTTTCATTTTCTCGTTTGTCTCTATTAGCATATGCTGCTTCACAGCATTGCTACTGTGAATATTATGAGTTTGTCAATTGCCATGGAGTAATCAATCCTTCTTCTGATCAAGAAGATTTTGTGACTTTGATATAGTGAAGCTTGGCACGTGGAGTTCAGTGAATTCTCTTCTTTGTGTGTTATTGGTGTCACGCACCGATACTTCACTCCTTGTGTGATACGGTTTGTATAAAGCAATATCTAATGGCGTCTTCAGTTTGTCTCTTGTGTGAAGATACAAATAAGCCTGAAGGATTTTCAAAGATTTGATGAGTTAAATGTTGATCGTTTCTTCTCGACTTGAAAGTGACATCTGCTATTACGATATATAAGCGGTACAAAAGAATGCCATAAGCTATGCATCATCTGCCAGATGGAAACAGTGAATATCTAATATAGTCAAAAAAATTTCATAGATTAGATGTTGTATGATAAGATAATTATTCTGATATACCTTGCGTGGTTTATATTACTGTAACTGACCACCTATTTAGACATTTTTGCAAAGTTTCCAAGAATATTACTGCATGTAAAGCAACAAGCGTTTAAGTTCTTGTATACAAGTTGCTACAATACACCTCAGCTGAAACCACCCCGATTTGTGGCAATATCTGTTGATGCTGTTCGTAATTAAATTCAAGAAAGAGCTTGATGATATTAGCGAAGAGACCGATTGTGATCATTATCTGTTCATAAATACGGCTTCTAAAGTGGTAACAACGTCTGCAAATCAGACGCCATATACCTTCATTAATATGCGCAGATATTGGTAATAATTGGTATTGTCCACAATCTTGACGATATAAGCGTATTTACCAGGTCTGATTAAATTCTTATCAAAAGCACTGTATCTAATTTGATAACAAACTTAAACAACCAGATGCCAGATCATATCCTTTATGTGCAAAGATGTCACTTATAATTGAAACCATCTCAGATTTTCAATATCAATATATATATATATATATATATATATATATATATATATATATATATATATATATATATATATATATATATATATATATACGCGCATCCAATCAAACACCAAATCATCTAAACAATTTTGAGCTGTTCCTGTTGATAATTAAACCCATTCGTGATCTTACTGTTTCATGCATGCTTATCAAATTTGATTAAAATCTTCTTAGAAATACGACCACAGAGGTTGTAATAGCCTTTACCAATCGGATGCCAGATCACCCAATTAATATTCGCAGATGTCGCTCATAATCGAACTCACGCGAGACCCTAATAAAATAAGCTTGCTTGTCAAGTCTCAACAACCCTGTCCATAAATGCAGCTAGAGTGATAATAATTATGACCGGTCATTAGCTAGATCACATCATAAATGTGCATAAACGTCATGTAGACTATTTTTTTTCAAAATTAAATTAGTTCCAAATCTTAATGAAATAAGATACATATACCAAGTCTAATCGTAAAGTGAATAGAAGAACGGCATCTATGTCACCTTGTCAAAATGTAAAGATGTTACTCTCAATCAAAATCTTCTGAGATCTTGATGATACATGTAATTGGTTACATACTAAATCTCATCATACCTCAGTATGGTCTCTATAATGGAAACGAGTTTAACCAGTGGGATATCCGATCCATATATTGACATACGCAGATGTCGCTTTGGTATTCTACAACATTTTGACACTAATGACTATACAAAGGATGACATATTTGGTATTCCAGAACATTTTGACACTAATGACTAAAAAAAGGATGACATATCTGGTATTCCACAACATTTTGACACTCATGACTATAAAAAGGATGACATATTTGGTATTCCATTACATTTTGACACTAATAATCATTAGTGTCAAAAAGTTGTTGAATACCAAATATATCATCCTTTGTATAGTCATTAGTGTCAAAATGTTTCATGTTATCTTTCATGTCACTGTAAAAGTTTTCTATCTCAACACGGATACAGAATTAATCTGTGTCAGTCCCTAGTGGTCTCTTTCTATCACACTATTTGTTTTTTTTTTAACTTGTTGTAGTAAAGTTTGTACATCTACTATTTTGATAACTCTAACACTGTAGATCCACCCAACATTTGTTTGGGTAATTTGATTTTCTTGTTTTTCAAACTGACTAACACTAAGTCATTGACATCGTCAATAATTGTTCTACTGCAAATGATAGATGTTTCCAAAATTAAAAATGAGTTATTTTCTTATGCAGATAATATAGCTATTGTTCTTTTTCTCAAATTCTCCATCTGTTTACCAAATACAGCTTCATTAATAAATATGCAAAACCCTTTTTCAAAATTACTTTTTTTGTTTTGTTTTTGTTTTTTTGTTTGGTTGGTTGGTTATTAAGTTTCTGCAACGATTGGCTTGTTTGTCTTATTGTTCAATTTCAATAATAGATTGTACTGTTGGTCTTGTACCTTTGTAATTATTTATTGGTTACTTTTTCAAGGAATATAAATAATTTTCATCTAGAATTAGTTTTCTGGAGCTACTGGATAGTAATTGAAATAGTAATGTAAATACAATGTAATCTTAAAAAATCCATATATAAAAAATGCAACTAGTATTATAGGGGTGTGATATTTGGTTCAGATTATCTTCTATCCGTCTGATTTATCTTTCCATTGCCCACTCTTATTCGGCTCTCAATTATCAGAAAAATGACATAGACTATCAAAAGTTCTAATTTAACATCGAATATATTTAATGATGCATCATGTGCTAATCTAGAAGTACTGTAAGAACGTGCTGACTGTAGTTTGTAATATTTCAAACAGGCATTACAAAATTCTTCAGAAATATCACATGTGATCAATGCATCTATCTTTACGCAATAGTCGTGCAGATCAAATGTGTGAAGGTTAAAGTGTTCCGCGTATTTCCTGATATACCGACACTTGTCATTTGATTTGTTTTAATCATTCAGTGCTGAGTAAATTTTTTCTATTGTTATTATAGTAGTTTCGCTAAACCTTAACAAATATACATGTATTCATATAGAAATATATCTTTTCTCAAATATTTAGATGTTATATTTGTAAACTGGTTCAGTGTTTCTGGAAATTTTCCATGTTATATCGATTGGTCCGTGAATCTAAAGCTATCTACAAACCCGATTGTCTGTTTAACTATTATTTCTTTTTCGTGCTTTACAACTTTCTCAACTATGCAATCCTTACTGAATGAAACATTTTTCATCGTTGTTTGTTGTGATTTTTGCCTCTTCATCTGGGTACTTTTTAACGAATGTTTTGATGAAAAGATGACCGTCATAACCGGAAAAGTTATGAATGAATAATGGTATGTTTTTGGATATGTGCTGGACCTATATACTTGCCTGTTAAGTGATCGTGGTCAAGGGCTTGTTTTCAAGTATTTGTGTCTTACAGATGTAACATATGTTTTTGTTTTGTTTTATTTTTAAAAATTAAAACGTTGATAATCTTCCTCTGTAAACAACCGGTTTAGATTTTTCGGTCTTAATTGTTCATATACTGGGTTTGCAATTTTACATAAAGCATAATAAAATACTTGAATGCAATCTGTTCCTTTTTAATCCATTTTGTTGGGGTTTTTTTTATTTTATAACTTTTTTCTTGTGTAATAATATAAGGTAAATACAAAACTGTTATTAAATGTGTTGCTGTTGTTATTGCCCAGGATATTTCGTCACTATAGGTATAGGCTTTTGACAGACCTCTCCTTCAGCGAAGAGGTGTTCAGAAGAAATATAGCTTTGCTGATTATCTCGTACACAAGTTTGATCATTTGGTACAATTATTCTTTCAAAATTTAATTGGTATTGAAAGTTTACAAACGTTACAACTGAGCCTTCTTCATGTATTATATCTATCGAGTTATCTACGTTGTAACTAAATCATTGATGTTCTTATAATATTTCTGGTGTATTTTAACAATTCATTTTTTTTACATAAGTATTTTCGTTCTTCATATCTGTTTATCAATTTTGAAGTATATTTTATTCCAACGTAGTCATGAGCATCACCATATCGAAATATGATTAACACTTTAGCATATTTTCTCTATTTCAGTTTATCTAACCGGTTTGATGTAAGATAGTTCAACTATGTCATAAAGCTTTAGGTCTATATCACATTCATTTTAAAATTTGCAGTGTCTTCTATTTTAACCGGGCCTCTTTATGCTATTTACTATATTGACCCACTTCAAACTGTCATATATTACAAATACTTCTGCGCGGATCTCATAGGAATTCAAAATTCAAGTTTAAAACCGACGGCTGTACTACTGACAACTGCTGTTTGCAATCTTTAGCTTTCTCATTTCCATATTGTACTCAATTACATTGTGCATACAGGAACTTTACACTTCTGACGTCAACAAATTACAAAAACATATCTGAAACAAGACAAGATGGACTTCTGCAATGGACTCCATCTTACGAGCTCCAAGTTTTAGCTACCAATCTACCTACATATTTACCTAGTACGTTCTTTGCTACCTACCCTTGTCACCTATACATTCCTATCCACACGGAGTTATATCAAACTAGATGGACGTCCACTTTTATTGATATTTCAGAAAAAAATATAATTAAGAGATAATCGCTAAAAGAAATAACGTTCGATACTAACTCAGACATGATAAACAAACAAACGAACATTTTATGGAATTGGCCTCAAAATAAAAATGAAACAAATACATGACAAGAAAGAATATGGAGTGCGAAAAAAAAGAGAACAAATTATGCAGTCGCCTTCAGATAATCAGAAATATTCCCACTAATCTAACCAACTTTCATGCATTAATTTTGCAATGATATTGACATAACATTGATATTCATATGATATTTAGATGACATTGCTATTCATATGACATTGATATTGATATGACATTGATATTCATATGATATTTATATGACATTGTTATTCATATGCCATTGATATTCATATCATATATATATATGACATTGCTATTCATATGACTTTGATATTGATATGCCATTGATATTTAGATGATATTGCTATTCATATGACATTGATATTGATATGACATTGACATTCCAGAATGACAAGTGAAAGGTATCGTCGCAAGCCACGGGCGAAAATCCTCAACGCTCTCTTTTCATCCGTGGCTGTCTCCGATAAGACAGGATTTTCGCACGTGGTTTGCGAGCCCAAGGAAGTACCCGACAAAGTAGTAGTAAGTTAATATCACTATCTAACACGATTCATAAACGTAGCATAAGAGGCCCATTAAAAGATTTTCGTGTAATTACCTAAATTGTCATTTTATTTTTGCCATTTTTATATTTGACTATATCAATTATGCATACATAAACTCAGGGCTCAGGAAAAACACTCGTCCTCTCGTCCTGACCAGGTAAAATTGGCTGGGCTGAGTAAAACTTTACTATCTACTCGTCCTGGTTGGGTAGATGCAGAATTGCATATTGAGAATGAATCTGTGCATTTTCTACCATTTTCAAGCGCTTAAGTTCAACATTACTTAACATCTAGCGTGCGTCAGTTACCCATTACTTGTGCCTACTTGCCATCTTGTTGTCAATCTCAAACATGTCGCAAGGAAGCTGACTGTCTTTTTTTTTACACAGGTACCCGATGTAACCTTGATATTGAAATGCGTAAAACTAATGAAAATATTATGTTTGTAGTGAAGAGATCTTGTTTAAAACCTTTCTAATACATGGCCCCTTCGATAAATATATAATTAGAGACAAGGTTTGAAATATTAACTAAAGAAACTGTAGTATCATATCTAGTCCTCGATTTCTTGATGATATTCACTTTTACAGTAAGACTTTCCAGTAAGTTAGGTATCATGTGGAGAAATTTTCCCTTTCAACGAGTTATCACACATCTTTTGGAGTCAGACTCGTGAGAAGTTAAGAGCCAGAGAATATCAAAATTGTGTGATGTTTTGTCTGTTTAGATGTTACGCTTCCCCATGTCGCTACTATTTTCAAGACTGCAACTTTATTGATACTTTGTCAGACCAAAGCCAAGACGCATCCATATATTTATATAAGTGTGTAATAACTTTTCACAAGCGAAATTGTGCTAACTTACATTTGAAAAAATTATTTTAAGTGTCTTCGCCGATTTCCACCAACTTTCACACAACGCGGACCATAATAATCTATTTATAAAATTCATATTGTCGAGACATCAGCCTCAGCCGATTGGTTGAAATTTAATTGGGGTAGAAACCTTCCAATAAAGTCAGCAATCTTTCCTCCCCTCCCCCCTCCCAAGTTTTCAGGTGACTCACATAAAACCAACTCCAGCACGTAGGTGTAAATAGCTTGATTTATAAACTCGTCATGTTACACAAGGACCGATTTTGGAAAACTGTTTCTTGTTGCATATATAAATCTCACCCATATGGTATCGTGTTTTTGTGAAATAACTTCAATTTTTAAAAAAAATCTATTTAAAAGAAAAATTGAAGAAAACTTTAAGTGCCCAGAGTATGCACAATCAGTGTGTACAATCAATGTACACTTTCTGCCGATTCACTATTAGCCAATAAGCGTTAGGCTGTGTCAGAATCTCTGAGAAAACAAAATTCAGATCCTTTATTTGTTATCAAACTTTTGTTTTTCTTCGAGAAGGAAGGGAAACTAATTAAAATGAAAACTGTTATTTGCACATCAAATATACATTATATTTCTACAGGCAAAGCACACTTGTCAAATAAAGCGAAGTTTTACGGTAAGAACTATTAGTTGGGGGGTGGGGTCGGTTTTGTAATTATCGATACCAAAAAAGTTATTGTGATCCAAAAAGTAAAAATATCATTTTATATGTACATTTTAAAGGAGGCTTTTGTATACTGTCACAACTGATACGTGTTTCATTTTGTAGATAATTGTGGCTTTTTGTAAATAGATGAATATACGGGTCGGATTTTAGGAGTCGCAGTAGCTCAGTGGTTAGAGTTCCGGATTCTGAACCGAAAGGCTGCGGGTCAGCCGGTGTCGGCTAGACTGGTGTGTCCCTGGGCAAGTCATTTTACCCTATTTTGCCTCGGCATTAATTAACCTATTTGTGTTGCTTGGCTGTAAAACACTAAACCGAACCAAACTGGGTCGGATTTTTGTTCAGATTGATGGAATGTCCCTGAGTGGGTTTAAGTGCCAGTTATATAGTGGTTCACAATATCTGTGTACCGGCAATGAATATAAAACCGCGCATCAACTCTTGAAGTTAGGAATGTCATGGCAATGCTTGTTCTGAATGGTCTCGCTGTCAGAGTGTTTTATACAGTTGATCGATTTGCACTTTTATTTTAGCGAAGGCCCAAAATATGATTTACCCATTGTGGTGTAATTGACTAGATCTAAAACTCAAACTAACACCAACATTGTGCATAAATATCTAAAACGTACCATGCACATTTATTGATAAATTTGAAAATTAAAAAAGTTTTATATATATATATAAGCTTACAAAATTTAATTATGCGAAAGTAATCCACTGCCATATCAGAAAAAGATACAGTAAAATGTGGTTTTTCTCGACCTGCATTATAAAACTGTTTGATTTGGAGAGGAATATCCCGTACTCTGGCTATATGATTTTAAAACTTTGTGAAAGTAAACGAACGAATTTACATACCGTCTTAGATCGGGCTGCTTCATAATATATTCTAGTATTAAGTAACTGCAACCTCCACAAGGGTTACATCTACAGATATTCTCCGTTCTTTATGGCAATTAAAATATTATTTGAATATTTGTTATTGTGATTGATTTATTGATTGATTGCCCTGCAGTTAGACTTTAGTGTGACTTAACAAGTTTCGAAATAGTGCACCGCTCTGGAGATCAGATCAATTAACTGGATTTGAGCGTTTATGGCAGGAAACTGTCCTGATCGTCAATGATTATTTTTGTTGACCAAAAAGAGTTATGTCTTTGTTGTATAATACATGTATGAATCTTCGCTCTCTGTCTGTCTGTCTGTCTGTCTCAAATATGTGCAAAATAACTGTTGAAAATAGGAGCAAATGTTTGTGTTTACCATACTATGTATTTTGTGATGACTTCATCTTTTTGAAGCCGATTTAGACGAATAAATATATAATGCATACAACATTGTTTCTATTGTATTTTGTAGAGTGTTTCATATCAGTCTCAACGGAAATAATACTAGTATACTAAAAAAAAAAAAAAAATATATATAAAACCCAACAAACAAAACACAACATATCCGAAGCTATATCTACAGCACTGAAGGCTGTTATAATAGCCATGTCGTTCTGTAATTCCAGAAGTGATGTACAATGGTCAAACTGATCTATGATACCATATGTATGTATAGAGATAGTGTATGGGATCATTTGCTAAAATATACTTACAAACAGTTTATCCTATTTGTATTATTTTGACGCTAATAAAGAGATAGCTACACTTTAATGTTACACTACTCTCACAGCTCACTTTCCAGGTCACTTAAATTATAATTTGGCAATTCAAAGTACCTTGGAAAGGTGTTTTGTATCGCTGATTTCTATTTTACACGGAACGCGAAGAAAGTTTTAAACAGTTTTCTGATCCCCAGGTCGCATTCTATGTAAAACTTACTTTAAAAAGACTATATGAGTAGGAATGTCTAATACAGTTACGGTATATAGACTGGTACAGTAGAACATTCTTTGTGTTTTGCTATCACTTAAAACCTACTTAAATGGGAAGGCAAAGAAAGTGAAACAAAACCTGATTGACACCACTGTACTTGAAGACAAATTGGTGTTTGTTGTGTTTATATTTTGTGTATTGTTTTAATGAGACTTCCTTTACAATAGAACAATGTACGCAAGCACAATGCCTGATCTGTAAGTCATCAAATCAATAATGGAAGCAGGCATGTACGTACAAGATGACATGGTATGCATACATCAATTTATGATTTTCTTGCACATATTACCGCAAGTCATGCGATTGCAATGATGAAAGACACATATATCCTGCACGCACTTCCAAATTCGGTTTGTCGTAAATCGACGTCACTATATAACAAGATCTGTGATGAGTTGCACAACCGTTCTCTCCTGTTTTGAACACTAAGTATGATATAAATGAGGCGGATGTAGCATATTGAATAATACAACTGTTGCATATCAAGGCTCCATTTCAATAGCTTTACATGTGTGGAATCTCACTACAAACAGGGCGTTTTGACCTTACATTCAGGTGGATAATTACGCAATTTTGGTACAGCTCTAAAAAGAATTGTATGTAATTTCAATAATATTTGCATGCACTTCTTTCGTATGACGTGGATTTATTTGCTTGTATTTGACATGCACATCATGATTGTATCTCGAGTCACTATTGACACACATGTATGAACTATTAATAAAAAGACCAGGAACTGTTATATGCACCAGCTTTTCTTCTTCTAGTTGAGCTAAGTTATTGGTGTTTGATGTCTGGATCTAAAGGGAGATAAAACAAAAAATTTGGGAACCTGTAATTTGATAGCACATATCTCTTTACAAGTTTTCCACCGGTCAATCGAGGACATGGTTTCGGGCGTATGTATCGCCAAATACAAACGCATGTACACACACACACACACACACACACACACACACACACACACACACACACACACACACACACACGAGGCATAAATTGAGATAATAAAAAGTAGTCAGGTTGACTTAAGCAACAATTTTCTTCTTTTTTTTTTCGTATGAGATCATTGATCCTTTGATAATTTTCCACGAACCACTTGATACAAAATTTCCATTTAGATTTTTCGTCACTGCTTTGTCACTCTCAAACCGTTGAGAGCCTCAAAACATTCAGTCCAAATCGAGTGCGCTCTGAAAACACGTGTCTCTCATGTAAACACGGAGGTCGATGACATACACGGCAAATATTGGTAAGTTTTACAATATGTATGTTTCCTGTCACTCAGTTTTGGTTAGATTACATTTATGTTGAATGTTGACTTCTGTACAATTTCGAATGTTGGCCAAATTTTAATTCCCGATTTTGAACAGTCTCTGTTTATATGTTATATTCTATCAATGTTCCAGTCTAGCCATTGTTTTATTGTCTGTTTTGGAAAATTATCGACTCCTAAACAGTTCATAACTGAAAAAACAAAATCTGCTTAACTATTGTATGCATTCTAGTATTTCGTAAACTCACTTTTATCATGTATGTACAGATAAACTGGTAGCTTGATAGAAAGTATGAATGGTTAATGTCAGTATGGAAAACAATGTCAAGATCGTACACATACGTCACTGCATATATGAATAGAGAAGGATGATAACGGTTGGGGCTCATGAAGGGATAGTTATATTAGTCAGAAGTATTAGTTTGTAGTTTCTCATGCATTATTTAGTTTAGATGATACATTATGAATATTACAACAATGTACAGAACTTCCAGGGACAGGGTTTGTACCATTATATTTTTTTCTCTCCACATAGATTTCAGTATATTGTAATATACGCTGTAATGGAGGTCTTGCTACTCAATTATGCTGTACGGAATGTGTGTGTGTGTGTGTGTGTGTGTGTGTGTGTGTGAATTAGTGCTTAAGCCATGTGCCAGTCAATATGCGCATCTGTATGGGCTTTCCTGTTTCAACCTTCATTTCCCCTAAAAAATTTTATTTATTTCTTCAGACACTACAAATACACTGCATTTGCTAGACATAAATCAATTGCACTCATCTTGTTAGCCTCATAAATTAACAAGTGTGGGTGCGGTAGCCAACATTAACAAATGTCTGCTTCGCATGTTATCACTATCGCTCAGATGATAAAAATACAAAATTTGTCATCTAGTTAAGGGGACATTGAGGCCATGATCGTACATTTAGAGAATAATTTCGGATGAGGTCATGTGGGGGTCTTGAAATTTTAAATTTGTGGTAAGAAATTGAGAATTTAATTGGTTTTGTATTTTTTCACTGAGCTATTTTCCAGTAAAACATATGGCTGACATTAGGTTAATTTTTTTTTTTTTTTTTTTTTTTTTTTTTTAACTTTGCCGCAGGGCATCGACACATTTAATTCACTTATATTTCTGTCTGTTGCATTCTCCTTCTTCATTCAAAAGTGAGAAGGATCTTAATTTATTTTTTCACACTTATTTTGAGAGAATTGTATGTTGCAGCTATTGAAACTCTTCGACTTACTATGTTACTGATGTACCATTCTGCAATTTGTAGTATGTATGTATGTATGTATGTATGTATGTTCTTAGTCATCGCTTAACGTTATCGACCTTTTAAGAAAATACAAAAAGTTTAAAGTGTTATACGGTATATATTCATGTTTATTGTACTTAGAATTTATTTATTAGTCTGCGCGTTCTCACGAGAAGCGCGATCAGTTGAAGGGATTTTATTTCATATTGATATATGGATTGATTGATTGATTGATTGATCAATCGATCGTTTCACAATTTTGTGAATTCTAATAATAGATTGTAGACAAATGGTTTGTTTTTACTTTTTTTAAATCTCGTGTAGGGGATAGGAGAATATTAAAAATCCAAATATCACTGGACTAGCACTAATTGGGGAGTAATTTTGAAAATCGTTAAAATTACTAGACTATTACTAGACTACTTGGACCATGAAGACATATAGCAAAAAGCACAGTGGCTGAGCGCAGATAAAGTCAAGCTGTGCAAAGCACAATACCGAGATGCTTTGTTTTACACAACATAAATAATGTCACAAAGCTACATCATGTCGAATTCAACAGTTTCAAAGAGGTGATAGAAATATTTAATGAGTTTAAAATGAAAGCAGCTTTCTCAGTATCACGAAATAATGTGTATTTATTTACAGGTTTGGATGGAATACAACTGTAGTCAAAGCTAGTTTTGTTACAAAATAACATAAATAGAATAAAAATGTTGCTTAATTGATTTCAAACTTTGAAAAGATATACATTGCTTTAGAAAATGTTTTTACTTACATATTACATTCAGTGATGATAACATCAATAAAATCATCATCAACCCTGATAGAAAGATGGTTAAAACAGTACGGTATGAGGAAGGAATAAATGACGTGTTTAATGTTAATAAATACACATATTTGTATTCGGCTAAATTTACAGTACTAGAATTTAGAGACCAGAGTTATATTTAAAACATGTTAACATTAACCTTAAGAATGGCAAATTTTCACATAAATCTGAAATCATTCATATGTTTTATAGGATTGAGAAAAATAACGTCACAAAATGTTGACAATTTATCTTCTGTTGGCTTGTTTATAACACCTAAAGACAGATTATCAAACATAAATTCTTCTCATGATATATTTAGATCGTTTTAAATGATGTACCAAAGGTACATTTCTGCATCAGATGCGACTGACAAAGGACAGTATTATAACATCCTGAAAGTCCATTTGCTTACACAAATATCAAACAATTATGGGAACAAATTAAACGAAACAAAAATACATTAAAAAACGCTGAATCGAAAGATCGGCTAACCGAACAATCTTTTGTCCCATTACACAAGCAAACGAGACAAAGATTTCCCAACACAAGAGTTTATGTTAGCCATGTGAGTGACCAGTGTTAGGGAGATATTGTTGGCATACAAACATATAAATAATACAGTAGTGGATACAATTACATTTTTGACAGTGATTATGTCTTCTCAAAATACTCTTGGGCTGAATAGAGAAAGCCCGAAACGATACAGTTTGATCGGGGGAAGACATTACCACGTTTCAACTTACTCAGACAAAAAAAAAACATCTGCAGTGGAAGGTTTATCAGTAACCTAAAGACTAGAATGTGGAATTATTTAACTCAAAATGAAACCAGTAAATAGGGTGGTGTTTTATCGACGATAATTCATTGATACAAAAACACTCATCACAGATCGATAGACATGAAACCAAATGCAGCAAGTAAGGAAGAAAACAGATCAGAAGTATGGATCAGTTTATTCGGTTGCTTGACATCAGCTAGATTTGGAACGCCTAAATTTAAAATAGGTAAAACAGAATTTGTACATACAAAACAATTTTTGCAAGGGCTACCTTTCAGACTTTACCAAGGATATATTTAAAATCAGGCAAGTAATTTTAATTGATCCAGTTGTGTACAAACTGGAAGACCTGAAGGGAGAGGATGTAGAAGGCATGTTTTACGACCAAGAGTTATCGCTACACGACAAATTCAATGACATATACAAAGCTTAAAAGATATTGAAGACCAAAAGAATAAGCGGTATAAAGTATGTACTCGTGAAATAGATAGGGCATGACGAATCGTTTAAGAGTCGTAAACCAACTGAAAACATGAGTCCATTAAAATAAATGACAGAGGAAGAACATTTCATCAGTAGCAGTATTAAGGAGCAAGAAATCTTCTGAGTTTTTGAAAGCTAATGAGTTTATTGAATGTTACAGATATTGAGAAAACGGTGTAATAGAATATGGAGGAATGGAAGCATGCCTGATATGCAAAGTACCAGATGGAAAAAGAAAGTACATCCAAAAAACGTCAGCAGTAAGAAACAAAATGGTGTTCACAAAATATGTGACAAGCCTTATAATAAACGACATCACAAAAACAAATGAAAAGAGATAACATCTGGTTCCAGCTACATCTAAAAAAAAAATAAAAAAATCCGAAGGACACACAATGTAACAGACTACCAGCTAGCCTATGTAATTTTGAAGAAAATAAAAGAGAATGAAAATCACATTTTATTGTAATCATGAGAAGATTTAAACTGTTGTCAGATTTTCTTGAAAGAATCTACAGCAGTCGTGTCAACTACACAATCAACTACGCATTTTTCATAGACAAACAATTGTAACAAATTTACAAAACCTCAAATAACAAGCAATTATCACAAAATTAACGTTAGTATCTTGACATCTGAGGACTTTTTACACTATATGGATGAATTAAAATCCAATACACCTTTAACGGGTTGTAAATGTGGAGATTGTGATTGTCCGATTATTTCAGAACTTTCAACTGACATTTATTAGTAATTGATATTAATCTACAGAAGTAAATGGTACAGTCAGTAGCATTGAATGATGTGGAAGAAATCCATTTGTGCTCCATGCAGCGTGTATCAGAGATGCAACCAGTTGTAAAATGTTACAAATGCAACAAAGAAAAACTGATAGTGGAAATGGAAAATCGAAATACAAAGTACCAGTGATGTAAAGATTGTGTAAAATCTTTGAGAATAAAATGTTATTAAACTGGAAAAAATCAACAGATTTGAGAACGAAATCAACAAAGAATTACGTGTTAATTAGGAAAAACAGTAAATAGAAGTTCAGTGTAATTGCATAAGAAAGCCAGACGCACACCTGCTTTTTGCATCATCTATATAATGGATTTAAGGCTTAAAAAAGAAAAGAAACTATAGTAGCAGCTTACCATTGTCGTACGATTCAGTATAACACGATAAATTGGTTAACTAACCTTTAACAAGTTAACATATCGGTGATATTTAACGAGATAAAAATGATTATACTGAATCTTTATTTTTCTCATAAAAGCCATTAAACATTTTTGAAAAAGAAACTAAAGTTTGTCAGTGATGACTGTATGAAAAGATATCGATCACAGTGTGACGCGAGATTTTGGAGGAATCAAACAAACTGTCCAGTGTGGATTGCAGCAGTTGGTTGTGGTAAATCATATTGACATTTAGCAGGTACGAATGTATCCGACTTGTTCAAACAAGAATACAAATTTCTCGTTTATTTCCAGATACAAAAACTGCTGTCTTAATGTACAATACCTTTACCTGATAGGGATTCATTCAAATCAGATAATAGCCTAGATATGGAAAGTTTCATTTAATCTGCAACAATTTTAAAATTCCACGACAGTATGACCGGAGATACCTCGAAGAAAAAAGAAAAAAAAAAAGAAAAAAAAAACAAAAAGAGTTGATCGATAAATGGCCAGAAGAGCAAAAAACGGTATACCCGGGTTTTTGGGAACATACACAAGCTGTTGAGTTGGCTGCTTACAAACGTAAATGTATATATGGACCAGGTACTGATGAATATTGAGAACATTGTCAGTTGCTGAAATTGAATTAAATTCTGTGGTACACAAAGATGAATCTCCCGATTGGACTTACTTCTTTATGCAAGAAAACAATAGATTCATATACGAGGAAGCTAGATTTAATCAATGTATAATGTCTGGTGTATTAATCTGCACATTAGGTGCACAAATAAAAAAAACATGTATTAAACAGTCTATTTCGACAGTATCAGATACTGTTAAAAAGTAAATGGAGCTAGGGATTTAGGAGAGCAGTGTTACGACACGAATGAAAACTCTATGGTAACATTTCAACACTGCATAACATATTCATAAGTGAGATTATATTATGCTCTTGGTGGTGCCGGTGTATTTTTGTTACTGACTTATTTTGTTACCGAGTGATATTGTCATGAAAATGGGTAGTATAGTTGGATACAACAGTTAACAGAAATATTGGTGACTCTTTTAAACTGGGGTATTGATAGTGGACTGCAAAGTCTGACCATGAAATAAACAAAAAATAGCTTATATTAATACCAGCGCTTGCAGGGGTTGCTATGGTTTATTTTTTAAAATAGCTTCACAAAATGTATCATCATTGATGCTATGTTTACACCTTTGATAAACAGTGCAAGTAACAAACCCATGCCACTATTGACAAAATATGCAATACAACGTGGTCAGTTAGAAAAAATAAATATTAAAAAATTGGCCAGCACTCTTAAGGAACCAACTTATGAGATACCAATAATGGCACGTATTGCTACTGCTAATTGTTTCTCTAACTCGAACAAATAATTAGTTAAATTTTTCAAGCCGTTTTTGATTTTGTCAAAACATTATTCGCTTGGAGTAGGAGGAGATGGGGAACGAGGGCTAGGTGGAGTAAGATGAGTAGGAGCAGGGATCAGAAAAACAACACTTTACCAGATTGTATATCGATAGAGCAAATGTTGATATAGTCATACCTATACCAGTGGATATGTCAGCTGTTATAACACCCTTTTCTTTCAATAGTTGTTTAAGCCTTTCACGTAATCATAATGTTCCTCTAACTTATGAAATGATTATTCAAAAATTTATTCCAACTGTGTTAACTGTCTGCTTGAACTTTTATGCTTTCAACACCTTTTTGTTTAGGTCTGTTTCTTTGCTGTTATCTTTTTTCAACTTTTCAATCTGTTTTTTCATGCATCAACTTTCATATGTTGTATTTTCTTATTGACTTCTTCTACAGTATTTACATAACCCTTAATTCACTCTCCTCTTATGTAATGAATTCTATTGTCACTGCTGGTGGACGTGCTTCACTTTGAATTCTTCCATAGTATTCATCATTTGTAGTCTTAGCTTTTGTTACCTGTTCATCAAACGGTTCATTACTCTTTCTTGTTCGCATCTCAGTTTCCACAGAAGCTTGTATTGTTATCTTTGCACAACAGTGGGTTCCAACAGATATTTCGGTTGAATCTCTTCGTCAAGCGTCTGTCACCTTGTTTTATCCAGTTTATTGTAACCAACAACTCCTTTCCAATCCGACATGCAATATTGCTGGGAGCTATCATTGTTTTGATATCACCTTTTCTTGAGTAGATTTGAACTGTCTTGCTATCTCGTTTTTCATATAATATTTTGTATTGGATTTTAAGGTTGTGATATTGTAATTCATTCATGCCAATGCCTTCTTTTATTGTAGAAGTCTAGAATCTCCAATTGACATGATCAAAATGTCTGTGACTTTGCTATGAAATACCAGTATCAACAGCTTTTATCTGAACTAGTGTATCTACATCACGATGTTTATACAAAGGATTTTCAAATAAATAATCAAAACATCACCATCCTCCGCCATTTTTTTAATTATCTAAATTGCTAAGAAATGGACAAAGTACAGCTGGGAAAAGAATTGGGATTTATCGAGGACAAAAATAGCAATAACAGAGTTTCTACATAATTTAAAGAGTACATACAGGAATTGAATATAATACTGTAAATAAACCTACAAAGACATAACCGGTAAAAATATTCGTGAAAAACAGTTTGAAAAGACGAATCAGAAAGAAATCGAGAAGACATCTGAAATTGTTGTCAATGCTTGAGCTGCTGAAATTTCCAAATCATTGTCAGGTGATTTTTAATTTATACTGTGGCATCATTGATTAGTAGATTTCTCCCGATACTTAATTTTGACAGTTTACAAAATGAACCGAAAGATATTTGCATTACTTCACACTGAATTAGATACTTCACTAAGTTTTTGTCAATAATTATGGATTGCCTCTGTTTGCATTGAGTGCTAGTCTTATAACTTTCAAACTTATCGCATTTAAAGGGCCACAAGATTATAAGAAAAGAAATTTAATTTTTTTTTAAAAAAAAACACGATAATAAAGAAATGTCATAGTATATGTAAAGCATGATGTGTGCTGTTTGCTTTTTTTATGAATGTGTGTTTTTAACTATACTAGTTACAATAGTTGTTATTACAGGAGTCTATACCTATTATTTAATGAAGTTGATTGCGGCGAGAGACAGACTGTGTAATATGGTTCAAAATCTTATCAAAATGATGAAGTTAACTGTCTTGAATGATTCAGCTTTTTATGTGATTTGCTATTTCGTCTTCATATGTCATTGTATCATTATATTTATTCACCTAGTGTTTGACCAGTGGAAACTTTTTCACATCTTTTCAGGATCATATGGGTCAAAAGAGGCGTATGGAATGAAATGATCTGTGTGTAAATCATAACCATCAGGTTTTGTAAAATTTCTGTCAAATCAAAAGCTGGATCACAAAGTATTTTCAAGGTTTATGGTAGCTGGGTGTTCTGTAAACGTTATGTCCTTCTCTTCACATTTTGAAGGTCTCTTGAAATCCATTTCTTTTATTTGCCAAATTAGGCTTAAAATTGTTTACTATTTAAAGTAACATTTGAAACATGACAGCCACCATGTAGCTAGTAATCATGTTCATTTAAATTTTCCAAATTTGCTTGCAAGTAAATGGAAAGTAAACAGTACCAAAAGGGATATAAATCTAAGGTTAGCAAAGAACATGAAAAAAGGTACTTCACGAAAGCCAAAAGATTCACGTAGGGTAGAACATTAGAAAAAATTCACAAGAATTTTTAAAAACCAAAGTTTAACGTTTCAAAAAAGAACAAGAATTCACAAAACCACAAGATGCTGCAATCACACTACGTGAAAGAAATGATACAAGTTGAACTTCATACACTTTACGATCGGTTATTTGATAAGTGCTGGTATTGCTGTTTTGGGTGCTTGTTTATTTGATCAAAAAGTAAAGTTGTTTCTTTAAAAAGTCTTTAACGTTGTGCCTTCGGCACACGTGCAGAGTACGATCCAATAGTAACAGATGTTGAATCTTACATTGAGGGATCAACCAAATTAATGTCATTGTGCCAGATGTACAATCATAGCAACAAGATAAAAACCGTGTCAGTATCTTACAACTGCGAAGCCTGGACATTGTCAAATCCGATCCCTTAAATGCCGTAACGTTTTTGGATAATGAATAGCATAGATTTACCTGCAGCTAACTGTTGACTGAAACGAAAAATATTCTCAACACAATTTACTACGCAACATTAGGCTTTGCTCTTACTGTTGCCTAAAATGTGCTTTGAAAAGCTAGTGAGGTTTACAATTGACCCACCATTGACCGTGGACATTGAAGAATTGTAAAGTTAATAAGTACAGTTTCTTTTAGCCAGTTCACAATTGATTACATAAGAGCACATGGACGTTTACCTGACAAAATTGTTACTCAATGAATAGCATAGCTTTAGGTTACGGATAGATGATTGCATCTTCAGTGCATCCATTTCTGTGCAATTTACTGTAACTGATAACATTGAGACAAACACTTAAATCGTGGTTGCATCAATAGGAGATACAATTAACAATGACTTCAACCTCAGCAATAACAGTAGTGCTGATATAGCAGATCCAGAAAAAAATGATGCGGGTAATATAAATTAAGTGTATAAACTCAGATACGTAAGACATTGGAGGATAATAATTTGAAACCTATGAAGACGTGGAGAGAAGACGTTGACAATAAATTAACTGCTATTGAACAGTAGCAGCGAAAGAACTAACAAAATCTTAGATCTACAAAAACAGGTGGGTACTGAAAACAGATGTTAAATGCTTTTAGATTTTTTATGGAACGATCTTTGTCCATATAGTATTTGTGACTTGCTTCAGCGTATCTATGTGGCATCCTGCTAGTTCGACCACTTATTCCACTCTCAGTCATCAGGAATATAGCATAATCTGTCAACAGTTCCAATTCTACACCAGACTTCTTTAAACTTGCATCATGTACTATTCCGGGTGCATCATAATAGTGAGCAAGGTCTAGTTTGTAATTTTGTACACAGACATTCCTAAACTTGGCATTAGTGTATCTTTACATACTAGTTATGTAGATCTCCAAGTATTTTCAGGTTGAAATGTTCCATGCCATCATATACACACTGGCAATTGTTATTTGATATGTTTGAATCGTTAAGTGATGAGTAAAACTTTTTTGTTGATGGTATAGCTGTTTCGTTAAATCTTCAAAGATATCCATTAATTCGTATGGACAAATGTATTTCCTGAAATATTTAGACTGCATATTTGTAAAATGTTTCAGTGTCATCACATAAAATGTTTAATTTAAATTTAAATTTTTAGTCATCTGTTCTATTCATTGTCCCAAGAGTCGGCATATCTACAAACATAATTGTCCCTTTAACTGTTTTTTTTTTTTTTTTTTTTTTTTTTCATGAACGAACCAACTAGGAAATCCTTGCTAAATGTTAAACATTTCTCGTTGTTGTTCAGTCGATTTGTATCCCTTCATCTGGATAATTTTTATTCAGTGTCATGATAACCGGGAAAAGTTATGAATGAAGAATGGTATGTATTTTGCATATTTCAAATTCAAATTATATTCGTTATGTGCTTGACCTATATACTTGCTTGCTAACTGGTTGCTGTCATGCACTTTTTGTGTGTGCGCTGCGCCGTCTGTTACTTTGTTTCAGTTATTTATTTTTTCTGACATAAGTAATCGTTGAATTGAAATGCTTTTCATCTCTCTTCCTCTGTGAATGCTATGGGTTTTGCACTTTCGGTCTTAATTTTTCGT
This sequence comes from Margaritifera margaritifera, assembly GCA_029931535.1. Lineage (NCBI taxonomy): Eukaryota > Metazoa > Mollusca > Bivalvia > Unionida > Margaritiferidae > Margaritifera > Margaritifera margaritifera. Next base: position 1,355,258 of record JAQPZY010001682.1, read on the forward strand.
TCTCTAGTTATGTAATTTTACCCAACACATAGTTAAATACCTTAACACAATCGGTACCTCTGTAAACATTTGTTTATATCTCTTGTGGATTGATTTAACATACAAACAGAACTCTGATGGAATTTGTTTGGCTGTTTTAATTGTCCAGGATTGTGCCGTACACTCTTTGTACATGCTAAATACCTTCTGCACATGTTGCATTTGATAGGATAATATATTGATTTCTGCGTCGACTTCAAGGAGGCATTTCCTTGGCATTCCACCAAAGTTGCACTTTGCCTCTGGCACGATTCCACGTCTACCGGACACCTTTAGTACTGCTATTTCGTTACGTGTTATTTTCACTTGTGCACGCTGAATCTGGTACGAAGATACTTTCAAATTCACAATAAATAACATACGGAGCTTTTAATTTGTGTGAATAGTTCTTGAATATTACAACAGAACCCTGTTCAGGTATCATATCTTTCGAATTATCTACATTATAACATGGTCTTTTGTTTTCTAATAATATTTCTGGTGTATTAATAAAATTCAATCATTTTGTACAAAATTATTTTCTTTTTTCATATATGTTTATCTGTGATGACATCAATTTCCAACGTATTGGTGTCTTCCATCTTTGTAGTCATCAAGTCCACAATACTGCAAAATTATTTACATGTTAATATATATATGTTCTTTTATATTTTAGTTTTTCTGACAGGATTGATGTAGTCCCTCTTAGCTGTACTTAAGGTGCCTCCATCTTCCAATATTTCATACACATTTTTACATGGATATCAAATTTATTTTACGTGTTTTTTTTTAAAATATCCTATATATTTACCAGATATCATTTAAACCAGTGACTGTGTGTAGCTAAATTGTATTGCTGTTCTGTCTCCGTGATCATATGGTGTATTCAACGTAGATTACACAGCAAAAAAGATACATCAAATGTCTTTTTTCATATTAATACAAGCTTTTTTGTTCTTAATCCATTCTGACAAATCTTAGTGAACTTATTGCATACTTGTAATGACTGTGTCACGCTACCCTTGTGCGTCAGCAGCACAATGCAAATATTTATAACATTTCTTGCATGCTTATTTAGATCACGGATTACATATGATCTGCATTTTATGTATTGGCCGGTCTGTAGACAGTGAGGTAGTTCCTATTTTATGTAGAATAATATCCTAAGGCAAGAGTTGAACCGCAGATTTCTGTCTCTGAAATACAACGCGTATACGTCTGCACGACCGTGAACATTATATGTATTGTAGCAGACTACATGGCTTGTCCAGAGGGGACGACAACATTTAAATATCACAATAGCAGATCTCCTGTACACATTCTTTTAAATCAAGCAGATTTGCTGATTTTCAAAACCACAGTATTATTTATTTTAGTACGATTTGAAATAAAATTACCGCAAGATCATTTCTTAGTTTTGACTCTGTGCACTATATTTTGAAATAGTTGAGACAAACATTAACACGTAATGCAAAGTATATCGTGTTACAAGGACATTAAAATCCAAAACAATTTGACAGTATTGCTAATGGTTTGGACCATAGTCTATAGTAAAAGATTTATTTCACAAAATAAAGATTTAGTATCTGAAAAGACATTATAATTTAAAACAATGTTACAGTATTGCTACTGGTGCAGAACTTAGTATGTAGTTATATATTCATTTAGTGAAATAATGCCTTGCTGCAGTCCAAAGCAATTAATCTGTCGTTCTTGTCACTTACGAAGTAAATTTCATTGCCGGCTAGGATGGCAATGAGTTAAAACCAAATTCTTGCAGACGGCACCCTATTTATTTGTACTTCAGGTCAGAGTAATCCAGTAATTTTAATGATTTTCAAAAATAGACCCTTGTATTGCTGGTCCAGTAGTTTTAAATTTTGATCTTGTAATGTTCTCGTATCTATATTCAACATTTTAAAATAATAATAATAATAATAATAATAATAATAATAAATAATAATTGGTGGTGCACATTGGCCATCTGTGTGCTACTGATACTTTTTCATTTTCATCCATTACTATTTTGAACTGAGGCTCCTAATTTTTCCACAAAGTTTAACCTAAAGTACCTAATCTTACTGTAGAACTTTAACATGATTTAAATGAAAGTATACACGTTTTAATATTATATCTCTCGTAAAGTGAATTCGTTACTTAGAGATACCTTAAGGACATATAACTTCTAATTTCAAGGTCTGTTTTCTTATAAAACACGCAAACAAGTGGATTGTTTCTATCTGTGTGTGTGTGTGTGTGTTTTCTTAAGGCACAGATAACCACGCATCGTCAGCAAAACGCGTCACATAAAATAAATGCCATTTTATCATTTTGACAATTTCTTCTCCTTGAATTAGTTTTAAATTTGAGTATATATTGAACATTTTATGAAAACTGGTTGGAAATGTTGAATTTATAACAATTTGAATTTATCGTGCTAGTCAGCCAGCTGACGAATATCAGACATTAATGTTCGACAAGCTTTCATTGTGTTAATAATTACGTAATTCTTCAAACGTTTCCCAGCAATAGTTATGGTTCCCGGACATAGGCATCTGCAAATGTTAGAGTCTGACTGACATAAGGCGATAGGTTAATTTAACAATAGATTTACATGTAAACTATATGCATGTTAGAGTCTGACTGACATAAGGCGATAGGTTAATTTAACAATAGATTTACATGTAAACTATATGCATGTTAGAGTCTGACTGACATAAGGCGATAGGTTAATTTAAGAATAGATTTACATGTAAACTATATGCATACGAGCAATTTGGACCTGCTGAATCAATAACTCTATTTTAATTTTCACCATAGCAACCAAACACAGTAGGTTACTGAGGTATTTGCATATCTATATTTTTAACCAGCTCAGTTATGTTTGCTTCGGGGATCTAGACTGCCAAGACTGTCTCATTAAACCCTATGTAAGCATGCATTTGGCCGCAGGGAAGGAATACATTTCAACATAAATACCGCAGAAAACGCTTAATAAAGATTGCTATAGATCAAAATAAACAGACAGTTTGAGTAGAGAGGTAGTGCGTGCGTTATTTCCGCCATAAATCGACTGAAGCGACATCTTATCGAGAAAAGTCTACCGACAGTACTTCCAAGTTTAAGGTTTTCAACTTTCTTGTATAAAAGGAGGTTTTCTTTATCGATGTTATGATCAATAATTTAAAAGGAGGTTAAAGGGAGTTTTATTCTGCATTCCTCTTTGCACAGAAGCATAGTTGATTAGCGGTAAGTAATGGTTAGAGCTTATTAAGTGAAATCCTAACAGTTTACAGCTGTAAGTAAACATAGTAAAAGTCGGCTTTCCGCCGTTTGAAATTATTTGATTGTCATTGTTTAGGTAGACGAGTTTTCGTAACAGGCTTTTTCAGAATGCACTGCATCACGTGTGAACTTGGCGGCTTGTAAGATGAAACATTAACACCATCAGTATGTATATATTTTCAAGCTTATCAGAGAATGGGGAAAAAGTAATAGTACTTGCAAAGAGGCTCGTATCGTTGCATACAACTTACCTAAATCATACATGTACTATATAAACCTATATGGGAGAACACTTCTGTCCCTTCTAGCTCGACTTATTTCAGAATCGACACTGATATTTCAAGCTACACTTCGCATAGCGTAGTAAATTTGGTACCGATGTTTAGCTCAGGCATTCGGCTTTTTACGTGTACACAAAGTTTGACGTGTTACCACACCTTTAAGGAATGCCAGACCATTTTCCCACGCTACAGGTTGACATGGTCATGATTGCACCCACTTAATATGCAAGAGCAACGAGCTGAATGGAATACTGCCCTCTCATTGGTCGGCCGAAAATGACTTACTACGTCTACTGAAAAGCTGATTTTCAGTCGACCAATAAGGGGGCAGTATTCCATTCAGTGCGTTGTACTTGCATATTAAACGGGCGCGATCATGGCCATGTCGACCGGTAGCGTGTGAAAATGCCAGCCCCACTCACCCTTGTTGTTTACTTCCTGGCACCCCTTGTTCTGAGAGAGGGGGAGGGGGAGGGGGACTGCTATATAAAGGGTCCATATCAGCTGTGAGAAACAAAAGAATTGTTAGCAGTGACAGGGTGAGTTTACAAACTTTTGTGTGGAGGCATTGACACATTAATAATAATAATAATAATAATAATAATAATATTAATAATAATAATAATATTAATAAGTTATAAGATGATAATAACATATTTATTCACCTTTTCACTTTGCTACAAACTATTAGCTCTGGCTTTTTTTCATAACACTTTGGGGAAAAGAACCACACCCATGCTATGAATGATTTATTGATTGGTGTTTGATGATACATCAACATATGAACGGAATGGGTTGGTTTGATGTTTTACCATACATCAACAAACGTAGCACATTTAGTACCAAAGCAATTGTAGTGAAGTGCCTTGCTCAAGGACGCACCACGGTAGCCGACCCAGGTTTATCCTATGGTAAGATTCGAACCCGCACCTTTCGGTCGCAAGTCCGGCACACTAATCACTGAGCCACCGCGCCTCTGAGGCAAACGGAGTAAAGTGCCTTGTGCAATCTGGTATGGGCAGGATTCGAAACCGCACCCTTTTGGAGTTCGGTACGCCAGCCACTGAGCCACTGCGGATCTGTCTCATGCCATAACGAATATAATAACATTTGAACGTGATATTATGGACACAGAGAAGCTTTTTCAGAGGTTCCATATACAGTGATACCTGCCTTAGCGGATACCTCCATATAAGCAACATCCGGCCATTGGATTATGGAACTATTTTCTTGCTTAGACTAAGACCTCAGTTCTAAATTCTAACATCTGATTGGTCAGTGCTCGGACATTAGCCAAGCAGACGTCAGAATAGTGAGCTGAGTCTGAATCTGAGCACGAGAATGGTTTTATAAACTTCATAAAAGACAATAATTATTGTTTTTATTTTACATGTAGATTTTACCTGCATATCAAGGACACCTGACCACGGAGGACAAAAATGTGTGGTTTACGGAGTGTCCTTTATAAACAGGTTTCAGTGTATTTCTTCGTTAAAGTGAATAAGATTCACGATTACCGAAACAAATTGACAGTATTCATGCAAGGATTTATTCCAAACCTGTGTGTGTCTGTGTTTGTGTGTGTATGTGTGTTTATATGTTAGATACGGATATACGGACGAAAGCTTGAACCAATATAAGCTGTTTATAAAATTCATAAAATGTCTTAATCTCCAGTAAAAATATACATGGAGATGTGGGTGTAACCTAAAAACCATTAATCTCTCTCTCTCTCTCTCTCTCTCTCTCTCTCTCTCTCTCTCTCTCTCTCTCAACCGCACTTGAGCATTTTAATCCGCACTGTCATGCAGAAACAATGTTAGTTTATTGCCATGTCATAAGCTGTTCGCCTCGGGTTAAGAATTCACAGATACATATTGTTAGTGTCGTTACTTGCTGGACCGTAATATTTAGAGGATTGATAGGTGCTAAACTATTTTGTTCGTTTTAAAATGCCTTTAATATAGGGGAAAAAACAACAAGAGTACTGAGTATTCCATTATTATTATTATTATTATTATTATTATTATAGAAATCTCTCTCTCTCTCTCACACAGACACACATTTTAGCTGCTACTGGTCTTAGACCAGAAGAGCTTATGGAATGGTATGTCGTCCATCCGTCTGTGAGCACAATTTTATTATCGATACTCCTTCTAAACTATTTGGAGGATTGCGACGAAACTTTACACACACATTCATCCCATGGTCTTGGTCCTACATGAATATGGCAGCCACATTGGCCATCTTGAAAATCTTCTTATCACTACTTCTCCTGAATGGATGGTCATATCAACATTGGGTTTTCGATGGAAGTCTTCTAATGACGTCTAGTTGGTCGTAAATGAAAATAGGGTCGATCTGATGTTTAAAATTTTGTTATCGCTACTCCTCCTGAAAGGATGGCCATATCAACATGGGGTTTTCACTAAAAGACTTCTTCTGCTATCTAGCTGGTTATAAATATAAATGGTGCTGAGCAGACGACCAATATGGCCATCACGGCGGCCATCTTGAAAACCTTGTTATCGCTACTCCTGAAAGGAAAGTCATATTGACATAGGGTTTTCAATTTCTAGTTGGTTCTCAATGAAAATGGTGCCATTCAGACATCCAATATGGCCGCCACGATGGCCATCTTGACAATATTGTTACCACTACTTCTCATGAATGAATGGTCATATCAGCATGGGATTTTCACTGAAAGATGTCTTATGATGTCTAGTTGGTCGTACATGAAAATCAATCTGACTCCCAATATGGCCGCCACAATGGCTGGTCATTGTGCTTTCACCAGAAGACTTCTTATGATGTCTAGTTGGTCCTGAATGGAAATAGTGCAAATCTGATATCCAATATGGCCACCATGGCAGCCATCTTGAAAATCTTATCATTGTTACTCCTCCAAAACCGAAAGTCATGTCAACATGGGTTTTTCACCAGAAGGCTTCTTATAATGTCTTGTTGGTCCTAAATTAAAATAGTGCTGATCTGATATACAGTGTGGCCACCGTGGTAGCCATCTTTAAAATCTGTTTGTTGAGACTTCTCTTAACAGGAAAGTCATTTTGAAATAGGATTTTCATCAAAAGAGTTCTTATTGTGCCTAGTTGGTCAGAAATGAACATGATGCAAACTGACCCTCAATATTGACACTATGGTTATCTCTACTCCTCCCAAATTGATGACTATATCAATATGGGGTTTCACTAATAGACTTCTTATGATACCTATTTGGTTCTAAATGAAATGGTGCCATACGTTCAACCAATATGGCTGCCGAGACGGCTGTCTTGAAATCTTGCTGTCACTCATTCTTTTGAGTGGATGGTCATATTTACGTGGGGTTTTCACCAATAGACTTATAATAATGTCTGCTTGGTTGTAGATGAAAATGGTGCCAATTTGACATCCATTATGTCCACCAAAGCAGCTAATTCGAAAATCTTGTTATCGCTGAAGAATATCAGAGATGATATCAACACTCAGTAGTTAAAAGAAAGAAATGGTCTTATCTCTAATTCCTGGAAATTCTTTTCGCCCGGGAGAGCGTCAGTCCCTTCGAGGGAGTCTTGTTTAATTTTGTTTTGATTATGTCCACCTCTGTGTCAAACCTCTTTTTCTCTCACTCATTTTGTATGGTTTTAAAATGGATATATCTATCATGCTATATACTGGCGGATCCAAGTTTCCGACAGAGGAGAGTGGAGGCGGGTGAGTTAGAACTATTGATTGGAAGGAGTATTTAAACTTGGACTGGGTGGCGAGGGGTGGCCTTTGATCGCTTTTATTTATAATCTGTCTCGTTGTCGCTTCAAATTATTGTATCTGTGTTAGGGTTATTGATTAGTTTTCCTAAAACCCCTGTAGGCTATGTGATCCTTCTTGTGCGGGTGACGTGCAGGTCTACGTCATATTGCGTAAGTCCTACATTTTGCACGATAGGGACATTAAATATTGGGAAGAATTAAGATATTGGGATATGATGTATAAAGGACTGAACGGAGCTCACAGTAGATAATGTGAGTAGGACTTAATTAATATAGTTGAAAATAATGGGAACATGCTACCTTATTGCATGTAGTTTCTTTGTATTATTCTTCCATATGGCGCGAGTCATCTAACTTTGTCGTTATTTGTATTTGTTCGTATCAAGGCTCGAAAAATACCAACATATATATATATATATATATATATATATATGTCACTTATTCTTCTTTTCTTCAGGTTGACCGTAACTTGATGAACGAGGTCATTCATCAAAGTCTCGCGTTCCATTGTGTTGATGAAATAATGGATAGGTATTGAGCATTATAGGCGATAGTAGAGAAAAAAAGATTCCAAGGACTGCTGTAATGTGAACTGGACATTTTATAATTGGCAGACTGTGTGTTTAATAAGCGAAAAGAGAAATAACTTATATTTGCTTGAAAACACCTGATATTAGAATTGCTGACAGAGGTGCATCATGGAACACAGCGCTCGTCATCATGATGAGGTAAGATATTATCATGCCCTAGAAAATCCAAGAATGGTACCAGTGTATGCATTCTTCACGTGAGGGGGAAAGAGGTTGGGGGGGGGGGGGGGTGGCGATGGGAAAATGTAGCTGTGTGAGCATTTAATTTTTCTCGAAACAGCAGTGCACTTAAATCTTCCATACATCAGTGAACTTGTATTAATTTTCAAAATTTTAACAATAAAACTGGATTTTGCATTGGCGTGTTGGATGAAATTTCAGGCCGATGTTAAGGGTTAAGGGAATGAATGCCATGAATACATTCAGGTGTGGTTGGAGTTCGTCTGTCCTTGAGTGACGTGGCTAATCCGAGCCATACCTTTGCATTTGGGTATGCAGCTAAGCCAAATCAATTTTAATGTATAATCTGGTAACTCTTTATACACGATCTACCAAAAAAATTTTTTTTTTTAAATCGACACTTGCATAGAATATTTTACATTGCTTTTTTCTGAATAGTAATAACCGACCACAAAATGGTGGCAACATCAAAGGTTTAATGGATCAATCGGAAAATCTTCAGCTTTTGTGAAGAACATTTTTTCAAACAACATCGGATGTAATTCGAAACGACTGAGGACTATATTGTGAGAACTACTTTCATGGCACGGTATGGCGGAGGAAGAAGATACTCCATCCGGAACATCCTCGTCTCTTTCCGATGCGAGTAGAATAACTTTCGACTCTGTAAGAAACTCTGATGTAATCATAGTGATACTTCCAGGATTGGTAAGTTTTTGGCGAACGACCATCCGGCTTGATGTGCGAAGGACAGATTCCTATAACATGATAGATCTTGAAAATAACAATCAATGAAATACCTGCACATTTATTTTAATGTTATTCCTGCAATTTTGCAATGAAAAGTTTGAAGAAATCATTCGATTTCAATTGTCTGCAACTATTGCTTGCGTTCTATTCGTGATTACACGTCATCTATTCATTTTGACGTCATGAAGTTTTTATCACATAATAACAACCACGAGCTTGAGGGCTGTTCAAAATGGTCATTATTTACGTCCGAGGTTTTTTCTGTCATGCGATGGAAAAGGCAGAGGACGTTCCGATTGGCAAACACTACTTATCTCCGAAACTAAAGAGTTTCACAACGAAAGTGCTGCAATGAGCATGTGCAATTTTACGTTTTACAAAAACAAGTTACAAAAACACATGTTAACACCTTCTTACGAAGAATTTAACTTAGTTAAAATAAATAGATAAATTTACCCTCAAAACACTTGAACATATATGATTTACAATGATTTATTCACGTCTCGTTTGATTGCCACTCTTCTGCTAATGGTTGAAAATCACTAAATTGAAAATAGACATTAATATCCTCTCCGGTTACACATTTTCTTTCTTTTCAGCACGCCAGGTTTTTCCATAATGAACTCAATTCGACAATCTTATTTCCGACATGGGTTCTGGAGACTAGAGCAGGTAAGAATTCGTATTTGGCACAGGAGTCCATATTTCTCGTCCGATTTCAATCAAACCAGCAATATTGATTTATATCATCAAAATCTCAGATGAGTTTGATAATGAGAGTTTGATAATGAGAGACATTCATGCATTTTTATGAGGTGATCTTGCATCTGATTGGTTAACCTTGTTGCCACTCTGGAGGCCATATTTCTGATCCGATTTTTATCAAACTAGCATATATGCTTATATCATTTGGTCTCGAACGAGTTCGATACTGAGCGAGATCCACACATACTAATGAGGTGATCGTGCATCTGATTGAACGTGCTACCACTCTGGAGGCCACACGTCTGATCCAGTTTTTATGAAGCTTAGAATATATGTTTTTATTATTCCACGCATAATAATTAGGTGATCTTGTATCTGACTGGCTGAGCTTGTTACGCCTCTGGAAGCCATATTTCTAATCTGATTTTGATAAAACTTGATATATGGGCTTATATCACCAAGAGCTTGGATTGTTTCGAGAGTGAGCTAGATCAACGCATATTAATGAAGTGATCTTGCATCTGATTGGCTGACCTTGTTACTACACTGGACGCCATATTTTGATTAAACTTGCAATATGTGCTTATATCATCAAGATATCTGATATCTTCAGTAATGAGCGATATCCACGCATATTATTGAGGTGATCTTGCATCCGATTGGCTGAGCTTGTTTTCAATCTGGAAACCGTATTTCCGAAACCATTTTGATCAAACTTGAAATATTGGTTCACATATTTAAAATCTTGAATAGTTTCGATAATGAGCGAGTGCCTAGCATATTTATGATGTAATCTTGGGTCTGATTGGCTGAGCTCGTTACCACTCTGGAAGCCATATTTGTGATCCGAATTTGATCAAACTTGGAACATATGCTTATGTCATCAAGGTCTAGGACTGTATTAAAAATGAGCGAGATCCATGTATATTTATGAGGTGTTCCTGCATGTGATTGGCTGAGTTTATTATCACTCTGAAAGCCCTAATTGAGATCTGGTTTTAATCAAAATTGGAATATGGGCTTCAATCATCAAGATATTGGGCAATTTCGAAAGTAAGCGGGATCATTGCATATTAATGAGGTGATCTTGCATCGGATTGGCTGAACTTGTTATCACTCTTGAAGCCATATGCTGGATCTGTTGGGTTTATTATCATTAACTGGATGGCTTTTATTATGAGCAAGAGACTGTGCATACTAATTATGCCTTTATCTTTAGAAACAATTTTTATCAGGATATAGTAAAATAGGTAAAATCAACATGATAGAAAATTTAGGAGATAGTTTACATAGAATGTACTCTTACAATGCTGGATATGGCTGCATACTGAAATGGTCAACTGTTAAGTTATGTAATCCATGTGAGCAATATCACACTCACTTGGAGCTCTTGTTATTTCTGTACATTCTTACGTGAAAAAAATAAAAATAAATTTGAATAACAGTTTATGAGAGTACATCATTTTTGTTTGTTTGTGTGTATGTGCATTTTTTAAATTTTGCTAGAAAATGGTGCACTTGTTGAGTGAAATTTTAATAACATTTATGTCTGTAGGGTACATTCGAATCCTGTTTTCACATTTTGAAACTAAAATGCATGAAAATTCTTGGTCTAGCTATATAGTAATCAAACTGTTTATGTTTTTATCTGCATTTTAGTCTAGAATTTTAAAAAGTTACATGTTCCTGTGTTTCTGTCAGGAAGGTACTGAAATAGGCTGTCTTTAGGTGATTTTTTTTCTTTTGTCTCCTGGTTTCATTTTTTTGTCTCTACCCGCATCCTCAATCTTGATAAGTAGATATTCCTTGAGCAGTATAAATATTTAAATATTTAATGGAAAGTGATTCCTGTGATATTTTCTCAATATATTTTTATATCGCCTCAACATCATTATTTGTGTTTTAAATCAGGAGTCTTCGTGACTTGTCTGGCCATGTTCGTTCTGGCTGTGTGTTACCAGGGTACTAAATGGTTTAGAGAATACCTCCATTTAAACTTCAGGAACAAACGGTAAGAGCAGGGCCTCTAGTTACAAAAGTTAAATTTATCGTGGTTTCCAGTCTTTTCTGTATGAATGGATTCGAGTTCAAGAACATATATATATATCTATTACAGATGTGTGCGTGCATGTAATTGAATGTGACCGGTTCCAAGTATTAAATCACGTGCAAAAACCGGAGAGGGCGGGGGGGGTGGGGGGGGGTGGGGGTGGGGGGGGCGGGTAAGCAGCGGTTTCCTTCTCTTTTTTACGGATGATTTCAGGGTCAAAATATATAACTCATTTATCATGGGTGTATGCTTACATTCTTGCACCTAGGATCCCAAGGGCAATGAAAGTGTTGTCCCCCTGTTCTCCAGATTTGGGGGTCAAACAATTTCAAAGGGACAGAGAAAAATACTAGATATTACTTAATGCACTAATAGTGGTAAACACAAATTAGGTGTTCTTATTTGCATTTACAGTTTAGACACCTTAATTTCTGTCATATACACTGCTCTATCATCTTTTCTTTGATTACTTATATTATTGTTGTAGACGTTTTATCAAGTGCTGAAGTAACCCATAAAAAAAATTAACATCTTTGAATATCTGGTTCACGTGAAAAGAGCTGCACTAAGAAATTTTCGGTTCCGGATCTTGCTCTCATTTAACTTTAGTGCTTAATCAATTTCTACCAGCGTTTTTCGTAATTACTTTTCTTTTCAAAATAATAACTTATTAATTACTTGCCAAATTGTGTATTCTGCCCATAAAATTAGTCCCTTTTCTCATTAATTCAACATCGAAAGTATCTTACACTAGCGGCCGTAAGGAGCTTGGTTAGAAGCCTCAATTGGATCGTTTTGCTATCTAGCAACAAAGCATGTCATTTCTATATCTGTCAACTCTACGAGTTAATATTTCGCATTGCATGTTGTGTGGACAGCTGTAAATTTTAAGTAACTCTTGAGAATGGAGTTAAAAGGGATGATCGTATGAAAATAACACTCAGTAAGTTAAAATTGCATCAGCTAACTTCGTCAACTATATGTTGCATATATCTACCAAGGCTAGCAATGAATTACACTTTCAGGCAATTATCTCAAAGTCTTCTAACGAGCAATTACAAAGTATTTCACTTATCACTTAAATTAATTTGGACTAATTTAGATTTATGTATTTATTGCAGACCTTCTATGAAGAACAAGGAGCATGCGCTGCAAACGCTGTTATACGTAGTAGAGTTTCTTCTGAGCTACATCTCTATGTTGATTATAATGTCCTACAATGTTTGGATATTTTCTATATCCATCGTAAGTTTTGGTGTTGGTTATTTCTTTTTTGGCTGGTATAGGACCCATATTATTAAGATTAGAAGTAGATGTGATAGCGAAGTTTGCACTTCTAAAGTTTTGTCAAGCCCTAAATCTTCCCATTGTTCGGAACCGAAGCGAGGCTTAGTGCAAGAACTATGTCCCTTGAACAGAGACGAGTCCAATTGCGATCCAGATCGGTGCGAAGGGTGTGATTTCGATTATACTAAGGAGACAGACATTTTAACATAGAAACAGGCTGTTACTTTTATCACCTGACTGCATCATAAAAATGGAATCGCCTTAGTATATATCATATTCTTTACATGGGTTCGTACACGTTCATTCTTTGAATGTGTACTGTCTCTGAATAGCTGGCATTGTATCAATTAATTATTTAAGCCGAATGTTTTGGTATATAGCACAATGATAAGATTGAGTATAAAACGTAATAGGCGAAAACTTAAACAAGAATGTAAAGCTAAGTGTTATTCCATCAGATAAAATGAAAATTCAAAATTCTCCGTGTACGCTGAAGCGATTCTCGGCATATGACGTCTTAAGACTCTTCGAGAAAGGCTTCTGCAAGTGGACGATTCTGTATTAAATGCGGGCTTTAAAATTACTCGTGAATTTATCGTATATACTCGCGTATAATTCGATACCAACTGCAAACTGCATAGACCCAGATCTGCCGTCGCATAATGCGCCGGCAGATCTGGGTCTATGCAGTTTGTAAGGACTAATCAGTAGAACAAACAATATAGACCCTCATCTGCCAGCGCATTATGCGACGGCAGATCAAGGTCTAAGTTTTTATAATTTGGACCCAAATTATACGCGAGTATATACGGTAGATATTTTGTAATGTCTTATGAATCCGGCTACAAATAAAATGTAACCATATAGGTCTAATTTACCGTGGCAGATTTTTGTTGTGATGCTACGATTTTTCAGACGTGTTAGCAGACGAAGATAAGCGGATTGTGTCTCTGTTCTTTTTAAGAAACAAGAAGATAAGCGGACTGTGTCCCTATTCTTTTTAAGTAACAAGAAGCATGATCTCAAAATGTTTTCAGTTCTCTTGCGCAGAATCTCATATGAATCAGCTTATGAATAGAGCATAACTTTGTAAGCTTCGTTTTGAACTGTGGTGTACATTTATGCAGTAAAAAAATTTCGACTTGCTAGCAGATGAGGTAGCATGTGTAGGTCTACGAAAAGTTGATTATTTCACTATTCTGTGAAACAGCTGTAAATTTAAAAACAATTATCATAGGTTTTCAAAGGTAATTCAGAAATTGACGATCGAGGATTAAAACGAGTCCGAGCCATTACGGTTAGATTGAAGAACATATGCAATGAGATATCACGAGGAAAATGATTCATTAAGGACAAGGGCGTATCTCTAACTCACAGAGACAGTCTAAAAGCAATTTAAATTACATGTGCTCACTGCAGCCCAAGAATACATGTTGGTTTGAATTTCACAGAGAATAAGCCTATTGGAATGAATTGCTAGCTTTCATGTCACAACTCACAGTTGTAACATCTTCAGCTTTTTCGTCGCATGCTAGAAAAAAGGAAGACTGTTCTATTCGTCTCTCGTTCTAAAGAAACAAGGAAGTTGCCAATGAACTGGCTCTCATGAAGTCGTTATCCGTCATCTTATGTATTGTATAGAAAAATGTGTTCCTTGATTCTTTGGAAAACGTTATGAAATGCAAATTTTAACAGACATATTTGCAAGGTAACATTGTATTACATTCAGCGTCCAATCTTAAAATACGTCAAAAATGACAATTTCTGACAAGAATTTTGTGGATGGTTTGTGAGAAAAAGGTGGGCACTTTTTTCCAGGGGAGGGAACCTATCCGTTAAGAGCCTGTATTTTCTTCAAAGTTTCCAAAAGGGGTTCGACTCCACTCAAAGTAATACAATTCCCAACATTTAAAGATGAGAAATGATTTGCTTATTTTTCCATCACCTATTGATTTTAATGTTTATTGGAAAATTTGCATTTGAGTCAACGCAAATGCTCTCTCGTCTAGATTTAGTCTTGCATTATGTTTTCAACAACACTTAGTCAGAAGGGGCATTTTACATTATTTATTTTATATTTTGCTTAATTCAGGGTAAATATTTTCCCAAGTGAAGCAAATCACATGTTTATGTTGCTGACTGTAAATAATTAACATAGAAGCCATGCATCTCCTTAAACAGTGTCATTTTTTCAATAATGTATTCATGAGATTGCATTGTTTTCTCAAATGCATAAAAAGTCTGGATTAACTACGGATTTTGGCAAAGTTATGTTACTTCATTGGAGAGTGTCTTGATAGAGATAAGATTGGAAAACTTTGTAATTACGAGTTACTTGCCATGTTTTTATATATCTTTCTTTATATTATCTTCGCGATACTGAGAAATCTTGCATTTAATTTACGCATTCAGAACATCGTCGTCTCATATGACGGTTTGTAGAATGGGCTGTGGGTGTTCCGAACATAATTTATAGCCTGTTTTGGTTACCTTTGGCTGGCTATACAATTCATTTGTCTTCAAATTTTGAATTGTTGTAAACCATTTGTACTTGCGATACTGTTGGACGAACTCTCGTTTTATTTTTCCAACGTTTTTCAAAGTGTTGTCGTATTGCTTGTCTTGGATTACAAGAGCTTATGCAATGGCATGTTGTCCGTCGTTTGACGTCCATCGTCCGTTGTCCGTCCGTTAGCACAAGTTATCGCCACTCCCCCTAAACTACTTGGAGAATTGCCATGAAACTTTACGCACATTCATCCCAAGGTCTAGTTGGTCCTAAATGAAAATAGTGCCGCTTGGACATCCAGTACGGCCGCATCAGTGGCCATTTTGAGAATCTTGCTATCGCTAATCCTCCTGAACGGATGGTCGTATCAAACATGGGATTTTCACTAAAAGACTTCTTATGGATTTCTGGTTGATTCTAAATGAAAATGGTGCTGATCTGACATTCAAATGATCTCCACGGCAGCCATCTTGAAATTATGTTATTGCTAATCCTCTTGGATGGATGGTCATATCGACATGGGGATTTCACCAAAAGACTTCTAATGATGTATAGTTTGGTCCTTAAAGAAAAATACTAATTTTTAAATTTACAGCATTGAATATGCTATTAATTTTCAAACGCACTTTCAGATTCTTTCCAAGATAGAGTTGTTCATTGAAGAATTTTGTCTTAACCACGTAGGGAATGAAGTGTGTTCAAGGAATTTAAAGTGCCTCGTCATTTGGTGACAACTGATGTGACAAATCAATGGTCCTGGGGGAACAAGATATAAAATTAAACGTTTGCCTTGGAGTGATACAGATAATTCCATCCCAGCAAGCTATTAGTATGCATAAATCAAAAATATGTATGAAATACATGAGAGTCTGTTTCATGGACTAAAAGCGTATTTCACATTATATGTTAAGATTTAAAATTAAAAAGAGTTTATTGTTTACCGTATTTGACGTAATAATCGCGCTTAATAAATTATTTAAGTACATTTTCAGAGGTCTAAGCTCGTGATAATAAGTGCTTTACCGACGATATCATAAACAATGTCCAGTCACATGTATGTACATAACTGGGGGAGTTAGCTCCCTTTGTCATTTTGTTGGGAGCTCTTCACTTGGAGGCAAATTGTTTCTCCCAATATGGTCTAGTTATATAAAGCATATGTAAGGTTCAGTTTTAAAACTGATTTTACGCATTACATTAAGTGGGGACGAGACATCAGACATGCATAGTGGTTATTTCTAAGAAAATGATAATGTCCCGTGCAACTTTTAAAAGCCGCTCCCGTCCCACAAGACATGCTAGGATAGAGAAACGTGCGCTCAGCGAGGGACTTTTTTCGTGAGTTTTGACCAGCAAGAGAGATGTGCGCTTATATTAAGTCGTGTGCGCTTATTGCGTCAAATGCGGCAGTTTAATTGTATTTTACCTTGTAGTAAATTAGGTCATGTTGTCTATATATCAAGATATAAATCAAGAAGTGAGAGGTCACAGAGTCCATTTCAAAGCGTGTACATGTATTTCACTTTTAAATGGGCTTAGCTTGTTTTGTATTTGAGTATATAATACACTTTATTGTGTTATTATTGTAAAATCAAAAATAATTAGTATTAAATATAACAGAGTCTGATACATGGCATGTATTTTGTGTTATATAGCATGCTGCTTTATATTTGAATTGATCATACGATTTATCACAAGAATCTTGAATTTAGATTATATTTTCCTTAATTTTTTTACATAAATTATGGTATGCTTTTTTTAATATATAAAAACCGTCATGCATGAAACGCTGTAAAATAGTATGTTCTGAACCTTTATTAGAATGAAACTGCCAAAAAATGCAGTGTGTTCATTTAGAGAAAGAGAAAAAATATCGTCCATTGTCTTAATGAAGCAAAAGAGCTGGGGTGGGGAGGGAATGTTGTTTGTTCAATACAGGCATCAACTTTTGGATTATCAGTCCCACGCTCTACCAACTGAGCTTCCGGGATGGGGAATGGGTGAGGGGTAGGGTATTTAGCTCATATCCCGGGAGTAGATGCATATGTGTGTGTTAGTCTGTGAAGACGTAATGTCGCAACTCCTACGCCGTCAGAGAGAGAGAGAGAGAGAGAGAGAGAGAGAGAGAGAGAGAGAGAGAGAGAGAGGAGGGAGAGGGGGTGGAGAAAAACATACTACACGACATACTTTTGCGACTGTGCTTGAGTTCTAAGAGTGGTGAGACGGGTATAGGAATATAATAAGAAAGGAAAAGGCAGGAATATGCTCCACTATATTGCAGAGATGGTGATGATGGTTGTGATGATGATGATGATGATGAATTATTATTATTTAAAGGTAGACCTGAGACCCTCATATTATTCAGCATGATGATTTTTGCAATATCAGAAAATTTCGACTCGATGCGATCAATGGTTAACGAGACATTTAAGTTTAAATGCACGTGTCAAAATATTCCCCTTAGGCCGTGAATAACTTCGTCAGTTACCCTGACTAGAGTCCATGTGACGTCAGCTAAAAGTCAATTGAAGAATACAGTTTACCGACGAATCATCACATTCCTTAGAGAGAGAGAGAGAGAGAGAGAGAGTTTATCTGAATTCAGGCAGGGTCGGACTGGCGCTGAAAATTTCAGATCTTGCCCCCCCCCCCCCCCCGAGCGTGGACCGAGAGAGACAGAAAGACAGAGACAGAGGGATTAGTTTTGGAATCCTGACAATTTTCCCACATTATTATTCATTTCAGCGATAAATTTTAATTCAGTTTTTACGGACAGTTATCAGTTAATTATCAACTTCCGCTGTTCATTGCTGGGTTTCAATTGCAGCTGTTAAATCAGAGGTTCCAAGTCCGATAGCTTCGTGTAATATAAATTACACCGAAACATACATGTACTGAATATACAAGACACTTTTGAAATTATTTTTTTATTATTATTATTGTCCAGATATATAATCGATATAAAGAAGATTGGTTATTTTTAATTGATATCTGGGTATAACTATCATACAAAAGGTTTGCACGTCTTTTTGGTGAAGAAAATGATAAACAATTTTATTTTTTTTTTAAATTAAAAAAAATATTTAAAAAATACGTACATTGACACGCAAGTAAGTGCTAAACATAAACATAAGCTAAACTTTTTCATGAAAATGAAAATAGGTGTGAAAGGTGGTCAACCGTACTTATTGAAAATATGCACATAATTTAAACAATGTTGCAAAATAAACTGCAAGTTTTATTGGTACATTCGTTGACTATTATGGATAGTGTGCACAATTCACCCACGGCTGTTTCTGTAGAGATCGTATTTTGGTGGTAATTAAGATAGCCATATCTCCTGATCGAGTGAATGAATGTGCGTCAAGTGTTTGCATTGCACGAGAAATGCCCAACAAATTAGTATTCCCGAATGTAGTATATAGCATTAAGGTCTACCTTTAACTCGTGATTTATGCGACGCAAAAAAGTCAAAAGCATATTGTAAATAAGTTTATAATCTGGCCTACTCGTGTGACAGTCAATCTGAGTACATTTGACACTGTGCCATTATATTGCGTAGTCGGTGACAGTCTGAGTACATTTGACACTGTGCTATTACACCATTACATTGCCTACTCGTGTGACAGTCAGTCTGAGTACATTTGATGCTGTGCTATTACGTTGCCTACTCGTGTGACAGTACATTTGACACGGTGCCATTACACTGCGTACTCGGTGACAGTCTGCGTACATTTTTGACACTGTGCCATTACATTGCGTACTCGGTGACAGTCTGAGTACATTTGACACTGTGCCATTGCATTGCGTACTCGGTGACAGTCTGAGTACATTTGATGCTTTGCTGTTACGTTTCCTACTCGTGTGACAGTACATTTGACACGGTGCCATTACATTGCCAAAATTATAAGTTAAAAAAGAATAGTTGAGTTATATTTACAGCTTTTCTTGTATGGTGTACCTATTTTTACATCATGTGTTGCTAACGTGTTGTATTGTCTCATTTTATTTCTTTTACAATAATTTAAAAATTCTGAAGTTTATGTGCATGTTTTCAGAAGAATGGATCTTTTTGCTTTCTTTAAAAGGACCGCAATATTTAACATTTAAATAAACATATTCTAAAGATACATTTTATTACTGCTTTTTCTTCCCCCCCCCCCCTCTCTCTCTCTCTCTCTCTCTCTCTCTCTCTCTATATATATATATATATATATATATATATATATATATATATATATATATATATATATATATATATATATACTCACGCACACACACATATGAGGCTACTTCATAGAAATACGCTATAAGCATTATTAGTGTGAAAATTGTCACATAATGCATCAAACTTTTTACGTCTTATAAGGAACAACCTGTGTCAAAAGGATTATTGGGAATGAATGCAGATCAGCTGTCATATCCGTGTAACACTCCTCGAAATGACCGACTCAAGCGATGGTACGGGAGACAACTCCTTATGCCTTATTTACTGGCTGGCCAGGGCTAAGGGAAACTATTTTTGACTTG
The DNA here is from genome assembly GCA_029931535.1 of Margaritifera margaritifera. Classification (NCBI taxonomy): domain Eukaryota; kingdom Metazoa; phylum Mollusca; class Bivalvia; order Unionida; family Margaritiferidae; genus Margaritifera; species Margaritifera margaritifera. Next base: position 1,375,213 of record JAQPZY010001682.1, read on the forward strand.
TTGCAGAAATTATTGCTGAGATAGAGTTTGTTTTTAAAATCGTCTATGATTTAATGCGAAACTGTTATCTAAATAGCTGGTAGTCTATGGAAGGCCATCGCCGCCAAAAATATGAAATTGAAATAAAATAAGTAAATTTTAAATGAAGCAAGAAAAGCTGAACAAGCATTCTTGTAAAAAAAAAAAAGATTTAAAGCTCAGACAATAACATCAATACACAAATTAAAAAAAATTAGACATAAACGAAACAGACAAGCACTGTATGATGTAAATAGCGGATTAAAACAAACCAAGAACAAGCAGAACAAGCTGATGACGATTGAAAGAGACTAAAGTCAAATGAAACAAAATGGACCAAGCAACACTCATGCAAGGCAAACAAATGGCACACGGTTACTTCATTTTTTCATTCCACTGTATTTATTTTATTTGCCAGTTGTTTGCCTTGCATGCGTGTTGCTTGGTTCATTGTATGTTATTTTGTTTGACTTGCATGAGTGTTGCTTGGTTCATTGTATGTAATTTTGTTTGACTTGCATGAGTGTTGCTTGGTTCATTGTATGTAATTTTGTTTGACTTGCATGAGTGTTGCTTGGTTCATTGTATGTAATTTTGTTTGCCTTGCATGAGTGTTGCTTGGTTCATTGTATGTAATTTTGTTTGCCTTGCATGAGTGTTGCTTGGTTCATTGTATGTAATTTTGTTTGCCTTGCATGAGTGTTGCTTGGTTCATTGTATGTAATTTTGTTTGCCTTGCATGAGTGTTGCTTGGTTCATTGTATGTTATTTTGTTTGACTTGCATGCGTGTTGCTTGGTTCATTGTATGTTGTTTTGTTTGCCTTGCATGAGTGTTACTTGGTTCATTGTATGTAATTTTGTTTGCCTTGCATGAGTGTTGCTTGGTTCATTGTATGTTATTTTGTTTGACTTGCATGAGTATGTACTTTTGTTTCATTTGACTTTAATTTTAATTTGACGCTATTTACATCATACAGCGCTTGTCTGTTTCGTTTATGTCTCATTCTTGTTTTATTTTAGTACTGATCTTATTGTCTGAGCTTTAATCTTTTTATTTTACAGGAATGCTTGTTTTATTTTAGCTTTTCTGGCTTTATTGGAATTTACCTTGTTTTAATTTTTCATATTTTTGGCGGCGATGGCCTTCCATGCTTGTACGACAAGACTATCGCCTGATTCTGAGATATCTATGCCGACCGAGAGTCTGGTAATGGTCACAGGCACTCGCGTCGTTGATTTATTCATTTCTGTAGTAAATATTTACATTTCAGCTATTATGTACTCTGAATCATTTGTTGAGTCAGGCTATAGCAGGGTGTTGTACAATATCCTTGTCCACTAAAATAACCGTATCTAGTGTTCATTCATAAGGTATGGACCACCATTTAATTATCCGGGGAGGGGGCTTGTGTTTCTTTCGAACCAGGACTTTTTTTTTTCTTTCACCTCAAGATAATATTTTTTTCAACTAATATAATGGATATAATTAGTTCTTTTTTTTTTCTTTCTAAAAATCATTGCAAAAATATTCTTTTCAAGCTGGGGGGTAGAATATACAAAAAAATTTAAAAAATAATAAAAAAAACCCCCCCCCCCCCCCCCCGAAAATTAAACGGTCGGTTCCGAAAATGACGAAGTGGGCAGCTTGCCGCCATTAATGTTACTATATTTAGTACCTATGATTGATTCCCTGCTAATTCTTACTCAGCAGTCAACTTCACACCTATAAATGGGTGTCGTTCCTCTTCTGCAGAACTTAAGTCCGTAATTAATATCAATAATTTAAGAATCAATTGTACGTGACTCGAAAAAATTTAAATATTTGTATCCTTCAACTCTCTATGCCCGGAAGTGGAAGCTACTTTTTAGGGAATGTCACACTTAACCAAGCAACCCTGCCGAGTTTCGATACATCTGAAATACACGAAAAAGTCAAGTGCACATTGAGACAAGTGATAGCGTCATCTGGTAAGCATTTTTGTGTATTTTTTGCAAAATTTTTAAGTTGTAATTTTTTTTATTTTATTTTAATTTATTTCATTTTTTTTTTTTTTTTTTTTTTTTTGGCCGCGTGGTTAGGAAAGTTGAACGGAATTCCTTGCCATGTTCGTTAATTCCAGGTTATGTTGACTTCGTAATTTCTCAACTAAGTGTGACGTTCCTATACCCTCTCCTGGAACCACGCGAGAGGTCTGAATGAAACTAAATAACAGCTATTGCTTTACGGCGGGGCAGTTTGAACAAATGTTACATTGAGACACGTTAAAATAAGGCAGACCAAATAACTTTATTTCACAAATTCGTAGGTCATTTACATGTAAGGCTTTTGCAGGCAAAATGAACTCTCGATTTTCTCGGCAAGCTAATTAGTTCATAGTTGAGGGGCTTCTCAAGGGTAAATGAATGAAGTAGGATATGCCCAATCATCGAAAATGAAAGAATATTACCACAGTTTAAGGAAATCAACACGAACGTAAAGGAAGCGAAAATAAACTCAAAGGGAAAGAAGAATAACATTGGTATTTTAGAAAATACCAAGAGACCAGAGGACGCTAGTGAAATTGCATGAAACAATAGATGAATACATTTCTGCACTACTACTGGTTCTATCATCAGGTGGGGATCCCCTTTCCAAGAGCATTTCGGCGCTGACCCACAACGCTCTCTAGAGGTGCGTCAACTGAGTTGATCGGACTCAGCCCAGAACCGATTAGCTTTTCCATTGCTCCTCTCTCTTCCGGCAAATCCAGTGTGAGACTTCCTCGGCCTGTTTGCCAACCTTGGTAACTAAATTCCTGCGGCTAGGTCCTTTAATCCCGATTACTCCTAAGGTACGCCGAAAGGTCTGTGTTGCAAAGCCACAGCATCCTATTTCCACAGGTAGATTCCAGGCCTTCCGTCCGTTCTGCAGGCACTCATGGATGAGTAACCGATACTTGGCCAATTTCCTCTCATAGGCCTCCTCCATTCTAGCTTCCTATGGCAATGTCAGTTCCAACAAAATCACCTGCGTGGTACCTCCTGACCACAATACAATATCAGGTCTGAAGTTGGTTCCACAGATGTCTCTTGGGAACTTCAGCTGTCCTTTTGCATCTGCCTGCATTTCCCAATCCTGCGCTGTTGTCAAGATGCCTCTTGCTTCAGTCTTTTGCCTCTGAGTCTTGCCGCTTCTCACAAAGCTGATAAAGTTGGGACCGCTTTTCAATTTATGTTTCTTTCTCCTGGTTATATCCAGACTGGCAGTAATCTCAACAAGCACTTGGTCATGACGCCAACGATAACGACCATCTGTCAGTTACATTGCAGGATGACAGCACGTACTCTATATTTGCAAGTCTCCCACAAAGATTGCAGTTTGGGTAATCAGAGTCCCCATGTCTTGAGGTATGTTGATGTAGGGAAAACATCATACACTGAGTGTATAAGGAAACTGATTTTCTAGGCATCAGCTCTCCAAATGTCGCTCCAAGACAGTTTCCTGGACCTCGCAGCTTCCCAGTGATGCCAATACCACTGCTTCTTCATGCCGACAGCTTTGACTTGCCTGTCTTACTTTTCTGCAAGACGTACTTCTTTCTGGACAATGGCATGCTTCTCTCTGTTGCTTGCTACTTGCCACATAAGTCTTTTGAGACTTCCCAGCCCCAACATTTCATGCTGCTACTCTGCCTACTATATCACTGTGTCTCAGTCTGGAGTATGCCTCTTCATCTGCCTTCGCTTCTTCTCCGTACCACCACTGCTGCCTCTCTAACTTTCTATCTGCACTGTCTTTCAATATCATCACCTGCCTGGCCTTGGTCGTATTGAACTTCTCTGTCACATATGTTACTGAAGCTGCCCGTCCTGTACAAGATGATACAACTGAAGCTCATTGGCACTCCCATCCATCGTCGCAGATTTGTATGAATATTCTCTCAACTGCTTCTACACCGGTCAATGGGACTTGGTACACTAGAAGTGGTCATGTTGGGAACACCAGGTCTTGTACGTCCCATGCATCCTACTCTTGTCTATAGATTCCATCCAGTTTCTGGCTTGTCGCTTCATGTCTTCCACACTGTCAATGCCATTCAAGGAGTCGTTAAACCAATTGCAGGCTCACTCGGTGTTGGTATCACTTCCTCTCCTATCCTGAACCTGCATCTATTTTGCACCTTATCTTTCTTCAGGACCAGATTTCTTGACTTGGATGACTTTTACTTTATCTTGGCCCAGTCAATCAGGTCTCCAAGATCTTCTAACATCCACCTACCTTCTGTTACTGACTTGGATGTAATTGTCATATCATCCATGAAGGCCCTTGTAGGAGCCTGCCGAACTCCAGATGACATAATTAGTCCTCGGCTCATCTTCTCTGTTGACTTCACAAGGAGATTTAATGAGGCTGAAAAGAGTACCATCGAAATGGTACATCCTGTTTATGATGCCAATTTCTAATCACTGCGATGCGGAATTGTTACTGTGTTTCTCACCCTTGAAACCAGTCGCAATTTAAAACAAATTATCTTCTTTAACGTTATAATGGATAAAACTTTAAAAGTCTGTGCTAAAAATGAACCAAAAGGAAATTCTGTATAAGTCTATGTCTCGCCTGCTTCGCTAGTGCATAATCGAAGGGGAGCCGCTGTAGCTCAGTTGACAGAGCGTAGAACTCCAAGAGTTCCTTACCCGCCCAGGCCAGCCCAGGTCAGCTGCCGCGGTGTGTTTGTGGGCAAAGCAAAGTGTAAAGTGCCGTTACAACCACCCAGCCAGCACAATCCAAAATTTAGCGTAGCCACTTTTGCAAGGAAAGGAGGTCATTACAAACACAATTTAATCGTTATTAGTGCTAACATAAGTGATAAAATTGCATGCACACATCAAGTTTCATGATCATACAAGCAAAAGTGTTTAAGAAACTGTGCCACACGTAGATGACACAATCAACAACAATAACAACAACAACAACAAAATTAATGATTACGAAAAGTTTTGTATGTTAATTCTATGTTCATGGTTCCTCTGTACAGTTGTTATGTTCTTCTAAGAGAAGGACTGGTATAAGGTGAAGTTGTTTCCACTACCAACATGCACAGTGGAGAAAATGTTGGCATACCTCTATGCTACTTTCATGTACTGTGGCTGAAATTTCCTTACATGTGGTAATTATGGTTACTATGCGCTGTCTAAAGCAGATATCTCATCAAAATGGCTGCTCTTATGTGCTTGAAAAATGAGCCTGAACTAGTCCAAAGTACGCTACCATTAGCACTTACTAGAATAGGGAAAGTGAATTTGGCCAGAGTAGACAACACCAGCTTCTGAAAGTGCAATAAATGAATTATAAAATATATTAAAAGTAAAAAGTTATCGGCTCGGTTTTTTCCAATTTACCTTTGAAGTCCAGGAAGTGAAAATGACCAAGCGGAGCTAGCAGTCTTTTGATAGGTGCACACTTGACGTAAGGCCAAGCTGTATACTCTATAACCCAAATTACATCCATCAATCATACACCAAAATAAAGGAATTTAAAAGTTATTTTTACAATGCCTAAGATATACAAGATCATTTTTTTAAATATCCAGGATAACCAGTGATGAAAACCTGGAAAATACTTTTTCTTTAAAAATCAAAGTACGAAACTCTAGAGCGGAACCCATGTATGAGCCACCGTGGTTAGCGTGCCGAACTCGCGATCGAAAGGGTGAGGGTTCGAATCCAACCATCTGATCAGCCCAGACCCGCTACCGTGGTGAGTCACTGTGCAAGGCACATTACTCCAATTGCCTCGGCACTAATAATGAATACCTACTTGTGTTGCTGTGCCGTAAAATACCAAACCAATCTGTCTAAGGATATTTCTAATGAGAACACATGACCCATAAATTTTCATGACTGTATTACAAAAGTATCTGATCAATTGAGCTCGAAAAATTGGTCACTGGAACCTATTTTGCAGATAGTTAATACCACTCTTCAAGGTGAACACGCCATTCAGTTTCACGATTGTACACACAACAGTAAAAAAAGAAACAGAGCTAAATTCAAAAACTTAACCTATTCACTTGAGCGTGAAAATAGGTAACTTTGACCTGCTTTGCCTTTTAATGGGTGTCATCTTCCAAGTTGAATACATATATCAAGTTTCAGAACTGTACATAGGACACTGTCAGAGAAATTAAGCTAAATGCAGGAACTAAACGTATTAAATATAGCGCGAAATGTAAGTCACTGTGACAAACTTTTGCCTGGGGTGCGCATACTAGGCAACCTTCAAGAATAATACATACATTTAAGTTTCATGATTGTACATATTCTAATGTAATAGAAACTGCACAAAACTGTAAAAATGAAACGTTGACGCCTATGCCTACCACATTTTGGGAACAAAAGATATCCATGATTCGCAGAGAAGGGAATAAATTGTTTTAAGGGAACAATACTGATAATCAAACACATCTTAGATGTTTTTTCTTTAAGAATATGACTGCTGTTAATTCTGTTTTATTTGTAGGGTTCCAAGTGTAGATTTTTGGCGGATTTCATGCCTGATCAAAATACAAACTGTTTACGTCTTATTTATCCAGTATAAAGTTTCATACCAAATTTTGATATGTATCCAGTCGTTTTGGGTAAAGTTATGTTGCAACAAAACTCTAAATATTGCTCAAGGCTGGATGGAAAAGCCATTCTTACTTTTGAAGATGTTGTTGACGCCTTGATATTTTGTATGAAGTTTGTGAAACATTTAGTATGTTTGATGGAGATCTATTAATAAATCCAGTTGCCATGTTCAGAGATGTTAGATACGGTTGTCGTAAATAAAGTCATGCAAGTGATGCCAGATGTTCTATAACTCAAGGCGATACAGTTGTCGTAAATAAAGTCATGCAAGTGATGCCAGATGTTCTATAACTCAAGGCGATACGGTTGTCTTAGATAAAGTCATGCAAGTGTTTTGGAGATTATCTTTGGTTGGAAGATGCCTCTCTAAAGTTGTGCATTCAAAATTTTATATGCAGACATTTGCAAAATTTATATATAACCATCTTTGAACCTGTTAGAAGTGAAAAAAAAAATTAAGAATCTTCTCTTTTTTCCCAAATCAGATCGTATTGGTTGAGATTAGACATGCTATTTTGAAATGAACAATAGACAACAGGTAATGTTGCACAAGTTTTCCTGTTGTTAATGCCCTAAGTGTATGAAATGCTAGAGAAGAATTGAAGTCCAAGAAGAAAAGTAATACTGTCAGAAGGTGCAAAAAAAAAAAAAAAAAAAAAAAAAAAAAAAAAACCTTTTTTTGCCGGGTACACTGTTTTTTCAAGAGTAGTTAAACTCATCATGGACCTGGATGCAGTGCTGCGCATGGTCAGAAAAAAGACCGACCGGATTCCGATTGTACTACACATTGGGGAATTTGACCAGGCAATTCTTTAATTCTTTGTTGGTTATATTTTTCCCTGTACATCGCATTTGTGGGGTACACTTATCACGTATTATATAAACTTCCATTGTATGAAGCTGAGAAAGATAGCTGAGAAACGGAAGTAGTTTACTTAAGAAATAAACACAGACAAAAAGCACCTGTATCTAATAAACCAAAGCTAATAAAGAGGATGCTAATAAATGAATTAGTTATGTTTGCTGACAATTTGGAATTTAAGTGTAACCTACCACTATTTTATGAATGAATACTTTTTGTGAGTGTTATTATGAGGTGCTGTAAAATATTCAAAGTGAGTAAACAAGTCCGGTAATTTAATTGATAATTAAAAAAGTTTCATACATAACGAAGCGGTCAGTTTCTAAGGCGGAAAGGCGTGAAATTCCCAAATAGTTTTTTTACGCAGTGGCGGGTCCAGAAATATCGTTGTGTGTGTGTTGGGGGTGGGGGGGGGGGGAACAGGGACGGGAACATAACAAAATAGGTGAGGGGTTTATGGGATGAATTCCCCGGTAAGGGCCCAGAGGGCGAAACCCCCTGAAGCTCCTGCATTTTAAGCGTTTCCAGGGCATAATGTTAATCATGTAACTGTAAAGAAAATTACTGCAGGAACGTTCCAGTTGTTTAGTGCTTACTGTTGTTTTTTTTTTATTGGGGGGGGGGGGCGCACAATATCTCTCCCCCCCCCCCCCCCGATCCACCCCTGTTTTACATATTAAACCGGTTGATTCGCAAACTGTACTGGTCGATCATGGTTTCATGCACACGGGTGTTTAACAAAGGTAAAAGGTACAAATCTATTGCTTCATAGCCTTAAACATAATTTAATGATAATCAAAGCGGTCAAAGACTAAAGTTTGCACCTTTCATGGAAATGTTGGGTGATTTTCTGAAAGGCTCCACACAATAATGTCGGTACAGCATCTGTTGGATATTTGTTTGCGATGGTTTTATGGTCGGTTGTAGCTGGGCTTCCGCTGGAAATGAGTGCTTCATGATGATGCAGCTATATTTCAAAGTTATGTGTTTTTATTGTGGTCGCCTGCTTTATAATATATGTATTATTTATAGGAAAATTGTAAGCAACGATACAAGCCTCTGTGGCATGCAAAAACAGTTCAAAATGTAGCGTGTATTCAATTTACATATAACTCTGAAATGTATGCTCAAGCCAATTTCTACCTATTGCTACATTAGTTGACCTTTAAAACAGATAAGATTGTTTATTAACATTACTAGCAGTGCAAAGCAGACACAGGCGTCCAGTACATAATCTGGCGTATCTCACCATATATTAATAGATCTCTTCGAAAGGCGGGAGTCAGCATCGTTTCGAGTTTTTAATTCAGTCTTTTTTGTGCTGCCCTATGGCGAAAAAATATTATAAGTTAACGATAACAGTGCTTGATCTGCTAGCTCAAGGCTTAAAATGTTTACATTTTTCATTTCTTTTCCCGAATTCCTTGTAAAATAATGTGAAAACATGTACTTGTTCCAAAGGAAGTGAGAGCGCCACACGGGGTTTGCGATATAATCTGAAATGCGAGCAGCGTGAGAATTGTAATAGGATGTAGCCGGGTTGGGATTGGATTTAGCGAAGACACTGAAAGCAATTTCGTGAATGAGATGTTTATTTATAATGTAAATGAACGATGAATTAATCTGACACCATACTCTTGCGCATAAACTTCTTCTTTTTTTATCTTCCCAGAAAGGCCGTTTTACGACATCACTAAAATGGGCTAAAATATTTTTTAACATTTAGATTGTTGCAGGAAAAAAACTATAAAATTTTAAGGAAAACGAACAGCCTCTGACAAACCGGTTTTATTGAATGTAAAATGTGTAGAAAATTCAATAATTACTTAAGTTTTGCTCTTTAGCAGTCTTTTAAGAGATAGGTTCTCGCTTTTTTTTCCCAATCGATAATTTTACTGACGCATAAGACGTTACCATATTTGTAAGCTCTTCTGCTGTGAAAGCAGTAATAGTCCGTACCGTGACATTGTTTAGTCCATTCCGTTTATGAGACAATTAGTCATTTAACTAAAATTACTCGAAGTCTTTTGTAGATTTAAGTAACTTTTGAGATCATTTGGTTATAATCTGATTTCATTATTAACAATACACGCCTTGGCAGTATGTTGATAAAATGTTGAGTTTACATAACGAATAGCTTACTAGTTATTATCTTGCAGTAAGAAAAAGACGCGGAGTAGGTTGTACACATTTGAGAGCCTTATAAATCGCTTTCTCGTGTTATCTCCATAAGCTGAATTCATTGTCATTATTTACTATATAGTTTAACATCGCTGTTCTTTGTGAATTGTATTGTCAACCATTCCAAAACAAATTTTATTGCAATAGTGAATAATTTCGCTGACAAATGCGTCAACCTTCTGGTGCGAGTGAGACCGCAGATAAATGATTATCCTCCATCTTAGTGAAAGGACGGAATCTCGGTACTTTTTCCCTGATGTACCGCGCCGTGAAGCTACCAACCCATCACTGCAGTTCAGGGGAAGTTCGAAACTACCCGTACTGGGAATGATGTAACTGTTGTGAGAATGACGTCACTGACCAACCAATTGGGAAACAGCTTTTACTAGTTACTGGCCCATGAGATTATCTTGCCATTTAGACGGGGTACCAGCAAATATAGACCAATTTATTTTATCTAATTCCTTGAACTAGTGGATTTTACTGGAGTGAATTATTAATTTTATTTTTCACTGAAGAACTTTTTTCAATAGACATCGATAACATTTTGACCAAAGAATTTCATCCGACACGTTGTCAATCTCTTGGTGAAGTGATAGCATGTCGACCTGTCACGCAAGAGAAACACCATCGAATCCCACCATGAACTTAATTTTGTTTTCTTCATTTCTTTTTCCAAGTCAAATTAAATTCATATCGCCGCTGTGGCGATAAAAGTGGTTTTAATTCTGGAACTACTTTCTTTTCCCATTCAGGAAATATATCTGCCTTTATGTATGTTATATTTCCATATTTAGGATCAATTCATTTTTATTCCTCTTTTTATTCTCTCTATCTAGATCTGTCTTTCCAGGGGCGGATCTATAGGTCAGGCTGGCACTCCAACCCACTCACCCCCCAAAAATGAGCGCGAAACAACAGGAACGTTTCCTATATCAAGTTTTCTTTACAGTTAGATGCTTAAAATTGGGCTCCGACCTAGGTTTCCGTTCCACATACACCTTGGCTAATTGTTTAGGCCCCCCTCCCCACAAAAAATAAATAAATAAATAAACTGCTTTCTCTCTCTCCCTCAGGATGATTAGCTCTTAAAATATGCCAACACTGTACATGTATGTAAGCAATGAGGACGTGCCATCAAAATATGCCACAGAATCAACTCCAAACAGCCACAAGTAGGTTTAGTTTATTTAAAATAGTTTTGCACATGAATGGTACAAATTGTCACTGACTGTACTTACATGACCTGTTTCTATTCGATATTCACTGTCACCCATACCTGGTATACTCTACGACAAACTAACTGATTTTGGAGGAAAAATCTATATTAAATATATAAGTATAAATTGTTATTTATTAATCAATATTAAATATATAAGTATAAATTGTTTAATTAGCGATTTTGACTCTCAACACACTTATTGTCATGGCTGAAAACGATGGAGAAATCGGGGATAGGTGAGTGTTGATTGCAAACTGAAATTAAGTGACTAACAAAATTTGGGTAAAGCGTATGTTACCGAACTAGACTGCAAACATGCCTAGGCCACATATTTCACGTTTGAATCCAGACATGAACCAAATAACTAAGTAAAATCCCAACAGTTAAATTTACAATCATGCAAATTTTTAGTTTAAAGATGTTACACTGAAGTCTATGGGATCCCACCGCTCTGTTACGATTGCACCCCCACCCCACTATATTCGCTGTAGCAATCCGTGCAAGTAATGTGTTAACTAAAATCGCAAAATCATTTCAGTTTTCATATGAAAATAGTCATTAATTTAACAAAATATACAATGTGAAGCATTATGTGTAGGAGATAAATTTGTAAAATGTCACTGTCCTAAATTATATAACAATTTCAAAACTTTCTTTTATCGATGTAGTAATGCAACCATCAAACTCATTGGCACAAAATGAAAAAAATAAATCAATTCAAGTCGACGGTTTTTGCCTTCATAAATATATATTAAAAAGAAAATCTGCTTTTTTATTAGATATAAGGAAATATGTCGCGTGTGAAGTTGAAATGTGTTGTGTTATAATGTTTCCAAGTCGCTCGTGGAATGTTTCCTTGTATCTGCTTTCAAAAACGTAGATATTCTCTATGTATAAATGACGGACCGCATTTGACTTCGTGGCGGCACCGCTATATCCGTCATGGCGACTCTTTTAGCCTAGACTGTAGACGCTAATGTTTGATATTAATCGGTCATATCTTTAACACGGACTAGCAGATTTTAATAAAATGTTGATATATATTTCTATTCCATTTTTTAGTATATTTGTTCAAGACACAAATGAAAATTAGAGCTCGTTTCCCTTGGAAACTATGGATTATTTACCTCTAATAACTATGATGTTATGTTCTTCATCTCGGTATACGGCATACCGTAAAATGGTCTAAGGTCACCATAGCTTTCAGACTAACATGGCGTTGCCACAAAAACACGTCTCTGTGCAAACAGATTCAGGCAAGTTGTACATTTATTTACTAAACTGGCTCATTTTTTTTAAAATGACACACACTAGGTTTTATGATAATGGCGAAATTAAGATAATATTCTGGTCTTTGTCTTGGGGCCTCTGTTACTTCAGACAGAATTTCAGCTGTAACTTTTTTTTTCTTTTTTTTTAAATGATTATTTGTTTATTGCCATGAAAAACGCTGGCAATTTTAATTTTCCTCCACATATGATTTATGTGCATCACACTCTGTCTTGGAAAATGGACAGTAATGCCACATAATAAAACGATTTCGAGAAAAAGAAGATACTCTTTCTACTGTTGCCTAGGGCTACATTTAGGCTGGCGCGATAATCGAATACTCGATATATCTGTCGATATACGTGCTAAAAACGAGTATCGATACAACAGGTAGATAATCAATGTTCTAGGAAGACATTTTACCGCCATGAATGTTACTCTTGTACTTTAAATTTAAAACTACATTTTGCTTAATCTCAAGCACAGAAGTTTGACGTGACAAAGGTAACAGGTAACTGTGTATGCTCTCGACCAATGAGACCACGGGATTCCATTCAGTTCAGACCTGGCTCTGATTCGCTGAAACTTTCGTTCTACTATTTCAGTCACAGATAAAGTATAATAGTCGTGATGAATACTTACAGTAAAATTTTACAAATTGTCTACTGCACATAATAAATCATTAAAATGAAGGCACTGCTTGAATCCATTTTAGAAAAGTATGAGTGAATTCGTGTAGCTGAGAATTGTCTGCTTGGTTTTACTGTAGACAAACAAAGATGGTGACAGGTGGTCCTTGTCCTTGCTACCATTCAATAGTACAGTATGGAAATAAATTTAAAAAATCATCGTAAGCATTTTTATGAAAACTTATATTACATATTGTATGATTATATGAAGACAAACTTCTGTGATATCATGTAAAAGGATCATTTAGTGCAATGTAAGTTGTTATAATGTAAGGGCTCACGTTCCTTGGAGTCCGTTTTCTGTATTCGCCAAAAACAAACAAAGAAAAAAAAAGGGTTAGAAGTCGACCATAACAAGAGTGATAAAAACTTGTTCGATGCATCCCTTCCCCTCTCTCTGACCCACACACACCTTTTTATGTTAGAATAGAAATCAAGTTGACAAGGATTCTGACAATTAACTGATTCTAACTTTATTACAATTAAATTTGCAGAATGTCATTTTTTTTTCAAAGATTCAGCAACAGTTTCTTTTATACAAACAAACAAAACAAACAAATCAGAAATTGAGAATACCAGCGCAGAACCTTTTCCACAGAAGTAGCAATAAAAACAGCATGACATACATTCATTACATTCAGAACATCCACGTCTCTTTCCGATGTGAGTCGAATAACTTCTACTATAAGTTATGTATGAATTCCAATGTCAGAAAGCAATTATATGTAAATTCAATCAGTAGAATTCGATAACTACATGCATCGATACCCCAGTCATTCAAGAAATGGATTTGCACCTCAGCTGTCCCGAGTTCGAGTTCCATATTTTTCATGTGCAAGGGCTAGTAGACGTCCATCCTTTGTCAGTGAGTGTTTAATAGCTACTCCAGTTACTCAACCCAAGACTATTATTCGAAGCAATCATTGCAGCCTTCAAAAGTTTTAATATTATTTTTTTTTTTTAAATGTACACAGCAGCATCTGACCAATCAGCGGTGGCTATATCAAATTCATTTCTTCTTTTTAAGTTGTAACCCGATGCTATCTTTTTTCGTTTTAATCCACTGATTAACGACCCTCCAGCATTTATTCCTCTTAAAATGTATCTTAAATAGCATGTTAAATGTATCTTAAATAGCATGTTAATGTATCTTAAATAGCATGTTAAATGTATCTTAAAAAGCATGTTCATTGTATCTTAAATAGCATGTTTAATGCATCTTAAATAGCATGTCAAATGTATCTAAAATAGCATGTTAAATGTATCTTTAAAAGCATGTTAAATGTATCTTAAATAGCATGTTAAATGCATCTTAAATAGCATGTTAAATGTATCTAAAATAGCATGTTAAATGTATCTTAAATATCATGTTAAATGTATCTTAAAAAGCATATTAAATGTATCTTAAATAGCATGTTAATTTATCTTAAATAGCATGTTAAATGTATCTAAAATAGCATGTTAAATGTATCTTAAATAGCATGTTAAGATTTATTACTTATAATTTTGTATGTGTATTCAAAGAATTTTATACTTGATATAATGAGACTAATGGATGATGAAACATGAGAAAATTTAACTTTTTCCACAGAAAATAGGACCTCATTGTATTTATGTAAACTGTTATATATTTATTCGAGTCGAGACAGATGCAATGTATATTTTTAAAAGGCACTGGACTGATATGTTGTTTTATTTTGGCTTAAATTTTCCTTAGTTAGCCTTCTTCACATGCACAAAATGTACCTGTTTATTAGTAACATAATTCTAAATCGTTTTACCACTGTGGCGGTTTGAATATGCCCTTTACACTTGCTATTTTTAAGGACAGTTAAAATACATGATTTTCACTAAGACTCAATAATGTAACTTAGGTTTCTTCTTGGATTCTCTTAAGTTCTAAAATTGGTGGACTTTACGGGGAATCACGTGATATTACTTTTCTATAGTACTGAAACTGTGTAGTATCAGGAATTACAGTTGCTGACGTAGACTTTGGATACTATTTCCATTGTAACGTTGGTCGACAAGTCGATCGATCCAATCACTAGGGAATTTATCGTTATAAACAAGCAACAACAACACTATCATCATCGTTTTCGTCGTCATTATGAACACCACTACCACAACAAAAACCACCACCACCATACCACCATCATCATTACATCATCATCATGGTTTTAACAATTAGGCAACTCATTTTACCAATATATAGTTCTGAGCTATATTAAATAACATTTATTTATGTAGAGCAGGTATAATTTTGAAATCACCTAATACTGAGATTGACTTCATATTAACTGGAAGTACAGAGTAATCACGTATGAAGATCACGTACTTGTCTTATTGTTGCCAGGCAAGATTTTCTTATCTACTTGCCTTCAAACTCGTTTCAGCTTGATACTTGCAACATATACCAGATGTTGTTTTGATGAATTTTATCAAAGAAATCCTAGATATGTGTAATTGGGTCAAACTTGGATAAGCATAATGTCTTAAGGGGCAACTCATTTCATTTTACTGGGTCAAACTTTGCTAGCATAATGTATTTAGGCGCAACAAATTTCATTTCTGCTGTACTCTTAAACTGATCATATATGTTTGTACAATTTCCCGTTTATCTTAATTCTGCCTCTAATCCTTCGTACAGTCGGATGGTTCTTCTTACGCCTGTGTTTGCAGTTAGAAACAGGAACTGTCATCACTTACATCACTTACTTGGCGCAAACGACGTCGGCGGCATCAACAATTTTGAGATTGTGTTTAAAATTGTCTAAAAGTCCTACTGATATACATCACGGCAAGATTGCCATGAGAAGTATAAAGCTCCCTAGGCAAAGTTTTATCTGTTCTTGAATTTTTGATTTTTATAATTTGCAAAATGATAAGGTTCTTGAAAGTTCGTGTACAAATACCCTTAAAAAAAAAGAGTGGGGTGGGGTGGGGGAGCTAAAAAAAAACAAATAAACGGAGGAAGCTCGATGCAAATGCATCATGAAACTATCTTTAGCCCATTTAAAGGCCTTGACCTTAACCGTGAACAGTTTCATTGCTTGGTATTTGGTTACAAGCACATAATAACCAAAATGAATCAGACAGGTTCCAATGATGCATCGTCGACAACGTTGACTCATAGACACGTGATAGTAGTGTGGAACATTTGATGTATGTCAGTCTACATGAAAATGAGGGTTTCTTTTTTTCTAATAGAGTACTATCAATAAATAGTTTCTCACACTATCATGTTTCTCTTAGTCAGCAGAAATTGTTGATGCTGACTTCATCAACAGCGTAATGGTAATCTTACTATCTGATTCAATACTGTTGATGCCAATCCACATTTTACTGACAATTGCAGTTATAAAAAAGAGAATATATAAGTCATGCCACACTGCTTATATTTTTTTTACATATTTTTGAGACTGATATGGATATTTTTCTAGCCTAATCTATCTATCTACACTGAACTTGTCTTATTAAGGACACCCTTATTAAGGACACCTGATCATGAAGGATAACATTTATGAGCCCCATTGCTGTTAAATGCAACCTCAATATAAATGATACCTATATATCTATCCAAAATGAAACCTGACATAACGGACACGTTCATATTAAAGACACCCGCTCATAAAGGATACCATTTATTAGTCCTCCTTCACTTTTATATTAAACCTTTATACAAAGGATACGTAGCTATCTGTCTATCATATTGGAAAAGTTCATATAAAATACACTCACTCATGGATAATGACATATAAAAGCCCTTCTCTTAATTTCGCTCTAATATTCCACTTTTATACAAAGCCACCTGTCCACAAAGGACACAATTTGTAATCCCATAAATATCTATCAATGTAAAAGTCAGTATATGAGGAAACTGAGAGAAGTTTACGCTTTAGAACGAAGGGGCATTTTTCTGCCACAAGACTGCAAAGACAAAACATCCGGCTAGACATGTTTCGGACAAATGACTGCAAAGACAAAACAGCCGCCTAGACATTTCGGACATAAGACTGCAGAGACAAAACATCTGGGTAGACATTTTGGACATAAGACTTCAGAGACAAAACATCTGGGTAGACATTTAAGCACAAACTGTAGTCAACAATAATTTGAGAGTGGCACTGAGCACGTCTACTGGTGTAAAGAGGATGGTAGAAGGAAAGAAATATTTTCAATTAATCTTTGAGGAGCTGAATTTAATCTTGAACTTGCCCCAACAATGCAACTTTCACTGTAGTCCGGTGTCATTTTATGATTTCCTTATCGAACCTATTATTTTTCTTTTTGTTGTTGTTGCAGTAAACACTTTGTGCGGGATCATTCAATAGATTCTATTGTATCTATTACATTGTCCACCTATTCATCTATTATTCTATCTGCATACCCACATTTCCATATATGTAAAATTGCACACACACACACACACACACACGCGCGCAGGTGAGTGTGTGTGTGATAGTAATCAGAAGAAGAACATTTTTGCCATAAGGACACTGGGGACTGTGGAGAAGTACTCCACAAGATTTAGTTAGTCCGAATGCGGGATGTTTAAAAAACCAATGTAAAGTTTAAAAACATCCCAATAAAACTATCACATTTAATGAGCTGTACTGCACTTGCTTGGAAGTGCTCAAATGGATTGTCATTTTCGTTATCTTAGAAACCCTTCATACCCGGCCCAAATTCCAAATCCGACATCAGACGAAAGTGCAGGCCTAATGAGTAGAAGTGTCTGTTTGGCCGGTTGGTTTGATACACACAAATTTTTTTAAATTATCCGTTTGAAATCAGAGACGCTTTAAGGTGTACGTTATTAAAGAACATTAAACTGTCAATACTGAAGTCAGAAAAGTAAGATATATAAAAAGGTATATATGCCAAATTCCTACCCGTCTGTCTACCTGCCTACCTCTCTTCTAACCAACCAAACAACTTATCTAACTATCTTATCTACCTATTTACCTAGATATTTTCCTACTATACTTTTGATATACCTACTCACCCACCCACCCATTAGTTTGCTCCAAATATTAATGTATTTACTTGGTATGAATTTTAAAGCAAATAACAAGCTTTTGAAAGTTCACAGACAAAGAGTAAACTCAAAGAAGAGAGGTGATATTTGAGTCCAGCTGCTTTCAATGACCGTGCCAAGCTGCAATGAACCGTCTTGTTTTTTTACTATGATTAATGTTTTCTCAGTGACCGAACCAGTATTTGCGTTTTGAAATGTGTCTCACTTGCATTTCTTTGAAAAATAGACAACAGGGTTGAGCATATAAAAGAGGTAGACATAAACTGATTCACGGAAAACAGCAAGAAATTACAAGAATCGCTTGAATTTGATAACTCCTGTGAAGAACCATGAACATGAGTTTGATATATGTGTTACTACTAACAGCGACTATGAAGACTTGTAAGTAAATATTTTCTATATTTCAGGTGTCTTAAATTGTCTTGTTAGTCATTACCTTATATCTTAAATTGTCTTGCTAGTCATTACCTTATATCTTAAATTGTCTTGTTAGTCATTGCCTTATATCTTAAATTGTCTTGTTAGTCATTGCCTTATATCTTAAATTGTCTTGTTAGTCATTACCTTATATCTTAAATTGTCTTGTTAGTCATTACCTTATATCTTAAATTGTCTTGTTAGTCATTACCTTATATCTTAAATTGTCTTGTTAGTCATTGCCTTATATCTTAAATTGTCTTGTTAGTCATTACCTTATATCTTAAATTGTCTTGTTAGTCATTACCTTATATCTTAAATTGTCTTGTAAGTCATTGCCTTATATCTTAAATTGTCTTGTTAGTCATTGCGTTATATCTTAAATTGTCTTGTTAGTCATTACCTTATATCTTAAATTGTCTTGTTAGTCATTACCTTATATCTTAAATTGTCTTGTTAGTCATTGCCTTATATCTTAAATTGTCTTAAATTGTTACTCATTACCTTATATCTTAAATTGTCTTGTTAGTCATTACCTTATATCTTAAATTGTCTTGTAAGTCATTGCCTTATATCTTAAATTGTCTTGTTAGTCATTACCTTATATCTTAAATTGTCTTGTTAGTCATTACCTTATATCTTAAATTGTCTTGTTAGTCATTGCCTTATATCTTAAATTGTCTTGTTAGTCATTACCTTATATCTTAAATTGTCTTGTTAGTCATTACCTTATATCTTAAATTGTCTTGTAAGTCATTGCCTTATATCTTAAATTGTCTTGTTAGTCATTGCCTTATATCTTATGTAAAGAAGCAAAGTAAAATTCTTCTTACATATAAATGATATTCCAAATTTCTGTAACTGTAAAAGCTAGGTCTAGTTTATGCTGCAGAGACAGAATGATATGACTTTGGACGGTTAAAGAGGACTTACAATAGCTTCGAAAAGTACGGAAACGCTTTGCTTTGTTTCCAATCTCTAGTTTAAAATGGCGGGGTAATTTTCCTTACAAAAATAGACATAAAAAATTTAAAATAACGCACGATAGATCTATAACTTTTTAAAAATATTATTTATGATTTCCAGAAATTGCATTGGCCAGGCCTGAATTTCACCAATAAAACTTAAATCTAGACTTAATTTTAAGTTTAGAATCCAATGATCAGATGGCTAGACTAAATTTAAGGTTTATGTTGTGAAACAGAGTCCAGACCCTTATTAATTTCTTTCGTTTACAACTATCGGAAAGCCGTCGGCCCTTTACGTCGCATACTAGAAAAATAAATTGGATGTAAATGGTGGCTATTTTGAACTGCCCTCAAGCCCCTGGTTCTATTACGTCATAATAACTTCAATGACGTCACAACGACTTGATGACGTGTCATCACTAATAGCAATGTTAGCTATAATTTAATGCTATTGAAACCAATTTTGGTGGAGGGAGCATTTTTTCATTTAAAATCTGCTGGAATAATATTATAAATTAAAAGTGCAGGTATTTCATTAATGGTTGAAACTTCATCGAATGTTGTTTCTAACACCTATCATTTTATGAAGATTTATTATTATTCGCACATCTAGCCGGATGTTCGCTTGACAAAAACTTACCAATTTTGGACACGGAAAAGTATCATTAAAATTACCTCCGAACCCCATACTTCTCGCAGTTTGCTCCTAGTCTCTTTCAAATAGTTAAAGTTAGTCTACTTGCATCGGAATGTCCGATTGTGGTTCATTCGGATCACCTCTGGGTTTTCTGCAGAGTCCGATATCCATCCTCAGACGTGATTGTAGTGAAATGGATAAAAAGTTCGTGCAAATGTTCGCTGGTACCCGGCTTACATTGGCAAGCCAATATCATTAAGCAAGTAGCTAGTAAAATCCGTGTCTCTAAATTGGTTAGGCACTGACGAAATTCGCACAACAATGACGTCATTTCCATAACAGCAATTTTTTTTTTTTAAATTTTCCCTGAAACCTAGGCATCAGCGGAACCCATTGCAAGCTAGTCGCGTTCAACCACACTCTCGCGTGGCTCTGTGAGAACTCCGCCATATTTTACCAGACCCTCATATGGCTGAGATCTCACGGAACCATGCGAGAGTCTGGTTGAAAAGACTGATTGCCATACTCATTTGACGTGCTAGTTGGATAAAACAACCAGAGTAAGCGCGAGTGTGACTAATTGGAAGCTAAAAGACGCCATGTTTGTTTACATTGAACATTGTAACTCATGTACACCTAAGAAGTACGGTGTACTATAGAAGAAGAACAAAAATGCTGTGAATGACGGTACTTAATTCACCATAAACTGTGAAAAAATAAAATTAAAAGTTCAGTCGATCAAAGATTTAAATAATTCTGAGAGAGAGAGAGAGAGAGAGAGAGAGAGAGAGAGAGAGAGAGAGAGAGAGAGTCCAGAACCCTGACATTCCATTCTTTTCCTCAAGTTACATTCAACAAGCTGACCTACATTTTTAACGTTTAAAACATCTAACAAGGTCATGACAATTCGATTATTAAAGAGGGATCGAATACGTAAGCTTCGCCTCGCGTTTAAAGGTCTATTTCTATACAGTCGAGTAGGTATACCCTTCCATTTTTCTGAAGAAAACAAAATATACCATACAATACACGATTACAACAAACCTTGACAACACGATAGCTCCGTTATTTTGAGCATGTAAATAAATTTAAATTTCAGTTAGAAGTGTTATTTGTAGCAAACGACGGCAAACGAGGAAAGTCATGTACAAGTCGGTCATTTTTTAAAGTGGTTGCGGGTAACTTCTGCAACGCATTGTGGATAAACTGGTAAAATTTTACTATTTGACTAGGTCATCCCTTTTATCAATACAAATTTGTGCAAAATGATAACCTAATACCAGCCATTCCCATAATACCTTGCAGAAAATTACCCTCAATGATAAATTTGTACAGTTGGCGCCAAAATCGTACTATAATTTCCGTTGGGTAGGCCGTCGTCTGCTAAAAGTCATACTTCTATTACTGAAATTGAAATTCATTTACCTGTCCAAAATAACTGAGCGCTCATGTTGTCAAGATTTGAAGTTGTCGTTTTAATTTGGTGTAGTAGTTTTCTTTTAAAATTGTAAATGATATGCCTACACGACCGTGTAGAAATAGAATTTAGAAGTCGCATTTTCATGTTTTGTATAAAAAATATGACCATAGGAAAAAATTATAGAAGTACATATTCTTTTCAGTTCCATTTTCAATTTAAATAAAGATTTTTTTTTTAGATTTTAAGTGTAACAACTTTAGCTGATTCCCTCTTTTAAAAAAGTGGAATTTGCCTTGTTGGTTGTGGGAAATCTGGACGAAAAAAAATCAGCTGAAGTTTATGTTGTGATTCATAGAGAAGTGCTGGGCCTGATTTGGTAAGGAAGTCAAGGTCAATAACCCCGATAAGGCATAGAAATAAATCGAAGTCTAGGTAAAAATAAAAAATAGGTAAATAAAAACGGGGAAATCTACCTGGTTGTTTCTTTCTTAAAGAAAATAGTAAGTCTAACCGAGGTTAATGATTTAGGTTACAGCCTGGCAATCTCTCTCTCTCCAATCAATCTCTCTCTCTCTCTCTCTCTCTCTCTCTCTCTCTCTCTCTCTCTCTCTCTCTCTCTCTCTCTCTCTCTCTCCATTTAATTAATCAAACTGAATTTCATGCATCAATTTGATTTGCCATTCGATCAAACTACTCGTGTTGGAATTTTTGATTCGCCATTTCATCTGATCATTTATGTCAGATTTTTTTTAAAATTCAACAATTACTTCGTTTTTTAAAGAAACCATTCTTTATTCATGCAGATTGTTTTTATCAGCTTAAATCAATACAAATTAATGATTTCATACAGTATCGTCCCTTAAGGCGTTTTGACGCACCGTTATTTCGAGGTATTGTCATAAACTTCCGGCTATCGATGTAGCGCATCTTTCAATTCCATCATGACAACAACGTTTTTCAACATTGATTCACGTAGACAGAAAAGAAAAAAACATTGGAAAATCCTATCATTAATAGTTGTGAACTGAATCAAAGATACATTGGATGAAAATGACCCCGTTTGACTAATTCTCTTTTTTTCCAAACAATAAATCTTTATTTAAAAATTCCTTACTACTGATGAGGCGAATCAATTCCCCGCCATAAAAGTCATTCATTCAGCTACTGAGCATAAGAGAGCAGCGTAACTCACAGTGGACTGCACCAGTAACACTGTTTAGAATGAGATACTGCATTATAAAATTTCATGTGTAGTTGTCGACGCTGTATATTCGTTATCCAAGGGTCGTCAATCCATTTTGCTCCACATTGACGCGGAACGAAGTAGATCGACGCCCTTTGACTACCGAAGATGTCGTCACTAACGTCCTTTGGTGGATCTTTATTACAATTTGTGCATATTTACAAGAAAAAAACATACTTTTACCATATTTTTCATAGTCAATTTACTGTTCTCTAAATTTTTCTTATTTCTATCAGGGTATTACTCATTTTTATCTGATGGTACATTAGTGATTTGAATTGAACAATACTTCTTTCTAAATTTCCTCAAAGTTGCCTTCATAATCACCCATATTTAAAAGGAGCATTTAGACGTACATTGGTTGAGATGAAGTTTTGCTTCCACAACTGATTTATACATAGGTGTGTACGGGCACGAGGAAGGCATTTGAAACGTCTCTCTTACCTGTGCAGGTGTATACTATGGTTGTTAAAAGTAATTTTAGTGGTCTTCGCGCCAGGCATCACAAGTCACAAAAATAGCAGAGATGTTGGTATCTTTTTCTAGCTATGATGTCGACGGCCTCATCAACAATTTTATGCTGTGTGTGTGTGTGTGTGTGTGTGTGTGTGTGTGTGTGTCATAGAGCGGTTCACGGGCAAACAAACAATATTATTCCGTGTAATCCTTATTATATACTGAATTCAAATATATACAATTTATCTAATTTGTTTGCAGTATTGCAAATCAATAGGAATTATGAAGCAATATTTTAATCTGCAAACAGTTTATTATTTTTTGTTAAGAAACAAAGGAAAACCAGGTCCAAAATCCGAATCAAACGGACTGTACATGTTTTACTCCAGGTTCAGGCGCGATGACACGAGAAAGGCTGACGAAAGCGCTTCTAGAGAATTATGTAAAAAGCGTGAAACCGGAACCTTCCAACGGCTCCCGTTTCAACGTCACCGTCGGACTTACACTAGTTAATCTTGACGACGTGGTAAGTACTAGTATTTATCTTTCCATAGGATAAATCCCACAACAACTGTTGCCAGCACCGCCACTATCACTACTACTACTACTGCTGTTGTTGCTGTCGCTACCACCATTATTACCAGCATTTTCTACTACCGTTGCTAATACTAGTATATTATTTCTACTACTTCAATAGCCACTACCATCATCACCAACACTACAAATATTGTTGCTGCTGCAACTAGTGGTTACGTGTTATTTATATAATTCGAAAACCATTATTCTTGTTTACTATCCAACCACAAACTGACGGTGAAGTTAATGAGTTAAGTGGGTGATTCTGTCATATAGAATTGGGTTGTCCCTGAGATGACACACAAAACTCATGATTAAATACAATCAATGTGAAAAGCACAACAAATTATGTGCAGCACGTGCGGTGACGTGGACAGTAAATATAAGTTTCCATGTTAGGTGTGATCGCCGATGTTAGGCATCATCGCTGATATTAGTTGTGATCGCCGATGACCAAGTAAATGGATGGATGAAACAGGTCAGCTGTGAAGCCGGCTGTCATGAGTTCCAGTCCAAACGGCGGAGAGTTATTCTTTTTCCCCGAGACCTCATTTAAAAGTCGAGTTTCAAGATCATCACGAACAATAACAATGGCAGCAACAGCAAAACCTTTGGTTCTTACAACCATGAGTGGCTGCAGGTAATATAAATAATAAAACGTAATAAGAAATAATATTCTACATGGATTGCTCTATCGTTTCACATACATAGTAATTTGGTGTGTACATTAGTAATTATAAAATGAACTTGTTATCCATTATCCGGTGAAATCTACACGGACCAATATCTACACAATATAGACTAGCTCTTATGACCGTTCACCTCGCCATCATTTCGTGGTTAAATAGTTCCGATGAACTTTACGTACATGCATTTATTTTCGTTTCCCAGGATGACGATGACAGGGTGATTGAAACTCATTCATACATTGATCAGACGTGGATGGACGGAAGATTAGCTTGGGAGCCTTCCGACTTTGATGACGTACGAGTGCTGCATATGCCAGCGGACTCAATATGGATTCCAGATATTGTTTTGTTCAACAAGTAAGTTCTTTTCACCAGCGTAAAGAACGTTACATCATTCATAAGTTACTTTGACGTCATGATGTCGATTTATCTAATCTTATGTCATATTATTTGGCATTATGTTATTTAAATTATTGTCGAAACGTGAATTCGTCTTGGGAAATGACGTCATAATTTGTGCTATTATCAAACCACCTACATTTTTGCAAGAACGTAGTGATGTAATTTGTCATCTCACAAATACAATATTGTATTCATTTTCATATCTTTGATATAAATTATAATTAATAACAACATGAATTCGTTTAAATCTTCTGCTTTTCTGCCCCATAAGTCTGTCATAAGATAGAATTCTTTCAGTTTCATAGTTTGGAACTCAATTGTATCACGTGACGTCCTGTCATATGATTGGTATAACATGATGCCGTATCTTGTCTTCACGTGACAACAGTGTTTTATTATTATTATTTTTTATTTAAACATAATTTATTGGTAAGAAGATCACAATTATGCGATAGATTTAATCACATGATCAATGAAAACGGAACACCTCGCGGCTTTTCTACCAAAATCTACCTCTGAAAAACACTTCGATGGAGTGATGCGGCGTAAAAAGCGTGAAATCACCGGAAAATGGTGGAGAACTCGGTCACAAACTAAAGTATGCTTGTCAAAATAGAACCATGTCGAACTCATTATGATACCTTTATGGAAGTATTTGCACAAGTTCAGTAAAAGAAAGTTCTCTAATGAGTTCATACTTGGAAAAAAAAAGAAAGAAAATTGCCAATGTTTAGGACAAAAATCATTTCAGTCGAGTCGTCGTAATAAGCGCAATGATGGTGACGTTATTTTTGTAAACAAGGTACATGTATATCAAATGGTGGCTACTGTAGTATTTTCTAGGTGTTTTTCCAAACATTTGCGGAAAGGCCTAAGATTGTTCCGATTGATAATAAATGGAATGGTCTTTCTTTTGGAACATAGTAACATTCGATTGTTTCAATAGTTTGTTCGACAAGACAATCAAAAGATAAAATTAAAATTGTATTTATCACAGAACCTTGAGGCTTAGTCACCAAACAAGGGCAAGCATTGAAACGTAACTTTAATGCTTACGCGTACTATTTGTGACTAAACTTCCAGGTCATGTGGTATGTATGTATGTATGTATGTATGTATGTATGTATGTATGTATGTATGTATGTATGTATGTATGTATGTATGTATGTATGTATGTATGTATGTATGTATGTATGTATGTGGTTTAACGGCACCTCAGCACAATCCTGGCTATATAATGCCAAGTAAGCTTAGGTGTCCCCAAAAAGGCTGACGAAACAAAGATAAAGGCAAAAAATGGTAAAATATTTAAAGTCATATTTAAAACAAAAATATAAACCGAACTCTTTTAAAAAAGTTCAAGACCTTCTCAGCAGTAATATCATCACAGGACGCACCCCAGGAGCAAAAAGTTGCCTCCATTAGGAGCCTCTTACGACATGTAGCAGGGCGCATCTGCCCCATTCTACATCCCCGAGTCCACAAGGGGAGAGTGGGCGCTTGATTCATAACTTTAATATTAAATACTTACTCATTTAATATCCCTAAAAAGCAGACATCAAGTATTTAAACCGGTATGCCCAAAACTTTTAAACTGCATTATTATTATTCATCTGGGCGATCGCGCGTACGGTCAAAGTTCGTGTCTTCTGACGTGTCCGGTTAATGGTTTTTTATATTAATTTGTAAGCAGAACATCTAAGTTGATAAAATTCATCTCTCGGCCAAGCTCGACAGATATCGATCATCTACAACATAACACATATATAATTAGAGCACTCACCAATCCAATTCCTCCCAGCTAGGTGAAAATGTTTACGTAATCTCATTTGGGCTCTATGTATTTCAATGGGACAAGCCAAATGGACAGTTGACCATGTTTCGTCTCGGTATTTGATTTTATTATTTGGCTATTTTTGCTGTCCGAATATTTAACCGGGGCAGATGAAACATGGTTTACTCAAAAAGGGGCCCTGTGGGACACTTATATAGATAGCACTTCATAATATATATAATTTCAAATCTTTAAAACTGAGAAAATTTTCGTTCAATTTAAATGAGACTTTTATGACTTACTTTAAAGTCATCTGTCAATCACCTTGATTTTTTTCAAGATGAAAAACGCCGATTTTCATCACTTGGTTATGGAAATTAGCAGGAGGAGCATTTACTCTTTTTCTGAGAAGTTGATTGGTTCACAATCATGCGGCTAAATACTGTACATCAAAATTATTTCACAAGCATAACATATTAGTGAATTTAGCCCTGTAATCACAAAAATATTTTCACGGTAAATATTATGATGCAGGATACAATACATTGAGGCCATCATTTATTATAGAATATACATTAAATTTTTAAAGTATTTTTTATAAGAAAAACTGATATTCTCAATTAAGTTTACCAATACCCATTCAACCGTGTAGCCAGGGCTGGTGTGACAAGTTTTATTGCACTTCTTGGCCTACATTTCTTTCGAATTTGATAATAAATCATACAACTCTCGTCTTTTTCTTAGTTACCATCTTTAACATTTTTCTTGTTTGGATTGGAGGAGATACTTCCAAGTATTATGACGAACTGAAACTCTTGTTTGTATATTTCTGTGCATATCTTGAAGCTTTCTCACTTTCTGTCATAACATTTCGCCCACATTCTATGTAACTCACGTGCCATTTTTAGTGCATGAAAAACACGAGTAGTCTTGTTAATCCGATTGGTTGTTTCCTCTCTGATTTTAAGCAATCATTTTGGCGAGGCTATAGAAAGTTATAGAACTTTATCTAATCGTTTTGCCTTTAATAATTTACTATTCATGGCTGGGTTTAAACTTAGGTCATTGTCATAATCATGACTTTGATTGCCGTAGTTCTTATCTAGTATGATTTATCTTCTCTCTGCTTTCAGTGCCGGAGACGACTATAAGCCAATGATAGACATGACAGCCATAGTGTACAGTGATGGAACCGTCAATTATATACCACCATACCATCTCAAGAGTTTTTGCGACACAGACAAACAACCGACTGGAGTTTTCACCAAAATGAATCTTCTCCGCTACAATGAACTCGTCTGCAAACTAAGGTTCGGGTCTTGGACGTACGATGGACACGAAATAAGTCTTGCGAGCCGTTCATCGCAGATAGACTTGTCAGAATTTAGACGGTTCCCTGCTGATAAATTTCAAGTGAAAAGCACAAGCGTGCAAGTGGATCAAAAGTTTTACGCATGCTGCACTGAGCCCTACGAGACCGCCATATTTACCATCGTTCTGAGCAACAATCCAAAGTACTACCATGACAGCGCACCAATAAGCGCAGAGGACATCGTCGAAGCACAAGCGCGTGCCCAAGCACAAGCACAAGGTTATCCTCGTCACTATTCAAGCCGCGATGACAGTCCAGAGGTTGGTGATTATCATCACCGAAGCGTGGAGGATAGATTCGATTGATTTTGATGAAACAGAAAGCATTTGCAACTTCTAATTTTCAGGTTCGATTCCAAACATATGCATTTTCAACAGCTACTGCTTCGCCAATACAATTTCAAAGTTTTTCTATTATTTGATGGAGTTTGTCAAACAATCAGACTCCTATAAATGCTATTCAGTTGATCAAAGCTTTGTTCTTTTACATGTCTATCTAGTACACACGGCATCTCTAATAGTCGTTGTTTCCTTAAGATAGAAAATCTTAGCTTCTGTAAATAAAAGAGAATTCACGGAAACCATGAGAACCATGCCTGATCTAGACAAGAACGTATAAATTCTCTCTCTCTCTCTCTCTCTCTCTCCAAATAAGATATGCCTTTTTTAATTACTGAAGCACGTTAAAATGCACTGAAATTACACCGTCTTGTTTGTTTATGCATAATTTTGAAACACAATGCTCTGTGTGCAATATGTTCGGAAAGTGTGATAGATATTATTAAAATAAGAGTGGCATGAACATTTTTTGGGCTCTAATAGCAACTGGAATGAAAAAGAAATTATAAAATATTACTTCCTTTAGGGACAAATATCATGCCTTTTTGTACATGAAACATTAACACATTCTGACAGTACCGTCGGTACTCGCTTATAAGTTGGGTGCAACTGCAAACTGCATAGACCCAGATTTGCCGTCGCATAATGCGCCGGAAGATCTGGATTTATGCCGTTTGTTAGGAGTAATCAGTAGAACAAACAAAATTAACCCTGGTCTGCTGGCGAATTATGCGACAGCAGATCATGGTCTATGTTGTTTGCAGTTGGACTCGACTTGTAAGCGATTATATACGGTTGTCCCAAAAATACTCATGAAGCAACTGTTAAAAATATGCATAATCAAAACACCTAGAGAAAAAGAAAAGACAATACACAAAAAAGAAGTTGGCTCGTTTGATAAGTTTGTTTGGTTTTATTTGGTGTCTTACGGCACAGCAACACATGAAGGTTATTTAGTGCCGAGGCAATTGGAGTAAAAAAAGTGCCTTGCTCAGGGACACATCACGGTAGTTAACAAAGCTAGATACTATGGTAGGATTCGAACCCGCACCATTTCTGTCACGAGTCCAGTACGCTAACCGTTGAGCTTCTCCAGCTTGATAGGGATATGTCAAGGCATATGCTTATTTATCACATACTGTCCACCATTATCAGCGTAATGACGTTATGTCAAAATTCGGTCTACTGGCTACGGTGTAATAACCCCACACTGCAATATCATTGAGTAATGGTAAGTCCTTAGTTTTCATGATCAATAGAATCTGAAAATCGTTTCCAATCAGCAATAAATCTATGATTATCATTGAATAATACAGTATACCACGGTGGTGTAGCAAGAAATTCTGGGCACAGCGTAAAACTTAATTCTGGGGCCCCCTACCAATAAAAAATGTTGTTTGATGGGAATTTTGGCCCCCACCCCACCAGCCGTAGTTGCAGGGGTTTCTTGGCCGGTTGCTACGCCATTCGTATACCACTCTCTGCAAGCAGTGAAGTATACTATTATGCACATGTTTTAATTAAATTCATATGAACTGAACACAGTGTAAGATCCCCATTGTATTACTTTGACAAAGATATATACTTTGGGGCAATTTAGGGCATATAAGGGACTGATTTTGTAATAATTTAAAGACAGCCAGCTACCATGAATGGGTGGGGGTATACTCTGGTATTTTTTTCCCCTCCAAAACTAAGTTTGTAGTTCTAATATAAGTTCTACCAAATGGTAAGAATTAGTCGTTGAAAATACGAACCTTTATATTGGAGTTTGCAATGCACCGCCGACGCGCGTTGAAAAGGCCTATTGTTTAACCATGTAAAGGAAGCTCAAATACATTTCTTATAGTGATTGCAAGTATGAAAAAATGAACTAGGTCAACCTGGACACTTTTAGTATGTATGTTTGTTTTATTTGCATTTACGGCACATCGACTCATGAAAGGTTATTTAGTGATGACGCAATGGTAGTAAAGTACCTTGCCCCGAGACACACAATGGCAGCCATCCCAGACTAGTCTTGGCCGGATTGGAATCCGCAACCCATTCATTGTGAGTCTGGCACACTAACCGCTGATAAATCGCGGATTGAGTTAACTATGTATGTAAGGTCTCACTGGATGGTTTCGTATTTTTATCCCACCACACCTCCATCTCTATTTGAAGGTAGAGGGCATGAGCCTAATAAGCATAAGCCTTGTGTTTATAAATTCGCACTGAAACTAAATCTGTAATTTGGTTTACATTTACTTTGATTGAGGCTTTACAATGGATTGGTTGTGTTTGGTCACTACCTTTGACAGTTAAACTATCACAGGAAATCAAATGTGTAACTTGGGCTTTAAATGAACGGCCAACTTGGCTTACGTGTTTTTATGTATATGTCTGCTAAATATGTAAATATCTCAAAATCGAGATGGTTCATGGGTAATGAGTAGCATGCCATTTATTATTATAACAGTGAACTTCAATCATGCAAGAGCCCATATTGTTTCTTTAAACCGCCTTGTCGTCGGAGGTGTTCAAAATAGGCCTTGACTGTCGGAAATTACCACTATAAAATAGAATTGGGGTAGTGTTGGTTCCGGGTAAAAACTCTCAGTTGTACAAAGTATTAACCTGAATATCTTAATCAAAATCTTACAAGCATACTTTCCGCAAATCAATAATTGCTTACTTTTTATTTCTGTCTTTAATGCAGAATTATTCCTATTTTACTGTAATCTGTAATCGTTTGATGAAAGTTCACCAAAAAACTGTCTAGTGAGACTTTAGGTTCACATTTCTCCATTTCTCTTTAACATATTTGCCAACAACTTATACAAAGTACTCTGTAGAGATCAAGTTGTAGCGTAGCGTGGCCTTGGGGTAGAGAACTTAGAGAAAGCTACTTATTATGCATGCTTCACATATGCTAAAACCCGGTATCGAACCCATTTTGTGTTTTCCTTTTTGGACCTGTTATTGCTCATCTTTTTGTGCATTAAACACTTTGCACGGGATCATAGACATAAAGAGAGAGATTCTATCGTATCTATCCCACTGTCCACCTAGCCATCTTTGTGTGTGTGTGTGTGTGTGTGTGTGTGTGTGTAATAGACATTTTAAAAGAATACTTTTGTCATGATGACAGTTGGGACTGTGGAGAACAACTACACAAAATTTAGCTAGTCCAAATAAGGAAAGTTTAAAAAAGCAATGTAAACTAAACCAAACAAAAACTATCATATTTAATGAGCTGTATTGCACTTGCTGGAAGGGCTAAAACATATTGTATTTTTTTAAATTTTTATTTTGCAAACCCTTCATACACAATCTAAATTTCAAATCCGACAATAGATCAGATTGTCTGGTTGTTTTTATACACCCACATTTATTTAAATTATGCTTTAAGATGTGCGTTATTAATGGAAATAATCTATAAATAATTGAAGACAGAAAAGTTAAAATATATAAAGATGTATTGTTGCCAAACTTTCTACCAGCCTGTCTACCTACCTACCTAATTCCCTTCTAACCTACCAATGAACCTATTTTCGCTCTTTATCTGCCTAGTTACCTAACTCCTTATCTACGTCACTTCTTACCTACATAATCACATACCCGTTAGTTTGAATCACTTTCTTATTAGACAGAGTTACAAAATTCTAGTCATAAGATAAACAAAATATTTAAATGGTTAATATTTCTCCAAATATTTATTTACTTTGCATGAATTTGAAAGCAAATAAGAAGCTTCTTGATTAATGATAATGCGATTAAAACTTTTTTTCTGAAAGCTCGCAGGCATAAGAATAAACTCAAAAAAGGGAGATGATATTTGAGGCCAGCTAATTTCAGTGACCATGTCGAGTTTCAATGAACCTTTTGGTTTTGCCATTATGCATGTTTTCTCAGTGACCGCAGGCATACTAATAAACTCAAAGAAGGGAGGTGATATTTGAGGCCAGCTGCTTTCATTGACCATGTCGAGTTTCAGTGAACCTTTTGGTTTTGCCATTATGCATGTTTTCTCAGTGACCGCAGGCATACGAATAAACTCCAAGAAGGTACATGACATTTGAGTCCAGCTACTTTCATTGACTGCGTCAAACTTTACTGAACCTTTTGGTTTTGTCATCGGTCATGTTTTGTTTGCTTTTTTTTTTTTTTTTTTTTTTTTTGGGGGGGGGGGGATATTTTCAGTGACCGAACCAGTATTTGCGTTTTGAAGTGCTTGCTTTTCTTTGGAAAAAAAAAGTCGGGCGGAGTATATAAACAGAGGACGGCATAAACTGATTCACGGAAAACAGCAAGAAATTACCAGAATAATTTAATTTGATAAATTATTTGAAGAAGCATGAAGATGAGTTTGGTATATGTGTTCTAATATTATGTATTATTTCTGTTTGTCTTTATGTAATTGATTAAATTGTTATATTTCATGTACGGGGGCTCGTGTTATTCTGTTCTATATCTCTGCTCAGATCTCTATTTATTCCATCTTTAAATTTCATAATTTATTTTATTATTTATTCGATCCGGGCAATAACACCGAGGTCGATCATCCTCTAGATAACGATAACCAACCAAATCGTACATCTTGTTGCGAGAGGTGCGTTACAATATATATATATATATATATATATATATATATATATATATATATATATATATATATATATATATATATTACGATTCTGAATTGCCAGACTTTTGATGTATGTATGTTTTAGTTTAACGGCACGTCAGCACAATAATGGCTATATGGCCAATTTAAAGTAAAGTTCTAAAAATGTAAATAAGAAGAATTGCACAAAACCTTTAGGGAGATAAACCCTTCCAAATAAATGTTAAGATGAAGTACAACATTATAAAATATAAAATGTTAAGATGTTAAAATTCTGCGAAAAGTGTTTAAAATAAAAGCTAAAGGTAAAATCGTTAAAACATATAGTAAAAATTTGTAATATAAACCGCTTCCCTCAAAAAGTCCGAGATTTTCTCTGTCGGTACATCGTCTAAATGTTTCTTCATTGAGTTCACATCAAAATACTTCTGTCTCACTGAGTGACATACTCGACAAGAATGTGTTCCACTGTCAGTGGACATTGGCTGGGTGTGCCCTCTGGTCAAGGTTGGCCAGCCCGGGTCGGCTGCTTCGGTGTGTCCTTGGGAAAGGAGCTTTTAATTACTAGCTTTTGTCATATGAAATCGACCTTTCATAGAATGCACTAAAAAATTTTATAAAACGCCGTTCTACTGGGGTTTGTGTGTGTGTGTGTGTGTGTGTTTCTCTTAACGCAAATATTTATGTTTAGTAAATTTCTAAAGATATCCATTCCCTTACTACATGTATGCGTTTACAGTTACAGAAAATGTTTCAAAAGTTTATTTTTCTCCCCATCTAACCTGTTTATTTTAGATATATATCATATGTTCCCTTCTGTATATCACAGGCATGTATATAGATTTTGTTTACGGGGTACAAAAGTTGCAAAACAATAGCATCAAACAAACAAACAAAATTGATTCCCTGTAAATTTTAAGCTTATTCAAGCTATGGCACCAGACGTGAAGATTTGGGAGTATAAAAGTGAATATAATTCTGTAACTGTAATGCACAAAGAAAACTATACATGCGTGTTAAAAAGGAAAAGGCTTCTAAAGAAGTAATTGTCACAGAAATAAATGAAAATCCAGGGGTTAAGGCAAACACGCTAGTAAATGACAAAATGGTCAAGTTAATGTCATGAGATGATTTTACATGGGCGGAGGTTGAGGAAGTTGCAGAACGTTTTGTGGATGTAAAAAGAATGCACAATGCCAGGGACAAAATAACGAAGGTCAAGAATCCGTTTCGTGAAAAGATTGAAGCCCTTGCAGTATGCAATCAAACATTGCCACGAAAAACACAAATGCCTCATTTTTCGTGTGAACAACAGAGCCCTGAATGGACAGCCGTTCTATGTTTTAAGTAAAGTTAGGAAATAGCAAAATTGGCTATATCCATGAACAGAGATGGACAGGATGTCTTGAAAGAAGAATTTGTGCACGTAGATGGAAAGGACAGCAGATGTAAATTGTTCAAAAATTTGGTATTCGTATCTAAAAGAGAAGAAGATAACTGTCCACTGAACATTATACTTCAGAAAGACATTAACAGGCATATGTTCATGCAAAAGTCGTGGAACTGCATCAACTTAAACAGATCATATAAAGAGAAATTGGCCAAGCATTAGCGGAGATTCTGATCTAATTTCACTTAACTATTCTCTGCTGGCACGATCCTTATAAGTTTATAACAAAGGAGTTTATTACTCTGAAAGAGGGCAGAAACTGTTTACCTCATAAGCGGCTGTTACACACCTCTTGTAACAGGTGTACGATATGGTTGGTTATCGTTATCCAGAGGACGATCGGCCTCGATGTTATTGCCCGGATCGAGTAAATAATAAAATAAATATGAAATTTTATAGATGGGATAAATAGAGATCTAAGCAGAGATACAGAACAGAATAACACGAGCCCCCGTACATGAAATATAACAATTTAATCAATTATATAAAACAAAATGAAATAGTAATTAACATTTGAAAGATACACTTCTTTTAGAAATCAATTACCGAATTTCAACAAAATATGTAATTAGCCGATCTGTTTTATCGATAAGACTCAGTTCATCATGGAATCGAGTGAAACACTCGAATAAATTCCCCAGCATGCCTGCATAACCTTGTTATTGCTAGTCACTCCGAATTCCTCGTTGCTGACAGGTCAGGGTTGATGTTCTCCTCTTTTGCTTCTCTCCCCTCTCTCCTTCATCCAGCCTCTTTCGGTCCTCAAACTTAGTATGGCATGCCTCTTCTCTCTACCATCTAAGTGGATACATATATGTGGAGCTATTTTCCCCTTGTAATTTCGTCTTATTCTGTTCGGAGTCAAGATTCTTCCGGCCTTTCGCATGAAAACTTGGACTTATTAAATTTTGCGATGTGGAATATTTAAAACGTGAAGTTTCGTTTGGGAAACACACCCCTCCTCATAAATCTGATTAATTGTTACTTGCCAATATAATGCGCTCTACGGAAATACATCGACAGAAATTTGCACCCTTACAGCGGCTTTGCTACCTTTAAAGGTGTGTAATATCATGTTCATGCATACCTTTTTTCCAGTGCTATTGCTCTTGTATCCTTGCAGGATTAATTGAAGCAATGGAAAGAGGTGTGGTGATGGTGATGGGTGAGTGTAGCGGATAATTTTATCCTGCAATAAAACGTCTAATGGAAATACGAAAATATAAAGGAATTATATATGTGTAGCGGAATGTTATGAGTTTTATGTATCTTCTGATGATAAGGAGTTTTGGAGATTTTACCTTTCCAAATTTTACGACCTGTATTGAATGGCCTTTCTAATTTCAAACAAATATCCATAATTAGCACCCCCACCCGGACTGCCCCACCACTAAAAATGGGGGTGGGGTTCTAATGCTTTAATTTTCTTTTGTTCAGTCTGTCTATCCGTAGATTGTCAAATTGGATAAATTGTCTTCTCTCGTTTTTTGAATTTGTTATTCAGCAGTACTTTCATCGATTTACCTCATAGCTGAATTTTAATATAATACCATTGTTCCATTTCTCACTCTCTGTACCACTCTTTTCCCTGGGTTACATACCTCGATATGGAGGCGAGGTCAATAAGCCGGACTCTTTTTGTTCAAGGTTTTCCATCACCTATACATGTATTTTAGCTACCATTTACTCAATTCAATTTATATCTGGAACATAATATTATGGCATCCTGAGAAAAGCCCCCTTCTCTCTCTATTCATATAGTTGATTAATAAAATATCTTCTATATTTGAATGGATGGTTTAGTAACATTATGTTCATATTATAAGATATTGTTCCCTGACCCAACCCAAACCAAAACCACCGGACCAGCCAGACTGTCCATGCCAAATTAACAGTTCCAAGTATTGCTTCAATATCATTTAATTCCTTCAGTGTGGCGGTAAAGTAGTAAACAGTTTAGTCTGAGTCCCATTGTGGGACTCTTTTTCTTGACTTAATGCTCATTTTTGCGTTTTTCAGTTTTTTTAACATTGTGAATACAGCATGTTCTGAAATCCATCAATAAATTTTAAATGCTATTCTTGGTTATTTTTAGTGCAATAAATACTTTCTCCAAATGTTTTTTGATTGATATCGACCATTTTAAATTGAGAAGAAGGGGGTGTGGTGGAGTGGGGGATGGTCTTAACTTTGCTACTTTCTTAATGCCCTAAGTGTAAGAAATGCTAAAGAAGAATTGGGGTCCAAGAAGAAATGTAATACTGTCAGAACTTTAAAACAGAAACATCGTTTTTTTTTTGCCGGGTTCACTGATCTTTTAAGACCAGTCAAACTCCTCAGAGACCTGAATGCAGTGCGGCACATGTTGTGCCCTCTCCCATTTAGCAAAAAAGACCGACGGGATTCCGCTTGTTGTACACAGTGGGGAGTTTGACCAGGCAATTCTTGCTTGGTACATTGTTCTTTTAA
Organism: Margaritifera margaritifera; assembly: GCA_029931535.1. NCBI lineage: Eukaryota > Metazoa > Mollusca > Bivalvia > Unionida > Margaritiferidae > Margaritifera > Margaritifera margaritifera. The sequence continues at coordinate 1,411,925 of JAQPZY010001682.1, forward strand.
CATCGCATTTGCGGGGTACACTTATCACGTATTATGTAAAGTAGTTTACTTAAGAAATAAACACAGACAAAAAGCACCTGTGTCTAATAAACCAAAGCTAATAAAGAGGATGCTAATAAATGAATTAGTTATGTTTGCTGACAATTTGGAATTTAAGTGTAACCTACCACTATTTTATGAATGAATACTTTTTGTGAGTGTTATTATGAGGTGCTGTAAAATATTCAAAGTGAGTAAACAAGTCCGGTAATTTAATTGACAATTAAAAAAGATTCCTAGGCAACGAATGGGTCAGTTTCTAAGGCAGAAAGGCGTGAAATTCCCAAATAGTGTTTTTACGCATTGGAGGGTCAAGAAATAATGTGTTTGGGGGGGGGGAGGGGGACGTAAATGAGTAGGCGATGGATTTCTGAAACGGAACCCTCGTTGGGGCCCATAGGGCGAAGCCCATGGAAGCTCCTGCATTTTAAGCGTTTCCAATGCATGATGTTAACCATCTAACTGTAAAGAAAACCTACTGTATGAAACGTTCCGGTTATTTGGCGCTCATTTTTAGAGTGGGTGTTGGAGGGGGCGCACCGGTTTACCCACCCACCCCCACCCCCGATCCACCCCTGTTTCCTGTTTCATTTATAAACCGATTGTTTCCCAAACTGTACTGGTCGATCACGGTTTCAAGTTCAAGGATGTTTAACAAATGTCAAGGTCCATTGCTTAAAAGCCTTTAACATAATTTAATGATTGTAAAAATAATCAAAGCGGTCAAAAACAGAAATAAGAACAAAGCAAAAAGATAAACGATGATATTTGTCCGTTTCCGTTAATTGAAGTTTGCAACTTGCATGGAAAGTTTCAGTGATTTTGTGAAATGGTGCCTTTTGCTACGCTAGTTGACATTTACAACAGATAAGTATGTTTATTAACATGAGGTAACATTTGATTGGTCAGTTACTAGCAGTGCACAGCAGACACAGGCGTCCAGTGCATAATCCGGTGTATCTCCCCATATGTTAATAGAACTCTTTGAAAGCCGAGAGGCAGCCTCGTTTAGAGTTGTTAGTTCAGTCTTTTTTGTGCTGCCCGTTGGCGAAAAAAGATTGTAAGTTATCAATAACAGTGCTTATTTGCTATCGCAAGGCTTAGAATGTTTATATTTTTGTTACTCTCCTCGAATTCCTTGTAAAATAATGTAAAAACAAGAGCATGCGATTCTACAAGAAAGTAGCAGATTTCAACTTGTTCCAAGGGAAGTGAGATTGCCACACGGGGAGTAGTTTGCGATATAATCGGAAAGGCGGGGAGCGTTGGAATAACTGGGTTTTTTTTGTTGTTTTTTGTTTTTTTTCCAGAATGGCCGTTTTACGACATCACTAAAATGAGCTAAAATGTTTTTTAACCTTTAGATTGTTAATTGAAAAATAAGAACAAATTTTTTTTTTTAAAGGAAACGAACATCTTCTGACAAACCGGTTTTATTGAATGTAAAATGTGTAGAAAATCCAATAATTACTTAAGTTTTACTTGTTAGCAGCCTTATAAGAGATAGGTTCTCGCTTTCTTTTTTTCAATCGATAATTTTACTGACGCATAGGACGTTACCATATTTGTAAGGTCTTCTGCTGTGAAAGCAGTAATAGTCCGTACCGTGACATTGTTTAGTCCATTCCGTTTATGAGACAAGCAGTCATTTAATTAAAATTACTCAAAGTCTTTTGTAGATTTTAGTAACTTTTGAGATCATTTGGTTATAATCTGATTTCATTATTAACAATACACGTTTTGGCGGTATGTTGATAAAATGTTGAGTTTACATAACGAATAGCTTACTATTTATTATTGCAGTAAGAAAAAGACGAGGAGTAGGTTGTACACATTTGAGAGCCTTATAAATCGCTTTCTCGTGTTATCTCCATAAGCTGAGTTCATCGTCATTATTTACTATATAGTTTAACATCGCTGTTCTTTCTGACTTGTATTGTCAACCATTCCAAAACAAATGTTATTGCAAGACGGAATTAACTTCCGGTGCTAATGAGACTGCAGATAACTATCATCCTCCATCTTGGTGAAAGGACGGAGTCTCGGTACTTTTTCCCATGAAGTAACGCGCCGTGAAGCTATCAACCAATCACTGTAGTTTATGGGAAGTTCGAAACTAGCCTTTCTGGGAATGACGTCACTGTTGTGCAAATTATGTCTCTGACCAACCAATCGGGAGACGCAGCTTTTACTAGTTACTGGCCCATGATATTAGCTTTCCAGTTAGACCGGATAACAGCGAACAGACCAATTTATTTATGTTATTCCGTGAATCAGTGGATTTTTCATACACTGATAGCTGTCACGCAAGAGAAACACGTTCGTATCCCACTATGAACTTGCTTTTTTCTTTATTTTTTTTTCCAAGTATGTACTATCTTACCTTGAATAAAGAAAGAAAATTATGTTACTATAGTATGGATCCGTTCCATTATGAATCGTACACCACCTTCGGTCTTCGAAAGTATTTACCTCGGCACATTTACTATCTAGCTGAGGATTATTTAATCCCTTTATACCTTATACAATTACAAACCAAACCTTGTTTCATCTGCACAAACTTTTTTAATTTGGACAAAAAAGTTGTTAACGGCGAGTGCAATGTTAAAGAAATGCTATTTATAGTACAAGGACAGCCTAATACACGTCATAAGGTGCATCATTGCGACGCGGATCTTGGCGCACGTAAAAATAAAAGTTGGTACATTTATACAGTATACAATGTGCACGATACCATCTGCTATAATCAGCAAAATTAAATTAAAGGGTACAAAACTGCAGTGAAAAAAATTACCTGAATCATAAAATATAATGTAAGTAGAATATAGACTTTATCATTTCTTTCTTAATTATATGCCCAACATTAAAAATAATGCAGTCTGAATAAAAATGGCTACATAATAATTTTTAAAAATCATAATTAGGTACATTTAAAATAGCAAGTAATTTAGACACTATTATTATTATTATTATTATTATTATTGATGTTATTGACAATACAAATAATTCCTAATATAAGTGTAAATGTCTGATAAACATATAGATCATTATCATTAAAATTATTTATTTTAAAATCTGAAATTATGATAAAAAAATATCAGCATTAGTATACAACATTATTTCTACTTTTATTGTGTTCATCATTGATGTGGGGAACAAATTTGTCATCTGAATATTTTAATTATTATCTTAGTTATTATTATTCAGCATGTATATGTATATTTTTTTGTGCTCTCTTCTATATTGCTACTACTACTACTAGTACTACTACTACTAATAATAATAATAATAATAATAATGTCTAAATTACTTGCTATTTTAATTGTACCTAATTATGATTTCTACAAAATTATTATAAAGCCATTTGTATGTGTTGATTGCAAACTGAAATTAAGTGACTACACAAATTTGGATAAAGCGTCTGTTACCGAACTTGACTGCAAACATGCCTTAGCCACAAAATTCACGTTTGAATGCAGACATGAACCAAATAACTAAGTAAAATCCTAACAGTTAAACTTACATTCATTACAGTCTTTAGTCTAAAGATGTTACACTTAAGTCTTTGGATCCCACCGCTCTGTTACGATTGCACCCCCATCCAACCATGTTCACTGTATCAATCCGTGCAAAAAATGTGTTAACGAAAATAACAAAATCATTTCAGTTTTCTTATGAAAATAGTCATTAATTTAACAAAATATACAATTTGAAGAATTATGTGTAGAAGATAAATTTGTAAAAAGTCATTGTCCTAAATTATTTCAAAATTTCCAAACTTCTTTTTATCGACGTAGTACTACAACCATTATCCTCATTGGCACAAAATGGGAAGAAAACAAAAATCGATGCAAGTCGACGGTTTTTGCTTTTATAAATATGTATTAAAAAGAAAATCGGCTTTTTGAGTAGATATAAGGAAATTTGTCGCTTGTAATTGGAAACATGTTGTATTGTAACTTGTGACTTTGCCAGTCATGACGATGCAATGTTTCCGATTTACTCGTGAAATATTTCCTTATATCAACTCAAGAAAACGTAGATATCCTCTATGCATCAGAGACGGACCGCATTTGACTTAGTGACGTAAAAACTATATATCCATCATGGCGACTCTCTTCGTCCATACTGTAGACTCTAATGTTTGCTATTAATCGGCCATATCTTTAAAACGGAATAGCAGATTTTAATAAAATGTTGTTATATATTTCTATTCCATTAGTATATTCATTCAAGACACATGAAAAAGTAGAGTTCGTTTCCCTTTAAAACAACGGCTTATTTACCTCTAATAACTATGATGTTATGTTCTTCATGTCGTTATACGACATACCGTAAAATGGTCTAAGGTCACCATGGCTTTCAGACTAACATATAGTTGCCACAAAAACCTGTCTCTGTGCAAACAGATTCAGGCAAGTTGTACATTTATTTACTAAACTGGCTCATAAGAAAATATTCTGGCCTGTGTCTTGTTGCCCCCGTTACTTTAGACCGAATTTCCCCTGTGTTAGACAGCGTTTTTTTTTTTTTAAATTTGGTCATTGCCATGAAAAACTCTGGCAATTTTAATGTTCCATTACATATGATTGTTGTGCATCACACTATGTCTTGGAAATGGACAGTAATCGCCAAATAATAAAACGATTTCAAAAGAAGAAGATACTCTTTTTACTGTTACCCATTTAAAATCCAACCTAGAGGGCTACATTTAGGGCTACATTTAGGGCTAGCGGATAATCGAATCCAACCTAGAGGGCTACATTTTTATCGCTAGCGAGATAATCGAATCCAACCTAGAGGGCTACATTTAGGGCTAGCGAGATAATCGAATCCAACCTAGAGGGCTACATTTAGGGCTAGCGAGATAATCGAATCCAACCTAGAGGGCTACATTTAGGGCTAACGCGATAATCGAATCCAACCTAGAGGGCTACATTTAGGGCTAACGCGATAATCGAATCCAACCTAGAGGGCTACATTTAGGGCTAACGCGATAATCGAATCCAACCTAGAGGGCTACATTTAGGGCTAGCGAGATAATCGAATCGAACCTCGAGGGCTACATTTAGGGCTAGCGCGATAATTGAATCCAACCTAGAGGGCTACATTTAGGGCTAACGAGATAATCGAATCCAACCTAGAGGGCTACATTTAGGGCTAGCGAGATAATCGAATCCAACCTAGAGGGCTACATTTAGGGCTAACGCGATAATCGAATCCAACCCTGAATGCTACATTTAGGGCTAACGCGATAATCGAATCCAACCCTGAGGGCTACATTTAGGGCTAGCACGATAATCGAATCCAACCTCGAGGGCTACATTTAGGGCTAGCGAGATAATCGAATACTCGATAGATCTGTCCATATACGTGGTAAAAATTATTATCGATACAACAATTTAGATAACGGATGTTTTAGGAAGACAAGCTCACGTGGTGTGATTAAAAGGGTAATTTAGTGCAATATAGGTTGTTTCAATGCACTGTCCTTCGAGACCGTTTTCTGCACTCTCAAAAAAGAAAAGAAAAAGGTTAGAAATCGCGTATAACAAGACAGATAATGGATACTGGTTTTTGGTCCGATTAGCCAGTCTTATGCATATCACAATGACTCACATCATGATAAAACTAGTTCGGTTCCTGTCCCCCCCCCCCTCTCTCTCTCTCTCTCTCTCTCCACCTTTTTTTTATGTCACCATAAATACTAGTATTTAATCTTGGATTAATTTCAATATGAACAAAGTTTTGATGAAAACAATATGAACAGACTTCTACCGTAAATTCAACTCCACAACTTGTGTTACTGAGAGGACGTATTATAGGTAACTAAGATTTTATATTCTCAAAATTAGCACCTGAGACTAAGATATAAGTTATAATGTCCCTGTTATCACTAAAGTAAAACTCGAGCTAAAAAGGTCCTGTTACTGGAAACGTTTGGATCACAAAACGTAAACTCAACTGAAATTCAACAAGCTCAAAAAGAAGTCGAAATGAAGAAACTGACAGAATGTTGGATTTGAATTTGAGTTAATGTATTTTAATTTAAAAGTTACTTGAATAGAGAATCACAGGTACCGAGAACATGTACCATATTAACATTGGGCGTGTTAGAATAGAAATCAAGTTGAAAATTAATTGATTCTAACTTTATTAAAATTAAATTTGTAGAATATTATTTTTGTTCAAACATTAAGCAAGAATTTCTTTTATACAAACAAACAAATCAAAAATTGCGAATACCAGTGCAGAACCTCTTCCTTAGAAGTAGCAGAGATTTCTTTTTGTCAAGAAAAACAGCATATGACATAAATTCATTACATTCGGAACATACACATCTCTTTCCGATGCGAGTCGAATAACTTCCAATCTGAGTTATATATGAATTCCAATGGCAGAAAGCAATTATATGTAAATTCAATCAGTAGAATTCGATAACTACATGATCGATACCCCAGTCATTTAAGAAATGGATTTGCACCTCAGCTGTTCCGAGTTCGAGTTCCATATTTTTCATGTGCAAGGGCGAGTAGACGTCCATCCTTTGTCAGTGATTGTTTAATAGCTACTCCAGTTGCTCAACCCAAGACTATTATTCGAAGCGATCACTGCAGCCTTCAAAATGTTTTTTTATTATTATAAAAATGTACGCAGCAGCATCTGACCAATCAGTGGTGGCTATATCCAATTCATTTCTTCTTTTTAAGTTGTAACCCGATGCTAACTTTTTTCGTTTTAATCCACTGACTAACGACCCTCCAGCATTTTTTCATCCTCAAATGTATCCTTAAATAGCGTGTTTAATGTATCTTAAATAGTATGTTAAATGTATCTTCAATAGCATGTCAAATGTATCTTAAATACCATGTCAAATGTATCTTAAATACTATGTAAAATGTACTAGTATCTTAAATATCATGTTAAATGTATCTTAAAAAGCATATTCAATGTATCTTAAATACCATGTTAACCTAGAATTTTTTATGTGTATTCAAAGAATATTTTATACTTTATATAATGAGACTAATGGATGATGAAACATGAGAAAATCGAACGTTTTCCACAGAAATTAGGACTCATGGTATTTATGTAAAGTGTTATAAATCAATTCGAGTCGAGACAGATGCAATGTATATTTTTAAAAGGCACTGGACTGATATGTTGTTTTATTTTGGCTTAAATTTTCCTTAGTTAGCCTTCTTCACATGCACAAAATGTACCTGTTTATTAGTAACATAATTCTAAATCGTTTTACCACTGTGGCGGTTTGAATATGCCCTTTACACTTGCTATTTTTAAGGACTCTTAAAATACATGATTTTCACTAAGACTCAATAATGTAACTTGGGTTTCTTCTTGGATTCTCTTAAGTTCTAAAATTGGTGGACTTTACGGGGAATCACGTGATATTACTTTTCTATAGTACTGAAACTGTGTAGTATCAGGAATTACAGTTGCTGACGTAGACTTTGGATACTATTTCCATTGTAACGTTGGTCGACAAGTCGATCGATCCAAGCACTAGGGAATTTATCATGATAAATAAACAACAACAACACTATCATCATCGTTTTCGTGGTCATCGTCATCATTGTGAGCAACACTACCACAACGAATACCACCACCACCACTACCATCAATATTATCATCAATACATCATCATCAAGGTTGTAAGAATTAAACAACTCATTTAACCAACGTATAGTTTTGAACTATATTGAATAACATTTATGTCAGTATATGTAGAGCAGGTATAATTTTTGAAATCACCTAATGCTGAGATTGATTTCATATTAACTGAAAGTACGGAGAATGACGATCACGTACTTGTCTTATTGTTGCCAAGCAAGGTTTTCTTATCTACTTGTCTTGAAACTCGTTTCAACTTGATACTTGCAACTTATACTTGATGCTGTTTTGATGAATTTTATCAAAAAAATCCTAGATATGTGTAATTGGGACAAACAGAGCTAGCATAACTCATTTCATTTTAATGGGTCAAACTTTGCTAGCATAGTGTCTTTAGGGGCAACTGATTTAATTTCTGCTGTACTCTTAAACTCATCATGTATGTTTGTATAATTTCCCGTTCATCTTTATTCTCCCTTTAATCCTGCGTACAGTCGCATGGTTCTTCTTTCGCCTGTGTTTGCAGATAGAAACAGAAACTGTCATCACTTACTTGGCGGAAACGGCGTCGGCGGCATCAACAACTTTGAGATTGTATTTAAAATTGTCCAAAAGTCCTACTGATATACATCTCGGCAAGATTGCATTGAGAAGTATAATGCTCCCTAGGCCAAGTTTTATCTGTTCTTGAATTTTGATTTGTATGATTTGACAATGTGCAAAATGTTAAGGTTCCTGAAAGTTCGCATACAAATAAAAAAAAATAAAAAAAAAACAAAAACACCCCCCCAAAAAAAAAAAACCCCAACCCAAAACCAAAAATATCCCCAAACCCCCCCCCCCAAAAAAAAAAAAACAAGAAAAACAAAAAAAACCCGGATAAATGGAGTGGACCTTGAGAAGTTTAATTGCTTTATATTTGGTTACAAGTACAGAAATAACCAAAATGAATCAGACAGGTTCCAATGATGCATCGTCGACAACGTTGACTCATAGACACGTGATAGTAGTGTGGAACATTTGATGTATGTCAGTCTACATGAAAATGAGGGTTTCTTTTTTTCTAATAGAGTACTATCAATAAACAGTTTCTCACACTATCATGTTTCTCTTAGTCAACAGAAATTGTTGATGCTGACTTCATCAACTGCGTAATGGTAATCTTACCATCTGATACAATATTGTTGATGCCAATCCACATTTTGCTGACAATTGCATTATAAAAAAAAGAGAATCTATGAGCCATGCCACACTGTTTATATTTTTGAATGTATTTTATCCACACTGATATGGATATTTTTCTAGTTTGGTCTATCTGTCCACATTGAAACCTGCCTTAGCGGAAACGTTCATAATAAGGACACACGCTCATGAAGGACAATATTTATGAGCCCCTTCGTTGCTAAATTCAATCTCTATACAAATGATACATATCTATCTATCGACAATTAAACCAGCCTTAACGGATACGTTCATATTACGGGCATCTCTATGAAGGATAACATTTATTAGTCCCACTTCACTTTTATATTAAACCTTTATACAAAGGATACCTAACTATCTGTCTATCATATTGGAAAAGTTCATATAAATACACTCATATCTGTCTATCACATTGGAAAAGTTCATATAAATACACTCATATCTGTCTATCACATTGGAAAAGTTCATATAAAATACACTCATATCTGTCTATCATATTGGAAAAGTTCATATAAAATACACTCATATCTGTCTATCATATTGGAAAAGTTCATATAAAATACACTCATATCTGTCTATCATATTGGAAAAGTTCATATAAAATACACTCACTCATGGATAATAACATGTATAAGCCCTTCTTTTGATTTCGCTCTAATATTCCACTTTTATACAAAGCCACCTGTCCACAAAGGACACAATTTTAATCCCATATGTATCTATCAATCTATCTACGGTATCTATGCAAAAGTCAGTATATGAGAAAACTGAGGGAAGTTTACGTTTTAGAATGGAGGGGGCATTTTTCGAACATAAGACTGCAGAGACAGAACATCTGACTTTACATTTTTCGGACACAAAGTTACAGAGACAAAACGTGTGGCTAGATATTTTTCGGACATAAGACTGCAGAGACAAAACATCTGGCTAGACAGTTTTCGGACATACGACTGCAGAGACAAAATATCTGACTGGACATTTAAGCACAAACTGGAGTCAAATATAATTTGAGAGTGGCACTGAGCACGTCTACTGGTCTAAAGAGAATGGAAGAAGGAGAAACAAAAATTCTGGACTAATCTTTGAGGAGCTGAAGTTAATCTTGAAATAGCACCGACGATGTAACTGCCACCGTAGTCCGGTGTCATTTTATAATTTCCTTATCGGACACTTCATTTCTCTTTTTGTTATTGTTGCAGTATTTGTGCTGGATCATTCTATGGATTTTATCGTATCGATCTTATTGTCCACTTATCCATCTATTTTTGTATCTACATACTCACATTTCCATATCTGCAAATTGCACACACACACACGCGCGCGCGCGAGCGCACGCATACATACACACAGACAAAAGCACGCACAAACGCGCGTGTATGTGTATGTGTGTGTGTGATAGAAATTTAAAAAAAGAACATTCTGGCATAATGACACTGGGGACTACGGAGAAGTACTGCACATGATTTAGTTAGTCCGAATGAGGAATGTTTAAAAAAAAAAAATGTAAAGGTTTAATTAAACACCCCCCCCAAAAAAAAAAAAAAAAAATTTAAAAAAATATCACATTTAATCAACTGTATTGCACTACTTGGAATGGTTGTCACCTTTAATGAGTTGTATTGCGCTTGTTGGAATAGCTGTCATATTGAATGAGTTGTATTGCACTTGTTGGAATGGCTGTCACATTTAATGAGTTGTATTGCACTTGTTGGAATGGCTGTCATATTTAATGAGCTGCAATGCACTTGCTTGGAAGGGCTCAAACAGATTGTCATTTTCGTTATCTTAGAAACCCTTCATACCCAGCCAAAATTCCAAACACGACAACAGACGAAAGCGCAGGCCTGGTGAGTACAAGTGTCTGTTTGTCCGGTTATTTTGATACACACAAATTTATTTAAATTATCCCAAACCAGAGACGCTTTAAGGTGTACGTTATTAAAGAACATAAGCTGTCAATACAAAGACAGAAAAATAAAATATATGAAAAGGTATATATGCCAAATTCCTACCCGTATGTCTACCTGGCTACCTCTCTTCTAACCAACCAAACAACTTATCTCCCTATCTTATTTACCTATTTACCTAGATATTTTCCTACTATACTTTTTATATACCTACTCACCCACCCACCCCTTAATTTGAATCACAGTCTTATTAGACAGAGTTACAAAATTCTAGTCATAAGATAAATAAAATAGTCTACGGCTATTATTCCTCCAAATATTAATATATTTACTTGGTATGAATTTGAAAACAAATAACAAGCTTTTGAAACTTAGCAGACATAAGAGTAAACGCTCTAATGAACCGTCTTGTTTTCACTATGATTCATATTTTCTCAGTGCCCGAACCAGTATTTGCGTTTTGAAGTGTGACTCACTCGCTTAAAGAAAAAAAAAAAAAAACACTAACACAAAAAACAGGGCTGAGTATATAAATAGAGGACGTTAACTGTTTCACGGAAAGCAGCAAGAAATTACAAGAATCGCCTGAATTCGATAACTCCTGTGAAGAAGCATGAAGATGAATTGGATATATGTGTTACTGCTATCAGCGATTATGAACACTTGTAAGTAAATATTTTTTATATTTCAGGTGTCTTAAATGTAGGTTCTGTTAGTCATAACCTTTTATCTTATGTAAAGAAGCAAAGTAGAAAATTCTTCATACATAAATGATATTCCAAATTGGTGTAATTGTAAAGGCTAGGTCTAGTTTATGCTGCAGAGACAGAACGATATGACTTTCTAAGGTTAAAAAAAGGACTTGAAACAGATTAGAAAGGTAACGCTTTGCTTCATTTCCAATTTCTAGTTTAAATCGGCGGGGTAATTCTCCTTGAAAAAATAGACATTAAAAAAACCAAAAAAAAACCCCACAGCACAGCACAATAGATATGTAACTTTTTCTTTTTTATTTACGATTTACAGCAATCTGAGTAGCCAGGCCTGAATTTCACCAATAAAACTTTAGTCTATACTTAATTTTAAGTCTAGAATCCAATGATCAGATAGCTAAGCTAAATTTAAGGTTTATGTTGTGAAACTGAGTCCAGACCCTTATTAATTTCTTTCGGATAGCCCGCGGCCTTTTCCGTCGCATACTAGAAAAAGACATCGGATGTCAATGATGGCTATTTTGAACTGCCCTCAAGCCCCTGGTTCTATTACGTCATAATAACTGCAATAACGTCACTACGACTTGATGACGTGTCATCACTAATAGCAATGTTAGCTATAATTTAACGCTATTGAAACCAATTATTATTTTTTTTTTTCGTCGGGGGGAGCATTTTTTCAATTACAAATTTGCCGGAATAACATTAAAAATTCAAAGTGCAGGTATTTCATTAATGGTTGAAAAGTCATCAAGTGTTATTTTTAACACTAATCATTTTATGAGGATTTATTATTATTCGCACATCTAGCCGGATGTTCGTTTGCCAAAAACTTACCAATTTTGGACACAGGGAAGTAGCACCAAAATTACCCCCGAATCCCACACTTCTCACAGTTTGCTCCTAGTCTGTTTCAGATAGATTAAGTTATTCTACTTGGATCGGAATGAGACGAGGATGTTCTGATTGTGGTTCATTCGGATTACCTCTGGGTTTTATGCAGTGTCCGAAATCCATCCTCGGACGTAATTGTAGGGATCGGGGTAAAGTTCGTGCAAATGTTCGCTGGTACCCGGCTTAAATTGGCAAGCCAATATCATGTAGTAGATAGCTATTAAAATCTATGTCTCCAGATTTTTTAGTCATTGACGTCATTAACACCATAATGACGTCATTCCCATAATGGCTAATTTGGAAACTTTCCCCTGAAAGCTAGGCAGCATCATATCGGCGCGGCGCACCAAAGAAACCAATTGCGAGCTAGTCACGTTCAACCAGACTCTCGAGTTGCTCTGTGAGATCTTAGCTATTTTTTACCAGACCCTCATATGACAGAGATCTCACGGAACAATACGATTGTCAGGTTGAAAAGAGACTGATATGACGTGCCCGTTGGATAAACAACCAGAGTAAGCGCGAGTGTGACTAATTGCAAGCTACATGACGCCATGTTTGCTTAAATCGACAACGAGGGCAATGTATCGAAAATTGTTGCTGCTGCTCATGTGCACTTCAGAAGTACAGTGTACAACAGAAGAAGACAAAAAATGCTGCGCGTGACGATAATTAATTCAACATAAACTATGAAAATATAAAGCTTAAAGTTCAATCAATCAAAGATTTAAATAATCCTGAGATTATCCTCTCTCATTTTATACATTTAATTAATCAATCTGAATTGTATGCGGCAATTTGATTTGCCATTACATCAGATTATTCGAGTTTGATTTTTTTATTTGATATTTTATCTGATCATTTATGTTTTGATTGTTTGAAACCCAACAATTACTTCGTTTTTAGCTCTAGTGGTCATAGACCAGAAGAGCTTATGGGATGGTCCGTCGTCCGTCCGTCCGTTTGCACAAGTTTGTTACCGCTACTCCTCCTAAACAAGTTGGAGGATTGCCATGGAACTTTACACACACATTCATCCCATAGTCTAGTTGGTCCTAGATGAAAGTGGTGCTGTCCGCACATCCAATATTGCCGCCACTGCGGCCATCTTGAAAATATTGTTATCGCTAATCCTCCTGAATGAATGGTCATATTAACATGGGGTTTTCACTAAAAGACTTCTTATGATGTCCAATTGGTACTAAATGATAATGGTGCTGATCTGACGTCTAATATGGCCTCCACGGCAGCCATCTTAAAAATCTTGTTATTGCTACTTCTCCTGAATGGAGGGTCATGTCAGCATGGAGTTTTCACTAAAAGACTTCTTATGATGTCTTGTTGGTCCTAAAAAAAATGGTGCCGATCTGATGTCCAATATGGCCGCCATGGCACCCATCTTGAAAATCTTTTTTTTTATCTCAATTCCTCCTGAGCAGAAAGTTATATTGACGTGGAGTTTTCACCAAAAGACTTCTTATGATGTTTAGTTGGTCTTATATGAACGTGGTGCCGATCTGAAATCCAATATGGCCGCCACACAGCGGCCATCTTGACAATCTTGTTACCGCTACTCCTCCTGAATGGATGGTCGTATCAACATGAGTTTTTCACTAATATGGCCGCCACACCAGCCATCTAGAAAATAAACGGAAAGTCATATTGACATGTGATTTTCACCAAAAGACTTCTTATGATGTCTACTTGGTCCCAAATGAAAATGTTACTGATCTGGGATCTAATAAAGACTTCTTAAAATGTTTGTTGATCTTATATTAAAATAGTGCTGATCTGACGTTCAGTATGTGGTCATCTTGAAAATCTTGTTTTAGCTACTCCTCTTAAAGGGAAAGTCATTCTGACAGGGGGTTCTCATCAGAAGAGTTTTTATGGTGTCTACTTGGTCCTAAATGAAAATTACTAACCCTAAATACACTGGCGGTGCGAGGATTTGAGGCGCCCGGGGGCAATGTTATTTAGGGGGCAATGTTCTTTAGTGGCGCCCCCTACTTTGCCACAGAGAACAGTTTTTATGTCCGTTGCCAACCTTAGATGGGTGGATGGGGGTGTAGATGGGGGTGGGGGTGTTGTTGTCTAAAAATAAAGCTTCCAACGCGCCCGTCTCGCCCGCCGCTGGGGGCCAATTGCCCCTCCAACCCCGACCCCCCTCGCACCGCCACTGCCTAAATATGGTCACCATGGTGGATATTTTGAAAATATTGCTCTCTCTACTCCCAAATAGATGGCTTTATCAACATGTGGTTTATACAAGTAGACTTCTTATGATACCTAGTTGGTCCTAAATGAAAATGGTGCCAGTCGTACATCCAATATAGCTGCCATGACGGCTGTCGTGAAAATCTTGTTGTCACTACTCCCCCGAAACGGATGATCATTATGACATTGGGTTTTGACCAAAAGACTTCTAATAATATCTACTTTGTCTTAAATAACTTTGGTGCCAATCTGACATCCAATATGTCCACCACAGCAGCTAATTTGAATTTTTTTTTTATCACCGAAGAATATCAGAGATGGTTTCAACACTCAACCGTTAAAAGGAAGAATTGTTCTTATCTTGAATTCCTGAAAATTCTTTTCCCCAGTAGAGCGTCAGTCCCTTCAAGGGACTCTTGTTTAAAGAAACCAGTCTTTATTCATAGAAAAAAAATGTGTACAGATTTTTTTTATCAGCTTAAATAAACACAAATTAATGACTTCATACAGTATCGTCCCTTATTGGGTTTTGACGCACCATTATTTCGAGGTATTGTAATGAAATTGCAGTTATCGAGATTACGCACCTTTCAATGACGTCGTGACCACAACATTTGTCAACACTGATTCACGTAGACAGAAAATAAATAAATAAATTGTGCAAAATTCTTTCATTAATAGTTGTGAATTGAATCAAAGAAACATTGAATGAAAATAACTCCGTTTGACTAATTCTCTTTTTTCCAAAGAGTAAATCCTTATTTAAAAATTCCTTACTACTGATGCCTGAATCAACTCACCACCATAAAAGACCTTCATTCAACTACTGAGCATAAGACAGCAGCGTAACTCACGGTGGACTGCACTAGTAACACTGTTTAGAATGAGATACTGAATTATAAAGTTTCACGTGTAGTTGTCGACGCTGCATCTTCGTTAGCCAAGGGTCGTCAATCCATTTTGCTCCACATCGACGCGGAACGAAGTAGATCGACGCCCTTTGACTACCGAAGATGTCGTCACTAACGTCCTTTGGTGAATCTGTATTAAAACTTGTCCATATTCACAAGAAAAACACATTTTTACCATATTTTTCATAATCAGTTTACTGTTCTCTAAATTTTTTTGTTATTTCTATCAGGGTATTACTCATTTTTATCTGATAGTACAAAAGTGATTTGACTTAAACAATATTTCTTTTTACATTTTTCAAATTTGTCTTCATAATCACACATATTTAAAAGGAGCATTAAGGCGTATATTCTTAAGTTCAAGTTTGTTTCCATAACTGATTTATACATAGGTGTGTACGCGCACGAGAAAGGCACTTGAAATGTCTCCCGATTTGTGCTCTTACCTGTGTAGGTGCATAATGTGGTTGTTAAAAGAAATTCTAGTTGTCTTCGTCCCAGGCATCACAAGTCAAAAACATGAATTTTCATGGAAATAATTAAGTAGGAAATTTTTGTCGCGCCTGCGATAGCAGATAGCGAGATGTTGTTATCTTTTTACGGCGATGATGTCGACGGCCACATTAACACTTATATATCTGCGTGTGAGTGATAGTGCGGTTCAAAGGCAAACAAACAATAATGTTCCGATAAATCCTTAATATATACTGAATTCAAATATGTAAAATTTCTCTAATTTGTTTGCAGTATTGCAAATCAATAGGAATTATGAAACAATATTTTAATCTGCAAACAGTTTATTACTTTTTTTTAAGAAACAAAGGAAAACCAGGTCCAAAATCCGAATCAAACGGACTGTACATGTTTTACTCCAGGTTCAGGCGCGATGACACGAGAAAGGCTGACGAAAGCGCTTCTAGAGAATTATGTCAAAAGCGTGAAACCGGAACCTTCCAACGGCTCCCGTTTCAACGTCACCGTCGGGCTTACACTAGTTAATCTTGACGACGTGGTAAGTACTAGTATTATCTTTCCATAGGATAAATCCCACAACAACTGTTGCCAGCACCGCCACTATCACTACTACTAGTACTGCTGTTGTTGCTGTCGCTACCACCATTATTACCAGCATTTTCTACTACCGTTGCTAATACTAGTATATTATTTCTACTACTTCAATAGCCACTACCATCATCACCACCACTACAAGTATTGTTGCTGCTGCAACTAGTGGTTACGTGTTATTTATATAATTCGAAAACCATTATTCTTGTTTACTATCCAACCACAAACTGACGATGAAGTTAATGAGTTAAGTGGGTGATTCTGTCATATAGAGTTGGTTTGTCCCTGAGATGACACACAAAACTCATGATTAAATACAATCAATGTGAAAAGCACAACAAATTATGTGCAGCACGTGCGGTCACATGGACAGTAAATATAAGTTTCCATGTTAGGTGTGATCGCCGATGTTAGGCATCATCGCTGATATTAGTTGTGATCGCCGATGACCAAGTACAGTAAATGGATGGATGAAACAGGTCAGCTGTGAAGCCGGCTGTCATGAGTTCCAGTCCAAACGGCGAAGAGTTGTTCTTTTTCCCGAGACCTCATTTAAAAATCGAGTTTCAAGATCATCACGAACAATAACAATGGCAGAACAGCAAAACCTTTGGTTCTTACAACCATGAGTGTCTGCAGGTAATATAAATAATAAAACGTAATAAGAAATAATATTCTCCATGGATATCTCTATCGTTTCACATATATAGTAATTTGGTGTGTACATTAGTAACTATAAAATGAACCTGTTATCCATTATCCGGTGAAATCTACACTGACCACTATCTACACAATATAGACTAGCCCTTATGACCGTTCACCTAGCCATCATTTCGTGGTTAAATAGTTCCGATGAACTTTACGTACATGCATTTATTTTCGTTTACCAGGATGACGATAACAGGGTGATTGAAACCCATTCATACATTGATCAGACGTGGATGGACGGAAGATTAGCTTGGGAGCCTTCCGACTTTGATGACGTACGAGTGCTGCATATGCCAGCGGACTCTATATGGATTCCAGATATTGTTTTGTTCAACAAGTAAGTTCTTTTCACCAGCGTAAAGAACGTTACGTCATTCATAAGTTACTCTAACGTCATGATGTCGATTTATCTAATCTTATGTCATATTATTTGGCATTGCATGTGTTATTTAAAGTATTATCGAAAAGTGAATTCGTCTTGGGAAATGACGTCATAATTTGTATTATTATTGTTACGGAACTATGTATCATCTTTTTAAATTATAATATAGTTTTATTTGGTTTATGACCTTTGTATTATAATAGTCTAATAGGTTTCCTTTTGCAGAGTACACTTATACGGTAATTTCAATGTGACCCAGTACATTGGTCCTGGGAAAATCAATATTATCGTTTGAAGCATTAGTCACGTCACGTGAGTCTGCGCGTGAGTTTTGCACTTGACCTGACCTGGATTTTGCAATTCAGGAATGATTCATTTTGTTAACCAGAAGTTAGATAGTAAGATCGTAATATTAGGGTGTTGATTTGAGACGGAATAAGAATTTGGTTTGTTTCAATGACGCAGCACTGAAACTATAAAATAAGATGTAATCGCAGCGTTCGTCATTCTACATAGTTTCGTCAGCTTGAGAGGTCTTTAACGATATTTGTTCTTTGTATGTGAAGTTATGCTTCAGAGATATTATTATACAGTACATTTTCGATTTAGTACTGCTACTTCAGAAATATTTTTCAGACATTACATTTTTGGGATTAACTACTGATATTTAAGAATTATTCAGCTTCTTTGGAATTATTGGAAACATTTTTTTAGAACTTGTATGATATTCTACATTCAAAAGGATTTATTTGGAATTAATAATATTTGGATATAACTGATTCTTGTTAGTACATCAGCACAGTGGTGTTTTCATTCGGAACATTCTTCATTCGGAATATTTTGGATAACTTCCGGATCAGTGAACAATAGAACAATTTAGGATTATTTAGGAATTTCTAAACTGTAAGTTAATTTTAATTCTTTCACTTTGTTTGTTTGAAATATTTAATATTTTAAGAAATTAAATTTGTTTGTAAATCTTGAAAGCTTGTTTGAGTAATTCTTTCTTTTGTTACATTACCCCTAGTCGTAACATTATCAAACCGCCGACTTAGAATGAAGTGATGTAATTTGTCATCTTACAAATACAATATGGTATTTATTTTCACTTGTTTGATAGACATTATAATTAATAACAACATGTATTCCTTTAAATATTCTGCTTTTCTTTCCCACAAGTCTCTCAAAAGCTATAACTTTTTCGGCTTAATAGTTTGGAACTCGATTGTATCGCGTGACGTCCTGTCATATGATTGGTATAACATTATATCGTGTCATGTCTTCACGTCACGTGAGTTCATTTTTTAAATTTATTTAAACATAATTTATTGGCAAGAAAATCACAATTATGTATACAAGGTAAAAGGATTGTAAAAGATCGCCTTACGCATGACGGGTCTAATAGCGATATATGTATTCACATGATCAATGAAAACGGAACACCTCGTGGCTTTTCTACCAAAATATACCTCTGAAAAACACTTCGATGGAGTGATGCAGCGTAAAAAGGGTGAAATCACCGGAAAATGGTGGAGAACTCGGTCACAAACTAAAGTATGCTTGTCAAAATAGAACCATGTCGAATTCATTATGATACCTTATGGAAGTATTTGCACAAGTTCAGTAAAAGAAAGTTCTCTAGTGAGTTCATACTTGCAACAAAAAAAAAAGAACAAAAAAAAAAAAAAAAATCGCAATGTTCAGGACAAAAATAAGTCATTTCAGTCGAGTCGTCGTAATGAGCGCAATGATGGTGTGTGATGTTACACGTGAGGTCATTTTTGTAAACAAGGTACATGTATATCAAATGGCGACTGTATTTCCGATGTGTTTTTCCAAACCTTTGCGGAAAGGCCTAAGATTGTTCCAATTGGTGATAAATGGAATGGTCTTTCTTTTGGAACATAGCAACATTCAACTGTTTCAATACTTTGTTCCACAAGACAATCAAATGATAAAATACAAATTGTATGTATGTATGTATGTATGTATGTATGTATGTATGTATGTATGTATGTATGTATGTATGTATGTATGTATGTATGTATGTAAGTATGTATGTATGTATGTATGTATGTATGTATGTATGTATGTATGTATGTATGTATGTATGTATGTATGTATGTATGTATGTATGTATGTATGTATGTATGTGATTTAACGGCACCTCAGCACAGTCCTGGTAATATAAAGCCAAGTAAGCTTAGGTATCCATAGGCATACGAAACAAAGATAAAGGCAAAAAAAAGGTCAAATATTTTAAATGGACAGTAGGTTTAATCAAAAAGGGGCCCTTATATAGTTATCGCTACATAAATATGTACAGTTTAAAATTTTAAAACTGCCAACATTTTTGTTCAATTTAAAAGGGATTTTTATCACTTTAAACACGTGGTTATGCCAGTAAGTAGGAGGAACATTTACCCTTTTTCTGAGAAGTTGACTGGTTCATAATCATGCGGCTACATTATGTACATCAAAAATATTTCACAAGCATAACGCATTAGCGAATTTAGCCCTGTAATCACGAAAATATTTTCACATTAAATATTATGATGCAGGATACAATACATTTAGTCCAAAATTTATTATCCAATATACATTACAATTATAACGTAGTTTTGATGACAAAAATTTCTGCTCTAAATGAGGTTTACCAATACCCATTCAACCGTGTAACCAGGGCTGGTGCGACAAGTTTGATCCTTGGCCTAAATTTCGTTCGATTTTGATAATAAATTATACAACTCTCGTCTTTTTCTTAGTTACCATCTTTAACATTTTTCAGATTTTAGATTGGAGGAGATACTTCCAAGTATTATGACGAACTGAAACTCTTGTTCGTATATTTCTGTGCATATATTGAATTTTATCGCTTTCTGTCATAACATTTCGCCCACATTCTATGTAACTCACGTGCTATTTTTAGTGCATGATAAACACGACTAGTCTAGTTAATCCGATTGGTTGTTTCCTCTCTGATTTTAAGCGATCATTTTGGCGAGGCTTTAGAAAGTTATAGAACTTTATCTAATCATTCTACCTTTTATAATTTACTAATCATGGCTGGGTTTAAACTTAGGTCATTGTCATGATCGTGACTTTGATTGCCGTAGTTCTTATCTAGTATGATTTATCTTCTCTCTGCTTTCAGTGCCGGAGACGACTATAAGCCAATGATAGACATGACAGCCGTAGTGTACAGTGATGGAACCGTCAATTATATACCACCATACCATCTCAAGAGTTTTTGCGAAACAGACAAAAAGCCGACTGGAGTTTTCAACAAAATGAATCTTATCCAATACAATGAACTCGTCTGCAAGCTGACGTTAGTATCTTGGATGTATAATGGACACGAGATGAGTCTTGTGAACCGTTCATCGCAGATAGACTTGTCAGAATTTAGACGGTTCCCTGCTGATAAATTTCAAGTGAAAAGCACAAGCGTACAAGTGGATCAGAAGATCTTTACATGCTGCACTGATGAGCCCTACGAGACCGCCATATTTACCATCGTTCTGAGCAACAATCCAAAGTACTACCATGACAGCGCACCAATAAGCGCAGAGGACATCGTCGAAGCACAAGCACGTGTACAAGCACAAGCACACGGTTATCCTCGTCATAGCCGCGATGACAGTCCAGAGGTTGATGATGATCATCACCGAAGCGTGGAGGATAGATTCGATTGATTTTGATGAAACAGAAAGCATTTGCAACTTCTAATTCCAAACATATGCATTTGCAACAGCTACTGCTTCGCCTATGCAATTTCACAGTTTTTCTCTTATAAATTGCTATTCAGTTGATCAAAGCTTTGTTCTTTTACATGTCTATCTAGTACGCACAGCATCTCTGATCGTCGTTGTTTCTTGAAGATAGAAATGTGTGGTATATTAAAGAGCATTTATGGAAACAATGAGAACCTTGTCTAATCTGGGCAAGAATATATAAATTTTGTCTCCCTTTCTCTCTCTGTCTCTCTCTCTCTCTGTCTCTCTCTCTCTGTCTCTCTCTGTCTGTCTGTCTGTCTCTCTCTCTCTCTCTCTCTCTCTCTCTCTCTCTCTCTCTCTCAAAAACAAGATCTGGCCTTTTTCAATTATTGGAGCTCGTTATAAAGCATTTAAATTACTCCGTCTTGTTTGTTAACGTATACTTTTGAAACACAAAATGTTCTGTGTGTAATATGTGCGGAAAGTGTAATGGATATTATTAAAGTGGCATGAACATTTTTTGGACTTTAATAGCAACTGGAATTAAATAGAAATTACATAATTTGACTTCCTTTAAAGTCAGATATCATGCCCTTTTGTACGTGAAACATTAACTCATTCTGACAGTACCGTCTGTACTCGCTTATAATTTCAGTCCAACTGAAAACTGCACAGACCCAGATCTGCCGTCGCATAATGCGCCGGCCGATCTGGGTCTATGCCGTTTGTTAGGAGTAATCAGTAGAACAAACAAAATGAACCCTGGTCTGCTGGCGAATTATGCGACAGCAGATCACGGTCTATGTTGTTTGCAGTTGGACTCGACTTATAAGCAATTATGTACGGTTGTCCCAAAAATACTCATGAAGCAACTGTTAAACATATTCGTAATTAAAACACCTAGAGAAAAAGAAAAGACCATACACACAAAAGAAGTTGGCTCGTTTGATAAGTTTGTTTGGTTTTGTTTGGTGTACATAAAGGTTATTTAGTGCCGAGGCAATTGCAGTAAAGTGCCTTGCTCAGGGACACATCACGGTAGTCGACACGGCTAGATCCTATGGTAGGATTCGAACCCGCACCATTTCTGTCGCGAGTCCAGTTCGCTAACCATTGAGTTTCTCAAGCTTGATAGGTTGATAGGTATATATCAAGGTATATGCTTATTTATCATATTCAGTTCACCTTTATCAGCGTTATGACGTTATGTCAAAATTCGGTCTTCACGCTATAGTGTAAAGAAACGCCACACTGCAATATCACTGAGTAATGATAAGTCCCTGACTTTATATGATCAAAAGAATCTCAAAATCATTTCCATTTAACTTTGAAGTTATGATTTTCGTTGAATAATACAGTATTTCACAGTGGCGTAGCAAGAATTTGCCACCCCCTCAGTTGCAGGGGTTTCTTGGTCGGTTGCTATGCCATTGGTATACCACTGGCTCCAAGCAGCTAGGGAAGTATATTATTATTCACCTCTTTTAATTAAATTCATATGAACTGAACACTTGTGTAAGGTCCTCGTGGTATTACTTTGGCAGAGATAAACACTTTGGTGTAAGATCCTCAGTGTATTACTTTGGCAGAGATATACACTTTGGTGGAAGATCCTCAGTATATCACTTTGGCAGAGATGCACACTTTGGTGGAAGATCCTCAGTGTATCACTTTGGCAGAGATACACACTTTGGTGGAACATCCTCAGTGTATTACTTTGGCAGATATACACACTTTGGTGGAAGATCCTCAGTGTATTACTTTGACAGAGATACACACTTTGGTGGAAGATCCTCAGTGTATTACTTTGGTAACGATACACACTTTGGTGGAAGATCCTCAGTGTATTACTTTGGCAGAGATACACACTTTGGTGAAGATCCTCAGTGTATTACTTTGGCAGAGATACACACTTTGGTGGAAGATCCTCCGTGTATTACTTTGGCAGAGATATACACTTTGGTGGAAGATCCTCAGTGCATTACTTTGACAGAGATACACACTTTAGTGATCGATTCTCATGGTATTACTTTGACAAAGATATACATTTTGGTGTACTTTAAGGCATATAAGGGACTGATTTTATAATGGTTTAAAGACAGTCAGCTACCATGGATGGGTGGGGGTATACTCTGGTATTTTGTTCCCTCCAAAACAAAGTTTGTAGTTCTAATATAAGTTCTACCAAACGGTAAGAATTAGTCGTTGAAAATACGAGTCTTTATATTGGAGTTTGCAATACACGCTGACGTATGTTAAAAGAGACCTATTATTGAACCACGTAAAGGAAGCTCAAATACATTTCTTATAACGAGTGCAGGTATGAAAAAATTAACTATGTCAACCTGACAACTTTTAGTATGTATGTTTGTTTTATTTGTATTTACGGCACATCGACACATTGAAGGTGATTTAATGATGACACAATGGTAGTAAAGTACCTTGCCTCGAGACGCACAATGGCAGCCATCTGTCTGTCTGTGTGTGTGTGTGTGTGTGTGTGTGTGTGAGATAGGCATTTTAAACAAATATTTTTGTCATGATGACACTTAGGACTGTGGACAACAACTAAATAAAAGTTAGCTAGTCCGAATAAGGAAGGTTTAAAAAAGCAATGTAAACGAAAACAAACAAAAAATATCATGTAAACTAAAACAAAATAAAAACTATCATGTAAACAAAAACAAACAAAAACTATCATGTAAACTAAAACAAAACAAAAACTATCAAATTGAATGAGCTGTATTGCACTTGCTGGAAGTACTCAAACAAATTGCTTTTTTTTTAACCTTACAAACCCTTCCTAACCAATCTAAATTTCAAATCCGACAACAGATCAGATTCCAGGCCTGGTGAGTACAAGTGTCTGTTTGTCCGTTTGTTTTGATTCACACTAATTTATTTAAATTATCCGTTTGAAATTAGAGATGGTAGTAGTTGAGGGGGACACTTGATGTGTCTATGGGCGCTATGTTAAATAGGGTTAAACTATTCTGGGTGTCTACGGTAAATGAATACGAGGCCGCTATGTTGAAAGGTATGTTTTAGAACAGTGTAGCATGAGGCGACGGTCTGCACTTGAACGAAAATACTATATTACGTCATACGTTTCAACATGAGGAATCGATGTGTGTGTGTGTGTGTGTGTGTGTGTGTTTGCGTGAAACACATAGAGTGGGAGAGAGACAGAGTTAAAGAAGTTTTTGAAAAATAAGTCAACACCATTTTTTTTTAAATCAAATTTTTTTTAATAATCTCCGCTTACTTAAAATCATAAGCAAAGATTAGGGCTTGTCCCTTCCTTTTCATTTACAAATATTAAGCTTGAACATATTTACAAGGACATCATGATTTTGCCATGGATGGACAGTACGTTTCTGGGCTAAAGAAAATAGATAACCATAATGTTCACAAACCACTTTTCCATTTTATGATCGTTTCTAGAGAAATCGCTTCCAAAACATGTCAGTAAATGTTATAAATGGAATCCAAAATCGCGTTGTTGAAGAAAATAGAAACAATATTGGCTACATACAATAGAATCAGATCCGTGTAATCGCACATTATTAAATAGAGTGAATGCTGCATTTCTTCTCATAAAGTCAACGATATCGTTTTTTTAGAGGAGGTAATCAATAAGAATCAAAGTATTCCACACTGTGATCTTTCGGAAATAGATGACTACCCAATGGGTTCCTGGACGATGACTATCGTCTGTGTTGATGACATAGGCTTGAACATCTTTAGGTTTTCGATGTGGAAGTTCATCTTTAGCACACACCATGGGATTCCAAGAAGCTGTGTACGAACTGTGAGTTAGAAGGTAATGAAGTTACCAAGTATTCATTATTTCACAGGTAATGTTAAGTCATCAATTCACACTTGACTTTTTCCTTGAAAATATCGGTCAAGAAGGTCGACGAACAGGCAGTCTCCGTACTCTGCTACAAGAGAGCTTCCAATTTGTTTTGTTTCCAGATAAATAAACGGAGGCAAGGAATGGTTCCTCAAGTCTTTATACCATTTTTTCATAATCTCATCTGAGATAAGAATCCAGGCGTCTTCCAGATCCTCTTTCAATTTGTCTTCTGAATTCATCATGAAACATTTGTCGTGTTGCAGTTGACAAGGATGATAGATTTTACAATGTTCTCTTGCTAAGCCAATTTTTCTTTCAGCTAAGTGGCGAGCAAAACAGGAGACTAAGTGATGTTCTTGTTCCGGCCATCGTGACGTCATCATGACTATCTTTCTCTTCTTGTGTACACGAGGACTGTAACTGCTGTTCTGGATGCAAAACATCAGTTTTTTTGTTTGCAGTCGCGACTTCTTGTTCGATATCTTTAATTCTTCTTCTTTTTCTTCGCCACCAAGTGTCTGTGTGGGCTGCTGTTCTGGATAGAAAGCAGAGCACCTTCACCTATTTCTACGTTCTTGTTTTAATAGTCTACGATCACTCCTCTCAAACTGTTGATTTCTAGAGTATTGTCAAATTCAGCATACAAGATGACGTTTACTGTATTCACCAGAGCTCGTGCAAACTGAAGTTCCACACGGAGTTGACCTGCTTTTAAAGGGTGGAATTGTCCTTCGTCACTACCTTTTATCTGGAGTGAAATCAAATAACCACAAAGCATATTCTCGCGCATAATCGTTGCACGAAATGCAGTGACTGCTGTTGGTTCCTAATTGTCTTGTGGCTTCAAACAGACTCAAGTAAGACCTCAAGTAATATTTCTGGGTAAAGTTAGGTTCAAAAGGTCTGGTACACAATGTCTGGCCATCTCGGGTAACTTCTATCTTAGACACATTGAAATAGTGGAAGTCGAAAGGATTTTGATCAATAGCTTCATTTAGGGCTGCGTTGCTGCCGATACCAACCAGTATCTTTTTCGGAGATCTTGACTCTCTCTGTCCAGTGGAAGTAGCTGGTATTGGATCGGTGTCTATCATTTCCTCTTCAAAATCGCTAGAATGAACTTGTTCTAATACTTGTCACGTAAAAGCAGCTGGTATTGGATAGGGGTCTATCATTTCCTCTTCAAAATCGCTAGAATGAACTTGGGCTAACACTTCTCTGATCGTATTTGGCGACAAAGAACGTCGTCGTCGCTTAGCTTCAAAATTCTCGTTAAAATGGTTTGATCTTTTCATGATGATTGTTGATTCAAATATGATCTAACTCCGTTACTTCTCTCACTTTATATAGAGCTATTCTCTCTACCTATGCTTGTGATTATGTCTTGCTATACTTACAATTTGCCGAGTTTGATATTTCTACATGAAATAGAAAGCTATGTGACTTTAGGTTTTGAAACTTAAACAAACTCACAACTTTACATGTGTTACGAGAACAATTTCTATCCTATGTTTACTGTTTTAAAAAAAAACAACAATAACTCGCAAGCTGACAGTACACGAATTCTTAACATGATTCCAAAATTCGTTAGTTTGTATCCACTGGAAATGTAATCTTAAAAAAAACCCTGATCTTAGGTAACATTCTGAGTTGCATGTCGTCTCGAATCTAGAGCAAAAGATATCGTTAGAATAAAGCAATCGTATTGGCTAACACAATCTTTAACACGTTCAAACCCGAAACTGGCTCAGAGTAATTTGGACTTTCACCCGACACATAAGTGTTTTCACAGTGCACCTTGGGTCATCACCATTTATCAAGCTCCCGGTAGAACTAGATTTTTGATCAAATACAATTATGCTAACCTTATGTGAAAATACTCCACGGAGTGTTTGGATGGAATATTTTGTGTGACCTTAGATGTATGTTTTGAAAGAAAGAGTTTAGTATGTCCCCAATTCAATCTTGTGAGATTTTTGCTAAAATAAACTGGATTTTTCCTATGAATGTGATCTTTTGGGATGTGTGTTCTTGAAATTGCATAGGGAAAATATGCCATAAAAACATAAGCGTCTTTGTTTTTAAAAGTAGGAATAAAATAATCTCTCTCTCTCTCTCTCTCTCTCTCTCTCTCTCTCTCTCTCTCTCTCTCTCTCTCTCACACACACACACACACACACACACAGAGCGATACAGGAGTCCAATTGCCCACGTTTATAATGTTAGCCTCTAAGGTCCGCTCTCTCTCTCTCTCTCTCTCTCATAAAAACACACTCACACATTGACAGACAGACACACACAAAGACACACTTTAGTTTTCTATAGAAAATTATTTAGATTTAAATCATAATGGCATCTGTTCCCGCTTTAAGATACCTCTCAACATATTTACCGCATAGAAGGCTCTGTGACTTTAGTTTTGTACTTTTTCAAACACTGGCAGCCCCCCCCCCCAAAAAAAAAAAAAAAAAAAATTTAAAAAAAAAAAAATAATTGTAGAACTGTTTTTGTTCATAGGGTAAATTTCATTGATTATATAAAATCTAGAGTTTTGTTGGGGTTTTGTGTATCACAGATATCTTACCTTTGGATATGGGTAGTCTTATTTTGGCACAGCAATGTGTTAAGAGAAAATTTCTAACATTAGATCTACCGTTTTCAAAAAAAAAAAAAAAACAGAAAAAATGTTACAGTGCAAGAATAATTTGAGTATGAGCCGTCCTATTCTGTACTCTGTTGTCTTCAATTAGAGCAAAACATACATTTAGGAACTAATTTATTATTTATATAGGCTAAGTAAAAATATAACAAAATATGTCCTGTTTTTAGTCAGTTGATTTCAGATTGTCGATAAAACAAGACGTGTATTTTAGTGTTCTCCCATTTATGGTTTAGGGAATTTTGTAAAATTGTCCTTTTTTGACATACGCCAAATCGCAAGTCAAACTCACTGCTAGCAGAATATTAACATAATTTTAAGATCCAGCGCAAGGTTTTACCAGCTGAGAGTTTAGGCAATGCAGCCTTCAAGAATTTTAGACTTAAGATCTGGCATACGTCCAATGTTACTGTGTTCATTTGACAATAAATATATCACTACTTTTTTGAAACTGATGAATGAAAAAAAAATTGCCAATGAACATTTCTAACATAGAATTTACCCTTGTCTTCAGAAACTCATAAAAAGGGGTAACCTAATGTTAATTTCTCCTTCTCCTATAATGACGCAAAAGAAAAACAAATGGTGTCCTACTTTTATTTCTTATTATATTCAATAATAATATTAATAATAACAATAATAATAATAACAGTGTTTATTTGTAATACAGGCACTGGCCCATGATACATATCCATACATCATGGGGTACAAAAAAGTGTTTTAGTGTGTAACAGAAGTACATCGTAACTATTGGAAGTGTTATACATTCAATTAATCATTATTGTATTTTTTCTAATTGGGTGAAATACAAATATATATTACACAGTAATCACAATATAAATCAAAGAGAACCCTAAAACCTGCATGGAGCAAACAGAAGTTTTATGATATTGATCTAGAGTCTATGTATCAGGAATTGATGATAAAACAGGTTCTCTAATCTTTAAGGTTTTTATAGTAAAAATTGCTAAATTAGTCGTCAGAATTTTTCTAGTATCATTTTGTATAAAAGTCCTAAATTTTTCTTAAGTTGGATCTTATAAACAAAGGTGGGTAAATATTTTCTTCTTATTTCTCCATATAGCGGACAAGCAGTAATAAAATGAAATTCATTTTCGATATTAACATGACACATTTGACACAATCTTTCTTCATAACAAATATTTTTATATCTTCCTGTAGTACCTCTGATTGGCAAATTACCCGCTCTAAGTATAGTGATTATGTAACAAAAATCTATATCTCCTAACAATTCTAGATATCTTTGACAAGTGAATTCTATTCTCAGTGGCCTATAGAAACACAGTCTTTCCATTGATTTAATCTCATCCTGAAGTTTTTGCCTAAAAATATCTTCACATCTCTGACTAAACATTCTAAGAAATGTATTTTCATCATTTACGCCCTGACTACACCAAACAATTGACAAATCCATAGGTAAATAGAAGATTTTTAACATTCTTAGACCAACAATTACAATTTTCTCCACGTCTTACTTGTAAATTGTAACACTGTTTAGGATATCTATCTTCTTTCATTTTAAGAATTCTAAGCCAACATTTCAAAATACGTTTATATTTTATATTCTGTATACTAATTCTTCCCAAATCATAATACAGGAATGCATTTGAAGTGGACCTAGATATACCAAGAATATATTTACAAAATGACAAATGAACTTTTCAATATTATTGGCATCATAAAACCCCAAACCTCATCCCCATAGTTAAGAATGGGAGCTATCTTCGAGTCAAACAGACAAAGCAATCCAGTTACAGGTATTTTGACAAACTTTTGAAAGGCTTTGCTTCAAAATATGAATAGCATTGAATGCTTGCAACGATATAGTTTTCTGGCACATGTACCAGGAATTTGTGAAGAAAATATGCATCCTAGATGCTTTTAATATGATTCAGTCTTTACCTCTGTAGGGCAATAGCACCATATTTCATAACTTCTGAGATAGCCACCTCTGCGAAATACAATCACTCTTGTTTTTTCCATATTCACTTTTAATTTACACTTTTAGCAATATGTATGCAGTCTATTGAGCATATTTTGCAACTGGTGTGCAATATCAGCAAAGACAATTAAATCGTCTGCATACAACAGTAAAAATAGTTCTCAGGTTTATACCGAAACTTCCCTGTTTCCGCCAAATAAGAAGGGTTCAGATCGTTCAAAATAAAGAAAAGAGTAATGGCGATGAAACACAACCTTGGCGTACACCCACATGACAATTAAACACATCAGTAATAAAATTGTTGGAACTAACACATACTTTTACATCATTATAAATTGCCTTAATAATTCTTAACATTTTTCCACTTATATTTTCACTAGCTAACTTTTAATACAGTAAACTTATCTCTACCCTATTAAAGGATTTTTCATAGTGTATAAATACTGCATAGAATCTACTCCTGTGTTTTCTTAAATATTTACAGATTAATTTATATAATATAAACATATTATCTACTGTACAATAACCAGCTCTAAAACCGGCTTGTTCTTCGCCAAGTAATTCATACGCACATTAACTGGTCTGTACGCTGCCGCTGTATCTTCATTATCAGCCGTCGTCCTGTCGGCTGCTTTCCTTGTCTCTCTATAGCGTCTCAACACTTTGTCTTTATATTTGGAAAATTTGACGATCGCGGGTCTTGGGTTTTCTTTTGATCTCAGCCGATGGGCTCTTTCAATTTCTATCCTCTCCGAAATTAATCTAATTTGGATTGGGCCGCATCTATCTCTCATATACACTGTAATAGATTTTTCTGTATCCTCCTATTTCTCTCCCCGTTTTTTCAGGCACACCATAAAACATTAAATTTTCTCGACGGAAATGGGCCTCCTGTTGCTCTAGTTTTTGTTAATTCGCCTGCAATTGTGTTTCCATTTCATTGACTGTCTCAGTCAGGTTCTCAATCTTCTTGCACAGGACCATATTCGGATTTGTCATCGCTAGTGAAAACTCCGAAGTGTAAATTTGTATAAAAAGTGATGAATGAAACTTTGGCCTAACAGTACGGTTGAAGAATTGTAACATATTTAAGATCTGGAATACATCAAATAATTCTTACTAACATGATTTTCAGAAACTAAACAGAGAGAATTTGCTTGAATACTTAAGAATCCTATTTGACACAAGCCAACTCGTAAGCCAAATTCGTGGTTATCAGAATTGTAACATAATTTAGTGTGCAGATAAACTCACATTTTCCCACCTAAATAGTCAGACGCGAATGGGATGATAGTTTTGTTTACAATAGGAAAGTAGCTTCAGTTAGGAATTTTATAGCTGGGAATAGAGATTTTTTTATTTATTTATAAGGGGAGGGTTGTGGGGGGATAGGGGAGGGTTGTGGTGGGGGAGTTAGGGGAGGGTTGTGGGGGGGTAGGGGAGGGTTGTGGTGGTGGGGGGGTTAGGGGAGGGTTGTGGCGGGTAGGGGAGGGTTGTGGTGGGGGGGGGGGGGTAGGGGAGGGTTGTGGTGGGGGGGGGTAGGGGAGGGTTGTGGGGGTGTAAATTATTTTGCTAGTGATACCTCTTCTTTAAATCCTACCATGTGTGATCAGTAAATGACTGAATGTTATTCGGACATTTAAAATAGTAAATGTAGTTTTGTCATTACATTTCTTGCCATAGTCCAATAATACGGCCTTTCATTTAGAATGGCAAACAAATTCACATTTTCCCGGTCGAAAAAACTTGAACCCATCACATTACCCTCCAAAATAGAACCAACATGTAACAAACAGACAGACTCCTCATGTGAAACTTTTGTCGTAATACGGTATTTCATTTAGAGTGCAGACAAACTCATATTTCCCTTCAAAATATAACAAACATGTGACAAATAGTCCGAGTCGGGTTAGACCAGAGGTGTCAAACATACGGCCCCGCGGGCCGTATCCGATACGGCCCGACAGACTCATTATTAATTATTATTAATATGCATTATTATTTATATCAAATCTGGCCCTCCATAGCAAATGAGTTCGACACCCCTGGGTTAGACTGAGAGTGAATACTTTTTTGTACATTTACTGTCTGTTCCATATATAGCAATTTTTTTGTAAGTACCTTCAATACATACCCATCATTATACCCCAGACTGTCCTTCCCATGTTTGGAAATGATGACAAAATAGAAACGTGGTTTTGTGAACATTATGGCTATTTTTTTAGCCCAGAAACGTAGTGTGCCTCGATGTCAAAATGATACTGTTCTAAATGATCATTGGAAATCTAGACTTACTTTACAGTATTGAAAACCATGTTCATGTTTAATATTTGTACATAATAAGGAAGGGACAAACCTTAGTCTTTCCTCTTGATTTTAAGCGAGCAGTGCTTATTAAACTAATATTGATTTCGAAAAAGATTGTGTTGACTTCTTTTTCAAACAATTCTCTCTCTCTGTGTTTCGCGCACACACACACACAGACAGACACACACACACACAGATAGATTCCTGATGTTGAAATGTATGACGTAATATGGTATTTCCGTTCAAGTGCAGACCGTCGCTTCATGTTACACTGTTACAAAACATACCTTTCAACATGACGACCTCATGTTAATTTCCCGTAGACACCCAGAATCTTTTGACACTGTTAAACATGGAGCCCGTAGACACCTCAAGCGCCCCCCCCCCTAATACTGATGCTTTAAGATTTACTCTATTAAAGGACATAAGCTGTAACTTATTGAAGACAGAAAAGTTAAAATATATAAAGGGGTATAGATGCCAAACGTCCTACCTGTCTGTCTACCTACACACCAACCTAATTCATTTTAACCTACCATTCAAATTATTTCCGCTTCTTATCTGCCTACTTACCTGGCGTCTTACCTATTTCACTTCTTACCTACCTAATCAAGTACCCACATAACGGTTAGTTTGAATCACCTCCTTATTAGACAGAGTTACAAAATTCTAGTCATAAGAAAAACAAAATATTTAAATGGCTAATATTCCTTCAAATATGTATTTACTTTGCATGAATTTTAAAGCAAATAAGAAGCTTCTTGAATAATATAATGCAATGAAAACCTTTTCTGAAAGCTCGCAGACATAAGAATAAACTCAAATAATGTAGGTGATATTTGAGTCCAGCTGCTTTCATTGACCGCGCAGAACTTTAATGAACCTTTTGGTTTTGCCATAATGTATTTTTTCTCAGTGACCGCTGGCATAATAATACACTCAACGAAGGGGGTAATATTTGAGTTCATTGACCGCGCCGAACTCTAATGAACCTTTTGGTTTTGCCATTGTGCATGTTTTCTCGGTGACCGCTAGCATAATAATACACTCAACGAAGGAGGTGATATTTGAGTCCAGCTGCTTTCATTCACCGTGCCGAACTTTAATTAACCTTTTGGTTTTGCCATGATTCATGTTGTTTTGGGTTTGGTTTTCTTTTTCTCAGTGACCGAACCAGTAGTTGCGTTTTGAAGTGTCTCACTCGCTTTTCTTTGAAAAATAAAAAACGGGGCTGAGTATATAAACAAAGGACGACATAAACTGATTCACGGAAAACAGCAAGAAATTACAACTCCTGTGAAGAAGCATGAAGATGAGTGTGGTATATGTGTTACTGCTATCAGCGATTATGAACACTTGTAAGTAAATATTTTCTATATTTCAGGTGTCTTAAATGTAGGTTCTGTTAGTCATAGCCTTTAATCTTATGTAAAGAAGCAAAGTAGAAAATTCTTCATACATAAATGATATTCCAAATTTCTGTAATTGTAAAGGCTAGGTCTAGTTTATGCTGCAGAGACAGAATGATATGACTTTGGACGGTTAAAGAGGACTTTAAATAGATTAGAAAAGTACGGAAACGCTTTGCTTCGCTTTAAAATTTCTAGTTTTAATCTTTCCTGTACAAAATATACATTAAAAAAGAGCGCACAATAGATATATAAATGTGTATATATATATATATATATATATATATATATATATATATATATATATATATATATATATATATATATATATAAATGTGTGTGTATATATATATATATAAATGTGTGTGTGTGTATATATATATATATATATATATATATATATATATATATATATATATATATATATATATATATATATATATAATTTTTATTTCATACGATTCTAGCATTCTGCATTGCCAGACCCTTGGTTTTTTAAATGTATGTTAAGAATGTTAAGATTATGCAAAAGGTATTTAAAATAAAAGATAATGGTAAAATCCTTAAAACATATAGTCAAAATTTGTAATATAAACTGCTTCCCTCAAAAAGTCAGATTTTCTCTGGTGGTACATCGTCATAAAGTGTCTTCACTGAGTTCACATCAAAATACTTCTGTCTCACTGAGTGGAAGTCGACATACTCGACGAGAATGTGTTCCACTGTCAGTGGATATTGGCTGGTATGTACTCTGGTTAAGGTTTACCCTTCAAATGACATGCATGAGTCAAGTATGTGTGTCCGATACGCGATCGGCATAATACCACCTCATCTCTCCGATTTGTTCAACATTAGAGATGCCAATCTCCAATAGAGAGTTTGATGTTCTGAAGCTTGTTTGTGGTTTGTTTTCATTCCACATATTTCCAGACCCTTTTTGAATTTATTTGGTTTGCACCAATCGGAAAGCTCTCAGCCTTTTCCGTCGCATTCTAGAAAAGGTCCTTGGATGTAAATAATGGCCATTATGAACTGCCCTCAAGACCATGGTTGTTATTACGTCATAATAACTTAACTGACGTCACAACGACTTGATTACTTGTCATCACTAATAGAAACGTAAGCTATACTTTAAAGATATTGAAACCAATGATTTTGTTTAATTTTTTCATTTAAAAGTTGCAGGAAAAAAATTAAAGAATAAAAGTGCAGGTATTTCGTTATTTGTTGAGACGTCCTTAAGTGTTATTTTCAACACCTACCATTTTATGAGGATTGATTCTTCGCACATCTAGCCGGATATTTGTCCGTCAAAAACTTACCAGTTTGGGACCCGGGAAAATATCACTACGATTAGTTCCGAGTCTCATACTCCTCACAGTTGGTTCAGTCTTTTTCAGAGAGTTGAAGCTATTTGGTACACCTTATTTTTCTGCCGAGGCTGAAATATTTTTTTTTTTAAATTTACATTTCAAATGTCAGGATTTTACAGATTCCATTTAACACCACCTGACACAGTGTTTTGAGTGTTATATATATTTGTTGAAAACTCCTGACTCGCTAGTTTACACAGTCGATATTAATAGATATAAATACAGATGTATATGTGTGCTAATAGTCATCAACAAAAATTGCGAAGTTACTCAGACTGGGAAATATTACGTACAAACACAGAACTCAATAGTAGATACAATGCTTAGCAGAAATATTCTACAAGCTGTTGAAGTTCAAAAAAGGGTCTACTCTTTCTCAAACGTGTACATTTTATTATACAGCTTTGCAAAATATGTTTCCTGTTTCTTGTAGTATAAAACATTACTTTATAACTTGTTAAATTTTGTTGGGTTGTTTAAGTACAGCGAGACTTATCAATTACATATTATACAATCAAAATGAAAAAAAATTAATTCATTAATTAGATCATTAAACTTGTCATTTCCATAGAAAACATCTCTTTTTGAAATCATAATATTTGGCATATAATTCTTAATCCATGCAGTAAAGGATTTCCAAAACTCTTCAATATCTGGACAATCACAAAATAGGTGTTCGATATTTTAAACTTATTGTTTACAAAAAGTACATGTATCGCCATCAATGAAATTTTCTTTTTTTAAAAATTGATTGTTACAATAATTCTGTGCATGAATTTAAACTGAAAGGCAATTAAGTTTGTGTCTTTGATGCACTTCTTAGCCAAAATTGGAGATTCTTTTCCAGGTTTGATCACTTATCTGGCACCTTAATTGTCTTGACCATGCCTCATGTTTTCCATAAGGTTTATTTGTTCTACTCTTTACCAAGCTTAAATTCATATTTGTTAAAAGTAAACATTTTTTCTGAATTAACATTCGTAAGAGTGTTTCTCTTGTTAATATAATTATTTATTTGTCTTTTCCGGTGATAGGTATTTTTGAAATAATTGAGAAGTATTGAATGAAATTTTTAGTGCGAGCCTCTTGAAGTAATGCTTCAAAATTTAATAATGGTCATTGATTATCAAAAAGATTTTTGACATATGTTATTCCGTTTGACCGCCATTTTGTGAATGAATGAAAGTTATTAATATCAACAAAATTTAGAATATCCTGATACAAATATTCTTCTACTGACGAGGGCTCCTTTTTCCATCTTGTTAAGGCAAGGATAACATCTTGCCAAAATTTATTACTAATACA
Source organism: Margaritifera margaritifera (assembly GCA_029931535.1). NCBI lineage: Eukaryota > Metazoa > Mollusca > Bivalvia > Unionida > Margaritiferidae > Margaritifera > Margaritifera margaritifera. The sequence goes on from JAQPZY010001682.1 coordinate 1,448,187, forward strand.
TTTATTTATCTCTCTTATTTTTGTCTCACCTAATTGTAATATCCGGACGCCTCCAAATTTTCCTAAAACTTGTTTTGTAACCATTGTTACGACTAGGGGTAATGTAACAAAAGAAAAGACACAAACAAGCTTTCAAGATTTAAAATACAAGTCTTTAATTTCCTAAAATATTAAAATATTTCAACAAACAATTAAAGTGAAAGAATTAAAAATAACTTACAGTATAGAATATCCTTAAGAGCCCTAAATTGTTCTAAATTTCACTGATCCGGAAGTTAATCCAAATATTCCGAATGTAGTATTCCGAATGAAGTAACCTTCACTGTACATATGTGTTGATAAGAATAAGTTATATCCAAGCAATCCTTGCGAATATGGAATCTCACAAGTTCTAGAAATGTTTCCGATAATTCCACGGAGCTGTATAATAATTAAGTTGAAGACACAGTACTAATCCAAAATGCACTGTATTAATATAAATAGATATCCAAAGAAGAATATCCCACACACAAAATAAACCAATTTCGTTTATGACCTCTCAATTCAGTGTAACTATGAAGAATGCCTAAACACAGGATTATTTCCTATAATATAGTCTCTTAATACGCAGAATCGAAATAAAAACCCATTTAATCCTTCTAGAAACAACCTTCTCCAAACCAGTCAGAAATTAGGTTATGCGTGATAGCGCTTAAAGTACCCCTACACTGACATTTTTATCAATAACAAAGTATTTACTTTAGAAATGAATCATAGAATCTAGGTCAAAAGTTCAATCTCACGCGCGCTAAAACCACGTGATGTACTAAAGCTTCAGCGAAATATCGATCGAGCCTACCGTATGTATACTCACAAGACGACAGCTGTTTAGACTATGAACAGAGATCATAAACTAATAAACTATACCATTATTAAAAGAAAAATGATATATAACTCCGTAACATGATATTCTGCTAAAGTCCTTCTTTATTTGTAATAAGGCATTTAATCCAAGTGATCTTCATATATTGAATAAAAGTGTGCATATGAACCATGCCTAGACCACTGTCTATAGATGAAGCTAAAAGTATATTTATTTCGGTTTTACCCCTCCAAATAAATTCAAAATATTTTGTTCAATTCATTTTTATATATAATGGAGGATTAGGCAATGTCGAGAGTAAATAAATACATTATGTCAAAATCAAGGATTTGATCAAAGTTATTTTCCCTATAAAGAACAGATTTCTCCTCATCCAACAACCCAGCAGTTTTTTTTTTTACTTATTTTAATTTCTTCGCATAATTTAACTCTAGCATATCGTCTAGGTTTAAAGAAAATTCTATTCCTTAAAGTCGAAAGGAAGAAGTACACCAACTTATTTCAATGTCTGGGCATATTTTTCCTCTGAAAATTAGTTCTTTCCTATCCAAATGGCTTATTATTTTAATACATTACGATGTAAACTAGAAACTGATGCAAAATCCATAAATGTTTTGATGGTAGACCTAAAAGACTGTGGAGAGCCACCCAATAGTAAAAAGGCATTATCCGTGTACTGACCCAGTTTAAATTCTCTGTCATTATAAAAGATACCGGTAATATTTCTGTTATTCCTGAGATCAATGGAAAGAAGTTCTATTCCTATAATGAATAGGTATGGGCCTAATGGATCTCCTTGACGACACCCTCTGTCTAAATGAAAGAACCGAGACAGGTGACCATTTTTAATGACATTGCATTTTGACTTGTTGCAAAATACTCTGAACCACTGACAAATAGAATCACCAAAATTTAAAGATTTCAGAATATTTTTCGAAAAGTCCCATTCGACAGAGTCAAACGCTTTTTCAAAATCATTTAATAAGAGAAGGCCAGTCTGATCTGTTTCGTCGAGATAGTTCACAAAATCATATAAAATTCTAGTGCTTTAAGAGTCCCTTTCATAAAACCTTTCTGATTGTCATTTATAATAGAAGGAAGTCCTTCTTAAGCCCATTTGCTGTTGAAGCTGTTACTACTTTATTGTCCATAATCTAGTTTATTTCCCATATCCAGGACTGTTGTTCGGGCCATGTGATCTATATCATGAATTTGGACTCCAATTACTCATAAATCTTCTATCTTTATCTTCTTTTGGAATACATGTGATAATTCCCTGGAACTGAAATTCCGACTGATTTGTTTTCATATCCAAAATTTAGATATCTATATAAAAATCCGCCCAAATCTTTCCAAAAGAACTTATAAAACTCGACCGTGATTCCATCAGAACCAGGACTGGTTTCATTTTCCATGCTTTTTTAATGCTAAACCACACTCAGAAAAGATCCGCTTACCTTCACATGAGTTTTTCTCAGCAGCTGTAAGTTTTTTCTATTATGCACGAAGAAGTGTTCGTTAGTTTGTAGATTACTATTAATTTTGATTTTATAAAGTTTTTCATAAAAATCTTTTTGCTGATTCAGTATTTCAGTTTGATCTGTTAACCTCTCCCCATCATCCAAAATGAATTCCTTCGCTATTTTGTTAGTGAAGTTTCTCTTTTCCAGGTTAAGAAAGTATTTTGAATTATTTTCAACAAATTCATACCATCTTGCTTTTGATCATAACATTACTCCTTTAGTATGTTTTTTCCTTTTTTTCTTCTAATTCGGTTTGTTTATTATTTTCTTTTGTTCTATAATCTCTGTATCATTTCTTTCATTAAGTGATTTGTTTAAAACTAAACTTTCAGCTTCAATTCTTTTGGAGTTTTGTTTTTCTTGTTTTGCATTGCCTGTGAATATTCAATTGTGTCAGTTCGAATTTTCATTTTAAGACTTTGAGAAAAGAGCTGATGATAGCATGTTAGCTTTACTTGTAGTGACTCGTTTTTATCACCCTCAAGATGATATTCTTCAACAGTATTTATAATACGTTTTTTAATTGTATTAGTGTATTCCTTTTGTCTTAGAAGTCTTTCACTGAGTTTCCAATAACCATGGTCTCTGGGAAGTGTAAATAATGATAAAGTTAAAGTTATAGCAGAGTCGTCTGCTAAAAGTCGTACTTCTAACTGAAATTGAAATTCATTTACCTGCTCAAAATAAATGAGCGCTCGTGTTGTCCAGATTTAAAGTTATCATTTCAGTTTGGTTCAGTAGTTTTTCAGGAAACTGAAAGGATATACCTACTCGACCGTGTAGAAATAGACTTTGGACAAGTCGCATTTTAATTTTTCTTATGAAAATGTGGCCATAGGAAAAATTGACAGAAGTACATATTCTTTCCAATTCCATTTGCATTTTAAATATAGCATTTGTGTAGATTTTTAGTATAAGAACTTTAGCTGGCTCCCTCTTTTAAAACGTGTAAGCTGTCCTTGTTGGCCGTGGGAAAGTTGGACGTAAAAATCAGCTGAATCTTGTGTTGTGATTCATAGAGATATGCTGAACGTGTTTTGGTAAAGAAGTCAAGGTCGATAAACCCCGATAAAAATTAGAAGTAAATCGAAACGTGGAAGTCTGGTAAACTGGGTGAATCGAAACAGTGTACGTCTGCCTGTTTGTTTATTTCAGATTATTTATCAAGATTGCATCATGACAATCTCTCTCTCTCTCTCTCTCTCTCTCTCTCTCTCTCTCTCTCTCTCTCTCTCTCTCTCTCTCTCTCTCTCTCTCTCTCTCTCTCTCTCTCATTTCAAACGTTTAGTTAATTAGTCTGAATTATATGCGGCAATTTGATTTGTCATTTGATCAGGTTACCCCTGTTTGATCTTTTGCAGTAATTTGATTTACCATTCCTTTAGGCCATTCATGTTTGATTTTTTGAAACTTAACAATTACTTTTTTGTTTTTCAAGAAATCAGTCTTAATTGATAGGAATCACAAGCATTTCCCTTCTCTGCCTTTTACAGAGGCTTATCAGTGGCTTTTATCAACCCAAATTGGAAATTTCATCCTGAGTATCGTCCCGTATTGCGTTTTGACGCACCTTTATTTCCATGCAATGTCGTAACTCTCGGTTATCGAGATAACGCATATTTCAATGACGTCAAGACCACAACATTTATCCATACTTGTTAACATTGATCCACGTGGACAGAACAATTTGTGGATAATTTTATCATTTATTGTTGTGAATTGAATAATTCTCTTTTTCCCAAACAGTAGGCCCTCGTAAAAAAAAACATCCTAACTAACTACTCTGATGAGGCGAATCCACTTTCCGCCCTAACAGACATTCAGTCAGTTAATGAGCATAAGATAGCAACGTGACTCAACGTGGACTGCGTCCATAACACTGTTTAGAACGATATGCTGAGTTTTAAAGTTTCTTGTGGATCTGTCATCACTGCATCTTCGCAAGGCAAGAGTAGTAGATCCATTATTTTCAAGAAAAACATACTGTTATCATATTTTCATACTTTGTTATTATAATTTGTGCATATTTACAAGAAAAACCTACTGTTATCATATTTTCATACTTTGTTGTTACAATTTGTGCATATTTACAAGAAAAACCTACTGTTATCATATTTTCATACTTTGTTGTTACAATTTGTGCATATTTACAAGAGAAACATACTGTAATCATATTTTCATACTTAATTTAGTGCCCTCTAATTTATTCTTATTTCAGTCAAAAGTTTGACTCTTTTCTATATGGTAGTAAATCAGCAATTTGACTTGTACAGTATTTTTTCTTCATAATTTCCTCTCTTAATTACATAAATCTTGATATCATTTTACTTTATTTGACCTATTTATGTTTCTTTATTTTTAGATAACGGTAAGAATGATAAGAAATTCAAAATAAACCCTTTCTCTTGTAACTTCATGTTTTTTTGGTACCTGAATATTTCCACTCCGAGTGAAATGAGTTATGAACAATGCCCACAAGTTCTGCAGTTCTTAAACATCACATTCAAGAGATAGATGTTCTGCATGCCAACATTGTAAAAAAAAAATTTTTATAAATAGTTCACAAACTAACTTTAATATTTTTTGCTTATACGTAAAACAAAAATAGTTTCATTATAATTATGATTTTATCAAATTTGATTATTTTTAGCCTTTGAGAAGAAAACTCTTCCAAAATCAAAATTATCATGAAACTAAGAACAGCTTTAGGAATGCTAAATTAAGTTTTTTTCTCTGATTTTCCAAATAAAATTATGTTTTCTATCTGATTATTTTTTCCAAAGAAACAAACAAGACATGCAATAAAAACCAAAATGAAAATGTTGAATTTACAAAACTTTATATGAGTACGGATCTGATAGAACTTAGAAGCATTGTTTTAAAATGGCGCCTTATTGGTTTCAACTGTGGTGTTTCTTGTTGGTCTTGTTTGTCTCTGTTTCGTAGTTTTGCCTTTGACAAAGACTCAGTGAGAGTCGAAGGCGCTTAGTCTAGTTGAAAAACTAGTGTTTTGCACTGTTCGTTGTCAGTTTTCACAATTATCTTAGACAATCATTGACACACACGATCCCTTGCTGAATCCAGTGCACTTGAAAGGACTGTTATTCGCCATATGATTTGTAGATTTGTATTCTTTATATATATATATATATATATATATATATATATATATATATATATATATATATATATATATATATATATATAAACCAAAATAGCTGTTTCCATGTAATTTCTAATTTGTAAACGACATGGATTTTTAGCTACAAAAAGTAAAATATTTTATTTATAATGGCACTTAAACGATTTTAAAAGATCAGATGGCACGAGAACAAATTTAACCTTTTTCTCTGATGTACGTTGTTATTTATTTCTTTATAAAAGTTTAATTCTTGCCATAATTTTATATATAACTTAGTCAATATTATCCATTTTGTCACGAGTGTATTATGTACAACTTCAACCTCAGAAAGAAATATCTGCCTTATTGTTGACTGAATACTCGGCACATGCTGATAAATATTGTGCTTGCGATTGACCAACCAGCGCTTTGGTTACATCATCTGCTCCATAAGTGGTCGATCGAGGAGAGCCAATAATAAGCCCAAAGAGCGACTTCTTCTTAGCCTACGAACTCTTTTCTCGTGATGATATAGTTTGTTTGTTTTGTTTATGTGGGTTTAACGCCATTTTTCAGCACATGATAGGCTATACATGGCGGCCAGTATGTTTGGTGGATGATGAACCTGGGAAAACCCCTGAAAGAACCACCGAGCTACTGGCAAGCTTTCTCACATACCCACGTTGGCCGAGCTAGACTCGAACCCACGCGGACAGAGTTGAGATGTCAGTGATCTGTAAATGCGAGCGCCTTAGACCACTCGGCCACCCAGGACCCCTCCTGATGATTGACTTAGAAAAAGTATTTTTTTTTCTTCTTCGTATATTCAATCAAGATCTGGCCATTTATTTTTGAATTGAAGATTGATACAGAAGTTGTCAGTGACTTATTAAACCAGGCATGACATTTTTGACTTTTTACACACGTAAATTACAAATTCATTTCCATAATTACCAGTATTTAAATTGAGCATTTAGGCGTATATTAGCCTACTCTAAGCTGAAGTTTGCTGCCACAAGTGTTGTATACACAGTCACAAGTACTTTAAACACAGTATACATAGTCATAAGTGCTTTATACACAGTCACAAGTACTTTATATACAGTCACAAGTGCTTTATACACGGTCACGAGTGCTTTATACACAGTCACAAGTGTTTACGTGCAACAGAAAAGCACTTGAACCTTGATGCACTGAACACTGAAACGTCTCTCGATTTGTGCCCTTTACATGTGGTATAATGCGATTGTTGAAAGAAATTCTAGTGGTCTTTGCCCCAGCTATCAGAGGTCACAAAATAAATTTGTATATAAATGATTAAATAGGACATTTTTGTCTCGCCTGCGATAGCAAATATCAAGATGTATGTTTTCGGGCGTCGATGTTGGCGGCGACATAACAAGGCTACGGTTTTCTTTGGAATATATATATACATACATATATATATATATATATATATATATATATATATATATATATATATATATATATATATATATATATATATATATATATATATATATATATATATATATATACAAAAATAAAAAACACAGAATTTATAGTGTTCAGATAAATCCCTAAAACATACTGACTTGAAATTCGGACTCGTAACTAAAAGGGTGCGGGTTCGAATCCTACCATTAGATCAGTCCAGATCTTTTACTTTGATGTATCCTTGGGCAAGTAACTTTACCCCAATTGCCTCAGCACTAAATCTAAATAACTAACTTGTGTTGCTGTGCAGTACAACACCAAACCAAACTGAACTGAAATATGCAAAAAGTGATCATTTATTTGTTTACGGTAGTGTAAATCAATAGGAATTATGAAATAAGCTTTTAATTTGCACATAGTTTATTATTTTGGTAAGAAATAAAGGAAACCCAGATTAAAATATCTGTATCCGACACGCTGAACATGTTTTTGCTTCAGGTGAAGGCGCAAGGTCACGTGAAAGGCTGACGAAAGCGCTTCTAGAGAATTACGTCAAAAGCGTAAAACCGGAACCTTCCAACGGCTCCCTTTTCAACGTCACGATTGGACTTACACTGGTCAATCTTGATGACGTGGTGAGTACCATTGTTAAGTTTGTATAGGATAAACGCCACAACAACTCCTACTATAACCGCCACCATCACTACTGTTACTACTACTACTACTCCTGGCTACTGCAGCCGCTGTTACTGCTGCTACCCCACTATTATTACCACCACCATTTTCTACTACTGTTGCAAATACTATTACATTATTTCTACTACCTCGATAGTCATCACCATCATCATCACCACCACTACAACTAGTATTGCTGCTGCAACTGATGGTTACGTGTTATTTATATAATTCGAAAACCATTTTATCTTGTTTACTATCCAACCACAAAAGGCTAAGTGGGTGATTCTGTCATATAAATTTGGCTTGTCTCTGAGATGACACGCGAAACGCATGATTAAATACAATAAATGTGAAAAGCACAATAGACCCTGTGCAGCATGTGCGGCCACTTTAGCAGTAAATATAATTGTGCACGTTAGATATGATCGTCGCATGGTAAATAAGAGGGTGGGATGAAATAGATGAGATGTGAAGCCGGCTGTCGTGGGTTCGAGTCCAAAAGGTAGAGTTTTTCTCTTTCTTAATAACTCATTTATACATCGGGTTTAAATATCGTCATCAACAACAACAATAGCCTTTGGTTCTCACACGCATGAGTGCCTGTAAGTAATGAAAATAAAAAGTAATACAATTATTCGACATTGATAGCTCAATCGTTTTACTTGTATGGTAATATGATGTGTACATCAGTGACTAAATAATGAAGCTGTTACCATGGTAAAATCTACATTGCTGTTCACCTTGCCATCATTTCGTGGTCAAATAATAGCTATGAAATGTGCATTTATTTTTGTTACCAGGATGACAATAACAGGGTGATTGAAACCCATTCATACATTGATCAGACGTGGATGGACGAACGATTAGCTTGGGAGCCTTCCGACTTTGATGACGTACGAGTGCTGCATATGCCAGCGGACTCAATATGGATTCCAGATATTGTTTTGTTCAACAAGTAAGAATTTTACAACAGCCTTAACAACATTACATTATTCATATGTTAACGTGACGTCATGATGTTGATTCTTTAATCTTATATTATATTATTTGGCATTACACGTCTTATTTAAAGTATTATCATAACGTGAATTCTCATTGGGTATTGACGTCAGAATTTGAATTATTATCAAACACCGACAGTTTTGCAAGAACATAGCCATGTCTTTTACAAATACAATATAATATTTGTTTTCATACGTTTGATAGAAATTATAAACATACATTCGTTTCAATCTGCTTTTCTGCCTCACAGGCCTCTCAAAGATAGAACTTATTCACTTCAGTAGTTTGGAACTCGATTTATTTAGTGACGTCATGTAATATGACTGGTAGAGCATGATGTCGCATTATGTCTTCGCGTTACTTTAGGTAGTGGTGTAACGACTGAGGCATGTCAACATGTGTTGTAGTCCAACAATCGCGTTACTTTAGGTAGTGGTGTAACGACTGAGGCATGTCAACATGTGTTGTAGTCCAACAATCGCGTTACTTTAGGTAGTGGTGTAACGACTGAGGCATGTCAACATGTGTTGTAGTCCAACAATCGCTTTTAATGCAAGACAGGTCTAATAGTTACAGATTTAACCATATGATAATTGCAATCGGAACAACTTTTGGCTTTTCTACCAAAATCCACCTCAGAAATACTTCGATGGAGTGATGCAGCGTAAAAAGGTGAAAATTGCCAGAAAATGGGGGACAACTCAGTGATAAACTAAAATACGTTAGCAAAATATAATCATGTGAAAAGATAATGATACATTATTGGAATTATTAGCACAAGTAAAATAAAAGAAAGTTCACTATTCGCACACCCTCCAGTTTGTTTGCATTCCCTTACCGATTTAAAAAACAAAAAGCATTAAGGATATGAAAAGTGCACAAAACTTTGTCATTTTATTCATCAATTTATAATTTCTAACCTGATTGTCGCCAGGAGGTCCCTAACATTTTTCATATCCTTGATGCTTTTCTTTTATAAAAAGCGTTGGGTGGGTGGGGGTGGTACAAACAAACGGGATGGTGTGCGAATATTATAGAGTTCATGCTTGGGGAAAAAAAACCCCAAAACTTGGGAATGTTTAGGGAAAGAAAAACCCCAAAACTTGGGAATGTTTAGGGAAAGAATAAGCCATCTTAGGAGGAGGAGGAGTAATGAACGCAATAATGTTGTGTGGTGTAAAAATGACGTCATTTGGTAAACAAGGTACATGTGTATGTAATGTCTGGCACTGTAGTATTTCTCAGTCAGAACGTCCTCGGCCTTTTCCATCGCATACTAGAAAGAAAAACAAAAACAAAACTCTGATGTAAATAATGGCTATTTTGAACTGCCCTCAAGCCAATGGTGGGTGTTACGTCATAACAACTTCATTGGCGTCACAATGCTTAGATGACGTGTCATCACTAACAGCAACGTAAGCAACAATTTCAGGCTATTGAAACCGAATGATTGTTTCATTGTTTTCATTACAAAGTTGTATAAATAACATTAAAAATTAAAAGTGCACGTGTTTTAGTGATTACTGAAACCTCGCCGAGTGTTATTTTCGACACCTATTTTATAAAATCTGTTCTTGTGCATCTAGCCGGATGTTCGTTCGCCAAAAACTTAACAATTTTGGAAGTATCAATACGATTCCCTCACGATTCTCTTTCAGAGTGACGAAGTTATTCGACTCGCATCGAAAAGAGACGAGAGTGTTCCAAATGCAGTATTTCTCACTCGGACCACCTTGGCTTTTTCTGCGAGTCAAAAATATTCCTCGGATTTATGTTGGCGCAGTCATTTACAGAAAAATCATACATTTTATTCGCTGGAAATTTCGTCGCAAAAAGAAACCGCAATTTGTTCGGACCACATCGGCTATATCTACGATTGAATTGACCGGTGAATTGACCGAGAAGCTCGCTGCCAATGAAAAATAGTTCGATGCATTCAAAACTTCTCGGTCTGTCCTTGTTACGTAAATAGTCGAGGTGGTCCGAATGGGATATATCCGTAGGATTGATCTCAAAGTTGTGACTATAGGATTTCAGTCAAATCGACTAGATGGAAAAGGCCGAGGATATTCCGAATGAATTTCTGATTTGTTTTCCCAACATTGATGGAAAAGTTTGAGTGTTTTCCGATTGATAAATGAACTGGTCTTATATTTGGAAGACAGTAACATTCAAATGTTTCAGTTTGTTCGACATGTATGTATGTATGTATGTATGTATGTATGTATGTATGTATGTATGTATGTATGTATGTATGTATGTATGTATGTATGTATGTATTTTTTCAATGCATGTATATGGTTTAACCTTTTGAGGCCCTAAGCACTGAAAAGATTATGGTGCCCAATCCTCCCATGTCATTAAAAAACCTCCCCGTAATTTCTCATTTTTTGTGTGCCCCTGCTTTGCTGGTGCCCTAAGCACGTGTTTAGTTTGCCTATTCGGTAATCCAGCACTGAGTACATTCAACCCATTCCACATACCCGAGCCCACAAAAAGGGGGGTGGGGGGTGCGGCGGCATTTGAATCATAACTTTAGTATGAAATAGTTACTCATTTAATACCGCCCCAATGCACACATCAATTATTCGAACAGATAGACGAACAATTGGTAATCTGCATCATTATTAATTGATCTTGGCGACGCGTGTACGGACTAAATCAACGGTTTTCTGACATGTAAATAAATCGCTCACCAATCCAACACCTACATCACTCCCCCAAGCTAGGTGAAAATATTTACGTTATTTCATTTTGGACTCAAAATGTTTCAATGGGACAAGCCAAATGGATAGTACATCATGTTTTGTCTCGGTATTCGTTTTTATTATTTGGCTATTGCTGTCCGAATATTGATGTCACTGTATCCGGACAGTTATAGACAACAAATAAAAAGCAGATACCGGAACGGAGGAAACACGGTTTAATCAGAAAGGGGCCCTTTTATAGTTAGTGCTACATAATATGTACAGTTTAGAATCTTTAAAACTGCCAAAATTTTCGTTCAATTTAAATGAGACTTTTATCAATTACTTAAAAGTCCTCTGTCAGTCACATTGATTTATTTCAAGAACAAAAATGCCGATTTTAAATATGTGGTTATGCCAGTTAGTAGGCGGAGCATTTCCCATTTTTCTGAGAAATTGATTGGTTCACAATCATGTAGATACATACTGTAAATCAAAAATATTTCACAAGCATAATCTTTTAGCGAATTTAGCGAGAACACTGTAATCGCGAAAATATTTTCAAGGTAAAGATATTTATGCAGGATATACTACATTTAGTCGCTCATTTATTATTCAATATACACGTTTCTCAAATAACTGATTTTAAATTTTAACGTATTTTGATGAGAAAAATCGCTGTTCTCAATTAAGTTTGCCAATACCCATTCAACCGCATAGCCAGGGCATATGCGACAAGTTTGATCGCATTCCTTGGTTTAAATTTCGTTCGAATTTGAAAATTAATAAGCTGAGTAATATAATAATAATGATAATAAATCATACAACTCTCGTCTTTTTCTTAGTTACCATCCATAGCATTTTTCGGATTTTGGATTTAAGAAAATGTGTGAGGATGATGATGAGGAGTTTCAAATATTTTGACGAACTGAAATCCTTGTTTGCTGTCTTTTGTGTATATTTTGAATATTTTTGCTTTCTGCCATAACATTTCCTCCACATTCCATATAACCCTTGTGCTTCATGGCTTGGTTTAAACTTAGGTCATTGTCATAATCATGACTTTGATTGCCGTAGTTCTTATCTAGTATGATTTATCTTCTCACTGCTTTCAGTGCCGGAGACGACTATAAGCCAATGATAGACATGACAGCCGTAGTGTACAGTGATGGAACCGTCAATTATATACCACCATACCATCTCAAGAGTTTTTGCGAATCTGACAAAGCACACACTGGTGTTTTCAGCAAATTTAGTCTTCTTCACTACAATGAACTCGTATGCAAACTGACGTTTGGGTCTTGGACGTATAATGGACACGAGATGAGTCTTGAGGGCCATTCATCGCAGATACACTTGTCAGGATTTAGACGGTTCCCCGCCGATAAATTCCAAGTGAAAAGCACAAGCGTGCAAGTAGATCAGAAGTTTTATGCATGCTGCCCTGAGCCCTACGAGACCGCCGCGTTTACCATCGTTCTGAGCAACAATCCAAAGTACTACCATGACAGCGCGCCAATAAGCGCAGAGGACATCTTCGAAGCACAAGCGCATGCGTAAGTGTATCCTCTTCACCGCGCAAACTTAAAAACTTCAGATGTTTTTCAAAACCCGATCACTTCCATTTGAACATTATGAGATTGTGGAGCACATGCAAGAACTACTAACCTCCTAAACTGAAGAGTTTGACAACAGAAGTGCGCCAAAGAGCAGGTGCAATTTGACGTTTTACAAAACACATGTTAACACATTTTTATAAAAGTGTTTATTAGTTCAAATTACAATCAAGATATATATTAGATTCACTTTAACAAGTCATCATAGCAAACAACATAAGTGGCCAAGTGTTTGGAACTATTTTGTTAGATTCTTAACATACATACGTGTCCGTCGAGCTTGACAGCGTTGGGATAATATACAAAATTGTAGCAGAGGCGCATACTTTGCGACAATGGCGCAGAGTGCGTCCTTGCGATGATAGTTCTGAGGTTGTTGATGATCATCTTCACCGAACCGTAGAGGATATATTCGATCTGTTTTAACAGAGACATCTATAACACATTTTAATGAAACAAAAAACATTCGCAACTTTAAATTTCAGGTTCGATTCCCAACATATGCATGTACTATAGCTACTGTTAGCCTATAGAATTTCAGTTTTTCTCTTATATGAAGAACTTTGTCACACAATCAAAGACAAATAAATTGCTACTCAATTGATCAAAGCTTTGTTTTTTACATGTATATCTAGTATGCACGACGTCGATATCGTCGTTGTTTCTTCCAGATAGAAACGTCCATTTACCGTATATACCAAGAGTAAAACATTCATGGAAACAAGGAGAATCATGTCTGATCTGGGCAAGAACATACACATTTATATTTCTCTCTCTCTCTCTCTCTCTCTCTCTCTCTCTCTCTCTCTCTCTCTCTCTCTCTCTCATTAATACAGACAAAAAGTAGATATGGCCTTTTTCAATTATTAAAGTTCAGTGTACAAGCACTTAAATGACACAATTGTGATTGTTTACTTATAATTTGAAAAAAAGTTCTCTGTGTGCTATATATTTTGGAAAGTGTCAAGGACATTGTTAAATTAAGATTTTTATGAGCATGTTTGGGTTTTTACAACAACTGGAATGAAATATAAATTACAGTATTTGACTTCCTTCAAGGTCTGATATCATGCCTTTTTGTACATGGAACATTAAAACATTATGAATTATGACAAAATTACTCCTGAAGCAACTGTTAAAATATGCATACTTCAAAGTAGTAATGGAGGTGTACTTTCTGGGCCAAACTCCCAATCTTTGTTTTTTTTTTTTTTATGAAACGTCACATGATACAAATAAAATTCCTAGGTCACCCTAACCCCCACCAACCTACGCCCCACTAACATTTTGATTTGTGAAAAATCATAGACCACCCTACCCCAAATTTATTTTTTGAAAAATCCTAGGCCAGCATAATACTACCGAATAAAATGCTCAGAAATAAATGCTGAAATTACGACAGTGAAAACTAGGGTCTAATGAACATAGCGTTCGAAAGAAGTGAAAAAGGCAGAGCCTTTCATAATCACCTTTTCTGTTCAATTTTTGTAATTCATACATTACAAACTTCTATTATCTAAACACGGATTGAAGAGAGATACTGTTCTCAACGCCACACGCCAACTATTAGACTTGGCATACCAATTATCTATCATCTAACAATACAGTCTCAATTATCATTTTTATTGTACCAATATCAAAACCTTTCTGCATTAATTGGAAGATGTTAGGTCTATCTGAAAAACATTTTCTCGAGCACAACAGGTGTCATCACTGTATCCACGTAATTTCATCCAGATAAGTAAGTCACTACAAATGAAAACAACTAGACTGCAGAAGTGCAACTAGTTAACTTTAGAAACTAAAAAACAATTCTAAAGAATTAACTAATGAAATTACGAAAATGTAAAGAAAAAGTCTTACCGTAGCGCTGAGCGAGCACAGAGAGCTTAGCAGAGCCCAGCTTGTCACTTGTCACTTCATATTTGTGTAATTTCATGCATATAAAGTATTTGAAATAACATTCTGCATTATTAGTCAGTGCATATAGCCGTGATAAAAAAAACTTAAAATAATTATATAATGGACTTCATATTTGAAAAAAGTAATAAAAAAAAGAAATAACAAGCAGTGCACCTTATTGTTATCCTGCAACGCAGCTTAACGCTCAAGTGAATAAAGACATTGCACACAATTTTTAAAATATACCATATACCACACAGAAAACAATTTGTTCCACAAGTGAATAAAGGCATTGCACACAATTTTTAAATATACCACACAGAAAACAGTTTGCTCAATAAGTGAATAAAGACCTTGTACAAAAATTTATAAATATACAACACAGAAAACAGTTTGTTCTACAAGTGAATAAATACATTGCACAAAAATTTTAAAATATACCACATAGAAAATAATTTGTTCTACAAGTGAATAAAGACATTGCACAAACATTTAAAAATATACCACACAGAAAACAGTTTGTTCTACAAGTGAATAAAGACATTGCACAAACATTTAAAAATATACCACATAGAAAATAATTTGTTCTACAAGTGAATAAAGACATTGCACAAACATTTAAAAATATACCGCACAGAAAACAGTTTGTTCTACAAGTGAATAAAGACATTGCACAAACATTTAAAAATATACCACATAGAAAATAATTTGTTCTACAAGTGAATAAAGACATTGCACAAACATTTAAAAATATACCACACAGAAAACAGTTTGTTCTACAAGTGAATAAAGACATTGCACAAACATTAAAAAATATACCACATAGAAAATAATTTGTTCTACAAGTGAATAAAGACATTGCACAAACATTTAAAAATATACAACACAGAAAACAGTTTGTTCTACAAGTGAAAGACATTGCACAAACATTTAAAAATATACCACATAGAAAATAATTTGCTCTACAAGTGAATAAAGACATTGCACAAACATTTATAAATATACAACACAGAAAACTATTTGTTCTACAAGTGAATAAAGACATTGCACAAACATTTAAAAATATACCACACAGAAAACAGTTTGTTCTACAAGTGAATAAAGACATTGCACAAAATTTAAAAATATACCACATAGAAAACAATTTGTTCTACAAGTGAATAAAGACATTGTACAAAAATTTTAAAATATACAACACAGAAAAAAGTTTGTTCTACAAGCAACTAAGCATTTTGTACAATTACACTTTAAAATTTGACAATGATGATTCAATGAATAGATACAGAGCACAGCGTGATATGAACTTCTGGCAAAATCAATTAAATTGGGCAGGATGGATCGCAACATCAGGACGAATACAATCTTACTGGCATTTATCTGATTCAGGTATATCAGAGTTAGTAAATTTAATATATAGATAATGTATAAAAACTTTTGTCTGAATGATCAATATCATCACCAGATGATCAAGCTTTCAATTTAGCAAACAAGCAACATAGATCTTAAACAATTTTACATAATTTGTAATAACTTTAATCTTGCTCTGAATCATAAATGGAGATATATAAATCAAAAATATAAATGATTGATAATGGCCCTAAAGAACAAAAGAACATAACACTGTACATCCGGGTTTTCGAACACCTGGACAAGCTGATGTGTTATGTGCTTCCAGACGACATTATAGTTATGGAGCTGGAACAGTTTAATATTGCAGAAAAAAATGCCAGCTGAAGTAATTAATACAATGTTAACAAGAACGAAGCATATCCAAAACTCACTGATGAACAAATAGGATGAGCTTATCTTTTTCTACAAGATTGCAACGGTTTAACAGAGAAGGAATGCCTAGACTAAATCAATGTATCAATTCTTATGTTTACATTTATTTTAGATACTCAAGTACAAAACAAAACATCCTCTACACAGTCTGTTTCTACTGTTAAGGCGCTGTACAAAGTTGCTTGAAACATGACATTTAGGCAAATAAGGTTATGACTCAAATGAAAACATTATAATAAGATTTCAGCAATATATTTCAGACTCAGAAGTGACACTAAACTAAGCTATTGATGGTGGTGGTACATTTTTATTACCCAGTGATATGGTGATGAAAACGGGTAGCATTATTGGTACCCAACAATTTGAAAAAGCCATCAGATACATTTATTCTAGATATAAATACTGCTATTAATACCGACGTGGTAAAGAATATGATACCTGCAGAGGATGGACAGTCAGCAAAACTTCTCAAGAAGATAAATTATGAAGTAACCGGAATAAAAGAAGAGAACTGAGTATTAATTATATACACAATAAGGATGAAAATGGCGAAAGTCTAGAATCAGTACAGCAGGACCTCAAATGATCATCAAAAAATAAACAAACGTTTATAACAATGGTTATGGCTGGCGTAATTTACCTTTGAAATAGATTAAATGAATAGTTAATAGATTAACTGAATACCTAATAGCTATTTTATCTTTTTCTGAGCCCTTTTACTTTTTATTCGTTGGGTTACCAAATATAAACCATTTAGCAAACTTGCAAAGAACATGTTAATGTATGCAAGAATTAGAAAAACGGCATTAATCAGTTAATAAAAAATAACTTTACCAGCTAATGTAAAAAGCCAGCTTATTACATTACCAATGGTTCCGGGTAATGCTGCTGCTGCTTTCTTTTACAGAGTTTGGTAACAACATACTATTTGGTTTATTCTTTTTAGAAATTTGTATTATATTTGTTTATTTCAAAATAATACAATGATTTATCTCTAATGTATAAATGAGTTTTAATTAGTTTATTTTGAACTTCACATATGTTTAGTACATGTTTAATATGTCCTTTATATTCATCAATTAAATCTTTTGTTACAGGAACTTTAGTTGTAAAGTCTTCTGTTGAAAGATTAAAATTATCTTAATACGGTTCGATAATTTATAAGGATGGTGTGTATTCATGATCATATCTTGTATGATCTCCATAGTAAAGGTCATACAAATCTTGAAATTTCCTTCCACTTCCTTCTGAAATTTTACACTATTAATATGGACCAAAAGCAATATGAAAAAGATCAAAATAATAATGACAGAAGCGACACCAGCAAAGATATAAACGATGCTGCCAATTAGAGCAGCAAAGAGAGACGATAGCGATGAGGAAGAAGAATACATGCAGGAATTAAAAATTAGAATAGCAAATGGAATCTACAAGGAAATAACTGGTAAACATTTAACTGACAAGGACTTGGATAAAATGGATGGAAAAGGAATAAAAAAAAAAACGTACAAAAGTTTGTCAATAAGGGATCTACTAAAATATCAAAGTCATTGTCAGACTAGGAGTAACAAGTTTGATGAATAAATATCTTCCCATGGATAATTTTAACGCAGTACAAAGAGAGTTAAAAGAAGATTGCTTGACAACAAACAGAATTAGACACTTTACTTGGTTTTTATCTTTTAGCTTGTGATTACTAATGTCAAATCTGCGTGCTAACTTGATAGCTTTTATACGCATTAATTTTTTAAAAATCAACCGCGGAAAAGCAGAATAACGAAAAACAACGAACTCTGCAAAGCATTACTCTGAAAACGATGGTCAATAAATGTGTTCAGGATGTTTTGTAATCGATGCATTTGTTCCACTGATAATGACTAATTGGGCGTATGTCGACAACATAGTTACAAATTCTAAAGTAGAAAAAAAGATCAGACTAAAGCAAAACAACTTAACGTCTATTGTTTTAAATCTCATCAATAATAAAGTTAGCAGTTGTTAAATTTTCTACATATGTATTGGTAATATATATAGTGTATTTAACTAGTGAAATAATGTTTTCTGATGTTCAGGATCAGAGAAATCAATAGGAGCATAATGAATAACATGATCTATATCTAGATCTCACGCACCTTGACGTTTCGTGCAGTTTAACCATCTATGCTAAAATTCAATTGACGGAACACCAGATACTTTTAAAAATTGTATCTGACTGTCTATTTTGTTTCCTAACCTGTAAAATTATATTTTTTGTCATGTGAATTATTTGAAATTTTCAATTTTTTTTTTGCACCTTTGTTTTATGTATTTGCTTACATATTATTTGTTTCCTCTACCTTTTCATATACTCCTTCAAACGAGTTTTGAAATAGCCGTTTTTGTTCAACGCAGTTATGCCTTTCCGTTTGTCACATCTGAAGCATGCCTTTTTCCACTTATTTTATACAATTTATTTTCATTTAAACTGTACTTCTAAACTTGTACTAGTGTTATTTTTCAACATGATTGTACATGAGTTCATGTTTAAAGAATTTGTTTGAAACATGACGTTGAATAACTTAAAACTAATCATATTTACGTCAACTGTTAATTTTATTGCAAAATAAATGGAAGAGAGAGACAGTGCCAACACGAGCATGACAAAAGAAAACAAGTTGGCGAAAGTAAAAATGAATAAAATTCTAAGGTTGGAGAGAGAAGGGAACAAGTTCTTAAATCACCAGAGAATGGCCTTCACAAAAGAAGAAAGATCTACATAGAGTTGCACTTGGAAAACAACTTGGAAAACATTGATAAGAATTTATAAACGGCTCAAAAGCATTCCAAAACAAAATGTATTATCTGAGATATGGTGCAATTGTTGCCTTATATTTGGGATTGATGTATTCAAAAACATATAAAACAAGCTATTGTTGTAAAGCTGCAATAACCTTATAAATCGTCTCAAAAACCAGTTAAATTATTTAAAGAACAGGTAAATCCATTTCCAGATGTGCTATGAGAGAAGCGAAAAAGTTCATGAATTTTTCAGCTAATAAATAGCAAATGAGACAAACAATATAAATAATACTATTTCCATGGGAAAGTTGGTAACACAGAAGGTCAAAATATTGAATAGTTAAAAAAATAAAATAAAATAATAATTTCAAATATTAAAGAGTGGAAGAAGGTGAAGGAAAAACAAATTTTAGAGAAGCTTACACAGAAATTAAATAATTTTTACTGCGAAATGAGTAACAAAAACAAAGGGGAAAAAAGGATACAACGTAAACGGAAAAGGTGTATCTATTAGTTATTTCAATCTAAACTGTTTTAATTTACATTACTTAAATGGAAAGTTATATTACAGTAAACTTACAACCTGAGAAATGAAAATATGTTCCTAATCCAAAGTTAACAGAAATGGGAAATTATACATTTCATGATAGATAATGGATTTTGTACTTGGTTATTACAATATTTATAAATGACAAAATAGAAAACAAAAAAATCCAAGAGATACTGAGTGCTTAAAACACAATTAAAAATTATACTAAATCGGAGCAATAATCACACAGTGCACATAACCAGCCACAATTCTAAATTGTTATGATTCAAAAGTCAGAGATCTTAAAATGCATATACTAAATCGGATACAATCTCTTGATTTTTGAAACTTTACAATGTATATATTTCCTCGACCAGATCAAGAACAGCAAAAATTGCTACAACGGCAGCTCTGCTGAGTGTTCCACGTGTAATTATTCAAGCCTACTACAGTCTCTACCTGTTTAAAATGTTTCTTGAACGAAAATTAATAGATTTTCACGATATGACCGCAACGAATAGATTTCGCGTAAAAGCTTGCGAACAATAGGTAAACTCAAATAACAAGTTGACAAATTCTGCAAAGTAAATGGCATAAATAGCTTTAAGAGGTCCCAATGATTTTAGTTTTAAATCCGTTGAAACAGAAGGTGAAAGTTCTTCACTAGGTCAATCACTAAACAATGACTTAAACTTTAATAACAACGGTATCATAAATGTGGAAGATTCCGATACAAAAGCTGATGCAAGTAGTAATTGTTTTGTAAAAAAGAAACGGACGCCCAGGTACGTAATACTTTGGAGGATAATAATTTGAAATATATTAAAACATGGAGAGAATAAGTTGATAATAAATAAACAGTTGCAAATCAGAAAGAGCTACTAAAATTATGTACTTACTAAAACAGATTGATGATAACAAGAAAATGATTTTAGATGCACATGACTTACTTAAGCAGAGATTTAATTCAATGTCTAATACTTTACAACCATTGCAAACTGCGAGAAGAAGGACGAGATGATAGTCAGCAATACTTGCGACCATTTAAACAAAAGATAGATAATTGAAGAAGCAGAAGCCGCCATCGAAACAATAAAGAAATCTCAGGAGTACCACAGTACTTTACAATCAAAGTTAAAACAATTAAATAAAGACTTAACTAATGAAATACAACAAAACGATCAAGAAATTAAACTTAGTTAAAGATTGTAAAGGTGATATACGAATATTGGAAGAAAGGATAATTCTTAACACTAATACCTTTAACGCATTTAAGGAATAAAAAAAAAAAAAAATATTAAAAAATGACTTCAAAGACATAACTAAACAGATTAATGAAAACAATGTAAAAATAAATGTGAGTGAAAATATGATTAGATCTGTGAGAACGATATACGATTTATCTATTACTAACTTAAGCGACAAAATCAAAATGATAAATGATCAGACTTTAACAACAATCAAAAGTTTATTTACTGCTGGAATAGAAAAAAAAAGCCGATGGCAAAGAATGCAGAACTAGTTAAGAATGTTTGTGTGATACAATGAAGTATTGACAATATACATTAAAGGGTGAAACGATTAAGAAAAGATTTCAATGATATTATAACAGATTGGGGGGTGGGTGTGTATATGTGTTAGCTTATGGAATTGTAATAATAAGTTTTAAAAATTCTTCAATTCAGAACCTTTTAATTTTTGACTGTGTGTAATTATGATAAAATGATTAAGAAAAGGAAAAGACGACTAAAACATGAATATATAAATATGCGTAATATTAATATACGGAGACTATTATATGCTGGCCTTCATAGTCCCAATCTAATCATTCAACAAGAAATGGATGACCTACAGTGTAAGTATTTTGTAAGTAAACATTGAATTCCTAGTGTGGCGGATTACTGGTTATTTTTAGTATGGCACAATATTAATTTTGCTTTAAGCCGGAATCAGTAGGAGTGAATTTAATTTGATTGAATTGAATTGATTCAGATTATTGTACTACAGATGTAATTTCAGTCTCTATTTTGATAATAAAGAAATAAAATTTCATTGACTTGTCTTATTTTTATAACTATCTATTAGCTTCTTAATGTGGTTTAGTATATGTGTCATTATAAATACCTCAAGACATTAATGTTTTTATTTGGTGAAGATATGTAACTATAGACGCTATTACTGTTGACAGCTATCTGCCGACCTTCGAATTTCGCTCCTATGTATACTCTTCGGAAAATAGTCATGTGGCGTCATTCTGACCAATCATTGCTTGTCCGGCACGCCGAACAGGTCGGGTTGTGCCGAACAGATACTCTACAACCAGTAACGCAAACTGAGGGTTATCGTACAATTTAATTAGCATTACTTGTCCGTGTATACTAAATCAGTAGTAAATATATAAACATTTTGTATTATATCTTGTCCGTCAAACATTAAATCCTTTTAAGTCGTAACCAAGGTCGCTTGGCATGGTTGAAGAGTAAACAAGTACTAGTGAAGGCTGACAACATTGAAAATACATTGACAAGCATAAAAATGAAGAATACAATATGAAAAGTTCAAAACATACTTTTACTTGTATAAAGAAAGCCAGAATTTACAATTGAAATTTAATTATAAAAAATGTGAAATTAGATGAATTTAGTGTGTGGAACCGGTCATGTGATCTAACGTCGGCCATCATGGCTGCAGACGTATTTTGTAGTGTCAGCTGATGAAGTCGTCAAGCCTAGTGCTATTCAAACAGTGGCGTACTAAGGGTAAATGGTGCCCGAGGGGACGTTGATGGCCCAAAGTAGTTAAAAGCTGATTTGGAATGGAGATTAGGTGTGACAAACATATTTCTGGGTGTGATAAATTCATATGAAGTAAGATTCTACAAGATTATATGAGTTTTTAACGATGTGTAAGATCGAACTTAATGACAGTGCAGTTGCTATCCACGTGAGCGGCCATCACACTTGACATACAACATGAACAAGTGCATACAAATATCAGGGTAAGTCACGATCTCTACATTTCCAATCACGCTTCAATGTTCACATTCACTCTTTCAGCAGTATATAATCATTGACATTAACAACATATTTAACTTACGACATGGAAAAACTACCCTCCCTACCCATCATATTAAAGCTATAGAGACCCAAGTCTATTACAATATGCAACAAAAGTCCACAACAGAAAAAGGTACAATTAAAAATGAAGTAGATAAAAAAAGATTTAGTAGTAAGTGAAAGAACTCATACAGTTAAATCAGAAAATAGATGGAGACATAAGGATATTCACAGATGAATTAAACACAAAAATAGGCATAAAGAGTGTTGCAATAAATTCATGTTCTTAAAAACAGGTTAAACGGATTGGAATAAAAACTACTTGGAAGAATATTACTTTATGGTTTTCGCATTATATCAGGTCAATTAGTGTAGATAGCTCACTTGATATTGCATTTCTTAAAAAAAGAGAAGATGAATTTACAAATGTAGACGGTTTGTTAAACATGTTTGAAACTCAAATTACACCAAAACAATAGCTACTGCTTATTGATTTGACTATATTCCATCACGTGTTACTGTATGCATGTTATTCTTCTTAGGGGAATCAGTGAAATATGCCATTCAAATAAAGAAATCAGGTATATATTCAATCTGTATAAACTTAAATATTACAACTTTGTTTTCTGATTCATAATGAAATCCGTAAATAGTATAGCAATGTATTCCATTAAATACATAGCAACAGCAGCAATAATAATCGGAGGAGCAATTCCTAACAGCTTAGCATTTAAAGGAAGTTATTATCTGTTCAAGTTGAAGAAAGAATAAGACATGATTAAACTTAGAGGAATTGCAGCAAGAAGCTAATGATTTCAATGAAAACAGAGCAAAGTCACTCGATTACTTAAATTAATGATTAAGATAACATGGTTTGTTACTCAGTATTTAAATAATTGAGATGAATTTTGATTTCTCTATTCTTCTACCCAGCCTGATGCAGTTTTGGAGAAACCTTGGCAACCTAAACTTAATGATTTTTACCACTTTTCTGATAATCAGATACTTTGTGTATGAATTTATTGCCATTGTAATGGGCGCCAGTATTAATGTTTGATATAAATATCTTTAAAAATTGCAATTTATAAATAGCATAGAAGGATGACAACATACGGAAAATATATAACTTCTCACAAACAGGAAACAACATCACAGATTGTTTTACATCTTAACCCAATATATCATTTTATAACACACGCTCCAAACATGTTAGGAGAATGCTTATTAAAGGCATAAACATTTCTTACGGCAGTGATGATATTTGTAAGTTCAATTATTGCAATATTTTCATGACTTTTAAAGATTTGTGTTACCAGCGTGTGTGAGAACAAACTAAATAAGGCAATGTATCAATAATGACAAATTTTGAAAGTTAAGTTAGGGAGTGGCAAGTACACAAAACACCGGAACAAAAGCTGTTCAGTTTATTGTATGCGAAAAGAATGTTGAATACCACTTGATTACCAGATACTGGAAAATCATTGATCATTGTATTATTTTGTTCTTCCTCAGGATTTAAGATTTGCAGAACTGGCAACAAATCTCTAGTGATAGAAGGTGCAAACCAGGATTATGAACTGGAGAATATTTGTGTACAATATGATAAAATTACTTCCGATATAATGGCTAATTCTGTGAACGAAAGGTACTGGAATGGAACTGTTTTCTTTTATTACTATATAACAATTTGATGCAGCAGCTAATACGAATTTGACAAATGTCAAACTTGATTCACCAAGAATGAAGTTAAAAGTAATCTTGATACTGTGCAAAAGAGACAGAGAAACTGATCCTGAAACGTATTTCAATTCAGGAATAGAAAGAAAAAATAATTATTACTGTGTAAGGAATAACCAACATGCTTTATTCACAGGGGTCTAAAATGAAACAAACGTTTACAGAAGCAACGAAAAATATTTCTCAGATGAACAGCAAAAACAAACGGAACTTAGTAATGTTAGTGTGTTAGTGTTAATAATTTTTATAAGGATCGCTATTGTTTATGGTTTGATTTGAGAAGTACATACAATAATAAACTGCATGGATTGAGTCATAAATTAGCTAATGTTCAACAAGGAATACATTTGCAGATAAATAGAAAAGAAAAAGTAGATGCACATTTATTTAGTATCTGATGTTCAGGTAAAAATTCAAAACAACCAAATAAATATACTCTGTTCCAGTTTTCAAAATAACCATTATAAAAAATAGCAAACATGGATCAATTTAAAATATTAGATTACAGCAAAGCCTACTAACCTGATGTTTGGTGTCAAGTATGACGTTTGGAGTGTGTGACAGATGTAATAATAATGGTGCAGTTTGAAGGTATAAAAGCGTGTGTCGTTAGTGACTTTGAAATAATTACAAGAGGAAGAAAGAAATGAAAACAGAAAACACCGCAAATCAACAGCAAATTAATTCACTTGAAAACAGTAATAAAACGACTACAGACCAATTAATACCCTGATAAAATAAAACAAGGATGTTACAGATGCAGCGAAAAGGGAAAACATAGGGAGTTGAAGTTAGACTATATTTCACAAAATTGTATAAGATAACTATAACATAAAAGACTACCAATTGGTGTGCGATATACTGGACAAGTGAAAGGGCAATGCAATAAATAGAAAAAAATCTTAGTCTGGTTATTAAGTTATTGAAAGTATTTGCTAATTTTGTGAAAAGCAGATACGGTAAACAAAACAAACTACATATTCTACCTGGACGAGATATTTTCAATGTATGATTTTGCTACAACTTTAAGACCATCAAGCACAAAAAAACCCATCACAAATTAAAGCATAACCAATTTCTTTGGGAGGAATTTATAGAGAATAACAGCAAGCTTGATACCTCCTTTAACATAGCGACAGAAACAAATAATTTTTGATACTCATGTATATTTTTATTTGACATTTAAAAGTACATATAAAGTATCTCATAGTATGATTATATATGTGGTGTTACAAATTGTGGATAGACAAAGTTGATCTAAACGGAGCATAACACTTTTTGGATTTTATTGTTATTATTTATTAACATTTATGCACAGAAATACTTACAACACAAATGTCCTTTTAGGGACGACAATGTAATTATACTAATACTTTCTTTCTGAGAAGAAACCAGTAAGCATTTAGTGGTAGGAATTACGAAATATATGTATGGGTGATAGTGCAAAAGTATAATGTTGTCATAAAGATCTTCGTGAAAATGTTAGATTTATATTGGTCATTTACTCCAAAGATACAAAGTCTATGGGAAATGTTCTGGATGAAAAGTACCTGTTGTAATGAGAAGATATACTTGAAACATTAAAAACAAAACAAAATAAAACAAAACAAACCAAAAAATATACTTCTAATGCGGTTGGAATACCCCGATTACAAGGTGATAGAATAACGACGTTAAGGCACTGACAATAGCCATGAGGCAAAGTGTTTATGTTGCCCACCTAAAAACGTTTATCATCATAGGGTGAAAAAGTAACCTTATTAACGTAATATTATATATCTTGAGATGGTAGAATCTGATTAAATTCATCTTTTCATAATTTATAGTTTAGCTAAATAGGCAACCTTTGTGCATTTCTAATTTTAGATTCTTTTTAATTACTAATTTTTTGTTATACGCTTGAAATTGGAACGCTGCATAATTCATCTTTAAAAAGTATTGGTATATGTTTATTCATCTGATGAGCCAATATATATATATATATATATATATATATATATATATATATATATATATATATATATATATATATATATATATATATATATATATATATAATATTTTTAGTCAGTTGTGTCGTAAAACTGAATGCGATCTTTCATATCATTGTAAATATTCTGTTTAAATATTACATAACGAATCTATCTCTATCAGTCATTGCAAGTTTAATTTTATCATCATATTGATTTTTAGCTTTTTGTAGTAGGAGTCATACATAAGCAAGTTACTTACTTCTAAGACAGTAAAGTCACTGTATATTGACTCGGTTAATTTTATTTTCTTATTCTTTAAACTTACTGATATCATATCATTTTCTATGACTGTTCTTCTTGCAAAGGAAATATTTTAAAGTTTAAATTATTTCTTTTTATTTCGTCATCTTACCAAGACATTTAATTTACTTCGATGGCTTTTGTTTGTTGTTAGTTTGCCTATTTAAAGTTTTTGACAGGCATTAATTGATACATGGCCCAATCATATACATTGTTGGATTTATCTACATAATGAATGACCTTGGCTTATTGTATTCTCCATCTTCGTTTCTTCTCTCGAGAAAGCACTCATGATTTGCTTTAGAATATCAGTCTGGTATTATGCTGATTCATCCGTTGATTTCAGATTGAATCATAAGGAACAGATCATAATCTTTCAGCAGTTCTACTTCTTTCGTACTTATTTTCAAAATAGCGCCACGAGCTAGTCCAAGTGCGCTGAAATAATGTGATGGGTCCACTTTAGAATTATTCGTGCAGACATTTCTAAATTGTTAAAAATGTCACATACCATTAAAGTGTCTTTCTTTACATAGTAGTCATCAAGATCACTAAAAGAATTAAATTTGAAATGTTTCACATCTTTAACGTCTTGGTAATCCTCGTCACAAATTCCTGATTCTCTGAAGCCTGAATAAAATGTCTCCATTGCTTTTACTTCATTAAATCTTTCAAAGGCATCCATATATTCACATGGATGAATATCCTTTCTTAAATATTTTGTTCCATGTTTTTGTCAAATTTGGCTTCTTTAAACTTTTTCTTTGTTTCTGTAAATTTATCTTCGTGTAGATTTTTAGCAAATTGTTCTAGGGAGTGACACATAAACTGCTCACTATCTAGAAATCTGATTTTATTGTTGTTGTTGTTTTTTTGTTTAACAAAATGTGTTTGCTCTCTTTTTCAAATATATCGACTCTAAAATCCTTATTAAACGAAATATACTTTTCATCATCATTATTTGCAATTTTTGCTACTTCTTGATCTTCACAGTTTTTTTTTTGTTTTTTTTTTCTTCTTCTTCTTCCTTTTTTATACTAAGTTCTTGATAATCAGATGAGAATCGTATCCATACAAATTATGAATACGTAGTGGAATATGTTTTGGATATTTATAACTTGAATTATACTAATTATGTGCAGGCCTTCTGTATTTTCCAGTTAAGTCATCCTGATAGTACATGTTTTCCAGTTTTAACTGTCCGTGATGTGTTTCCGTTTCGTCTATAATTGCTTATTAGTTTAATTATGCTTTCTAAATAAAAAAAAAAATAAAAAAAAAAGAACAGGAACGTTCAGCTGGTGATGATTGTTTTTAAATTTAACAACAGAACCTTGTTTAGGCATTATGTCTATCGTGTTATCTATTTTAATGTAAACTCCTTTTTAATCTTGTAACTGTAACTCCGAATAAAAATAATTTAGGTACTTCTTGCAAAGTATCTTTATCATGGCGTTTGCTTTTTTGAGATGATGCTAATTATAACCAATCATTTATTCCAAAATAAAAATAATCCGCATTAAATATAATTAACAGATCTATGTGACTCTCTCTCTCTCTCTCTCTCTCTGTATCTGTCTTTCTCTTTCTCGCTCTCATTCTAACTGGCTTTACAAATTTGTCTACTCTTTCATATACATTAACAGATATTTTCAATTCATTGTTTTTACATCTTCTATATTTATTAGACATTTATTAAACCAATGTTTATATTTGTCATATTTATATGTATGTGGTCTGTACGGATGATGTCTTGGTAGGTTTATAAATAGATTCTAATGTATTTGCATCTATTGCTGTATGTTTGATATGCTAGCACATCAACGATGTCTGCCTTAAACTGAGCATCCACGTGACTAACATACATCCTTGTGTAAGGAAATCTTTTTCTAGCTTGTTTGTGCAATGTGTATGTAGATTGTTCAGTAAACCATTCTTTCAATTCAGATTGTGTTATTATCTTTTGTTAAATCTAATTTATTCCCACTGTTGATATATTTGTGAAAAACTTTCAGGATCATAGTAAAGATGTCTTAAATACTGTTTTTCATAAAAAAATGAAAGCTTAAAAAAATTATTTAAAAATGATTGTTGCATTTAAATGACAGCAAATCCTGTTAACATCATTGATGTTATAATCAAGTCTAAAGTATTTGAAGAATTAGTGTGTATATTTACTGACTTTTGCAGTAAGGCAATGAGGTCTATATTTTTTAAGTAATGTTTGTATCTTTCCAAGTTTGGATGCTGTAAAGGTATGGTTAAGTATAATTGTCTCAGAAAAAAAATGTAGTGGAAGACTTTTTCATTACATTTTCATAATTTCATGAGTTATATCATTAGAATTGTTATTTAGTTTCTAGAGTCAACAAGTTGAAATTTTGAAATCTAGTTATTTTTATTTCTAATTAGTTACTCTATCTAGATGAAACTATTAGGATACATTGATGACATCTTTTGGGCTTGAGAACAGTTTTTAAAATAGACCTAATACTCTCGAATTAATATGGAAAAAGTTTTGATTTTGGTGAAATATAAATGATAACTGACACTGTATTGTTATATAATACATAAGAGAATAGATGACTGGCATACCAAATCTGATAGTAGATATGTGGATCCATATTTCAATAATAGAAGTTTGCAATGTATGGATTACAAACATTGAAAAGAAAAGGTGACTGGGAGTGGCTCAGTCTTTCTCACTTCGTTTGAAATGCTGTATTCAATAGACTATAGTTTTCATTTTCATAATTTCAACATTTAATTCTGAACATTTATTTGGTAGCATTATGCTGGGATAGGACTTTTAAAAAAATAATTTTGGTATAATGTCTCAGGATTTTTTGAGAAAAAGTTTTGGTAGGGTGGCCTTTGTTTTTTTTCAAATTTGGTATGGTGGACTATGATTTTTCAGCAAAATATTTTGCTAGAGGGTAAAGTGGCTTAGAATTGTTTTAAAAATTGGTTGTGGGTAGGTCTGTCTATGATTTCGTAAGTGTGAGTGGTAGGGTATGATATTTAAACAAAATATTTTGGAAAAAGATTGGGGTGGGGTGGCTGAGGACAAATCTCTCTGTTACTACTATTAAAACACCTAGAGAAAGAGAAAAGACAATTCACACAAAAAGAAACTGGCTAGTTTGATAGGCTTGGTTTCATTTGGTATTTTACTTCACAGTAACACAATGCGGTTATTTAGTGTTAAGGCAATTGGTGTAAAATTGGAGTAAAGTGCCTTGCTGAGGTAAACATCATGGTAGCCAACAAGGCTAGATCTGATGGCAGGACCCAAATCTGCACCATGTTGGCCATGAGTTTGGCACGCATATACTACTGAGCCAGCATGGCTCCTCTAGCTTGATAACTTGATAGATAGCAAGGCATATGCTTATTTATCACATAAAGTTCACCTTGATCAGCATTATGACATCATGTCAAAGTTTGGTTGCTACGCTGTGGTGTAACTGAGTAATGGTAAGTCCTTAACTTTATATGCTGATATATTATATTTTGTAATGAAGGGGGCTTGAATACATTTCTTATAATTGATGCAAGGTTTGAAAAAACGAACCATGTCAACCTGAGAACTTTTATTATGTATGTTTGTTTTAATGATATTTACGGCACATTAAGACAGGACATATTATTTAGACCTGTGAAAAAGTTTTCAGTCTTTTCTGTTCCAGTAAATGGCAGAACAACTTCTAAGGAGGATTCTTACCAAGTTTGATAAAGTTTGACTCAGTCCTTCTGGTCAAAATGCTGAAAATATATTTTACATCTGGTTGCTGAAGTAGCCATTGCTAGGGAAGTCAAACAAGACACACTTTTGGAAGAGCACATTATACAAAATATTTCTACTAATCTGGTTCAAAATTAGCTCAGGGTTTTTTGAGAATTTGAAATAGGTTTGTTTAGACTCATTGATGGACGACTGATTAAAATGGAAGCACAATGGATGCAGGGTATGCCATAAGATCACATATATTTCACCTTGTGGCCACACATACATCTCACCTTGTGGCCATGTGATCTTATGGTATGCCTGCATCCATTGTGCTTCCATTCATTTTGAAAACATTTTGTCATGAAACTGAATAATGGAAATATTCCTCATGGTATTCCTGGCACAGCATAAGGTCTTTGCAGTGCATACAAACTATGCCAAACTGCCATCTAATAGGGCCACTGGTTTTATAGATACAAAAATTATGAATGAATTCCTCTCTAAAACTGCTGAAACACTTTTGATTAAACATGACAAGAAGCACTGCATTTCAAAAGCCATTCAATGTAAAAGATGACTCTTCACCATTCAATAAGGTCACTGTGACATGTAATAAAAGAAGAAAAGCTTTGAGGGACTTCTTTTCCAAAGCTGTTTGATTAAATTTGACAAAACATAACAGAAAGCATCTGGAAACAGTTCAATAACATCTACCCTTTACATATTCTTCTCAAAGCTTCTTCTGCAAAGAAATTGTGATATTTAGATGAAGTTAATTCATCCATCTGTGAATATGTCTGTTCATATTAGGACATATATTTTGTGAAAGAAACAAATCTTGAAGAAAAAAAAAATAGAAACATGCACTTTTCCATTTTGATGGCTTTTTAAGAACAATACTGGCCAGGTAAGTGATATCAGGTTATCTTTGGCCTCTTGTTCTTGTAAAATGATAAAATATTACACAAAACTATATAATTTGTAGAAATCATTTATTTACAATAATCGTGAGCCACTTTTGAATATACATTTTTTGTTAGCTATATTGGAGTGTTGGTTTCAAATAATTACCGGAAAGAAATGTGACGAGAAATGACAAGGAAAATTTGTTTTGATTTCAGATTATAAAAAATATAGTAATTGAACTTTTAGAAGAACCAAGTATGTTATACTGAGTCCAGTTAAAGAAAAGTCACTGGAGTTGTCAAAAGTTTGTGTTGCTGCATGATAGTCTTTGGGGAAACCAAAAAACTTTATCATGTTACAGTTTAATTAAATTCTCAAAATTTCTCCTAAACTTAAGATTTTCCATGTCTTGTTAGCTTGTGATACTCCTAATTTTATTAGAAAATGTTGCAAGTTTGTGGCAAAACTGTCCAGGTGAAAGACTTAAATCCATGTATTCAAAAATATGTGCCAAACTTTTGACTTAAATCCATGTATTCAAATATATATGTGCCAAACTTTTGACATTTTGCTGCAAAACTGATAAAGTTACACAAAAATATTTAATTTATGTTCCAAGTGATAACCTGATCTAAGCAGAAGTACTTAATTCTGACAAATAAATCACAATGACCTAATTTGTCATATAAGCACTAGCATTAGCATTGCCTCGAAGTTACTGCAGCATATATCAAGTATATACTTGTTGGCAAACTTATAAGGACACACAAACTTATTTTGGTGAGTGTAAATCAAGTACTACTTATATGGATTACACCACAAAATCGTGATACCTATTGTAGTGTAACAAAAGACTATAGGAATTACTAAGCATGATTGAATGCTTTACTAGCTAGTAATTATAATAATTATAAGAAAGTGAATTATCTCAATCTTACACTTGATACAAATTCAACAAATGTATTTTTAATATTAGACTAAGTATATCATTTGGACATAATCTAATCAATGTAAATGATGCTTTTTTGTTTCAAGATAACATTCACTAATTAAAATGTATGTACTTACATAAAGCTACACTGCACTTACGCTTTTACGGTTTATAGAATGCAAAGTTCATCCAGTTATAAAATGATGATACACAAAACACCTAACACTGACAAGGTGGTGAAACTGGCTGATGTCACTGAACATAATTAAGTTCCAATTACTTGTTTATCTCTTGTTGGTGATTATTTAAATAATGGGCCTTCTTTTCATAAGAAACATCTCAACACTTAATACTGACAAAGTGGTGATACTGGCTGATCTCAATGGACATAATTAAGTTCAAATTACTTGTCTATGCCATGTCAGCAATTATTTGAATAATGGGCCTTCTTTTAGTAAGAACTATCTCAAAACCTGGCAAAATTTTGAATTTTATCAACTTACTCCTGCAAATTTTCTTTCCAATTGTTTTCGAGACTGATGAGTCTATGCCCTATTCCAAATCCCTCCACTCTCCATTCCCACCCCACCCCACCCCCCAGCTTGAGCCTCAGTGGCTCAGTGGTGAGTATGCTGAACTGTTAACCAAATCCTACTAGTGGTACAGCCTGGGTCAGCTACTGTGGTTTGCTTCTGGGCAAGGCACTTTACTTGCCTCAGCACTAAATAACCTTCATGTGCTGCTGTGCCATAAAACACCAAACCAAACCATCAACCAACTCCACCAATCCTCTTTAGGTGGTGCTAAAGGATTGAGCTTAGTAAATTTAATTGAAACAATTTATGAGAATTTAACTAATCAGATTCTGGAGAGTGAAGTTAAATATTTTGTATTAACATCTGTAAGATGCCAATGTCACCCACAACTCAATGAAAAATATAATCCTTTTGCTTACTCTAAACACAGGTCACTACATTGAAAAAAAAGGAAAACACAGTTAAAAGTGTGTTTAAGAATTTCCAGATTTGCAAATTTACCTCCAAAATGTGAATGAAAAATAATTATTGTAAAAGTTTCATAAGGAGTACGAAAATTGCATAACTTAAAAAATAACCATATTTAAGATTTAAAAAAATAATATTGATGAATACATGTGTAGTCTGGTACAGGTAAAACAATAATACCTCTCCTTGATTCACATGTGAAGTTTTTTAAGATGGATGGATTAAAATTTCTAAAAATAAACAAACCATTGTGTACATTGCTATCTTGTTTGTACTCAAGCCTGCAACAAGTACATGTGTATCACCATTACCAATCAAAAAAGACATGAAGTATAATACATATACATAATTAAAAAAATTTACAAAGCCTTTGTAACAAGCATTTAGATTGGTTAAAACTGCATCATGTGATGCAGAAAACATGAAGTTATTAGTTCATAACACCAGAAAGGAACTACTTATGTATTCATATACTCTTCTTGTTTTGCTTCAACAATATTTGTAAACAATTGTTAAAATACAGTTCTGTTATTTATTACTTGAGATTCATTATTATTTATAACTGTTTGTAATTATATGAATTGAACTTCATATTTTACAGGATTCATGAAGTCACAAAGCTTAAAAATCAATTACACACTATGCTACAGCACTTCATGCAGTGCATAATCAATTACATGCTATGCACCAGCACTTCATGCAGTGTATAATCAATTACACACTATGTAACAGCATTTCATGCAGTGTATAATCAATTACACACTATGCTTCAGCACTTCATGCAGTGTATAATCAATTACACACTATGCAACAGCACTTCATGCAGTGTATAATCAAATACACACTATGCTACAGCACTTCATGCATTGTATAATCAATTACACACTATGCTACAGCACTTCATTCATTGAATAATCAATTACACACTATGCAACAGCACTTCATGCAGTGTATAATCAATTACACACTATGCAACAGCACTTCATGCAGTGTATAATCAAGTACACACTATGCAACAGCACTTCATGCAGTGTATAATCAATTACACACTATGCAACAGCACTTCATGCAGTGTATAATCAAGTACACACTATGCAACAGCACTTC
Source organism: Margaritifera margaritifera (assembly GCA_029931535.1). NCBI lineage: Eukaryota > Metazoa > Mollusca > Bivalvia > Unionida > Margaritiferidae > Margaritifera > Margaritifera margaritifera. The sequence goes on from JAQPZY010001682.1 coordinate 1,482,848, forward strand.
ATGCAGTGTATAATCAATTACACACAATGCAACAGCACTTCATGCAGTGTATAATCAATTACACACTATGCTACAGCACTTCATGCATTGTATAATCAATTACACACTATGCTACAGCACTTCATGCAGTGTATAATCGATTTTCAAGCTTCACGACATCATGAATCCTATAAAATATCAAGTTCAATTCTTAAACAATTATCAACAAGTTATTTGACATTTTACAAAAGCATATTAATTAAAATACACAGAGAAAAATGCTTCTTTAATATAAATAAACATAGAAACGTTCCAGAGACTCTTAGTAAAGAAAAAAATAAAGTTGTCACTATAGGGCTATCTGAAAGAAGAAAAAAAAAAACCAGCCACTTCTCAGGCAGTGGCATAGCAATAAATAATCCCCCCTCCCCCCCCCCCCCCCCCCCCCCCCCCGCCCCTTGCAAAACTTATTTCTGGGTCCTCCTTCCAATAAAAAAAGTTGTTTGATGAGATTTTTGGGCCCAATGTTTTCAGGTTAATAACAGCAGTTTTCAGATACAAACACAAATTTTCAATGACCTGTACTTTAATATTGAGTTTAAAGGGAAAATCTGGTCTCAGGTATAATAAGCAGTAAATTGCTAGAGTTCACATTATTTATAATAACTGTAAAATTTGAGTACAATTGGCCCACCCATTTAGAATCGCTAGAGTTCACATTATTTATAATACCTGTAAAAGTTTAGTACAATTGGCCCACCCATTTAGGAGAAATCAACCTGTAATATTTCAATTTTTCTGGAACAGTAGGTTTGCCATTTTCTCAGAGGGCAGTGCATTTGTGATGTGTAACTGGCATTTCTAATTACAGTCATGTCAGCGTTGTCAGATCTATTGAACCAGACCTGATCATCATAAGTGTGCATGAGAGAGAGAGAGAGTGAGCATGTATGTCTACTAGCATTGCAGTATGTGTAAGCAAGCTTCCTCCATTTTCAGTTGCAAATAATTGGATACATGGTCTTGTAAAATTTAAAACATGGTGTAAAGAATGAGCAACTGTTATCCAAAAATATCATCAAATTCATATTGCCTGTGATCATTAAAAAAAAAAGTCTCCTATATGCTGTGAGGGATGTATGATGAGATAAGTTAATCGTGTCAAATGGCACTTTTTTCCGTACTTGATCAATCTGTTGACTGGATTTGTGGAATGTGATCATTCAACATTTTAGATCACAGACCTACTCACACTAACTAATAAAACAAATTTAAAAAAAAAGCATTAACAGTATTGTATAATTTGCATGTATAAATGAACTTATCTTTTCTAAATTTCTGTTTTAATCAGTTGCCAGCATTTACAAGATTTTAATTGAGAAAAACAGATCCTGTATAGATTTGGTATAAATTATGCGCAAAAAATTAAAAAAATTAATTAAGTGCTGATAAAAATGTTTAATTCTTATGCATACATATTTATTGTAAACAATATCCATCTTAATAATCAGTGTGCAAAAATTTAGTAAATACAGAAGCAATCTGAGGAATGTAGAATCTAATACAAACATTCATATTCCAAAAAAAAATAATTTTGAATAATCCAAGATAAGACAGTTTCTTCATGTTAATTGCTGAGTATTGAAACCATTTCTGATATTACTGAGTGACAACAAGTTTTCAAGATGGCTGCAACGGTGGCCATATTGGATGTAAGACCAACACTGTTGGCCTTTTGGTGAAAACCACATGTCGATATGACCATCCATTTAGGAGGAGTAGCAATAACAAGATTTTCAAGACAGCCATCATAAGGCCATACTGGATGTAAGATTGGCACCACTTTGATTTAGGACCAACTAGATATGATAAGAAGTCCTTTAGTGAAAACCCCATGTTGATATGACCATCCATTCAGGAGAAGTAAAAACAACATGATTTTCAAGATGACCACAATTGTTGCCATTACTGGATGTCAGATTGGCATAATTTTCATTTAAGACCAACAAGACACTGGTGAAAATCTGATGTCAATATGACCATTCAGGAGGAATAGTGATAACATGATTTTTAAGATGGCTGCAATGGTTGCCATTAGTGAATGTCAGATTGGCATCATTTTCATTTAAAACCAACTAGACACAGGTGAAAATCTGATGTCAATATGACAGTTGAGGAGGAGTATCGATTAAAAGATTTTCAAGATGGCCACCATGGCAGCTATATTGAATGTTCAAGTGGCACCATTTTCAATTAGGACCAACTAGACCTTGGGATGAATGTGTGTGTGTATAGTTTCATGGCAATCCTCCAAGTAGTTTAGAAGGAAAGCAATAAAAAACTTGTACTAATGGACGGATGGATGACGTAAGGATGGACAATGGATAACAGGCCATGCCATAAGCTCCTCTGGTCTATGACCAATAGAGCTAACAACTGCATGACTAGTTGCATTAATGAGTGCAGGACAGAGGCACATGAAGATTAATATATACTCCTGCCTATCTAGTGCTCGATAGAGGTGGGAATATAATAAATGGGCATAAAATAAAGGAGATCTCCCAACAGCTGGAGCCAGTCTTATTATTTTATTTAGCTCTAAAAAGGGTTTCTCAACTGGTCTGGATCTGACAAAAATGTCCTCTACTGTGATTATAAAACATCTTTTGCACCACTCAAGATAAACAAGTGATTAATCTGAAAAAATCAATTTGTGATTTAATGAAAAGAATGGAATGACACTTTTATTTTACATCATCCATGCCACAAAGTGACACATCTCATCAAAAAAGAAAAATTACACAATTCTAGATCATAGTGACAGCAAACTAAATTTAAAAGGCATTACATAGTTCAATTTACAGTAGACTGGAATCACATTTAAGTTATGTCTGAGCTGTATTGTATGAGAATAACATTTTGCAACATAAAGGCAGATGGCAATGGGTTATGTTGAATGGTCTTTTCACCTGTGCAATTTTTTACATGTATACATATTGTAAGGCCATTAAACAGGATTCTCCGGAATTTTATTTTGTTCTTAATGGACGGAAAAATATACAGTGTTTGCCTCAAGGAAATATACAAATTTATTAGCAAACAGTTCTAAATAAATATCAGGAAGTTTATGGTATAAGAAATCATAGTTCCATAGAATGCATCAAAACTTGCATCCAAGGCCTTTAAAACCTCTGCAAAATTATCTCCCCTAACAAGCTCTTCTGAGAGTGATATCACTGCTAGATGATTTTATCTTGGTTAGTCACTGCTTTCAACTGTAAGCCTTTATCTTAGATGATGTGAACCAAAAACTCATCAATTAATGGCTAAGAATCAAACATTATATCAGTTTCAAAATTGTCTTACTAACCTGGCATGGAAAACTTGGGGAAAATGCTCTCAAAAGCTTTTGATACTATTTTGGTATTTTTTTTCTTCTCATAAAATTAGGTTTTTACACTAAAGTTTACTTGCCCAACATTGATTTTTTATAAATTTCCTGTCTAGTTGGGCACAAGAACTATCATCTCATGAATAATGAAATTTTCCATATACCATTTTTCTTACTGAAAACCACCCAGATGCATTCTGCCCTCGTTTGCTGTAAATATTTTCATTAACAAAACATATACATGTAGGACTGACCACCTAAGCACCTCCTGTTTTGATGATTTTAAATAAAGCGTTTACATTGTTGTTTTTGATGGCAGCCCTACAAGCATTGATCACAGCTGTTTTATATTTTCCAACTGAAAGAGAAACAAAAATGATTATTTAATATAATTTGAAATTACAAAACAATATTATAAAATCTTTGTGTAAATTATTTATGAATTGATGATTTTTTGTTTGGTTACAGATATTATGATACTGTGTTTACTAACAATCATTACACTGTCAATATTCTTCTCCAAATAAAAACAGAACAAAGACTGTCATATGTCAGCTATGCAGAATGTAAACAAATAAAAAAAAAACCAAAACATGAAATGCAGTCTCATGTATATTAAACTGCTTTGATCTTATCCCTTGTCATTCTATATATAGGAGTAAGTGTATTAAAACATATTTACACAAGACTAGTCCAATTTATACATACTAGTATATTTAAATTTAACATTCACTTTTTATGGGTACTACAATAGAAAAATATATAAATATGAATTTAAGCAAGAAATGAAGTTGTCAGAAGACAAACAAAGCTTGCCCACACATATTTATTAAGCTGCCAAAAGTTTCTTTGATATGGTGTTGGAGCACTTCTCTTTATACTCATATCCAGTTTGATGACTGTAAAAGCAAAAGGGTCCAAGAAACACCTCTAAACATCAAAGGTGACTGTACAGAATGAATAAAAACAGAAAATGTAGGTCATGGTGACCTACTTTTGATATTGTGTAATACTTCTCAGGATTAATGCTCATATAAAGTTTCATACCTGGTAAAGCAACAGTGTCCAAGAATCTCACTTAAACAAAAAAGTATATATTGCCCATGAAGCCTGAGATGTAGGTCATGGTAACCCACTTTGGTCAAGATATATAGTACATGCAAAGAATAAATCACATAAGAAGTTTCATGACTGTGCTTGATTTAAGCAACAGAGTCATAAAACCTGATCTAATCATAATAGGTGCAAATTATCATTGGCACATGGACAGTAGGTCACAATGACCAAGTTTAGGTATTGTAATATAGTACTCCTTAGGTTGAATGCACATATCTATTTTTATGAGGGAAAAGCAAGTGTCCCAGAAACTAACCTAATAGTAAAAAGTGTACATGATCTCATGAATTTACAAAAATAGGCCACTGTGACCTACTCTTGGTACTGGGTTGAAATTCTCTTCAGGATGCATGCACATATATATTTTTATTGCTGCAGTGTCTCAGAAACTGACCTAAATATAGAAAGTGTACATGATCATTTGATCATGGTGGTATAATACTCCTCAGGATGCATGCATGTATCTATTTTCATGGCTAAAAGCAACAATTTCCCAGAAAATTACCTAACATAAAAATATACATGATCACTTGAGTTTGAAAAGTAGGTCAAAGTGACCTAATTTTTGTAACATGGTGTATTATTCCTAAGGATGCATACACATATCTGATTTCAAGATTGTACAAGTAACAATGTTCCAGAAACTGATCTAAACGTAAAAAGTGTTCATTATCACTGGAGCATGAAAATTAGCTCAAAGTCATCTACTTTTGGTATGGTGGTGTAGTACTCCTCAAGATGCACACACATATATATTTTCATGACTATACAAGCAGCAGTGTTCCAGAAACTGACGTAAACATAACATAATCACTGTAGCATGAAAAGTAAGTCACTATGACCAACTTCTTATATGGCTGTGTAGTACTCCTGAGGATGTACACACATATAAAGTTTAATGACTGTACAAGCAACAGTTTTTAACTAACTTAAACACAAAGATGCACATTTCTTAACACTTATGCCCCCAGGATATAGCATAAGCTCTTGTGCACTATCATGCAGGCAAGCTCAAACTGATACACACCCAACATACTAGAAAAATGATTTGTCTGTGGCCTCCCCCCTTCCCAACATTTTCCTAGGTAGATTTGAATGCAACAGACCTTATGTGACTGTCACATTAATATACATAATATTACATTACAAATGAGAATAATTCATTTTAAGTCATTCAACAGTAAATCCTATAATCAAAAGGTCTTAAATTTACCTGACATTCACCTGACATGTTCTTTTTAATAGATTAGTGAGATAAGACTATACACCTTTTGTTGGGATAGCTGCCCAGTCATGCAAACAGACCATTTAGAAGCTTTACTCTCTTCAAAAGAAAGCTGCCTCTGAAATGAGCATTGTGCATTTTCCCAGACAGGTTGTTAACAGCTAGCACAGTACTGCCAACAGCCCCAATCAGTCAATCAATGCCGACTTACTTTTCAACTCACCAACAAATAAAAGGCATTATAAATTTCAAAACTCTATCATATATTTCAATTCTATTCATAAAAAAAACCCCACTTTTAATTTTATGAATGTCAATACGAGAATATTGAATACTAGATTGGAAATATGAGAGATAGAGAGAGAGAGAGAGTTGTAAAGATGAAATTACTTCAAGTCATTATTTAAGGAAAGCAAATAGTTAATGGTTTGACTAATTATGATTAAATAAAACTGTATAGGAACTAGAGGAATGGTGAGCAATCTGCTTACATAAATATACCTCCACCCCTCCTGCATCCCACCCTACCTCATAAAGGAGATGAACTCTTCCAAAAATATAGTGCGAGTACAATGATTGGTAAACATGCATATCTTATAATGATGACCATAATGTGTACTAAGTTTCACAGCAAGCCACTTAAAACTGAAAGAGTAGTTGCATTTACCAAAATTCTGCCATATATTCTATTCAGCGGTAAGTAAAAAAGGGCAATAACTCTAACAAAAAAGCAGGAAACATAAAGATATGTGTATCTTTGGATGATGACTAAAACATTAACATATTTTACAGCAATCAATACACAAGAGGCTCAAGTGGGCCTGCTATTGTTCACCTGTTTAGATGACATATATCATCTTGTGAATGCAAATTCACACACATATTGAAACTGTCGAGGAGAAAGAAAAACTTGCAGCACATTGTTGCTCCATTGTCTATTAATGTTCAAGTCATTTATCTTCTTCTTAGATCATATACATACATAGGATCACTTTTTGCTCATAAATGAACTCATCTGAGATCTTGATGATACAAACTTACATAGAAAGTCTAATCAAAATATGCTGCCTCAGCCAGATGCAATGCCACCTCATTAAAATGAGTGGATGTCACTCATAATCAAACTCATCTGAGATCTTGATGATACAAGCTTACATAGCAAGTCTGATCAAAATATGCTCTCAAGAGTGTTCACAAACTCAGCCAAACAGATGCAATACCACCTCATTAAAATGAGTGGATGTCGTTCATAATCAAACTCATCTGAGATCTTGATGATACAAGCTTACAGAAATATGATGTCTAGAGTGTTCACTAGCTCAGCCAAAGCAGATGCATGATCACATCATTAATATGTGTGGATGTTGCTCATAATCGAACTTACCCAAGATCCTAATGATATAAGCTTATATACCAAATCTGATCAAAATTGGATCAGAAATATTGCCCCTAGAATGTTCATAAGCTCAGCCAATCAGATGCAAGGTCATCTCATTAATATGCATGGTTGTTGCTCATAAACAAACTCATCTGAAGTCTTGATGATATAAACTTACATACCAAAACTGATCAGCAATGAAGCCTCCTTAATGTTCACAAACAAGTGATGACAGATGGATGATGACTGATGGATGATGTGAGATGAACAATGGACAAAATATCGTACCATAAACTCACTTGGCATTTGGCAAGGTGAGGTAAAAATTGATAGACAAGTTGCATTCATAAGATTCTGTCTTACATTACATTCAGCTGCAAGATAAAAAAGTGTAATAACTTTAACAAAAAGTTTGGGAGGATAGTAATTTGTTGATATGCACATCTTCATAACATGTACAAAATTTCATGCCGAGTCACTGAAAACTCAGAGACTAGTTGCGTTGATGAGATTCTGTCATACACTACATCAGGCTTGAAGTCAAAACAGGCAATAACTTCAATAAGAGTTAATAATAAGTAGCATGAATGGCACAGTATACACCTACCCCGCATTTAATAGTCCTCTATGTAGGCATTAGTAGGGTATGGTTGACTCTGGAGATTCATAACCAAGAGGTATCAATGGCCTCTACCTTTGGTCAAGGTTTGTGGTTTTGAACTGAACTTAATGTGCAGAAACCATTATTTTCTTATAAGACTTATCATGACTGTGACCTCTGACCTTTAAACCCCAGAATCTATAGCTTTCTTTACTACCTTAAGTGCAAGCCATCCACAAAACCTGGTCAAGGAACTTACTCAGAAACAAAAGTTATTCTGCAAAACCAATTTTTCTTTGAGCCACAATGATATTAAACTTGGACATTTTGACCCATGCCATAAGTACAAGCCCAACACAATCTTTGGTCATGGTACTTGGTCTAGAACTAATGTTATTATGCAAAAAGACAAAAATAATCTTCTTTCAGTCAGAGTGACCTTTACCTTTGACTCCAAAATCAATAGGCTTCTTTTTTACCCAATATGGAAGCCATCCACAGGCTTTGGTGAAAGTATATTGTTGATAACTGAAATTTTTGTGCAGAAACCATTTTTCTTCTTTCACTCAAAGTATCCTTGACAATGGAGCTTTTGACCCCAAAATCGACTGATAGTCTTCCTTATTACAAGTGCAAGCCGTGCACAAAGTTTGTCCAGATCTGTGAGGTAAAGCTTATGCTATTGTGTGGAGACTATTTTTCTTCTTTCAGTCAGTGACCTTGATATTTGACCTTTTGACCACAAATTGAATAGTTTTCCTCCTGACCCAAGTGCAAGCCATACACAAAGTTTGGTCCAGATATGGTATGTGATGAAGAAATAATTTTATTGTGCAGAAATCATTTTTCTTCTTTCAGTCCCATTGACTATGACCTTATGACCACAAAATTGATAGGTTCATCCTTACCACAGGTGCAAACTATCCACAAAGTTTGATAAATGTAAATGGTGGAGAACTCAAGCTATTGTGTGCAAACCATTATTTTTCTTTCAGTCACAGTGGACTTAACCTTTGATCTTTTGACTCTGAAATTGATCGGGTTTTTCCTGAACGCAAGTGCAAGCCTTCACAAAGTTTGGTAACTGTAGATGGTGGAGAACTCAAGTTACTGTGCAGAAACCACGTTTCTTCTTTCAGTCACAGTGACCTTGACCTTTAACCTCTGACCCTGAAATTAATAAGGTTCTTCTTTACCCCAAGTACAATCCATCTACAAAGTTTGGTAACTGTAGGTAGTAGGTAACTTGAGTTATTGTGCATGATCATAAAATGCTTTCTGTGTCGGATAGGATGTATATCGTATGAAAATGTGGTTATGAGTTAAATAGAAATACTTAAGCTATGTTAGTAAAGCATAAAATATAGGTCACAGTAACCTTTTTTGGTTGTAATAGTGTAATACTAACAGAGATACATGTACATCACATGATCAAGTTTAATGATTCTAACATAAACAGTACCCAATAAATGACATTCAAACAAAAACTTTCAGCAAAATCACTCAAGCATGAAATATAGGTCACAGAGATCTCTTTTAGCAATAACAGGGTAGTATTTATCAAGATGCATCACCTCACCAAGTTTAATGATTACAGGAATCATAGCATCCATATAGCATGCCAAAAACTCATGTGGTCATGAGCCAAATGCAAACACTTAACCAAAGCTAGTAAATGATGAAACAGACGTCACAATGAGTTTTGTTTCTTGTAAGGGTGTGGTACTAACTGAGATACATACCATCATCAATTTTATGATTCTGTCATAAGTAATACTTGAAAAATAAATATCAAACAAAAAAATGTAACCAAAGTCAGTGAAGCATAAAACATAGGCTATAATGACCTACTTCTACAATGAGGGAGAAGTGCTCATTAAGATGCATCCCCCCAACAAATTTAATGATTCTAGATAGGATAGTAAGTACTTAGCATGCAAAAAATCTCTGTGGTCATGTGCTAAATGCAAAAACGTAACCTAACCCAGTAAAATGTGAAAAGTAGTTTACCTTTGTTTTGAATGCAATAATATAGATGTATACAATCATCTACTTTAATGATTCTAGCATGAACAGTTAAAGCACAAAATTGGCAAAGTCAGTAAAGTGTGAAATATGGGTCACAGTGACCAACTTTTGTAATGAGGGTGTATTATTTATCTAGATGCATACCTCCATCAAGTTTCATGATTCCAGGTATAACAGCATTTATACAGGATGCAAAAAACCTATTTGGTTAGGAGCTAACTGCAAAAACTTAACATTTAGCCAACAAAATGTGAAATGTAGATCACAGTGACTTCTTTCACTGTAAGAGTGTGTTACTAATAGAGATGCAAAACAATCAGATAGTTTGATGATTCTAGGATGAAAAGAGCTTGAGAAATAAAATGACAAAACTAAGTTTAACCAAAGTCAGTGAGGCATGAAATATGGATTGCAGTAAGCTACTTTTGTGATGAGGGTGTAGTACTCATAAAGATTCATCCCCTCACCAGGTTTCATGATTCCAGGTATTGCTATGTATACAGGGTGCAAAAAACCTGAACTAAATGCAATAACTTAATCAGGAATGTACAATTAATGTACATGTATATGCAAACTTTGCCCATTTGCCCCCATCATCTACTGATAAATTAGAAAATAATAAAATACTAGAATACTTTTTTCATATTATGTCTGTCTTAATGCAAAGCATATCTTTTCCCTCCCTTTTCAGTGAAAACCTCTCATTGCAGGAAAAGTGACAGGTAAGAAACCAATAAACCTAAGAAGCTGAAGGGATTTGGTAAATAAACTTTGCATATCTTGTGAGTATGTAATTAAAAAAGTTGTGTGCTTTTCTGCATGTGCCATACTAATACATATCTACTGTTACTGATGTTACTGTATTGTAATAATTTTATTCATCTTGAATGCTCAGTATTTTAAGCAGAAAGAAATTTATTGTCATACAAGCTTTGTTGTTAATCCACACTTCAAAAGAAAAGAAGAAACACAACTTACTGGCAGGATCAGCATCATTTGTACAAATCTGAAAGGTCTTCATGCCATGATGCTTTCTATCAAGTTTTGTCCAATTCTGTTCAGTGGTTTTGGAAAAAAAGTTGTTTAAAAGCTTGTCCAATTTTAGTTATGGCAGCCATATTTGATTGCAGATTAGCATCATCTGCACAAATTTGAAGGGTCTTCATGCCAGGATGCTTTCTGTCAAATTTGGTCAAATTTTATTCACTGCCTTTGGAGAAGAAGTTGTTTAAGGGTTTTTCTATTTTAAGTAATGGTGGCCATATCTGATGGTGGATTGGCATCATTTATATAAAATCAAAAAAGTCGTCATGCCAGGATGCTTTTTTGTCAAGTTTGGTCAAATTCTATACAAAAGTTTTGGAGAAGAGGTCGGGTTTAAGGTTTGTCTCTTTTTAGCAATGGTGGCAATATTTGATGGTGGATCAGCATCATTGGTATAATCTGAAAAGCCTTCATGCTTTCTGTCAAATATGATCAAATTCTGTTCAGCGGTTTTGAAGAGGAACTAGTTTAAAGTTTTTTTTTATTTTTAGAAATGGTCAGATCAGCATCACTTGTACAAGTTTGAAAGCCCTCTTTGCCTGGATGCTTTCTGTCAAATGTTCTCAAATTCTGTCAAGTGGTTTTTAAGAGATCATTTAAAGGTTTGATACTATTTTTAGTAATTGTGGCCATATTGGATGGTGGATCAGCATCATTTGCATACATTTTAAAGCTCTTCATGCCAGGATACTCTGTGCCCAATTTGGTCAAGATTGGTCAGGTAGCTTTTGAGAAGAAGTTTTAAAATACCAATTGTTGGTAGACACATGACGTATGACATATGACAGACATAAAGTGATGCCATAAACTCACTTGGCTTTACTGCCAGGTGAGCTAAAAACACAATCCAAGTGCAAAAGAGTCATGAACACGAACAATCTTTTCTTTTCATTTACTTTCTTCTAGACTGACTTGATCATATGGCTGATCAAGTCTAATAAACAAAACCATGTGCTCATGTAATTGTTTCCTGAGTTATGTGCATGCAATACATAACACTGAGCCAGCTTTGTTACTGATGCAATTCCCAGCAGTGCCTGAGCAGAGGAGCTCATAGCAACTCTATACTTGTACCGTATTCCTAAAAATGTGCCCTGTCATATGGTAGATCTATTTCAAAACCACTGTTTGAAAGCACTTCTATAATTATCAACGGACAGATGCTAATTGATTGATTTCCACTGCTTGGAAATTCACAAGAAACCAGCACTGCAAATATACTGGTCAAAATTGATGCCTTTCCAACTCTGAGTGCTCACAGCACATAATTTTTAAGTGTAGATTATGACTGATGTTCTCTCTCTCTCTCTCTCTCTCTCTCTCTCTCTCTCTCTCTCTCTATCATATTACTGATCCAATAATTACTATGCTCATATAATCATATAAACATACAAAACATTTGAAGTGGCTTGTTCTTTTCTTCATAAATACAATTTAGACATATAGTAGAGTTTTGGAGTAATGCCTTTTTTATTATTGAGGTGAAACACGAGTCTGTACTGACTGACTTTTACTCTGGCTGTTAGAAGTGTCACCAGCTGAGGGGACAACTTGTCTGGGAAATGTGAGAGCTAAGTTGTAACAATGTTCATCAAAGAATTGGCTTTCTTCGAAGTGAGTGTGGCTTTTACATAAACCATTTGCATGACCAGGCAGCTACTGTGACAATGGGTATATACTAATGATAGATCAGAATAAAATGATCACACAAAATTAAAAGAACTAACTGCATCAAAGTGACAAAAAGGTTTGACTGCTATTGTGCTCAGCTGAAAGGTCAATTGTTACTGTGGCCTTGAACATGGCACTTGACTATGATCCTGTTGACAGAGTCAAAAATAGATATCAAAATCTGCTGGGTGTGTGTGTGTTAACTTATGATGGACTGGAATCCCATCCTGGGAGAGTTATGCACTGTTAGTCGCTTTATATCATGGATATGGTCCATAGTCTTATGGACCATTGGTATACTTTTAAAGATATTAACCTTTAACAAATACAGTATTGTTAAATCAGATACTCTTGCTCCATCCCATCGACTTGCATACAGAATATAGATATATCATGATTCATAAAGCTTGCGGGAGCTGTTTATCAAGGAATTTTCAAGGACTTTTCATGGACTTCCAGGGAGTATACTGAACCTTCTCCAATGTTACTTTGTTTATCACTGCATAAAAAGGTACAAAGTAGAAGAAAAAACACATAATTAACATGCCTCTACAGCAAAGGGATGTTACTCCATCTGGTAACTACCAGTGTTGTGTGTCATTTGATCCACCCAATTTTATCTCATTTTATTGATCAATTCATTCTTTTTGAAAAATACATAAATAAAAAACATTCTGAATTTTAAAAGTGATATATTTCATTCACTTTTAACGTTTTGTATTATCCCAGATATATTCAAGAAGTTCTGGGAAAATTCAAGGAGTTTTTCAACAAATGCAAGGACTTTTCAAGAATAAAACCAACTTTTTCAAAATTCAAGGACTTTTCAAGGTAACCCCAAAAATTCAAGGATTCTTCAAGGTTGTATGAACCATGTAAATAAATCTTTTCAAAGAAAAATGCAGAAAACCTGCAGAAACTGTTGTATAGATATGTTGACATCCCAATCAATACAGCCCATTTAAGCAAGGACCCACTGTATTATGGAAATTTTTTATCGTTTATCTTTTATCTTGTATGAGAACATATTTACTTTTTTATTTGGAAGGGTTTTAACTTAATGAAGGATTTTAGCAATTTTGTACCTTAAATTTGTACAACCTTTTTAAGCCTTTTGCCTTTAATCTTGACGGAATACACATTTAATTTTTTCACAACTTTTCTCTTTATATTTTTAGAACCAAACTAATCTTAAAATTTGACTATGTGCCATTAAACTCTATACATACATACTGTATTCAAGAAATTATGAAAAGATGGGTTGAACTCACCTCTAAGGCGTCCAGCTTTCTGTATAACTTGGTTTACCTGTTTGAGGGCATTAAGAAGTTCCTGATGATTGTTACAGCGAATCTTGTAACCATTTACCAAGTCTCGGTTCATGTTGTACAGCTCAACATAGCCCTTCCTCATATTATGCCTGCAATAGAATGATAGTTTGTAAGTTATCTAATACTGGATTTCTTTGACATTCCAATTACTTGTGTTTTTTAAAATAAAATCAGAATCTTTCTAAGCAATTATCATGGTAATGGGCAGTTTTGGTGGGACTGGATAGCACAGCAGTAAAGAACTTGCTTTGCAGTTCCAGGTTGAATCTCTGGCTAAAGCATGTACAAGGGTACATGGTTGCCTAGCTGAGGACACCTTAGTGCTAAGCATCAACCTTTGACCTCTCAATTTGGACATTTGTCATTAGTGCTAAGGTCCATGACATTACAAAATCTTCCTGGATTCCCAGAATGCTCAGTTTTGGAGCTTCCCATAAGACAGAATTGTTAATATAACATATACCACCAAGTTTCCCGTAAGACAGAATTGTTAATATAACATATGCCACCAAGTTTCCCATAAGAAAGAATTGTTAATATAACATACACCACAAAATTTCCAATAAGACAGAATTGTTGATATAACATATACCACCAAGTTTCCCATAAGACAGAATTGTTGATATAACATATACCACCAAGTTTCCCAAAAGACAGAATTGTTAATATAACATATACCACCAAGTTTCCCAAAAGACAGAATTGTTGATATAACATATGCCACCAAATTTCCCAAAAGAAAGAATTGTTAATATAACATACACCACCAAGTTACCCATAAGACAGAATTGTTAATAAAACATACACCACCAAGTTACCCATAAGACAGAATTGTTAATATAACATACACCACCAAGTTTCCCATAAGACAGAATTGTTAATATAACATACACCACCAAGTTTCCCATAAGACAGAATTGTTAATATAACATACACCACCAAGTTTCCCATAAGACAGAATTGTTAATATAACATACACCACCAAGTAAGTTTCCCATAAGACAGAATTGTTAATATAACATATACCACCAAGTTTCCCATAAGAAAGAATTGTTAATATAACATATACTACCAAGTTTCCCATAAGACAGAATTGTTAATATAACATACACCACCAAGTAAGTTTCCCATAAGACAGAATTGTTAATATAACATATACCACCAAGTTTCCCATAAGAAAGAATTGTTAATATAACATATACTACCAAGTTTCCCATAAGACAGAATTGTTAATATAACATATACCACCAAGTTTCCCAAAAGACAGAATTGTTAATATAACATACACCACCAAGTTACCCATAAGACAGAATTGTTAATATAACATACACCACCAAGTTACCCATAAGACAGAATTGTTAATATAACATATACCACCAAGTTACCCATAAGACAGAATTGTTAATATAACATATACCACCAAGTTCCCCATAAGACAGAATTGTTAATATAACATACACCACCAAGAAACTCCATGTTTATGTTTACAAATCATTTCATATTTACTTAAAAAGGAGGCTGAGTTTATTTGCCTTGCAAGACTCTTGAATCCATGTGGGCCTTAATTGACATACACTCAACTACAAATAAAAAATTGGCAGGTGGAGTAAATAAAACTTGTCTCACCACTTTATTTAGCTGCTCAAGTAAAAATAAATAGAGAATCATGACGTCTTGATACCAAAAATGTGCTGACAAATAAATGAAAAACATAGATGCAAAGTTTATTGGTGATGTGCATTATAGTAATGATTCTACTGTTTTTGAATCAGATCAATCTGACAATCCTGTAAGATTTTGTAATGTCACAGACCATAGCTCTAACGCCAAATTTCAAAGTCAAGTCAGAGATCTGCTGTGTTAAGCACTATAGCAACTAGTTTGCATTGCACCATTGCAGTTCCAGATTCAATCCCCAGTTCCAGCACATGCAAGGGTACATGGTTTCCACTGAGTTCTCTGGTTATCCTCCACTCCTAAATGACCAATATATCCAAACATCTGAGCTGTCCAGAGTGCATTATAACATCTGCTAGCACTTTTTGTAAAATCAATGTACTGTTCAATTCATTCATTTTTGTGGTTGTCAAGTTTTATGGTCTTGTGAAATATGTCATTTTCTTCAGTACCTAAATTCATGCACTAAGAAAAGAGTCCCACACAATGATAAGTTATCATTAGGTCATTAAATTTGTGGTTTGTAGTGAATTTACTGTATTAAGTTAATATAATTTGAAGTAGTTGTGTGTGTGTAATGTGCAAGGAAATGTATGTGGCTACTGAATAAGAGAAAGTTATGTTCCAAAACATTTTATTAGCTCAAGTTTCTTCCCCTACTCAAAACAAGTACATATTCAAAAATTCAGCTGTTACATTTTAGTTTAGAATTTATTTGTTTAAAACTTGTTAAAAATGTGTTCTTAAAGAATGAGTTTTATTACAAAAAATAGCAAGAAATGAGGAACAGACTGTGAACTTATTAACTTCAATAGAGAGTTAGCATAATAAGTAAGTACAAAAAAGTATTTAATCCTGACTTACATGTCACCCATTAGCCTGGCATCCTCTGCTCGCACTACCATACTTCTGATCAAATTGGAGTGGTCAGCCATTTCCGCTGTCAGTTTCTGACGTACAGCATGGTACTCATCCACCTGTAATTGCAATTACACTTGTCCATCACTTTACACCAGCCCAGTACATAAAGAGGGTATCACCATGATGGATCCCATTAAATCAGCTAAATTTAGTTCTAATCACTGATACCATGAATTCACTTTTTTTGTGGTGTAACAAATTTTCGTTTTGTGGTTGCTACAAACCACGACTTTAAAGACTAAACAAACAATGATCTTTATGTGGAAACAATAGGACTCTTTCCTCAATCTAGGGATTAAAGTACCCCAAAAATGTCACTTTTTGCAAAACCACAAAAATGTATATGCACAAAAAAAAAATTCACAGTATTTTATTTACGGCCAAAGTTTTATTTTTTGGCAGATGAGAACTAATTATAACCTAGTTTAAAATCATGAGATACCAGTACATTTATATTTGATTGTGTGTTCTGTACAATGTATCCCTTTCTAATAATTACACAACCTCACTTATAATACAGTATATTGTTATGGCTACCATGTACGATATGACCTTTCTAATAATTATACAACCTCATTTATAATACAGTATATTGTTATGGCTACCATGTACAATATGCCCTTTCTAATAATTATACAACCTCATTTATAACACAGTATATTGTTATGGCTACCATATACAATATGCCCTTTTCTAATAATTACACAACCTCATTTATAATACAGTATACTGTTATGGCTACCATGTACAATATGCCCTTTCTAATAATTACACAACCTCATTTATAATACAGTATATTGTTATGGCTACCATATACAATATGCCCTTTCTAATAATTACACAACCTCACTTATAATACAGTATATTGTTATGGCTACCATGTACAATATGACCTTTCTAATAATTACACAACCTCACTTATAAAAATACAGTATATTGTTATGGCTGCCATGTACAATATGCCCTTTCTAATAATTACACAACCTCACTTATAATACAGTATATTGTTATGGCTGCCATGTACAATATGACCTTTCTAATAATTACAAAACCTCACTTATAATACAGTATATTGCTATGGCTACCATGTACAATATACCCTTTCTAATAATTATACAACCTCATTTATAACACAGTATATTGTTATTTCTACCATGTACAATATGCCCTTTTTAATAATTACACAACCTCACAGTATATTGTTATGGCTACCATATACAATATGCCCTTTCTAATAATTACACAACCTCACTTATAATACAGTATATTGTAATGGCTGCCATGTACAATATGCCCTTTCTAATAATTACACAACCTCACTTATAATACAGTATATTGTAATGACTGCCATGTACAATATGCCCTTTCTAATAATTACACAACCTCACTTATAAAACTGTACACTTTGATGGCTGCCATGAACCATATTTAGTTAGGTGGCACTGTATATTGTAATGTAATTTTCAAAATAAATTGATTCAATTTAGGCAAAATACTACTGACTAGTTTAATATGATTATGACATATATTAGTCATTTATGTCATGTACACAAGAATTTGACCTATGTTTGAACAGGAACATCTGCAAAGTATGACAGTAATATTAATATACTGCAGAGTATTACAAAACTAAATTAATTAAATATAAGACATTAGATATAAAACTATAATTAGAAAGAAATACTGCATTAAATTCATGTCACTGCCATATCTAAATATTAAATCTCCAGTTACAACATATATTCATTTACAGTGATAAGTAATGTAATTTACATTTGTAGCAAAATTGTTCTTCAATTTACATTTGAACAGAGAAACACCTGCAATTTCTGTCAGAGCAATACTTAATATGTGTTTTAGACATGGTTCAATATCTTTGATGCATCAATAATTCACAATATTCTCTCAGGTGATAATGTATCAGCATACAGACTCAGGTGATAATGTATTAGGATACAGACTCAGCTGATAGTGAATCAGGATACAGATTCAGGTGATAGTGTATCAGGATACAGACTCAGATGATAGTGTATCAGGATACAGAGTCATGTGATAGTGTATTAGGATACAGAGTCATGTGATAGTATATCAGAATATCAGTTCAGATGATAGTGCTTTAGGATACAGACTCAGGTGATAGTGTATCAGGATACAGACTCAGGTGATAGTGTATTAGGATACAGAGTCAGGTAATAGTGTATTAGGATACAGAGTCAGGTAATAGTGTATCAGGATACAGACTCAGGTGATAGTGTATCAGGATACAGACTCATGTGATAGTGTATCAGGATACAGAATCGGGTGATAGTGTATCAGAATATCAATTCAGGTGATAGTGTATTAGGATACAGAATCAGGTAATAGTGTATCAGGATACAGACTCAGTTAATAGTGTATCAGGATATCAACTCTGGTGATAGTGTATCAGGATACAGACTCATGTGATAGTGTATCAGGATACAGACTCAGGTAATAGTGTATCCAGATACAGACTCAGGTGATAGTGTATCAGGATACAGACTCAGGTGATAGTGTATCAGGATACAGACTCAGGTGATAGTGTATCAGGATACTAACTCAGACTACTGATACAGGATGATAGCAGAATGAAACATAAATGATATAAACTATCCAACAATAAACATTTCTTGTTGTCCTTCTATCCCTTTGAATGAAGTAAACAAAGCCACTTAAAACATGTATACAAAATGTCTCCTTCAACCTACTATATCTACATAATTTACCAATACACGCAATCTTTTAAAATTCTATGTAATTAACTGATACACACACTCTTTTTAAATTCAAAGAAATTTAGTCAATCACTAGATAGCAACTATTAGTCCTCTAGAAGTCTGAAAGTATTTTTCAAATAATATCATATGTACATTTTGATTTGATTAATATGGTAAATACTTTTTCCATTAGAGTATCATTTGTGTTTGTAAGCTTACCCCATACCAAATTTATTATTAATCTATCTCACATAAAAGTACATACTATATTCTGTTAAATAAACAAGCCTGACTCTATAAACGCCCCTTTAACCAACCTACCATTTAAACATATGCAAGTGCCTACTTTTGACTTAGTTATATCCAATAAAGGAATTCAATCAATAAAGCACATTTTACATCCTTTAACTGTTAAATTTTATGCACAAGATATCCATGGATAGACAAATTCAAAACATGACCTTGCAGGTACCATGCCACTTGATCCTTTGAAATTCTACTCAATATACATGTATAATTTGGTGGGAAAATGACATCCACACATGCTGTATTCAGTTCCCAAAGCCTGGGTATTGTTTCTATTTTTGTCTTGACTATATCAACAACTGAGAACTTAAAAGTACCTAAAAGTCTACACGACGCTTTAGACTAGCTCAGTCTATTCAGCTGATTATGGGAATAAATTTGTTTTTAAACCATTTTAGTCTATCTGATCAGGGAACAGCAGTAGCTCAGTTGCTAGAATGTCAGACTCATAATCCAAGGGTCATGGGTTCTACATCCACCCAGGCCAGCCTAATTTGGCTGCCTAGGTGTATCCTTGGAAAAGTCATTTAGCTCCCATTTTCTTGGCATGATATAGCTAATATTGTGTTAAAACTGCCATTAAACCAACAAAAAACAAAACCAAACCATCTGATCAATGTTGAGTGAACACTTACAAGAAAGACAGAAAGAAAGACAAAAAACAATTGATTTATGCAATCACACAAGTGATGTCTATTTTGCAAACATGGACTTAGCATACATACTCACGTACAAACCAATACCAACTGCACACTGCATAAACCCAGATCTGCCATCGCATAATGTGCCAGCAGATCTGGGTCTATGCAGTTTGTAAGGACTAATCAGTAGAACAAACAACATAGACCCTGATCTGCTGGTGCATTATGCGACAGCAGATCAGGGTCTATGTTGTTTGCATTTGGACTCGGCTTGTACACAAGTATTGATGGTACTTGTATATTTTCAGTTTATTTAAATATATGTGATACTATCACAATACAGACCATATCGAAGACAACTATCATGATATGTATTGTGATATAAAATTGCTGGCAATATCCAGCTCTAATTGTGTTTGCACACTATTGTATACTAAGTGTAAATACAAGCACAGTGAATAGGAAATGTACACCATATATATATAAATATATATATATATATATTTGCTTATTCAAAATATAAGCCTAAATGGAACTGCCATCACATAATATGCTGGCAGTACAGTATCCACTCTGTTCGTTCTACTTATTTCAAACAAACTGCATAGACTCTGATCTGACAGGTCTAATTATTTCAAGTAAACTGCATTGACTCTGATCTGCCAGTTCATTCTACTTATTTCAAGTAAACTGCATAGACTCTGATCTGACAGTTCATTCTACTTATTTCAGGCAAACTGCATAGACTCTGATCTGACAGTTGATTCTACTTATTTCAAGTAAACTGCATAGACTCTGATCTGCCAGTTCTACTTATTTCAAGCAAACTGCATAGACTCTGATCTGACAGTTCATTCTATTTATTTCAAGTAAATTGCATAGACTCTGATCTGCCAGTTGATTCTACTTATTTCAAGTAAACTGCATAGATTCTGATCCGCCAGTTCATTCTACTTATTTTAAGTAAACTGCATAGACTCTTTATCTGACAGTTCATTCTACTTATTTCGAGTAAATTGCATAGATTATGATCTGACAGTTCTACTTATTTCAAGTAAACTGCATAGACTCTGATCTGACAGTTCTACTTATTTCAAGTAAACTGCATAGACTCTGATCTGACAGTTCTATTTATTTCAAGCAAACTGCATAGACTCTCATCTGACAGTTCTACTTATTTCAAGCAAACTGCATAGACTCTCATCTGACAGTTCTAATTATTTCAATTAAACTGCATAGACTCTGATCTGACAGTTCTAATTATTTCAAGGAAACTGCATAGACTCTGATCTAAAAGTTCTACTTATTTCAAGTAAACTGCATAGATCATGATCTGACAGTTTTACTTATTTCAAGTAAACTGCATAGACTCTGATCTAACAGTTCTACTTATTTCAAGGAAACTGCATAGACTCTGATCTGACAGTTCTACTTATTTCAAGTAAACTGCATAGACTCTGATCTAACAGTTCTACTTATTTCAAGGAAACTGCATAGACTCTGTTATGACAGTTCTACTTATTTCAAGTAAACTGCATAGACTCTGATCTAACAGTTCTACTTATTTCAAGGAAACTGCATAGACTCTGATCTGACAGTTCTACTTATTTCAATTAAACTGCATAGACTCTGATCTGACAGTTCTACTTATTTCAATTAAACTGCATAGACTCTGATCTGACAGTTCTACTTATTTCAAGGAAACTGCATACTCTGATCTGACAGTTCTACTTATTTCAATTAAACTGCATAGACTCTGATCTGACAGTTCTACTTATTTCAAGTAAACTGCATAGACTCTGATCTGACAGTTCTACTTATTTCAATTAAACTGCATAGACTCTGATCTAACAGTTCTACTTATTTCAATTAAACTGCATAGACTCTGATCTAACAGTTCTACTTATTTCAAGGAAACTGCATAGACTCTGATCTAACAGTTCTACTTATTTCAAGGAAACTGCATTGATTCTGTTATGACAGTTCTACTTATTTCAATTAAACTGCATAGACTCTGTTATGACAGTTCTACTTATTTCAAGGAAACTGCATAGACTCTGATCTAAGAGTTCTACTTATTTCAAGGAAACTGCATAGACTCTGTTATGACAGTTCTACTTATTTCAAGTAAACTGCATAGACTCTGATCTGACAGTTCTACTTATTTCAATTAAACTGCATAGACTCTGATCTAACAGTTCTAATTATTTCAATTAAACTGCATAGACTCTGATCTAAAAGTTCTACTTATTTCAAGAAAATTGCATAGACTCTCGTCTGACAGTTATACTTATTTCAAATAAACTGCATAGACTCTGATCTGAGAGTTCTAATTATTTCAATTAAACTGCATAGACTCTGATCTAAAAGTTCTATTTATTTCAAGCAAACTGCATAGACTCTCGTCTGACAGTTATACTTATTTCAAATAAACTGCATAGACTCTGATCTGACAGTTCTACTTATTTCAAGTAAACTGCATAGACTCTGATCTGACAGTTCTACTTATTTCAAGTAAACTGCATAGACTCTGTTATGACAGTTCTACTTATTTCATGCAAACTGCATAGACTCTGATCTGACAGTTCTACTTATTTCAAGTAAACTGCATAGACTCTGTTATGACAGTTCTACTTATTTCATGCAAACTGCATAGACTCTCATCTGACAGTTATACTTATTTCAAGTAAACTGCATAGACTCTGATCTGACAGTTCTACTTCTTTCAAGGAAACTGCATAGACTCTGATCTGACAGTTCTACTTATTTCAAGTAAACTGCATAGACTCTGTTATGACAGTTCTACTTATTTCATGCAAACTGCATAGACTCTGATCTGACAGTTCTACTTATTTCAAGCAAACTGCATTGATTCTGATCTGACAGTTCTACTTATTTTAAGTAAACTGCATAGACTCTGATCTGACAGTTCTACTTATTTCAAGCAAACCTGATCTGACAGTTCATTCTACTTATTTCAAGCAAACTGCATAAACTCTGATCTGACAGTTCTAATTATTTCAAGCAAACCTGATCTGACAGGTCATTCTACTTATTTCAAGCAAACTGCATTGACTCTGATCTGACAGTTGATTCTACTTAGTTCAAGTAAACTGCATAGACTCTGATCTGACAGTTCATTCTATTTATTTCAGGCAAACTGCATAGACTCTGATCTGACAGTTGATTCTACTTATTTCAAGTAAACTGCATAGACTCTGATCTGCCAGTTCTACTTATTTCAAGCAAACTGCATAGACTCTGATCTGACAGTTAATTCTATTTATTTCAAGTAAATTGCATAGATTATGATCTGCCAGTTGATTCTACTTATTTCAAGTAATCTCCATAGACTCTGATCAGCCAGTTCATTCTACTTCTTTCAAGTAAACTGCATAGATTCTGATCCGCCAGTTCATTCTACTTATTTTAAGTAAACTGCATAGACTCTTTATCTGACAGTTCATTCTACTTATTTCAAGTAAATTGCATAGATTATGATCTGACAGTTCTACTTATTTCAAGTAAACTGCATAGACTCTGATCTGACAGTTCTATTTATTTCAAGCAAACTGCATAGACTCTGATCTGACAGTTCTATTTATTTCAAGCAAACTGCATAGACTCTCATCTGACAGTTATACTTATTTCAAGTAAACTGCATAGATCATGATCTGACAGTTTTACTTATTTCAAGTAAACTGCATAGATTATGATCTGACAGTTCTACTTATTTCAAGAAAATTGCATAGATTATGATCTGACAATTCTACTTATTTCAATTAAACTGCATAGACTCTGATCTGAGAGTTCTAATTATTTCAAGCAAACTGCATAGACTCTCATCTGACAGTTATACTTATTTCAAGCAAACTGCATAGACTCTGATCTGACAATTCTACTTCTTTCAAGGAAACTGCATAGACTCTGATCTGACAGTTCTACTTATTTCAAGCAAACCTGATCTGACAGTTCATTCTACTTATTTCAAGCAAACTGCATAAACTCTGATCTGACAGTTCTAATTATTTCAAGCAAACCTGATCTGACAGGTCATTCTACTTATTTCAAGCAAACTGCATTGACTCTGATCTGACAGTTGATTCTACTTAGTTCAAGTAAACTGCATAGACTCTGATCTGACAGTTCATTCTATTTATTTCAGGCAAACTGCATAGACTCTGATCTGACAGTTGATTCTACTTATTTCAAGTAAACTGCATAGACTCTGATCTGCCAGTTCTACTTATTTCAAGCAAACTACATAGACTCTGATCTGACAGTTAATTCTATTTATTTCAAGTAAATTGCATAGATTATGATCTGCCAGTTGATTCTACTTATTTCAAGTAATCTCCATAGACTCTGATCAGCCAGTTCATTCTACTTCTTTCAAGTAAACTGCATAGATTCTGATCCGCCAGTTCATTCTACTTATTTTAAGTAAACTGCATAGACTCTTTATCTGACAGTTCATTCTACTTATTTCAAGTAAATTGCATAGATTATGATCTGACAGTTCTACTTATTTCAAGTAAACTGTATAGACTCTGATCTGACAGTTCTATTTATTTCAAGCAAACTGCATAGACTCTGATCTGACAGTTCTATTTATTTCAAGCAAACTGCATAGACTCTCATCTGACAGTTATACTTATTTCAAGTAAACTGCATAGATCATGATCTGACAGTTTTACTTATTTCAAGTAAACTGCATAGATTATGATCTGACAGTTCTACTTATTTCAAGAAAATTGCATAGATTATGATCTGACAGTTCTACTTATTTAAATTAAACTGCATAGACTCTGATCTGACAGTTCTTATTCTTTCAAGCAAACTGCATAGACTCTCGTCTGACGGTTATACTTATTTCAAATAAACTGCATAGACTCTGATCTGACAGTTCTACTTCTTTCAAGCAAACTGCATAGACTCTGATCTGACAGTTCTACTTATTTTAAGTAAACTGCATAGACTCTGATCTGACAGTTCTACTTCTTTCAAGGAAACTGCATAGACTCTGATCTGACAGTTCTACTTATTTCAAGGAAACTGCATAGACTCTGATCTGACAGTTCTACTTATTTCAAGCAAACTGCATTGATTCTGATCTGACAGTTCTACTTATTTTAAGTAAACTGCATAGACTCTGATCTGACAGTTCTACTTATTTCAAGCAAACCTGATCTGACAGTTCATTCTACTTATTTCAAGCAAACTGCATTGACTCTGCTCTGACAGTTCTACTTATTTCAAGCCAACCTGATCTGACAGGTCATTCTACTTATTTCAAGCAAACTACATAGACTCTGATCTGCTAGTGCATTATTCAAGAGAAGAAGTGGGTCTAAACTGTTTATATACATGTATGTCTGGAAGTCTGCAGCTGAACAGCATTATACCCATATGATGGATCCCACCATACATATAAGCAAAACTGTTCCATACTAGCTGTCCCCAGGGGATGAATCAAAATTCTAACAACAATGTGTACATCACTTTTTCTTCAAAAAGCGTTCGGATAAATATAGTACCTTAACAAGAACTTCTCTCAGTTTCTCCATCTCATCAGGAAAATCTACAGTGGTCTGCAAATCCTCCTGATTCAAAAATGTGGCCAGAGCCTGAACTATATCTCCTGCCAAATCCATAACATCTGTCCTTATTGTTATCTGAAAAGTGTATACAAATTTACGAACATGATGCACAATGATCTCAATTCTATTACATCACCCACCTGCAACAATAAATGTGTCCATACCAACAAATGCCCCCAAGCAATATGATGTATTTAAAGGGCACAGTTCTAAGACAAACAGGGGCCATACAATTTTACCAGATAATAGCAAAAACCAAAACTCATGCTAGGTCTTATTAATGTAAGCCTTATACCAAATTTGATTTCAACAGACTTATTTTCCCACAAGGAAGTCTATCAGTAGTTTCTCAAAGTCCAATCCATAATTTTAGCCAAAGTCCAATTCATAATTTTAGCCACCTATCTGTAGTTTACCAAAGTCCAATTCATAATTTCAGCCACCTAACTGTAGTTTCCTAAAGAATTCATAATTTTAGCCAAAGTCCAATTCATAATTTTAGCCACCTATCTGTAGTTTACCAAAGTCCAATCCATAATTTTAGCCACCTATCTGTAGTTTACCAGAGTCCAATTCATAATTTTAGCCACCATACTATCCCGCATTGCTGATCTGAATCAGCAAGTTTGAAGAAACTCATAAAATATGCATGTAGCTATTTCAAACATCACTGATCTTCTATAATTAGCTGACACCTACCCCTCCTTTCTATACCGACAGTGGTTTGCATGAAATGGCTGATGCAAGGTCGCAATTCTTTGTGCATACTTTCATCTCTACTGAGACCATCTTGTCTGCTATTCAGAGTGATCATAAATCCCTTTGGTTAGTTTTGTCAACAGTTCATCACAACATCAAACTTGGATGATTTACATGTATTGGCCTCACTCATAATGAAACAAATGCTTTAACTGAGTGCAGTATAGCATTCTGAAGTGCTTCAGAGATAGAGCTGAAAAGCCTAATATATGAATAGAATTTAAGCATACAGCATCTTTGCAGAAAACGACTGCCTGTAAAACAGAGCTGGCCTTTCATGAAGGTGATAACATGATATGTACTACTCTGGTGTAGGACAGGGTTGCCTCCCTACAAGCGGAAGAGCAGGAGACCAGTGTGTATACAGTATGCACAGAGTCTATTGACCATCTTTTATTTGTGTAGTTGTCACTCACCCAGTTACACTTCACACTTCACTTCACAACATAACATCCTGGTGTTAAAGGTGAAGTCAGGCCTGTACTCCACTGTGGTGTGAGTATTAACCTGTGATAGATTTATGACAGGCTGGGTTATCACCTGCTGTAAGACCTTTGACAATGAAGTCAAATACACATGGGAATCCACCAGCTGGCCAGGTAGACCCCAATTTGGGTTTGCAATGATGAGTGGAATGAGCACTCGTTGAGTGAAGTTCAAAAATTTTCTGAATTATATCAGTATTTGTCACTTAACTACACTCAACATCTCCATTCTACACTCTTCACTAGCACAAGTGTAGCATGGTCAATCCACTTTGTGTGTCCTAGAATGCAAAACTGAAACATAAAATCATACATTTTAGAGAGAAATCTATGAAAACCATATATGCAATACACATTCATCATTCCACAGAGTGCAAAGTTCATAATAAAAATGTATAATTAAAACAATGCTATATTTTTATAAACATTTTAATCCCACCTTTAGAAACTGAATTTGCTGTCAGGAACTCAGCAAAGCCTTGTTCCTGCCTACAATTTCTGACTCTCGGAAGGATTTCCCTATCTCACACCAGTGTATATGATGGATTCTATTTATCTCACTCTTTAAGTCAGAATTTCTGAACAGGAACTAAGCAAAGAATTCTTGCTCCCAGGATCTTCTGACCCCTGGGTAGGATTTTCCTATCCCACACCAACACATTACAACTATTAATGTTAAAGGTCCATGTACTACCTGGCCAGCAGTATCCATCTGGAATACTAATGGTCCTGCACCCCTTAGGGACATAAAGGCCACATTCAGATTCCCTCCCTCTGCCACCAGGTCTGTTTGTAGCAAGAAGTTTTGGTTCAGCCACATCAGTACCTAAAACAGAAATCAAGGTCTGGTCCATTATTCTCAAAATTTTCTTCACACAAAACTCATGGTCAAGCTCAAAGTCTACAATTTCTGACACTTTTAGAAACTTTAACTAGAATAAAGATAGAATCATAGAATTTTCAAAATTTTCTTTGGTTTCTCTTATTGTATGGAAGATTTCAATGATGAAGATGTACATTAAATAACATGTCTGATTTTGGAGTTTTGAGCTAAAGTTTGAGTTTGTTGCTATAAAAGTTTCCAGAACAGAGAGACTGGTAACATCTGGTGTCCAGCTGTTACTCATATAGCAAATAGTTACAAATCAAAGAAAACAACTAACCATACTAAAACCTTATTATAACCTCTTGATGTTAACCAAGCTCAACCCTGTCCTGATGGAGAGATGGTTGAAATGCAAGAGATTCTGGTCTCTAATGGATTAATCCTTTCCCATTCAATTATTAGGGTGTTCAAACAAGGGTAGAATTCATGTAGTAATGTCATTTATCACATCATGCCTAACTGTACATGCATCAGGACACCATGCCATAAAAATGGGTTTCCATACTGTGCCATAACATATAGAAATATCACATAGCAATCTCATGTAGTAATGGAAAGTCCTTAATATTATGTAATAAACAGAATCTTAAAGTCATATTTATTAACATGAAAATTATGAAAATCCATGTACTGAGTACTCATAATATCCCCATTTTATACAAATCCAAGTACTGAGCACTCATACAAGATCCTCAGTTTATTCCAATCCAAGTACTGAGCACTCATACAAGATCCTCAGTTTATTCCAATCCAAGTAATGAGCACTCATATAAGATCATCAGTTTATACTAATCGAAGTACTGAGCACCCATATAAGATCCTCAATTAATACCAATCCAAGTACTGACTCAATGTCAAAACAGCAAAGGCTTCAATGAATGATGGCAGAGCAACAACTAATTATAGAAGTTATGTTTTTCCTACTTAGCATTTAGGATTTTTAGAAAAGCTAATTTTGTATTTGTATTGTTATAATATTAGGCAGGGCCTACAGCATATACTAAATATACACAAACAGGACTCAATATTTACATATATGCTAAATATACACAAACAGGACTCAATATTTACACACATACTAAATATACACAAACAGGACTCAATATTTACATATATACTAAATATACACAAACAGGACTCAATATTTACACATATACTAAATATACACAAACAGGACTCAATATTTACACATATACTAAATATACACAAACAGGACTCAATATTTACACATATACTAAATATACACAAACAGGACTCAATATTTACACATATACTAAATATACACAAACAGGACTCAATATTTACACATATACTAAATATACACAAACAGGACTCAATATTTACACATATACTAAATATACACAAACAGGACTCAATATTTACACATATACTAAATATACACAAACAGGACTCAATATTTACACATATACTAAATATACACAAACAGGACTCTATATTTACACATATACTAAATATACACAAACAGGACTCAATATTTACACATATACTAAATATACACAAACAGGACTCAATATTTACACATATGCTAAATATAACCAACCAGGACTCAATATTTACAAATTTTCACGCACAGTAAGTGACCAAAATTGCAGATTTATGTGATTAAAACAACATAATTATGTTTAAGGCAATGAAAATGAAGTCATGGTGAACAATTCTGAAATGATGATAAATAAAAAAAAGTCTGTAACATATACCCTCTGCATTCTCTCACTGACATGAAAGACACAGGAACTCTTTGGCTGGGGAGTATCTGAGTCACATATTGCATACATAGAGAAGCGAGGAAGTTGGCGTGTCAGCTCAAACACATGGAACTGGCTTCTGTAAATACACAGATGTTTGAGATAGATAAAGAAACTTGATTCTTGGAATTGTAACTAACAAGTGATAAACAAAAATTCTGCATAATGCTGTGTTTTGCCTGCCCAAAATAATCCAAAAACTTTCAGAGTCACTAGAACAAGAGAATAAGGTCACTGTGATCGAATTTTGCATATGGTGAGAAATACCCTTCCCCCCAAGAAATATGCACCCATCAAGCTTCATGACTGTACATGCAACAGTGTCAAAGAAACTGAGCTAATGCAAAAACTTAACGTAATCAGTGGAACATGAAAGTAAGTCACTGTGACCCTCTTTTGCCTGTACCTCAATGATGAATACACCTATCAAGTTTCATGACCAAATAAAACAGTGTCAGAGAAACTGAGCTAAATGCAGATACTTAACATTGATGCCTACACCATGAACAACAATGACAATGTCATCAGAAAAGTGATACCTTTACAGACACGACAAAAACTGACTACAAGTGACCAAAATACTGGATAGATCTGAACAGACTTTTGCACAGAAATTGTCACAATGATTGGAAATAAGCCCTATTGGGAAGTGCATTGAAAATATAAGATTAGTGGGAGTTAATGTCACATTGAAAACCATGGAATATAATAGTATGTACTTGAGAATATTTTATATTACTATGCCTCATTTTAAGTTCTTAAACAGTGACTGGTTCACAAGAAATGAACACTGTCCACTTTTACCCTCATTTCAATACAGTATCCACAACAATGGGTAACACTGCATCTGTATCTATAGCAATAGGTTAAAATTCAATAACATTACATGTGCTCCAAAAATATGTGTACTGTTGATTTAGTTCTATACATATACACTCAGTCTGGTAAATCATAAGTCACTTAAAAATGCTGGCTGACAAACATTTGATATAATAAAAATTACATTTCTGAGAGGGTGATAAATCAAATTATTCTATGACTTTGAAGTGTACTATGCTCTGAATGGTTAAATTGCCACTTGCTATCTTTGCTAGAACATTACAGCACCCTAACATGCACACGTGAGGGTGTTACAAGATTTGAACGTCACATCGGACATCATGTGAGGGTGTTAAAAAATTCTAACGTCACATCGGACATCATGTGAGGGTGTTACAAGATTTTAATGGCTCATTGGACATCATATGAGGGTGTTACAAGATTCTAACATCACATTGGACATCATGTGAGGGTGTTACAAGATTCTAATGGCTCACTGGACATCATGTGAGGGTCTTAAAAGATTCTAACGTCACATCGGACATCATGTGAGGGTGTTACAAGATTCTAATGGCTCATCTGACATCATGTGAGGGTATTACAAGATTCTAATGTCACATCAAACTTCATGTGATTATGTTACAAGATTATAATGGCTCATTGGACATCATGTGAGGGTGTTACAAGATTCTAATGGCTCATCGGACATCATGTGAGGGTGTTACAAGATTCTAATGGCTCATCGGACATCAGTGAGGGTGTTACAAGATTCTAACATCACATCAGACATCATGTGAGGGTGTTACAAGATTCTAACAGCTCATCGGACATCATGTGAGGGTTTTACAAGATTCTAACGGTTCATCGGACATCATGTGAGGGTGTTACAAGATTCTAATGGTTCATTGGACATCTTATCATAAGTTTGCTAGTAAGAGCATGCAATTCTGCTTGAGTCGGCATCATGCATTACTAATCATTGATGGTATCTTTCTGTTTGCGCTTCAAATGAAAGTTTAAAGACTACAAAGTAAGTGGTAAAAATTATACAAAATTTTATCCAAAGGTTAACTTTTTTCGTCAAATTTATATCAGGGCTGTTCCATTAAAACATACATGTTACCCAGGGAAGGCACTTTTTAAAAAATATATATGCCAAGGGTGTTCTGATTACTCAAAGAGTATATGTGAAAACGATACAAAATTCTAAATTGCATCTATGCGTGACTACTCCACATTAAAGGTCCCTTTCTTGGGTCCCAGGTATATTTTACTGGAACAGCCCTCAGTATTGTCCCCAATGAACTCAAACGCCTATCTTTTGTTGCACTTTTATCTGGGATTTTTTGTGCTAATTATTCAAAAATTTATCAAGTGCTGTCTCATTACCATTAAAGCAAAAGACTATCAGAAGCTTAAAAGTCAAATAATAAACAATTATTGACTTTTGAATTTGGTTGCTACAAAGATTTATCAACCCCAGAAAAATTATGTATACCTTAGACTGTGGCCTTGGTGAATATCGTTTTATTATCAATCCCAGAAAAAATTATGTATACCTAAGACTGCGGCCTTGGTGAATATCGTTTATTTATCAACCCCAGAAAAATTATGTATACCTAAGACTGCGGCCTTGGTGAATATCGTTTATTTATCAACCCCAGAAAAATTATGTATACCTAAGACTGCGGCCTTGGTGAATATCGTTTATTTATCAACCCCAGAAAAATTATGTATACCTAAGACTGCGGCCTTGGTAAATATCGTTTATTTATCAACCCCAGAAAAATTATGTATACCTAAGACTGCGGCCTTGGTGAATATCGTTTATTTATCAACCCCAGAAAAATTTATGTATACCTTAGACTGTGGCCTTGGTCAATATCGTTTATCAGAGGTTGATGAATCCTTGTAGTAACGGATCAAAAGTCAACAATTGTACATTGTCTGATCAACTGGCAAATGCTGTTTTGCATACAACATACAACACACTAATTCTGAGATAATCTTGCTTACTGTCAACAGTACCAAAGTGTAAAGAAACCTCATCTATGACATGATACACTTTTATGACTGCTGTGAACAGCATTATACACAGGAATTTACCATATTCAATTTGTTCCATACATTTTGCATCTGATTAACACTTCTTGTAAGATTCTATATATACTGCCCATGATACATACAAGCTTTTGTATCAAATAAAGACCTTAATTTGGAGATCTACTAATATATCTTTGGGTAAGATTCTATATATAATTGCCCATGATAAATACGAGCTTTTGTATCTAATGAAGGCCTTAATACAGTGATTTACTGGGATATCTTTGGGTAAGATTCTATATATACTGCCCATAATACATACGAGCTTTTGTATCAAATGAAGGCCTTAATACAGTGATTTACTGGGACATCTTTGGGTAAGATTCTATATATACTGTCCATGATACATACGAGCTTTTGTATCCAATGAAGGCCTTAATACAGTGATTTACTGGGATATCTTTGGGTAAGATTCTATATATACTGCCCATGATACATACAAGCTTTTGTATACAATGAAGGCCTTAATACAGTGATTTACTGGGATATCTTTGGGTAAGATTCTATATATACTGCCCATGATACATACGAGCTTTTGTATCCAATGAAGGCCTTAATGTGAAGATCTACTGGGACATCTTTGGGTGGAATGATTGCGACTTTCATCACATTGGACAAGGTAGACAGGTGAGGGTGGCTGAAAAAAAAATACATCTTTATCATAGATTTTCACACTATAAAGGTCACTGTGGAACATTCAGTTTCAAAGTTACATTCAGTTTCTATCAGATTTAAAAGTAAGCATATGTTTTTTTTAATAGCGTGGTTCTGTTATATTAAAAAATACTCAGTCACAGCTTGTTGCCATGGTAATGAAAGTTAAGTAGGAAGAAAATGTTCTAGATAGTCTAAATATATCCTTATCTTATGCCATATTTTCAACACAGATGTTTTTTATTTAACTGATATGAAAATGTCCATATAAGCTTTAAAAAACATTAAATTCTTACAAGATTTTTATCCTGTCGGCTTCTAAAATTGTAGTTGGTAATATCTTCATAAATAAAATATTCACCTGATTTTAAGTTATATCAAGATTTTGACACTGTTAAAAACAATATTTTTTACAACATCAAAGTTTTGAAATTTCAGTAAATTCCATAGATTATGGTGACAATATATTTTTCAAACAATCAACTGGAAATGTGTATTGTAACCAATTTGCCACACTTCCCTTAATATGAATAATATTTCCACAAATTCAGCTTCTCTGCTCAGTTCACAAAAATCTCATGCTCAGTAATATTTTGTGGTTTACAGTATGTCATAATATCTTGATTCTATCTCACATAAAGGTCCAATAATTTGAGTGTTATTTTTTTAATGTCCACATTTTGTTCCCCAAAAAAGGCTATATGTACATGAATGAACTCAATTCAAAATGAAAAAAACAAAAAAATAAGTGTAATGAAATCATCCTACTGTTTATATTCAAATATAATCATTTTTACATTATGGTGATTAACAAAATGTATGATATTCTAGTTCAGAAAAACATGCATGCAGAAGGAAATACAAATTAACTTAAAAATTGTCTTAGTACTTAGAAAAAAAAATGTTGGTGTTGGTTGGTTGGTTGGTTGGATTTTAACAGCACTTTGAGCACAATATTGGCTATATTATGCTGAAATAATGGTGTCTTTCCCAAGGATACATCAAGGCAGCTGACCAGGGCTGGCCTTGGTGGGTATCGAACCCATGACCCTTGGATTAGAAGTCTGATCCTCTACAACTGAGTTTCCATGATTACCTATAAATATATATGTTGTTGAAGCTGAATAACCAAAACTAAAAAAGTTTCAAGACAGTATAATTGTTTTTCAATATTTTATACAGCTTTTTTTGTGTCAATATTTTGATCACCATAACTTGTTATGTTTCTTGATGCATTTTTTTTATTAATACTTACACTACATGACTTTCTCCTTCAAATATTCCTTCTGCAAATATCAATATTGCTTTCACAATAGTATCTGAAATTAGAAGCAATGAATATATATAGGTAATGCAAATACAGAATAAGAAAATAAATTCACACCAATCTGGCAGCTTCTGTACAACTTGAACTTTCTGAACAGCTTTCATTTAAAGAGTAAGAAAAGATAACAAAGTCCTTTAATCAATGCCGTAAACATTTTATAATAAAGAATAGTTTTGCTAATATGACACAAAATGTTGTGATTAAAAGTGCTGGATGACCCCCATTGGTTGATAAGCAATATTATTGTAAATTTTGATTCATGACAACATACAAAGCTATAGTTTGATAAATAAAATCATACAAATAAGATTTTACTGTGAATAAAGCATTTTAGATCGTTCTACCTATAATTAACCCTATGTGTGTATGCATCTTTGTTATTAAATTAAACTTGAGAATTGGGAGGCCATGGTAGCTCAGTTGGTAGAGTGTCAGACTTTTGCAATCCATGAGTCATGGGTTCAATACCCACCAAGGCCAGCCCAGGTTGGCTGCTTCAGTGTGTCCTTGGGAAAGGCACTTGGCTCCCATTTCCTTGGCATGATATAGCCAATAATGTATTAAAAATGACATTAAAACCAACCACAAAAAAAAAATTAACTGGAGAATTTGTGACAAGTAATAGTAATTGACAAGGACACAATATACATGACTATAGTCAAGATCATATTTATCCAATCTGTTCAAAAGTTTACATAGATGTAATTATACATTTACTCACATACCATATGCTTCTTTCTTATAGTCTATTGAATTATAGTCTGATACAGAGTTAATTCCTATGGAAGTTTAGAATGTAGACTTTTAGATACTGATATATTTATGCCATTTAAATAATACTGAAATCGAAGTCACAATAATTGCTATTATACCAGATAACATAGTGACTTCACCTAAATTTACATCTCCATTTCTCTATCTGAAATATAGAACTGTTTTGTGTAGCTGAGTCACTTTATCTAAACTTGATTCATGAAGGTAATATAACTGTTAAATGACAGGCTATCTCTGCAAATTTAAACAAAATAGTTTCATCACAATGAAATGTTCACTGTTCTTAAGCACTCACAGATGATAAAAATGAACTTTTCTTAAGCACTCACAGATGATAATTATGAACTCTTTCAAGATGTGCTACAGGTTAATCTTACCATTAGATGTCGCAATAAATAACTCAACATGGGGCTGAAAATTGAAAAATAATAATAAAAGCATTAAAATTAGTTATGAATACACAGTGGTCCCTTGCTATAAACCTCCTCAGTATAACATGATCTGTGATATAACATGACTATGGTCATGGAACCCATGATCATACTACTGTATATACTCGTGTATAAACTGGGTCCAAATGCAAACAATGTAGACCCCGATCTGCCATCGCATAATGCGCTGGCAGATCAGTCTATGTTGTTTGTTCTACTGATTAGTCCTTACAAACTGCATAGACCCAGATCTGCTGGCGCATTATGCAATGGCAGATCTGGGTCTATGCAGTTTGCAGTTAGTATTGTATTATATGTGAGTATATATGGTACTAAGAGTAACTGCATTCACAAATTTCTGTCACACATTATATCCAGCTGTAAGTCAAACAGAGCAAAACTCTTACAAAAAGCATGGGAGCATAAAGATTTGTTAATATATGCAGCTTTAGATGATGACAATAATATGTACTTTCACAGTGATTAATAAAAAAACTGCCAGACAAGCTGTATTCATAAGAGTCTGTCATGCACAGAATTCATAACATAATGGGCAAAAACTAACTAAAATTGTGGGAGAAAAGTGATTTTTCATTATGCACATCTTCAAATGATGACTTTACATGTTCAAAGTTTTAAGGTGATCCACTGAAAACTGCAAGACAAGTTGTGTTCACATGATTCTGCCATATACTACATCAGGCTAACCAGTCTAAAAGAGTAATAACTCTAACTAAAATCGCAGGAGCATAGTAATTTGTCGATATACGCATCTTCAGATGAGGATCATAACATTTCCCAAGTTTTATGGCAAGCCATTGAAGTCTGTGAGATTAGATGCATTAAGAAGATTCTGTCATACACAACATTCAGCTGCAAGTAAAAAAGGGCAATAACTCTTTTAAAAATTGTGGGAACACAATGATTTAAAGACATGCATATCTTCAGGTGATGACCACAATATTAACCAAGTTTCATGACAATCCATCAAAACTGCAGGGCTAGTTATGCTAACAAGATTGTGCCATACACTGCACTAAGCTAGAAGACAAAAAGGGCAATAAGTCTTATAAAAATTGTGAGGCCATAATATTTACCAAGTTTCATGACAATCTATCAAAAACTGATGGACTAGTTGCACTAATGAGATTGTGTGCCAAACGGATAGATGGATGGAGTGATATGAGGATTACTATGTACCCCTACCTCAACAGAGTTGGAGGTATAATAACAACATATCTATGAAAACTAACTAATATGCATCCATGTTGTAAGGAACAAAAAAGAAAGAACAAAACTGTTAACAGTAAGGTTCTAAGATCATAGTGTTCATACATGATAAAATTCTTTACCATTATTCCATTTATTGGGTTGCTATATTATGGTTTTTGACTAGCTTTAATTATCTCATAGTGACCAAATATGGCTAGCTCATAAGACTTATTTGTATTTGATATGCATCTTTGCCAAAGAATTCCCATTTTAACTTGTGATTACTTTATACTGTAATTAAAACTGAATCATATACTGTCAAGACTGCGAGACGTAGAAAATACAAATGATTTAAATCCACACCACATTATGGTTTGAATATGATGCAATTTAATGCTTCTAGGATAAAAAGTGTGCACCATAATGCATCCTTATTGTGACAGCTACTGCTATAAAACTTTCTTATTAATGTTTAGCAAGGCCAAAACAGATGGCATTATTAAAAATTATTTCTATCAAAATCCATTGATTAAATACATAAATCAAACAGTGGTCCATATACATGCATTACTGATTGGTAAGAATAATTTGTTCAGTGACAAGTTTTACACCCTAACAGATCTGGGAAATATTTAGGTTCAGATCTGTGTCTGACTTGTTACACATCATTGAACTTTATAATTTATATGGATACAAATGAAAAATTGAATAAAAAGTTTC
This sequence comes from Margaritifera margaritifera, assembly GCA_029931535.1. Taxonomy (NCBI): domain Eukaryota; kingdom Metazoa; phylum Mollusca; class Bivalvia; order Unionida; family Margaritiferidae; genus Margaritifera; species Margaritifera margaritifera. The sequence goes on from JAQPZY010001682.1 coordinate 1,520,428, forward strand.
TTACTGGTTTAGTTTCATCTCCTTCATTGACTGTTAATGTTGTCTGAAGTTGTGTGGAAGCCTACAAAAGAGAGTATTGATAAGAACTAGCATGTTAAAAATAAGAAGATGATTATTCTTTGCTCATGTGAACACTGTACATCTTAAATTTGCTACAAAATGCATGTTATAGGCAGACATTCTCAATCTGGTTATTATAGGAAATAAAACTTAGTACATATTAAATTTGCTACAAAATGCATGTTATAGGTAGACATTCACAATGTGGTTATTATAGGAAATAAAACATTGTACATATTAAATTTGCTACAAAATGCATGTTATAGGTAGACATTCAAAATGTGGTTATTATAGGAAATAAAACATTGTACATCTTAAATTTGCTACAAAATGCATGTTATAGGCAGACATTCTCAATCTGGTTATTATAGGAAATAAGACATTGTACATCTTAAATTTGCTACAAAATGCATGTTATAGGCAGACATTCTCAATCTGGTTATTATAGGAAATAAAACATTGTACATCTTAAATTTGCTACAAAATGCATGTTATAGGCAGACATTCTCAATCTGGTTATTATAGGAAATAAAACATTGTACATCTTAAATTTGCTACAAAATGCATGTTATAGGCAGACATTCTCAATCTGGTTATTATAGGAAATAAAACATTGTACATCTTAAATTTGCTACAAAATGCATGTTATAGGCAGACATTCTCAATGTGGTTATTATAGGGAAAAAAACAAGGGCTCTGAAAACCACTGTGCTATGAAGAATACTTTCTACATTTGATTATCAAAAACCTCAACACAAAACCCTCATACAAATGTTTAAAATTGATGATGAGAACAACAACAACAATGTTGCTGTCATTAATGTCAGAAAGTGATTCAGTGGTCCCTCACAATATAGCACCTCAGTATAACACAGATATGACAACCTATGAGCATGCTTATCAGGAATCCTAGCATACATTTTTTAGAATCTAGGTAGCCCATTTATACAAACAAACTTTTATACCAATTACCATATATACTAGTGTATATAAGCCAGGTCCAAATGCAAACAACAGAGACCCTGATCTGCCGTTGCATAATGCGCTGGCAGATCAGGGTCTATGTTGTTTGTTCTACTGATTAATCCTTACAAACTGGATAGACCCAGATCTGCCGGTGCATTATGCAATGGCAGATCTGGGTCTATGCAGTTTGCAGTTGGTATGGGCTTATACGCGAGTATATATGGTATATTGCATCGTCCTATGAGCCTATACATACCTATACTTAGTAAATATTGATTGATGTCCAATGAAAATAAATGGTGCATCTATTCTTCCAATTGCAGGACCTTGTATTTCTTCAACATTTTTGGCCAAAACAATAACTATGAAGATCAGTTTTCATCAAAAATTATCTGCATCTTCTTTTTCTCTTTATCTCTGCTACCATTTTTTCACCTTTTTACATCTAGTTGATGGGTTTTTTCTGATCTACATTCTGTTTTTCACATTCAGAAATTATATTTATGCACCAATCTACTGTACTGATGCTAAAGTACTTTTCTTCCTATCTGTGTCCACATAGAAAACTCATGTTCAAAATGTTATCCCCAAAATTTGATTTTCTGGAATTTTGACACAATAATTTGGAGAGTGGAGTTTTCAAAAAAAAAGTTGTAATAATTCCACAAAATATTATATGGTTGGCATCTCTGATAACATGGTCTCTTCCATATGGTAGGTATGGTAATGGATCCGATAACATTATGTAATAGTATACTATCTATGATCTACCCAGTATAAAGCAACCTCACCTATAACACAAAACATATTTATAGCTCCCTTGAAGTCATCACACCACTAATTATGTATTTCCTTCATTTTTCTACAATTTTAATGAAATCCAGTACATTAGTTATAAGTGTAAATACATCAAGACTATCTTACTTATGTTAGGCACTGATCTGGATACAACATATATATAAAAAAATCAACATAATTTATGATGCACAGTTTAGAAATAGCTGCATTTGAATTCAATTTTTAGTGCAAGTCACCTTTCCAGAACTGACCAAATCAAATCTATTCAGACACTCTATCAATCTAAGCAAATGCCACAAGACTGAATTCAATAAACATCCTATTTTTTGTTTAGGCTTGAATCCTTCTTTCTACTTAACACATATAACATTCTTCAATGGTCAGCAGATGTCCAGGAAAAATTAGAGAAAAAATAATAATGATTTCAATCAGTACTACAATAGGATGCAATAATAGCTGATTGGCCTAATTAGCATGGTGATACCTATAACAGCATTATAATGACAAATTATAGTACCTATGTTTCATTATGTATTGACATTACTGTACCTATGTTTCATTATGTACTGACATTACAGTACCTATCAGGGCTAAGAAAAACCACTTGTCCTCTCGTCCTGACTGAATTAAAATTGATTGGGCAGAGTAAAACTTTACTACGTACTCGTCCCTGGGCTGAGTAGATGCAGATTTGCACCTTGAGAATAAATATGAATGTATTTTCTACCCATAACAAGCGTCGAAGTTCAACATTGCTTAACATTTGGCATGCGTCAATTATAAATAACTTTTGCCTAATTGCCTACTTGTTGTCAGTCTAGAACATGTCGCAAAGGAAATGACTTCGAACTCTTGTACACAGTTACCCTATGTAAGCTTGATACTAAAATGGGCAAATATTATGAACATATTATGTTGCAGTTTCATATCTAACACTTGATTTCTTAAGTGTGTTTGCATTTTACAGTAACACCTTTCAGTAATTTAGGCATCATTTTGATGATTAGAAAGTTTCCCTTACAATGAGCTATCACACATCTATATGAGTCAGACCTCTGAGAAGTTAAGAGACAGAGAATGTCCACATTTATTTGATTTTTGATCTGGTTAGGCAATGTTACAGTTGACCCAGGTAACTGATATTTTCAAGACTGAAGCTTTATTGGTACATTGTGATGCCAAAGGGAAGATGCCAGAAGATATTTCAATGAGACAGTATGTAATTACTTTTTACAAGAACAATGTTGCCAACTTACATTTGAAATGAGTATTTTAAGTGTCGCAGCCAATTCCCACCAACTTTCAAACAATGCATGCTGTTGTAAACTATTTATAAAGCAAATAATGTCGATACAACAGCTGATTGGTCGAAATCTAGTTGGGGTAATGACACAGAAATGTTCCAATTCATTTGGTCAATCACCAATCTTCCTTTTTACGGCGCCCTTGAGTAGCTATCTAGAATGGAGGTTTGACAAAGAATGGAACATTAAATAACAAAAGTTGGTGGGAAAAATTGAGATGGTTGGAATTCTTCTTTCAAATGCAAATTACTGACATTTTTCTTGTGAAAAGTAATTACATACTTATATAAATATCTCCTGGCATCTTTACTTGCATGACAATGTATTAATAAAGCTACACAGTCTTGAAAATATTGGTGATCTGGGGCAAGCATAACAATGTCTGAACAGATGAAAATCATAAAATGTTGTCTCTTAACTTCTACCATATCAGCTCTTAAAGATGTGTGATAGCTCACTGAAAAGGAAAATTATGACACCCAGATTACTGAAAGGTTTCACTGTAAATGTAAATAATGCTAAGAAATCAGGGGCTATTTGTGCAACTGCAATTTCTCGAGTTACAAACATTGTCTTTTAGTATATGTTTACATTTGGAGCCATGTATAAGAATATAATATTTTCATGACTTTTACCGATTTTAGTGTCAAGCTTACATATGGTTCTTTAGTAAAAGTGTAAGAAGTGTAGTGGAAAAGTTTACTGTGTTGAGTATAATTAGCACAGGGATGGGTAACTCTTGCAACTCACTCGTCCCAGGGATGATGTATGGGACATTTTTTCCTGAACCCTGCCTATGTTTCAATAAACATCACTGTACCTGTTTCATTATGTATTCACATTGTACCTATGTTTCATTATGTACTGACATTACTGTACCTATGTTTCATTATGTACTGACATTACTGTACCTATATTTCATTATGTACTGACATTACTGTACCTAAGTTTCATTATGTACTGACATTACTGTACCTAAGTTTCATTAAGTACTGACATTACTGTACCTATGTTTCATTATGTATTGACATTACTATACCTATGTTACATTATGTATTGACTTTACTGCACCTATCTTTCCTTATGCACTGACATTACTATACCTATGTTTCATTATGTACTGACATTACTATACCTATGTTTCATTATGTATTGACTTTACTATACCTATGTTTCATTATGTATTGACATTACTGTACTTATGTTTCATTATGTACTGACATTACTATACTTATGTTTCATTATGTACTGACATTACTATACTTATGTTTCATTATGTACTGACAATACTATACCTGTTTCATTATGTATTGACTTTACTATACCTATGTTACATTATGTATTGACATTACTGTACTTATGTTTCATTATGTACTGACATTACTATACCTATGTTACATTATGTACTGACATTACTATACCTATGTTACATTATGTACTGACATTACTATACCTATGTTACATTATGTACTGACATTACTATACCTATGTTACATTATGTATTGACATTACTGCACCTATCTTTCCTTATGCACTGACATTACTATACCTATGTTTAAGTATGTATTGATACAAGCAAGACAATACATAACTATGTTTTTCATGGCACTAGTCAAAAGAAAATTCAATCTTATAATCTGCTGCAAGCCAGCATTTTCCTGTGATTTTCATGTCATGAGTAGTCCACCTAAATCTACAGCAAGGCGACATTTTCCTGGGATTTTCACATCATGAGTAGCCCACCTAAATCTACTGCAAGGCAGCATGTTCCTGGGATTTTTGAGTCATAACTGGCCCACTTAAATCTATAGGCAAGGCAACATTTTCCTGGGATTTTCCTGTCGTGAGTAGCCCACCTATTTAAAACATTATTGTGAGAAGATATATGTACTTAAATGAAAAGTCTAACTCTATGATCCACTGCCACAAGTACATGTCAATCAAGTGTCACTAATGGGGCCCCTTTCTCTCACTAAATCAGACAATTGAACAATATTACACTTGTATGTACAGTCATGGACAGACAAGATTACATTCTACCCTCATTTTTCTTCACAAGTTTGAGAAGGTGCAGCATTAGGGGTATAAAAAGTCTATAAGTTCATTTTCTGTAATTTCTCTCTTTGCTTCTATACAGAGACAGAACTTTGCTAATATCTGAGGAACACAAGTTGTTTTAGTTGGCCAATGTCCCTATTGGTCACAAATGGTGAATACTACAGATCCCTTGATGACAAAATATTTTTAGCACCAATTTCTGACCTCAGACTGAAAATTGAAAAATTCTGATTTTCAATAACTGCACTTAGAAAAAGACTGATACACCAAAATTTGTGAATCAGCATAATATTGTTTGCTTTACATTCTTTGGTACATTTTCACTGATGTCAAAGACTCTTAAGTGTAGTTTGTAGTTCTGGAGTCTTGAAACTGCAATCATCCTTACAGACAGACAATTTCAAGACTACAGGACCAGGATCTCTATAGTACAACTGTACAGAATACATAAATGTTACTTTTCTCAACTGGTATTTAACACAAATTGACTCTTACTGGTATTATGCCCATCTGTGTTTTATTGTACTCCACTCCTGGTGGGAACAACTTCTCTGCAGAGACTGGACCTCCTCCTCCTCCTGCTGCCCTAGACTGTAAAACACTGGATGCTGCCGTACCTGCCTTTATGTTCTCCTCATAGTTCCGCAGCTCCATCTGCAAATTCTGTTTTATAAAAAAAAAAATATTTTATATACATGTATATATATATATAGAGAGAGAGAGAGAGAGAGAGAGAGAGAGAGAGATACAGAGAGAGAGAGAATACAAAATCCTACAGCAAATAACAGATAACAGTCCTTTCAAATGTACTTGATCCAGCAAGGGATCACATCTGTCAGGGATTGACTAAGATAATTGTAAAAACTGACAACAAACAGTGCAAAACTAGTTTTTTAACTAGCCTAACCACAGTTGACTCTCATCTAGATTTTGTTAAAGGCAAGATTACAAAACAGAGACAAACAAGACAAACAAAAAATACAAAAGAAAATGATGAATTTACAAAATGTTACATGATATTAACCTACAAAAGGATGGGTAAGAGCACCATCTATTTCTTAATATAAAGTGACCTAGCCATAGATTATATCACGGATAATTCATTGTCTCATTATTAACAGTAACCACAACAATAATAATAATACCAACAAGAACTACAAAAAAGGTGGTAATTATAGATAAGTAAATGAATAATGAACTAAATGAACAAATTATTTAATTAAACTCTGACTCGTACTATGCATTTCTAGACACAACAAGCAGACTTGTAGAAAACAAACTTCACATGGACACATACTCTAAGCTAACTGATAAACACTAGTATCTTCTCCCATCCAGCTGTCATCCAAAGCATTGCATTCGGAACATTTCGTACAACCACATACTGTGAATACGCAGAATTTGCTCCGACAATGAAACATTCCAAAAAAGGTCTGAGGAGTTGTCTGAACATTTGGTGAACCAAGGCTAGAACAAAGACCTGATAGTGGAAGCAACAGAGAATGCCAAACAATAAAAATGCAATGACCTCTTAAAATATAGAGAAAAGGAAAAAATTGATTGGATGCCATTTATCCTGACATACCATCCAGACAATTCATAAGTAGGTCAAATCATCCAGAAATTCTGGCCCATCGTGGAATTGAGTGACATACTAAAGTTAATCCTCCCCGACAAATCAGTAGTAGCCTACCGCAGACTGAAAAACCTCAGGGACATCCTAGTCAGAGTAAAAAGTTAATACCAATCACAAGTCAAGACCATACTGGCACATGTGGTGATAAAAGGTGCAAAACATGTCAACGTATGATAGAGACAAACACATTCTCTAGCACAGTGACAAGTGAAAAATTGAACATACATGGTCCAAACAAAACATGCAAAACAGAGAATGTAATTTATCTCATCACATGTAAGATTTGTGACCTTCAGTATGTCGGAGAAACTAAAAAAACTACACAAAAGGATTAAACTTCACAGATCTGATTGGATTACAAATAAGTAGGACAGAAGCCCAGTAGCACTTCTTTTGCCTTGACCATACTTTCAGTGACATGATACTAATTGCAATTGCACATGACCACAACTGGAGTTCTGAAACCAGGAAAGAAAAGGAATCTTACTTGATATGCCACCTAAGAACACTGAAACCAAGTGGCTTAAAGCAAGAAGACTCCAAACAGGCACCCATACATGCAAATAAAATAAAAAAATCACCATCTGTTTATAACCCATATTTTTCAATGAAATAATTGGTTCATTTAGTTCATTATTCATTCACTTATCTATAATTACTACGTTTTGTAGTTCTTGTTGGTATTATTATTATTGTTGTGGCTATTGTTAATTATCTATAATTAATTCTTTTTTGTAGTTCTTGTTGGCATTATTATTATTGTTGTGGCTATTGTTAATTATCTATAATTAATTCTTTTTTGTAGTTATTGTTAGTATTATTATTATCGTTCTGGCTATTGTTAATAAAGAGAAGAAATAGATAACACTCTTGCTCATCCTTTTTTTAGGTTAATATCAACTAGGTTGCCATATTATCATTGGAGTTCAAACCAATAAGGTGCCATATTATCATTGGAGTTCAAACCAATAAGGTGCCATATTATCATTGGAGTTCAAACCAATAAGGTGCCATATTATCATTGGAGTTCAAACCAATAAGGTGCCATATTATCATTGGAGTTCAATAAGGTGCCATATCCACAATTTTGAAATAAAACTTCTATTTGCTCCATAATCATGTAACGTTTTGTAAATTCAATGTTTTCATTTGTGTTTATTGTTTGTCTTGTTTGTCTCTGTTTTGTAATTTTTGCCTTGGATAAAGACTCAGTGAGAGACTACCCCTTTTACCAACAAAATGTGGTCACTCAAAGACAGGTCGTCTCTCATAACAGGTTAGTTTAGGTACACCAGTTTTCAAGGTCGAAATTCAACTGGGTTTAAAGAAAAAAACATACCCACAATAACTGTACATGTATTTTATTATTTATTCATGCTTATTATTAAGGTATTGCATCATCTAAAAATAACTTTATATAGCAATATGAATATACACATATCATAAAACATTCAAATTTACATATGCTGAGATGTTAACATATCCATGATATTTGTAATGAAAACTGTAGCAGTTCTGACCAGACCTTGAGTAAATATGGAATATCTATGTATCAATTAGATCAAAAGACAGAATTAATTCTTCCAGAAACAGAACAAATTTATTTAGAAACAAAAGCCAAAGCCCAATTCATGCACAACATGAATGGATTAACTTGATAACAATGGATGTAAATGTCATGCTATGGTAGACAGCTTGATGTTTGGGTTTAATAACTCTAACATCAATAAAGCAACAACTAATAGGACCCTTTAAAATGACTATAGAATAAATTCATCTGGAAACCCTAGTAACTCTTTAAGAAAAAAAGATCTCATTCATCCCAGACATTACTCCATAGACAAACCAAATGATACACAACATACTACAGTGAAAGCTGGGTGAGAAGATTTCTCATTCTCTAATTACAATGTATGATATTATTGGCGTTGTGCTGGATTTTCATATCAGATATAGAAACAATACTGGCCTATGAACTATGTACATCCACAACTGTTTCCTTAAAAGAAGGAATGGTTAATCGTAATTGGGATTTATATGACTTTGGCACTACAATGGTGATTAATGACATAGTCACATGAACTTTAGTCTGGTTTTACTGTCAGCAGGATTCAACATCACCTGTAGGTTTAAGGAAACCAGTAGCCAGACTAAAAGAAAATTTCCATCTGGGTTCACAACAATCTGTACTCTATCTGCAGACTTTTCTCAGCAGTCATGGTTAAAAAGGGTTAAATAAAGGTCAGTAGTGTTGATATCTGGCTTTACAAATTCAGTCATTCAAAGCAGTGTTGAAACACAGATTTTACCTGAAAATCATGGCCACTGCTCATGTTCATCAAGTGGTTGCTCATGACAGTACATTCATATAACAAAATTGGTATGTGCAAATTAAACTTGGTGTACTGTATTTGTTAGGTATTAAGAGAGCCCAACTGTGGAGAACACAGACTCAGTCTGTCATTGCATTATGGGTCAGCAGAGTCTGCTGGTGCTGTATGCTTTTACACAAAGCAGTTTGGATTGTCTACCCTGTTTACATTTCAGTATGAATGATATGCATGTAAATAAGGTATTTTTTCTCAATTGTGTGGCAAGTTCTGAAAAACCACACTCGAGTACTTTCAACTGCCAGACTTGTGGCTTGAGATGGCCTGTGAGCCAGAGGAAACTGTAAAACCCAAACGAAAACCACAGACCTTGGAAATGGCAACTCCAGGGATCACACCACATGACCTATGGCACAGCATTTTACAATATTCAAATACTTAATGACCCATAATTGTTACTATTATCTGATAGGTTAATCCCATGATTTTAACTGGAATTGTTTTGTGTTAAATTATTGAGACTAGACTGTCCTTGGATTCAATGCAGTATCTAAGGAGAAAAAAAAAATCTAATTTAAAACGTACATAATATACCAAATTTTTCAGCAACTGGTGTAGAAGATACATGTCTGTAAAAAAAAATCGAACCTGTTTTCTTTGGCTCAGTTCCCTGATAGTGTCCTGTTCCACATTTGTATCCATCAGATTTCCTCTCGTTTCTTCTGAGGCTGGATTAAATCCCCTTACTGGAATAAAAGATAATCTAATTTGGACTGAACAGCCTTCTGTAAGAAAGCAAAAATATGTTTTTCTTTATCAAGGTCAAAAGTAGTTTCTAATGTCACTAAATTGTAAAGTAAATTAAGACTGAGAAAATTTGAAGAAATATAATTCTTAAAAAAATTTACTCAGTAGACATGTAGAACTGTACTTAACTGATGTTAAAAACTTAAATTAATGATAATTGCTTATGTGAAATACAGGATTATTTAACTTTTTGAAAACTTGATATTTTTAAATAGCTAAGTGTCCAAGTAGTCCAAAGGCAAGTAATAATGTAAACGTTTGTGTGTATTTTCTTGTGCTACTTAGTTAAATATCTATCCCCAAGTATGGGTGACTACATGGAAAAGTACAGGAAAAAGTACCCTGACACTAAATGCCCATAAAAATAATACCTGAATGAGTATTTACAAATTTATCAAATTTTCACAAGTTTAAGATCATAGACTGCTCTTATTAAATACAAAAAAGTAAAGGATATGTAGATGCGTGGATCTTTTACAGTATGATACATTTATTGAGATCACATTGGTTTCCACAACATAAAGTATGTGAGGCAGATTATGGCAGGTCGTAAATTGCTAAAGATTTCCCAAAGTTTCCTTTACTTTTCATTGATGTCATCATTTTCTTTCACAGGACTGTTATTGTGATTATTAACACTGTACAAACATTCTTTCTTTTCATTATTTAATAAGAGACAGAAGTCACAACCACACCCATTTTAGTCCATTCTTTCCAGAGTTTATGGCGCTAGAATACACTTAGGTAACAAGTGACATCATCTCAATGATGTCATAATGTAATGATATTGTGATTTCGACCTGTGAAGTAAGAATTTATTTTACAAAAGCTGACATCCTTAAAGGAAAACAACTCTTATTTCATATGTAGCTTGAATGAATATACTGTGCTATTTGAATGGAAATGTACCGTATATACTCACGTATAAACCGGGTCCAAATGCAAAGAACATAGACCCTGATCTGCAGTTGCATAATGTGCCGGCAGATCAGGGTCTTTATTGTTTGTTCTACTGATTAGTCCTTACAAACTGCATGGACCCAGATCTGCCAGCGCATTATGCGATGGCATATCTGGGTCTATGCAGTTCACAGTTGGTATTGGATTATACATGAGTAATAACGGAATACCAAAATTTATTGAGGGCTGTTCCAGCAAAACATAGAAGCCAGGGTAAGCACTTTCAATATAGAGTAGTCACCCATACATGCAATTTAGAATTTTGTATCATTTTCATATGAAATCTGATAAAAGTATCCTGGCATATATTTTTTAAAGTGCCTTCCCTGGGTACTATATATGTTTAAATGGAATAGCCCTGAGCAGTTTTAAGGATATGGCTGAATAGTTTCAAACACTTGCATCATCAATAGTCTGGTCTATGAAAGTTGCCATGATGGATATATTGTGACATCACTAAGTCACATCAAGTCCATTGCCAATCAATAGATACATTGGTCTACTGATTTGCTGTTGCCAAAAAGTTCCATTTGGAACTGAAAAATTTCACACAGAAAAATGATGTTAAAATATAGAGCAAATAATGAAGATGAATTCAGATTACAGAAATATCATAGGAACCAGTTTATATGGCTGTCAGATTTGTGCAACCTACTCTGAGAAACTACCACTTTTACTATGGCAAGATAAATATAAATGATTCATTATGGAAACTCAAAATTTTATAGAAGATACTCCAAGATACTGATAAGATGTGTACTTTTTCATATGAAATCAAATTATATCCTAATTAAATCCAAACTTTCTAATAATAATAATAACTCTAAGGCACTTTCAACCAACTGTCATCTTGTCGACTAAACAACTTTACATGCATGGACAATTACTGCCTTCACAGGTGAAGAGCTCAGAAATATGGCGACATCCTGTGCATTGGGAAAGTCATCAATAAAGGAAAAGAAATTGTGAAATTATCCCTTACAAAAGTGCAGAAAAATTTAACTTCAGTAAATACAGAATTTTCTACACACTTTGCATTTAATAAAATCAGATTATAACAAGCAGTTTGTTTTCCTTTTATAAAAGTATTATGTACAGAAAGTGGTGTCTCCATTGTGAACAGAATTTTGATGATGCAGCACATGCAAAACAGGAAATGGTAGCACATCAGCTACAAACTTTAGGCATAGAGTAAATACGACAAAGTTTCAGTTAAATACAGCTGCTGGTGAAGAACTTTGACTTATATAACTATAAAAAAGTTTAATACACAACTTTAATATTGTTTATGACTACTACACCACTGGCATAAAAATGGAACCTATGCCTTGCCATTCACACTTAATATTGTTTATGACTATTACACCACTGGTGTAAAAATGGAACCTATGCCTTGCCATTCACACTTAATATTGTTTATGAATATTACACCACTGACGTAAAAATGCAACTCATGCCTTGCCATTCACACTTAATATTGTTTATGAATATTACACCACTGGCGTAAAAATGGAACCCATGCCTTGCCATTCACACTTAATATTGTTTATGACTATTACACCACTGGCGTAAAAATGGAACCCATGCCTTGCCATTCACACTTAATATTGTTTATGAATACTACACCACTGGCGTAAAAATTGAACCCATGCCTTGCCATTCACACTTAATATTGTTTATGACTATTACACCACTAGTGGAAAAATGGTATTCACACGTAAAACAAAATGCCCCACTGTTATAAGACTATGAGAACTTCCTTGAACCCCCAAAAATTAGCCTAAACTTGTGCAGCTGTTACACAAGGCATATGAGGCATTGTGACCTACTTTGTTAAACCTTAAGTATGATTCCTTTATCTTTTCAAAGCAACTCTGAGAGCTCAAAACAATATCATTAGAGACAAAAAACATTACATAAATAATATATCATATAATTGATTGCAACTGAATGAAAATTAATTAATTAAAAACTTTCTGTAAATGCATGTAAAGCGAAATTCATCTATAGAGGACAGTCAAGAGAATGTGAAAAATTGCGCTCCACAAAGAGTTTGATCATAGATGTGGAGGGATCATGTCAAATTGGGCAAATTTATCTGAATGTCTCCAAGAAGATCTCAAATTGATCTGTGTACTTGTATGTGATCTTATCCCAATCATAATCAACTGCTTGAGAATATAACAGATTTATTGGTAGGTGGTTCCTCTTTACACTTTTAAAATATTGTAATCTATGTAAAAAGTCAAATGCAAAACAGGGACAGGCAGATAACATGGACAGAGAGATAATGGAGGCAGGAAGATAACAGGAATAGGCAGATAACAGGGACAGACAGGTAACAAATTTTATATCAAGACACATTGTATCTGAATATAATGTTCTTCATATCTGGTAAACAAGCACAAGAAGGAAACTACTGTAAATCATAATGTATTTGTGTCATTACATTTTGGGAATTTTGAATTCTGGCATATAAGTGATATACAATTTTAGGAAATTACTAATCAGCAAAAAGAATGCTTTATGCAATGTTATTGTTTACAAAACTCAGACATGTGCAACTATATTTTGAGGACTTTATTGTGCAATTAAATATATTGAATCATACATGTCTTTTTTACTTCTTTCCACACAGATTGAAAATTACCAATAGTCAAGTTGCTTGCCCCTGGGTACTTGTTGGCGCATATATATATATATATATATATATATATATATATATATATATATATACACACACTGATATTTAATCTTTCAATTACAAAATATTAACATGCATACAATTTTAGCAAAAATCATTGCCCTTGCTAAATTTGCCAAAAGTTTATTCTGCACCATTTTGAATCAGGACCAACCAGATATCATAATTTTTCTTTTGGTGAAAACCCAATGTCCATATGACTTTCTATCTATGATGAGTAGCGATAGAAAGATTTTCAAGATGGCCACTGTCACGGCCATATTGGATATCAAATCAGCACAACTTTTATTTAAGACCAAATAGACACCATAAGATTAGTCTTCCAGTTAAAACCCCATGTTGATGTGACTTTCCATTCAGGCTAAGTGGCAATAACAAGATTTTCAAGATGGCTGCTGCTGCAGCCATACTGTATGTCAGATCAGCACCATTTTTATTTAGAACCAAGCCAACTATACATCATAAGAAGTCTTTTAGTGAAACCCAATGTTCATATGACCATCCATTCAGGTGGAGTAGTGATAACAAGATTTTCAAGATGGCCACTGTGGTGGCCATATTGGACATTTGGGCGGCACCATTTTCAGTCAGGACCAACTAGATATCATAGGATGCTTTCTGGTGAAAAACCCATGGCGATATGACTTTCCATTCAGGAGGTGTGGCAATAAACAAGATTTTCAAGATGGCTACCATGGTGGCCCAATTGTATGTCAGATCAGCACCATTTTCACTGAGGACCAAACAGACATCATATGCACTCTTTTGGTGAATACCCCATGTTGATATGACCATCCATTCAGGAGCAATAGCAGGAACAAGATTTTCAAGATGACCACTGTGGTGGCTATACTGGATGTCCCAACAGAACCATTTCATTTAGGACCAACTAGTGAAAACCTCATGTCAATATGACTTTCCTTTCAGAAAGAGTAGTGATAACAAGATTTTCAAGATGACCACTTTGGCAGCCATATTGGGTGTCTGAGCAGCACCATTTTCATTTAGGACCAACTAGATCTTGGGATGAATGTGTGTAAAATTTCAAGACAATCCTCCAAGTAGTTTAGGAGGAGTAACAATAATAAACTTGTGCTAATGGACAGACAGATGACAGTCAACAGGTCACCCAATAAGTTGTTCTGGTTTATGACCAGTAGAGCTACAAAAATAGAGCTATGGACAGAATTACTGAGCATGACAGAAAGGCATCAGGATGGTGCATCACTTAAGTGCTAATTTGACAGTCATGTGGTACTGGGTTTAATAAACTCTTCCAGCAGGTCACATTGTCAATGGGTACATGGATGCTCATGTGAGACCAAGGATTTTCTTTGGTTTCTAATACATGTACATCAACTTGAGTGAGAGAGAGAGAGATAATACCTTCTCCTTCAACAGACACACATATCAGCTGCTCTGTACCATCATGCCTGTAGTCACCCTGTAAGCAGAATAAAACTCATGTATGTCTGTATGTGTGCATATATGTGTGTATATATGTATAGGGTTTAATGGCATAACAGCACTATACTGGCTAATACTGCCAATTAAAAGTTAAGTTGTAAAATATACAAATAAAGAATTGCAGAAACACTTTGGAAAGTAAACCCTTCCAAATAAATGTAAACAAAAGATAGAAAAAAATAAAAGGTAAAGATGTTAAAGGTACATAAGAGAAAATCTAAAGGTAAAAAACATAAAAAAACATAAATTTAACATAATCATTAAAAATTGGGTAAAAACTTTTATAAATCACATTCCTCAAAGATTTTCTCTGGTAGCATATGATCATAAAGTTTCTTAACTGAGTTTACATAAAAAAACTTGTGTCTCACAGCATGGAAGTGGATATATGGGACAAGAATGTGCAAATTTATATTTTATGTCTAACTGGGTATGCAAATTTGCTCCATTCGAACCATAAATTTGTTGTATCCATGTGCGACATAATCAAGTTTTACTGTAATAAACACTGACTGAAAATAGAAAGCTAGAAGTTAAACTGTCTTCAACATGTTCAGTGGTGGAAAAAAAATGAAAATGGCGAAAGATAAATCCAACAAGAGTCACCTGTAGGGACTGATGCTCTACTGCCCAAAAAGAATTTCAAGGAATTCAAGATAAGACCATTTCTTATTTTTAACTGCCGAGTTTTAAAGCCATCTCTGATATTCTTTGTGATAAGATTTTCAAATTAGCCACTGTCGTGTCCATATTGGATGTAAAATTGGCACCGTTTCATTTAGGACAAACTAGACACCATTAGAAAACTTTTGGAGAAGACCCAATGCCAATATGACCATCCATTCAGGAGAATTAATGACAACAAGATTTTCAATATGTTCATTGTGGCAGCCATATTGAATGTCTGTGGTACACCATTTTCATTTAGGACCAACTAGATATCATAAGAAGTATGTTCGTGGAAACCCAATGTCAACATGACTATCAATTCTGGAGGAGTAGCAATAACAAGATTTTCAAGATGGCCAACATGATGGCCATATTGGATGTCAAATCAGGATCATTCTCATTCAGCGCCAACTGGATACCATAAAAAGCCTTCAGCTGAAAACCCTATGTTGATATGACTTTCCATTCAGAAGGAGTAGCAACAAGAAGATTTTCAAGATGACTACCACTGTGGCCATATTTGAGGTCACATCGGCACCATTTTCATTTAGGACCAACTAGATATCATAATTAGTCTTCTGGTGAAAATCCAATGTCAATATGACTTTCCATTTAGGAGCAGTAGCGATTACAAGATTTGCAAGAAGGCTGCCACAGTGGCAATATTGGATGTCAGATTAGCACCATTTTCATTTAGGACCAAATACACATGATATGAAGTCTTATGCTGAAAACCCAATGCTGATGTGAATTTTCATATAGGAGGAATAACAATAACAAGATTTTCAAGATGGACACTGTGTAGACATCATAAGAAGTCTTCTGGTTCAAATCCCATGCTGATATGACTTCAGGAGGAGTAGCACTAACACGATTTTAAAATTGGCTGGACATTGGACATCAGATCAACACCATTTTCATTTACGACCAACTAGACCTCATATAGAGGTCTTTCAGTGAAAACCCTATGTTGATATGACTATCCATTCAGGAGGAATAGAGATAAAAAGATTTTAAAGATGGCCACTGTGGCAGCCTTATTGGATGTCCAAGAAGCACCATTTTCATTCTGGACCAACTAGGCAGATATCATAAGAAGTCTTCTGGTGAAATCCTGTTGTCAATATGACTTTCCATTCAGGAGGATTAGCGATAATAAGATTTTCAAGATGGCTGCCATGGCAGCCATATTGGATATCCAAGAAGCACCATTTTCATTTAGGACTAACTAAACCTTGGGATGAATGTGTGTGTAAAGTTTCTTGGCAATCCTCCAAGTAGTTAATGAGAATTAGTGATAACAAACTTGTGCTAATGGACCGATAGACTATGTATGACCAACAACAGGCCATCCCATACGCTTTTCTGGTCTATGACCAGCAGAGCTAAAAATAGCATAAATTAGGATTTTGTCTGGTCTATGACCAGCAGAGCTAAAAATAGCATAAATTAGTATTGAAAGTAATTAAGTTATAATACATATTTTACAGATAATTGAATTGAAATTTTGAATGAATAGCAACAAAAAAATTTAAACAATGGGACATATTAAATATATAAAACATAATGTAATGTAATTATATGCAGCCAAACACAAATACAAGCTATGTTAGTAAAGCATAATGTGTAGGTCACAGTGACCTACATTGATTGTATGGGTGTAGCACTAACAGAGATGCATCCAATTATCAAGTTTCATGACTCTAACATAAACAGTACCTAAAAAATGAACTTTAAACAAAACATTTCAATCAAGTCACTGAAGCATGAATATAGGTCACAGAGACCTCTTTTTGCAACATGCATTCCCTTACCAGTTTCATGATTCTTGGTATGACAGTATGCATATGAGGCATTGTGACCTACTTTCTTATAAGGGTGTAGGACTCGTTAAGATCCATCCCCTCATTAAGTTTCATGATTCGAGATAGGATGCTATGTACATAGGATCAAAAAAACCTACGTGGTAATGAGCTCAACTCAAAAACATAAGCCAGGAAAATGTAAAATGTAGGTCACAGTGACCTTCTGTTGAAATTGTTGTACTCATTAAGATACATCTGTTCACTAAGTTTCATGATTCCAGGTATAACAATATGTATACAGGGCGATCATAAGCTAAACAAAAACAATTAGCAAAGATTGTACAAATAATGTACATGTACAAAGTTAGCCCCCTTTGTCACCTCCCCAGAGGGGTAGGTACCATGAAACCAACTCAAAACTGTTGCTTAGGAAGAACAAGAGTCCCTTGAAGGGACTGATGCTGTACTGGCTGAAAAGAATTTCCAGGAATTCAAGATAAGACCATTTCTTCCTTTTAACGGCTGAGTGTTGAAATCATCTCTGATATTCTTCAGCAATAACAAGATTTTCAAATTAGATGCTGTGGTTGACATAATGGATGTCAGATTGGCACCATTTCATTTTCGACCAGAAAGACATAATAAGAAGTCTTCTGGTGGAAATCCCATGTTGATATGACTTTCCATTTCAACAGAGCAACAATAACAAGATTTTCAAGATGCTGTCATGGTGGTCATATTGGATATCAGATTGGTACCATTTCTATTTTGGACCAGCTAGACATCATAAGTCGTTTGGTGAAAGTACAATATCGATAACAAGATTTTTAAGATGTCCATTGTGGCAGGGCCCCGGGTAGCTGAGTGGTCTATGGCGCTCGCCTTTACAGATCACTGACATCTCACGTCTGTTCACGTGGGTTCGAGTATTGGGCTCAAACAATGTGGGGATGTGAGAAAGCTTGCCAGTAGCTTCCCGGTGGTCGGTGATTCTTCCCAGGTTCTTCCTCCACCAGATATACTGGCTGCCATGTATATCCTATCATGTGCTGAAAAATGGCGTTAAACCACAACCACAAACCAGTCATTGTGACGGCCATATTGGAAGTCAGATTGGCACCATTTTCATTCATAACCCAATAGACATCACAAGAAATCTTTCAGTGAAAACCCCATACTGATATGTCCATTCATTCAGGAGAAGTAGTGATAACAAGATTTTAAGATAGCTACTGTGGTGGCCATACTGGCTGTCTGAGCAAAATCATTTTCATTTTGGACCAACTATATATCAAAAGAAGTAATTTAGTGAAAACCTAATGTTGATAACCACCATTGATTCATCAGGAGTAGTACTAACAAGATTGTCAAGATGGCCACTGCGGACCAAATAGATATCATATGAAGTCTTCTGGTGAAAACCTCAAGGGAATACTACTTTTTGGACAGGAGGAGTAGCAATAACAAGATTTTCAAGATATTTGCTGATATCAGATCAGCACCATTTTCATTTTGGACCAACACAGACATCATATGAAGTCTTCTTATGAAAACGCCATGTCCATATGACTTTCCATTCAGGAGGAGGGAGGAGTCACTGTAGCAAATAACAAGATTTTCAAGATGGTTGCTGTGGTGGTCATACTGGTTGTCAGATTGGCGCCATTTTTATATAGGAATAACTAGACAACATAAGAAATCTTTTAGTGAAAACCCCATGTTGATATGATCATCCACTCAGAAGGAGTAGTGATAACAAGATTTTCAAGGACTAACTAGACATCATTCTTCTGGTGAAAATCCCAAGGCAATATTACTTTTTGGTCAGAAGGAATAGCAAAAACAAGATTTTCAAGATGGATATCAGATCAGCACCATTTTCATTTCAGACCAACTAGACATCATAAGAAGTCTTCTGGTGACAACCCCATGTCAATATGACCTTCCATTCATAAGGAGAAGTGATAAGAAGATTTTCAAGATATTTGCTGTGATGACCATATTGGATGTTAGATTGGCCCCATTTTCATTTAGGACCAAGTTGACATCATACTAAGTCTTTTAGTGAAAACCCCATGTTGATATGACCATCCATTCAGAAGAAGTAGCGATAACAAAATTTTCAAGATGGCCACTGTGGCGGCTATACAGGACATCAGATCAACACCATTTCCATTTATTAGGACCAACAAGACATCCAAAGAAGTCTTCTGGAAAACCAGATGTAAATATGACTTTCCATTCAGGAGGAGTAGTGATAACAAGATTTTCAAGATGGCTGCTGTGGCAGCCATATTGGATATCAAATTGGCACCATTTTCATTTAGAACCAACTAGACATCATAAGAAATCTTTTAGTGAAAACCCCATGCTGATATGACCATCCATACAGAAGGAGTAGCAATAACAAGATTTTCAAGATGGTCACAGTGGAGGCCAAATTGGATTTCCAAGTGGCACTAAATAGGACTAACTAGACCATGTGATAAATGTGTGTGTCAAGTTTCATGGCAATCATCCAAGTAGTTTAGGAGGAGTAGCGATAACGAACTTGTGCTAACGGACAGACGGACAACAAACCATCCCATACACTTAACTAGTCTATGATCACTAAAAGCTGATTGATATGCAGTGATGTTGTAGATATGTATTATATGCTCTTATATGTGTGGTACCTGTTAAGGTACAAGAGCTCTCCACTACTTTGCAGATGTGAGCTAAAATTGAATTTTAATAAAAGCTTATATACCTTCACTATTCCTGCCACAGCATTAGGGAAGGTATCTTTGAAGACAACTTCTCCAGTTCTATCACTGCGAGCATCTACCTACAAGTTTTAAAAGACGTTCATAAATATTAATAAAAAAATAAAACTCTACACTGTAAGAGAATAAGGTAAGGTCCATCATAAGATTGAACAATGCAGAACAAGATATACAATCAGCTGACAATCAGAGTGTACTGTATAAATCAAAACAGAAACTCCATCCCAATAACATCACCACTCCCCCACTCAGCCCAAGCATGATCTACTGGTGTCTCTAGGAACAATTTGAGCTGTTGAATATATAATCACATGTTGATGCTACAGTCATTTTTGTAATGAATAACCTGACCATGTGTGCTGAAATTGAAAAGTACCCAAATTCATCATTTACTCCCTCTCATTAAGTTGACAAATTGGGCGAATGAGGGTTCATCTGGGACAAATTGCATGGTCTGTCTCAACTATTTAAGAGCCACAGACTTATTCTGGTAAAACTCAACCAAGGGGTCATGCTACCTGGTGAAGTGGGTGCAATATTCACCTAAAACTGAATGAGTTCGCCTGAAAATACGCCAAGGGTGACAATGAAGTTGTCTTGGATCACGAGGCCTCTGCAACAGTAACCTATTTTCATGAGTGATTTTAAGTAGTCTTCTATGTTTTTTTAGACATACTATTAATGTGTAAAGTCCTACTGACCATACAAACAGAATACGTGTTTTATTTAAGAAAACTAATTTGGAAGAGAAACTACTATAAAGTTTTTTACCCAATAATTATGAGTCACCTATTTTACTATTAGAATGCATAATCTCACAACATACGGTTGAAAGATATTTCTGACTTTAAAAAAAAGTAACAGAAACATCTATTGTTAACTACCTAATTTAAACTTGGAATAAAATGTTTTATTATATTCTTAAATGTGAAATATAGAAAATTATCGGTGAAAAAATTTTCATATTTTTTCATTCCTATATTTTCACATGTGAAAAATATATCCTTATATCTTCACGTGTGAAAATACAAGATTTCCCATCATGCCATGTGATGCTTGATTGTGTGTGCCTACAGAAGTTATACCTGCAGCAAGAAAAACGAGCACTTCTTGAGCAAGAACAAATAAATGGAAATTGCATTACCTTTCAGACATGGAAATTATTCTTTGCTGAAGAAATCTGACTCGATGCCATTCACATCTCTATAAAGTTATTTCCCCTTACTACCTTGTCAAGAATGGTAAACCAGCTGTGATGCATTGCTGAATCAGACTTGCTCTGTGGTCAGATACAGCAAAATAATGTACAAAATGTCCAAAATGTAATTTACTGCAAGAGATTAAGTCATCCTGATCCTACCACTCTTAAGTCGCAGATATTTATATGATCAGCCAATGAAAGTGAGTGGAATTTATGAAAAGGGTGGCGGGGGTGGTGCACTGAAGAGTGAGTTGAATCTTCTAAGCTTTGATTCAGGAGCAAGTTTGGTATATAATTAAAAGACAATTTTCTTTTCCTGCGTAAATACTGGATATATTTCATCTTTTGGTACAAAAACGATATATTTTAACTCATGGCTTTGCCACTCATTAAAATATCACATTTTTTGTACCACATGATGAAATATATCCAGTATTTATGCAGGAGAAGAAAATATCCTATATGTAATTTTATATTTGAAAACTAATTAAAACATTCCTATCACATTAAATTTGTTGTCATATAATAGACAAATTTAGTTTTTACAAAACGGATAATGCCTGGTTAAGTCAGCAGCAGTGTGAGAGAAACCAACATAAAAAAACAAATTGCACCTTACATCAGAAACGATAAAAAAATTAAGACATTTATTAATATTATTATTGTATTAGGTCTGGACTGGCCATGTCTCCCTACAATTGAAAATCTCCCTGTTCCTCTATCACAAAGAAGATATTTCTCCCTCAAATCCTGACTTAGCTTGCGACACCTGTCAACTATTAAGTGAACGCTCTTTAAGGTTATTTGAAACATACATGTGACAACAGAGAGATCAGCTTAGGACAGATTAGGAGATTTGCAAAATCTGATCATGAGTTTTGACTTGAAATCAAAAGATTTTCATTGACCTGATTTTTAGCATGTAAATGGATACAAATGACAAATATTGAACAAATTTCCTTTTTCTGTATTAAAATATGCCCATCATCTCATCACATTAGCCCTTTCACAGTAACTTGTTGCCCTTCATACTGTCCTTGTATGTAGCACAAGTATTTTTAGCCTTTCTTAGTAGATCATTGCTTGGATTATATTTGAGGCAGTCCTCGTCATTGTTGATCTTAACACTTAGATGATGTATTGTTACTGGATCCAGGTTTCCTCTGGAGTCAGCCTGAATTTTCCTCCGAATAGAAAATGTCCTTTCAGTGTCTGCATTGGAATGTGGCAATGTTAGTACAACTCTACTGAGTCCACCAACAAGTTTCAATTTTTTCCTGCCTGTGGGTAGATTCAGTTTGCTGACTGCTTGCCAGAACTGCTCAAGATTGGTCCTATCTGGGTAGAATTTTGGAAGTTCTTCTTAAAATCAACTTTACAGGAATAGCAGAATGCATATTGATGTCCATTTGAACTTGATTCCAACAACTGAAATTCCTCTTTCCGTCCATTATTGAATTTCATAAGATATTTCGTTTGTTTAGATTTTGGCATTTTAGCATTGGTAGATAATGCACTCTTTGATATCCCGACAAATTTTTAAATACCGAAGCCAAACTGACCTGTTTTATGTGACTTGAACTCGTTAGTAATGACTAATCCAACCATAATCCATTAACATCTTTAATCCTTTCCAATTACTTCTGATCACACGTAGCATAATCTAACAACGATGTTGTAGCCTCAACAAGTTGACAAAAGAGGCGGGGTTACTAATATTAGTACTAAGTACAATCCATCTTGTAAAATTTTAAACACTGAAGCCAAACCGACCCTGCCAAAAGAATCCAAATAATGTTAATTATTTTATGCTACCTGACCTCTTTAGTATTCCAATCATAATCTATCAATGTCTTTATTCCTTTCTGAATTACTAATGATCACACATAGTATAATCCAATGATTGCTTTTATGTTATTGTCTGTCCAATTAGCAATCAAAGTGTCATGCTTGCCCTGCTGTAGCCAGTTCACAGTCACATGATCACAGGAAATCTTCTTTACCATAAATATACTACACTTAAAGCATGGTGTGAACAAAAAAATAAAATGGAAATAATAATAATTTTGAGTATGCAGGAGATTTCAATGTGTAATGGGAGGGATAGTAGACACAACACCACACTCTGGAGGAAAACCCTCCAGGCCGGGAGGTTCACATGTATGTTGAAATGCTCTCCATATGCATTACTCAACCCTGGCACTTTTATTAGAATATATATGACATACTGCCCAAATTCATGAAAATGACCTATCGCTAGTCTAGAGTGGAGATTGTCTGGCCTACTCATTAGCAAAGCATTTTATATAAAGTCATTGTTTAAATTCTTTGGCAATGATTGCCATATAAATCAATACAGACTGCATGTTAATCTTGAATATTTCATGAAAATGGAAGATATGACTATTTCAATTTGTATATGTTTATAGAGATGGTCACTTTGGTAGTGTGTCATCAGGCCTCAATGCTCTAACAAACCCTCAGTAATGAGTCATCAGGCCTCAATGCTCTGACAAACTCTCAGTAATGAGTCATCAGGCCTCAATGCTCGGACAAACTCTCAGTAATGAGTCATCAGGCCTAAATGCTCGGACAAAGCCTCAGTAATGAGGCAACAGGCCTAAATGCTGTAACAAACCCTCTGTAAGAGTCATTAGGCCTAAATGGTGAAACAAGCCCTTGGTTGTAAGTCATCAGGCCTATATGCTGTGACAAACCCTTGGAAATGAGTCATCAGGCCTAAATGCTGTGACAAACCTCAGTAATGAGTCATCAGGCCTAAATGCTCTAATAAACCCTCTGTAAGAGTCATCAGGTCTAAATGCTCTGACAAACCCTTGGTAATGAGTCATCAGGTCTAAATGCTCTGACAAACCCTTGGTAATAAGTCATCAGGTCTAAATGCTCTGAAAAACCCTTGGTAATGAGTCATCAGATCTAAATGCTCTGACAAACCCTCAGTAATAAGTCATCAGGTCTAAATGTGCTGACAAACCCTCGGTAATGAGTCATCAAGTCTAAATGCTCTGACAAACCCTCAGAATGAGTCATCAGGTCTAAATGCTCTGACAAACCCTCAGAATGAGTCATCAGGTCTAAATGTTCTAACAAACCCTTGGCAATAAGTCATCCAGTTTAAATGCTGTGACAAACCCTTGGTAATAAGTCATCAGGTCTAAATGTTCTAACAAATCCTTGGCAATAAGTCATCCAGTCTAAATGCTGTGACAAACCCTTGGTAATAAGTCATCAGGTCTAAATGTTCTAACAAACCATCAGCAGTAAGTCATCTGGTCTAAATGCTCTGACAAACCCTCAGTAATGAATCATCAGGTCTAAATGCTCTGACAAACTTTCTGTGTAAATGTGAGTACAAAACGACTAAAATGTACATATCAAAAGTACCACTAACCCATTCTTTAAAATTTGCAATATGATGAAACTTTATCTGCAGGTAGGTGGAACTGGTGATTCATCAATTATATGATAACAATCCAGTGACATTAGGGGTGGTACTATCATATACTGTGCAGTCACTTTGCCAACAAAATTGATAATTAGGACATTTAAACAGATTCTTACATTCTCAAGTACTGTAAAAAATGTTGTGAAAAATCTCATTGTCACAAGTCCAACATCACTTGGTGGATTAAGATTTCACAGAAGCATTATTAATGTCTCTGATAGTATATCATTAATTCTATTGCCATGAATTTATTTATCAAACTTGATATTGGTAAAATTTGTAATGCAAGTATCCTAATCCACAGCTGTTCTGATACCTTTCCATTACTCCATCCTGTGATAAGCTCAGGAACGCCATCTGAGTCGAGATCAAAACCATGTATAGCAATAGCTTGGTTCTTGGACTGAATAAAGAAAAATATATATCAAAATGTTATCCAGGATGGCTAAATATATTCTATACATGCTAGTAATTGAGAGAAAAATATATCAAAATTTTATCCAGGATGGCTAAATATATTCTATACATGCTAGTAAATGAGAGAAAAATAGATCAAAATGCTATCCAGGATTGCTAAATATATTCTATACAGGCTAGTAATTGAGAGAAAAATATATCAAAATGTTATCCAGGATGGCTAAATATATTCTATACATATTAGTAACTGAGAGAAAAACATATCAAAATGTTATCCAGGATGGCTAAATATATTATATGCATGCTAGTAACTGAGAGAAAAATATATGAAAATGTTATCTAAGATGGCTAAATATATTCTATGATGCTAGTAATTGAGAGAAAAATCAATCAAAATGTAATTCAGGATGGCTAAATATATTTTATGCATGCTAGAACCTGAGAAATATATCTCAAAATATTATCCAGGATGGCTAAATATATTCTATGCATGCTAGTAACTGAGAAAAATATATCAAAATGTTATCCAGGATGGCTAAATATATTCTATGCATGCTAGTAATTGAGAGAAATATAGATCAAAATGTTATCCAGGATGGCTAAATATATTCTATGCATGCTAGTAATTGAGAGAAATATAGATCAAAATGTTATCCAGGATGGCTAAATATATTCTATGCATGCTAGTAATTGAGAGAAAAATATATCAAAATGTTATCCAGGATGGCTAAATATATTCTATGCTAGTAACTGAGAGAAAAATAGATCAAAATGTTATTCAGGATGGCTAAATATATTCTATACAAGCTCGTAACTGAGAAATAAATATATCAAAATGTTATCCAGGATGGCTAAATATATTCTATGCATGCTAGTAATTGCGAGAAAAATATATCATTCATTATTATATTCATACTACCGGTATATCTGCAGAAATGAATTTAGTACTTTAGGTGTTGGAACTTTCACAATTAGGTCATAAATGATAATATATAAAGTGGTCCTTATCTTTAAGGTTGTTCAAAGAAGACAAATATGTGTACCACACTATAACTGAGGTTACCTGTTACTGTTTGTGGTAGGTTTAATATCAAAACAACATTTATGTCCAAAATGGGATCCATTAATAAGGCACCATGTTATAATGAGGTACTGAACAATAAGGTAACATTTTATCAGCATTAGGCACTATACATATTGTATCGATTACATGTGTGAAGTAAAAAAAATATAATCAAAGTATCCATGATACAGATGTGTCCATCAGAAGAGAGTAGTGGAAAGAAATATAACAAGAGCCCCTTGAAGGGACTGATGCTCTACTGGGCAAAAAGAATTTCCAAGAATTCAAAAAAAGACCATTTCTTCCATTTTAACTGCTGAGTGTTGAAACCAACTCTGATATTCTTCAGCAATAACAAGATTTTCAAATTAGCTGCTGTGGTGGACATATTGGATGTCAGATTGGCACCATTTTCATTTACGACAAAGTAGACATTATCAGAAGTCTTTTGGTGAAATCCCCATGTCAATATAACTTTCTGTTCAGGAGTAGTTGCAATAAGAAGATTTTCAAGATGGCTGCTGTGGTGGCCATATTGGACTTCAGATCGGCACCATTGTCATTTAGGACCAACTATACATCATATATTAAGAAGTCTTTTAGTGAAAACCTTATGTTGATATGACCATCAATGAAGGAAGAGGAGTGATAACAAGATTTTCAAAATGGCTGCCATGGTGGCCATATTGGACATCAGATCAGCACCATTTTTACTTAGGACTAACTAGACATCATAAGAAGTTTTTCAGTGAAAACCCATGTTGATATGACCTTCCATCTAGGAGGAGTAGCGATAACAAGATTATAAAGATGGCCACAATACTGGATATGCAAGCAGCACCATTTTCATCTAAGACTAACTAGACCATGGGATGAATGTGTGTGTAAAGTTTCATGGCAATCCTCCAAGTAGTTTAGGAGGAGTAGCGATAACAAACTTGTGCTAATGGACAGATAGATGTTGGATGACGGATGACAGATGACAGACGACAGACAACAGACCATCCCATAAACTCTTCTGGTCTTTGACCAGTAGAGCTAAAAAACAAAAAGGAGAGTAATGTTCAATATTCATAAAAATTGTGTACTGAATAATGCTTTAATCATCAACATCTTGATGATATTTGCCTATTTACCAAAATCTATTTAGAAATACCATCTATCAAGTGGAAGGAAGTTTAAAAATCCAATGCAAGATCACCTTTTTAATATGCAAACATCTCACTGATAATAAAACTCACTGGATATCTTGATGATACAAGCCTATTTACCAAGCGTAATAAAAATTGTATAAGAAATAGTCATTAAAGCACTGACAAGCTCAGCAAATCAGATACAAGATCACCTTATTAATATGCATGATTCTTTCTCAGATACAAGATCACCTTATTAATATGCATGGATCTTCATCCAAGATCTTGAAGATTTAGGTCTACGTGTATTTATCAAGTCTAATAAAAAATTAGATCAGAAATACAGTCTCAAGAGTGGAAGCATGCTCAGCCAATCAGATGCAAGATCACCCTATTAATATCTGTGGATCTTGCCCACTATTGAAATCATGCAAGATCTAGTTCATATAAGGCAGGGGTCTCCAATCTTTTTGTGCCTACTGGCACATTTGTGAGTTTATGAGAGAGAGTGGCAGGCACTAACCAATTAACTTGACCCATTTTTTAATTATTATTATTCATTATAATCTCTTCCGCTGGCACACAAAAAACCTTGGCAGGCGCCATGGCACCCGTAAGCACCACGTTGGGGACCCCTGATATAAGGCTATATGCCAATTTTGATTAAATTCGGATCAGAAGTATGGTCTCCAGAGTGATATGAAACTCAGTAAATTAGATGCAAGATCACCTCATTAAGATGCATATATCTTGCTCATTATCAAAATTATTTGAGATCTTGACAATACTAGCCCATATTCCAAGTTTGATCAAAATCCAATCAGAACTTCGGCTTCCAGAGCGGTAACAAGCTCAGCCAAACGGGTACACTTCATCAATATGTATGAATCTTGTTCATTATCAAACTTGTCCAAGCTCTTCATGATATAAGTCCATATTCCAAGTTTGATCAAAATCAATCAGAAATATGGCTTCCAGAGTTATACCATATTCTGCTCAATACATCCATACATACATACTTCTGCTGAATACATACATGCATACATACTTACCGTGACATTGTAATCGGTAAACATGTAACATCAGGTGTGTTAGATTCCAATTTTGGCTTTAAGAGGTATAATTTTTCAAGGCTTAAATGAAATTTTTTTTTAAAGTAATAAATAGAGCACATTTGTGCTTATTCACCATGAAATGTATGAAACTCATTAAATAATGTCAAGCTTTTGCTTGCCAAGTGTTTAAAAATATAGATATAATTCCACTGGTTTCTTAAATTTCATCTTAAATTAACACTGATGCAAGACCCTCTAAACATACCATAGCACTGCATAACATCAAAATAATATAATATAACAGTAACTTAACACAACATACTATACTGTAATACAT
The DNA here is from genome assembly GCA_029931535.1 of Margaritifera margaritifera. Classification (NCBI taxonomy): domain Eukaryota; kingdom Metazoa; phylum Mollusca; class Bivalvia; order Unionida; family Margaritiferidae; genus Margaritifera; species Margaritifera margaritifera. Next base: position 1,549,429 of record JAQPZY010001682.1, read on the forward strand.
TATAAACTGGATCAATGGTGAGCAATTTCCTCACATAAATATACCCCCTCCCCTCGTGCACCCCACCCCTACCTCATGATGGATATCAATGTAAAGTCAAAAAAATCACATAAATCGTCTGAAAATATTGAGAGTAAAATGATTTATCAGTATGCATATATTATTCTGATGACTATAATATATACTAAGTTTCAGAGCAATCCACTAAAACAGCAAGAGTAGTTGCATTACTTTGCATCCAGCTGTAAGTCTGAAAAAGGGCAATAATTCTTACAAAAATCATGGAACCAAAAATATTTGTCACTATGTGCATCTTTAGATGATTACCATAAAATGTACTGAGTTTCACAGGAATCCATAAAAAAACAGAAAAACAAACTGCGGGACTGGTTGCGCTAACAGGATTATGTCATACACTGCATTGTTATAAAACAAAATGGGCAAGAAATCAAACAAAAATTGTGCGAATAAAGTGGTTTGCCGATATGTGAATCTTCAGGCAATGACCATAATATTTACTAAGTTTTATGGCAATCTATCATAAACTGCAGGTCTAGTTGCACCAACAAGATTAAGCTGCAAGACAAAATGGGCAATAACTGTAACAAAAATTGCAGCAGCAAAGTGATTTGTTCATATGTACATCTTCAGGTGATGACCATAACATTTATCAAGTTTCATTGCAATCCAACAAAAACTGTGGGACCAGGTGTGCTAATGAGGCTGTGTTATACACTGCATTAAACTACAAGACACAAAGGGCAGTAACTCTAAATAAAATTTCAGAAGCCAAGTTATTTGTTGTTATGTGCATCTTCGGGTTATGACTATAATATTTACCCAGTTTCGTTGTAATTTATCAAAAACTCTGGGACAAGTTGCACTAAGGCTGGATGGACAGATAGATGAATGGATGGACATGAGGATTACTAGGGGCGGGGGTATGAAAAGCTAAAAATAACACATTAGATATGTAATATTCATAGAATATAGTTTAATTACAACATTACCTTTATTCTCCAATATCTGGCTGCCCTGTCATACACACCTACTGTTCCATTGGCCAGAGCATAACCAAACCTACTGTCAGCCATGTGACACAGACAGGTAATGGTCTAAACAGTAAAGAAAATAAAGGATGTCAGCAATGTGACACAGACAGGTAATGGTCTAAACAGTAAAGAAAACAAAGGATGTCAGCCATGTGACACAGACATGTAATGGTCTAAACAGTAAAGAAAACAAAGGATGTCAGCCATGTGACACAGACAGGTAATTGTCTAAACAGTAAAAAAAATAAAGGATGTCAGCCATGTGACACAAACAGGTAATGGTCTAAACAGTAACGAAAACAAAGGATGTCAGACATGTGACACAGACAGGTAATGGTCTAAACAGTCAAAAAAACAAAGGATGTCAGTCATGTGACACAGACAGGTAATGGTCTAAACAGTAAAGAAAACAAAGGAAAAAATGACAATAAAATGTTTTAAAGTGCACGGTTTTTCTACAGTACAGCCTCAACCATCTTATTTCTCTAAATTACATAAACAGTTTGGGTTACAAATAATTTCAAAACATATGTTGGTATAGACAAAATTAGTTTGTAAACTATAATGCTTGGACTCCCATTTAAACATAGATGCCTTGACTCCCATTTAAACATAGATACCTTAACTCCCATTTAAACATAGATGCCTTAACTCCCATTTAAACATAGATGCCTTGACTCCCATTTAAACATAGATGCCTTAACTCCCATTTAAACATAGATGCCTTAACTCCCATTTAAACATAGATGCCTTGACTCCCATTTAAACATAGATGTTCAAAACTCTCTAAATTGCCGAGTATGTTACTGGTGTATCCAAAAATATTCTCTTTTTTATGCTCAATATTGCTATTAAAATTATGGGATAGACAAAATAACTTCTATTATCTGATACTGAACACCATCTGTTTAGATAATGGGTACCCTTCTGTTTGGATAGGATTTTCCTAGTGTCTTTGTAACAAGGGGAGTAAGTAGTTAGGAAGTAGCAGACACTTAGCTTTTTGGTGTTCATTAACCGGGTCATCCAGTTTCTTTTTTAGTTGTTAGTGACATCTCTTCTAATGACTGTTTTATTAGAAAAGCAAGATAGAAGTGCTGATACACTCCAATAGAGACTCTAGACAGAAGTTCTGATACACTCCCATAGAGACTCTAGACAGAAGTTCTGATACACTCCAATAGAGACTCTAGACAGAAGTTCTGATGCACTCCCATAGTGACTTTAGTCAGAAGTTCTGATACACTCCCATAGAGACTTTAGACAGAAGTTCTGATACACTCCCATAGAGACTCTAGACAGAAGTTCTGATACACTCCAATAGAGACTCTAGACAGAAGTTCTGATGCACTCCCATAGTGACTTTAGTCAGAAGTTCTGATACACTCCCATAGAGACTTTAGACAGAAGTTCTGATACACTCCCATAGAGACTCACTGTGCTCTCAATATATATGGGATCTAGTTTATCAGTTTCAGATTAAAAAAAATAAATAAAAATACAGGAGCCAAAAAATCATATCTTCATACTGTTAATTCCTTCATTTTCTTGAGCATCATTTTTTGTGGTTTTGCAAAATATTTATATTCTTTGTACTTAAATTTGAAGGTAAGTTCCTGACAGAAATGGTATTTATGTCAAAGATATTTTCTGTTGGCAGTGTCTTTGTTGCAACCACAAAATCCATGAAACAATATATGCCATGAACAAAAGTGAAATCAAAGTTAAAAATTTTTCATATAAAACGACGATCTATACTATAAATAGATCAGAAAGGATGGCACTCTATGCATCATAATAACTGATATATGCTTTAAAATTAAGTAACCCCAATTTTGAAATAAGCTGTTCAGTTCCTATGATGAAAAAAAATAGATACCTAATACATCTAATGGATATCTTGCATACATATAAGTCAATATAATTAAAATCAAGATCTACATATAATAAATAGATCTGACAGGCAACAATAAAGGTTCATGTTTTGCTGACCTTTGGAATTCCCGGTTCACTTATTTTTAGTAATCCATCAGATAAAGATTTGCATTTCATGTTAGGGAGAGTTTTCAATAGAAATAATATGATTCAAATAAAGTTTTTCACTTTCATAAAAGTGAAAAATGAAATTTGACTGGTGAATTTCAAGGCCAACAGAACATAACAGTCTGTCAGGTCTTGGTTATGTTCATTTTAACCAGACTGGCATATATGTTCATACATGGAGAGAGAAACTTATGCTTTAATAGAAAGAACACAGAAAGTATAAACTATATGTGAAAATCTAATATTAAAATCATATACATGTACTGGTATTAATTAAAATATAACTTAATACATATTCTTCAGAAAATTTGAATTTAAAAATATAAATTTAAAAAAATCTCTTTCAATATTCTTGTAGCATAATTTTAAAATTATGTAGCTTATTTTAAATCTGTAAAGACTTCTGGGCAATATTGTTTTAGGAAGAATTTAATATCATATTTGCATAATTGGACAGGCTTTGAATATGTCACTCTCCAGCTCAAATTTATGTGGCAGATTGAGGTCGGCAAATGACTTGGAAATAGCATCTGAGAAATTACTTTGTTATTTATGCATGGAGGTAATGTAACACATAACTTACCTCTGTTTCTGTCATCTCTGCAATAATTTCATCCTCTCTGAAAACTCGAATGTCATAATCTTCTGATCCCACAATCAACTGCAATAAAAATCAATAGATAGATAATGCTAATGTTGTCTTTGCATCAAATTCCTAAGTTAAGTAATTGAAGAACACTGAGAAATTTTCAGCAGTTATTGAATTTCCATGCAAGAATTATCTCTAAATTAACAGTTCAATAATAATGTCCATTTTTGTCTCTGGTTATTATGCCACTTAAAAAAACATGAATGTTGAAGATTAAGTGCAGAGGTTAAGGTACTTGTAGGACTATACACTTGGAATACAATTTGTATAGGTTAAGGTACTTGTAGGACTATAAACTTGGAATCCAATTTGTAAAGCTTAGGGTACTTGTAGGACTATAAACTTGGAATGTAATTTGTAAAGCTTAGGGTACTTGTAGGACTATAAACTTGGAATGCAAATTGTATAGGTTAAGGTGCTTGTAGGACTATAAACTTGGAATGCAATTTGTTTAGGTTCAGATACTTGTAGGACTATAAACTTGGAATGCAATTTGTAAAGCTTAGGGTACTTGTAGGACTATAAACTTGGAATGCAATTTGTAAAGCTTAGGGTACTTGTAGGACTATACACTTGGAATGCAATTTGTAAAGCTTAGGGTACTTGTAGGACTATACACTTGGAATGCAATTTGTATAGGTTAAGGTACTTGTAGGACTATAAACTTGGAATGCAATTTGTAAAGCTTAGGGTACTTGTAGGACTATAAACTTGGAATGCAAATTGTATAGGTTAGAGTACTTGTAGGACTATAAACTTGGAATGCAATTTGTATAGGTTAGGGAACTTGTAGGACTATAAACTTGGAATGCAATTTGTATAGGTTAAGGTACTTGTAGGACTATAAACTTGGAATGCAATTTGTTTAGGTTCAGATACTTGTAGGACTATAAACTTGGAATGCAATTTGTTTAGGTTAAGGTACTTGTAGGACTATAAACTTGGAATGCAATTTGTATAGGTTAGGGAACTTGTAGGACTATAAACTTGTAATGCAATTTGTATAGGTTAAGGTACTTATAGGACTCTAAACTTGGAATGCAACTTCTATTGGCCAAGTACTTGTATGACTATAAACTTGGAATGCAATTTGGATATGTTAAGGTACTTGTATGACTATAAACATGGAATGCAATTTGTATAGGTTAAGGTACTTGTAGGACTATAAACTTGGAATGCAATTTGTTTAGGTTAAGGTACTTGTAGGACTATAAACTTGGAATGCAATTTGTTTACATTAAGGTACTTGTAGGACTATAAACTTGGAATGCAATTTGTACAGATTAAGGTACTTGTAGGACTATAAACTTGGAATGCAATTTGTATTGGTTAAGGTACTTGTAGGACTATAAACTTGGAATGCAATTTGTATAGGTTAAGGTACTTGTAGGACTATAAACTTTGAATGCAATTTGTAGAGATTAAGGTACTTGTAGGACTATAAACTTGGAATGCAATTTGTAGAGATTAAGGTACTTGTAGGACTATAAACTTTGAATGCAATTTGTAGAGATTAAGGCACTTGTAGGACTATAAACTTGGAATGCAATTTGTACAGATTAAGGTACTTGTAGGACTCTAAACTTTGAATGCAATTTGTATAGGTTAAGGTACTTGTAGGACTATAAACTTGGAATGCAATTTGTATTGGTTAAGGTACCTGTAGGACTATAAACTTGGAATGCAATTTTTATTGGTTAGGGTACTTGTAGGACTATGAACTTGGAATGCAAATTGTACAGGTTAGGGTACTTGTAGGACTATAAACTTGGAATGCAATTTGTATAGGTCAAGGTACTTGTAGGACTATAAACTTGGAATGCAATTTGTTTAGGTTAAGGTACTTGTAGGACTATAAACTTGGAATGCAATTTGTACAGATTAAGGTACTTGTAGGACTATAAACTTGGAATGCAATTTGTACAGATTAAGGTACTTGTAGGACTCTAAACTTGGAATGCAATTTGTACAGATTAAGGTACTTGTAGGACTATAAACTTGGAATGCAATTTGTCTTTGGTTATTATGTCACTTAAAAAAACATGAATATTGAAGATTATGTGCAGAGGTTAAGGTACTTGTAGGACTATACACTTGGAATGCAATTTGTATAGGTTAAGGTACTTGTAGGACTAAAAACTTGGAATGCAATTTGTTTAGATTCAGGTACTTGTAGGACTATAAACTTGGAATGAAACTTGTACTGGTTAAGGTACCTGTAGGACTATAAACTTGGAATGCAATTTTTATTGGTTAGGGTACTTGTAGGACTATAAACTTGTACTGCAAATTGTACAGGTTAGGGTTCTTGTAGGACTATAAACTTGGAATGCAATTTGTATAGGTCAAGGTACTTGTAGGACTATAAACTTGGAATGCAATTTGTATTGGTTAAGGTACTTGTAGGACTATAAACTTGGAATGCAATTTGTATAGGTTAGGGTACTTGTAGGACTATAAACTTGTAATGCAAATTGTATAGGTTAGGGTACTTGTACGACTATAAACTTGTAATGCAAATTGTATAGGTTAGGGTACTTGTAGGACTATGAACTTGGAATGCAATTTGTTTAGGTTAAGGTACTTGTAGGACTATAAATTTGTAATGCAAATTGTATAGGTTAGGGTACTTGTACGACTATAAGCTTGTAATGCAAATTGTATAGGTTAGGGTACTTGTACGACTATAAACTTGTAATGCAAATTGTATAGGTTAGGGTACTTGTAGGACTATAAACTTGGAATGCAATTTGTTTAGGTTAAGGTACTTGTAGGACTATAAACTTGAAATGCAACTGGTATTGGTTAAGGTACTTGTATGAATATAAACTTGGAATGCAATTTGTATAGGTTAGGGTACTTGTAGGACTATAAACTTGGAATGCAGTTTGTATAGGTTAAGGTACTTGTACAACTATAAACTTGGAATGCAATTTGTACTGGCTAAGGTACTTGTACGACTATAAACTTGGAATGCAACTTGTATTGTAAAAATAGTATTAAAGTGAATCAATCTTATCCTTTTACCTTTAAGGGCTACTTAATATCAACAACCAAGCTCAGAGTTGCAATTTTTGAGTCTGTAACAGTTACCTTAATTTGAATTAAGTCAGAATCACAGAACTTTTGGGATTTTCTTCACCTGAGTCTGTTTTCATGACTTCTAAATTTCAATGACATAGATACACTCCAAATATTATACAGTACTCACCTATTATAACACTGTTCATGTCACTCACAGAGTATACTGTCTTATAGTGATCCTGCCTTATAATGAAGTACATGATGCATAATATTACTACCACCTAATAAAATCAGATCCATGACCATACTGACCTTGTAACAATAAGTGTGTTTTAATGAAGGGCCTTAAAATGAGTTAGTGCTTTATCTGGATTTTGAATTTTGAGCTTGAGTTTTACTTTATTGCTCAAAAAGTATTTAGAATATGGGGTCAGAATCAATCAAAACATCCTTGGCCTTTTCCATCGTGTGCCAGAAAAAAACCTTGGATATAAATAATGACCATTTTAAACTGCCCTCAAGCCTGTGGTTGTTATTATGTCATAATAACTTCATAACATCACAATGAATAGATGATATGTCATCACTAACAGCAATGCAATATATAGTTGCAGACAACTGAAACCGAATGATTTCTTTAATTTTTTTCATTACAAAGTTCCAGGAATAACATTAAAAATTAAATGTACAGGTATTTCATTGACTGTTGAAACATCGTCGAGAGTTATTTTCAAGACCTATCATGTTATAAGACTCTGTTCTTTGCACATCTAGCCATATGTTCATCTGCCAGAAACTTATAAATCTGGGAAGTATCACCATGTTTACCTCCGAGTCTCTTTCAGACATTTGTAGTTATTCGACTCACATCAGAAAGAGCAGAGGATATTACAAACAGGGTCAGAATGTTAAGCAAACATATGACCAATATACTGAGCAAGTCAAAGATACTCAAAGATGCAAAATGGTGATAGGATGCAGTAAAAGGAACATTGTAAAATACTTGGTGATGCCAATCCATGAGGATGCATTAAAAAGAACATTGTAAAATACTTGGTGATGCCAATCCACAAGGATGCTTATCAGGAATCATAGCATCATTTTTGGAGGGAATCTAGGCAACCAGTCCAGAATGGATGACACATTCATTAAAAATAACTAATTTCTATACAATCATCTTGCATCTTTTCATGGGTCAATAAATACCTGCACACAGTCAGTAACAATCAAGGTCCAATGAGAATAAATAGTGTATCCACTCCTCATATTCCAAGACCTTGAATTCCTTAAACATTTTTGGGCAAATCAATAACCAAAACCATTAGTTTCATCATGAATCATCTGCATCTTTCTTTTCTCTTAATTGCTGCCACCACTATTCATCTGTTTACAGTCTAACTGACTGGTTTCTTGTTATGTACATTGCTTTTTACATTGAGAAACTATATTCTTTGTAACAGTGTGTGATATACAGAAAATGTTTGAAGTTCATTAAGTTGGTAGCTTACCTCATTTAGTCCATTATTGTTAAAATCAACCAGTGCAAGTGAACAAACATTGTCACCAGTCACCTGAAAGCACAAAAGAATTTTAATAAATAGTTGAAGAGAAAAGTAGGTCACTGATATTTATTTGATCTAGCAGTGATACCAGATCAAGTGACCTATTCCAGTCTTATGTATGAAATTATACATTGAACCCTGACAGATGCTGTACACCCTAAGTTAGGATACTGTCAGAAGCTAGTAAATCAAAATCACTCACATTATTGAAAATTTGGTTCTAGGATAAAATTGGTCCTTAAAAGGTTCAGAATGATATCTGAGAAATATTGTAATTTCAGAAATATGTGTGGAAGATTTAATTTCATTTTTTTGCGAGTAAGGAATATCCAAAAATGTAAGTCCATCACAAAAGTTAGTATTGTTAGCTGGGTGTTAAGGTAAAGAGTGTGATCCTACAAAACTTTATCCCATGTTAGTTGGGTATTAAGGTAAACAGTGTGATCCTATAAAACTTTACCCCATGAATATTTCTGATTTAACACTATAATTATGCTGACAAAGTTAAATGAGTTAAACATGCTGAAAATAATAGATGAAAACAATTTTTTTAAAATTTGAACCGTTGTTTTGTTGGTATAATAAGTAAAGAATAAACTTTACTATAATATGTGCAGATCAGTGCTATTCAAGAGCTACAGTATTATATGCAAATCAGGGCTACCGGTATTCAAGGGCTATACTCACTAGCTTAAAAAAATGACTATATATCGAGTAACCAGTAAAAAATCTAGATAAGGCTATAATGGCAACTAAAACCATGAAAAAAAGAAAGTACAACCATAAATGACTGATATGGATTTATAAAATTTAAAAATGTTTCTATGTAGTAATGTATGTCCAAGAGATATGCTCTAAATTATTTTGTTTCTATTGTTAATGAAACTTTGCAAACCAATTTCACTGTCCCTTGAGGTTTGTTATATACAGGTTCCACTATATATCCTTAATATTGACTCTTGTTTCTCTTTCTATCAAGGAATTACCTCCCCATAGTAGGTATTTTGCTAAACAATACAAAGTGAAAATATGAAATCTTTATCATTTTTTAGCTGACACTAATTATGATATAAAAACACCACAAAGTATTGTTTAGTTTATATCAATACACATTTTTATATCAACTGATTGACAACTATATCTTTAAAGTCAACTTAGACAATTTTTAGACAACTTAAACAATCTTTAGAGTAAATATATTTCTTCAATAAGACATACCTCAACATAATTACATTAGAAGTACATCCACTCCCTCATAGCTCAACCTAATTACAAGACATACTTCAACATAATTACATTAGGAGTACATCCACTCCCTCATAAATCCAGTCCTCCTGAGCTAAAAAAAGATGTTCTCCAAGCCTTCTGGCTTATTTAGCAAAAGTGCTAAAAAGTTATCTGCTTGCCAAGATGGAAGTCAGATTAGAGTGGTCTCTCCTTGAATAGAAGGATTGGTGTTAAATCCATCAATTTGTCAGTTACTACTGGAATGGATGTGCATGCTCTTCCAGAGTTGTGGGGAGGTCTTGGGAGGGTGCACCCATATTATAATCAGGTAACCATTATCAAAAAAGCATATTTTGCTCTGAAAACAAAATTGGTTTATTCTTCAAATATGTTTTAACTCGCCTGATCAATTATAAATTAGAAGAATAGGTAAAAGGAGGACAGAGTTACATCCCCTTACCCCAGTTAGCCTTGTCTCCAGTCTCCTGATGGACGTAAAACAGCTTTGAGTCTCACGCGATATACAGGGTTGGGGTTAGCACAAATCCAGCATAAGTAAAGTAATCAGCATTACACAAAGCTGCTGAATGACTTGGGAAGGTAGCCTGATGCACTGCAGATGTAGGTCCATCCAGGTCACACTGAGTATCTACAGTAAAGGCTAGAGAATATCATCTCTGACCTCCATCCCATATCTTAGAAGATGTTAGTTAGTCAGCAGTTGTTCTAATGCTATGCTAGTGGCAACCACCCTAACTTCTTAAGCCAATATGCGCAAGAACTTCATTTAGCGTTGGATAAGTTCCTGACAAACTCAGTGAATAACCCATTCTATCCAGGATGACAGAGCTTGATCTGAAATATCGTCCCATCCTACTATGAGTGTTAAGAACAAGTAAGATCTCCCTCTTCTGATCAGCACAGTTCACTGTAGATACCACTTCAGAGTCCCTACTGGGTCCTGTATATGCCCCTGTAACAAAGGGTCTAAGGAAGTTTGGTTTGGCACGGTGTTTTATGGCACAGTAACATAAGTAGGTCATTTAGTAATGAGGCAACTGGAGTAAACTGCCTTGCCTAAGGACACACCATGGTATCTGACCCGGGCTGATCCAATGTAAGGATTTTAACCTGCACCTAGGTTGGGATGGAAAAACTGCATTCACAGTTGTTTGAGCAGGTGGGGAAAAGGTAGCTACGATATCATAGCCTCAGCTGTATCGAGGCTACGAAGTGATCCTATACCTTGCAATGAAGCGAATAAAATAATTGTAAAAGTCTAAAAGAAGAATTGAGTAAAAAGTTGCTATATAAGAAGAGTTATATTTTTCTGGAAATCTGGCTTAAGCCTATATAAAGGTTAAATATTTGGTAATGTTTACACTAACTGTACTTTGTCCAACATGATTGATAACATGAGATTATCACAGTAATTCATTTTCCAAACAAGGTCTGCTTTACCAAATTTGCATATTTGCCATATTTAGTACAATCTGTTTATATTTCCAAAAAGGATTAAATGTCCTGATATGGCACACTGAAAAATAATGCAAAAAATAGAAGAAGTATTACATCAACTGATATAGCAGACAACTCAATAGCCAAATTTGGCTTAAAAAGATAAATGCTATTTTATATATGTTCTACAGTGAAAATTGTTAATTTCTGGTATTAAATAAGAGGAATATTTGATTTGTTTAAGGATATTTATGCAATATCTTCAAACTTGCTGACAGTATGCAGAACAATCACACTCGGCTGCTGCACTGGTAGATACAAGATCATTTCAGAACCCCATTAACGAAGGAGATAGGTTATTAATATTAGTACTAGGGACAAGGCAGAATTTTTCTGTGAATCTCTGCTGGTAAGTTTAATAGATCATTGGTCCATGATTTTTCCCACTTGGGGGCAGAAATCAGGATCAGACAGAACTCTTTGCTTTTTGCAAGACTTTGGGAATCAGAGGGTTATGGGAAAAAGCAAATGCATCAAGAAGACTGATCCAGTTCAGGGAAAGAGCATAGACTGCCAGGGCTTTCATAAATGGGAGACTGGTGAGATTATGCTTGGGAGCTTTGCATTCCATCTCATAGAAAACAGGTCCACGAGGGGTCAACTCAATGGGCGCAGATTTGACTGAAGGTGGAAAGATGAATGGACCATTCGGTATGAATTGGCTTAAGTAAAATCTATACTATCCTTTTTGTGAGAAGATTGTTTATTTCTTGCTGCAGAACATCAGCTGTGCATGGGTCTCTTGGGACATCTGTAGGAAAGAGATCTGAAAAGGGTGGCATAAGCATGGCATCATTCTCCTTTGAGATGGAACCTGTAGGTGAGAGAAAATGGGTCAAAAGTGATCTTTATCTCCCCTTGTCTTCTCTGTGGTCCCTGGAAACCAAGTTCTCATCAAAGTTAACAGTTCTGAAGCTATGGCTAAAAACAATGTAGTATATCAGCGACTCATCCAGACTGGGGTATTTATGCGAATGGTAGCTGGTCTTTCTTGACAAGTAGATCGATGGATACTACTGCAGGCTATACAAGGCATTTGAGTCAGAGTTGGGACTGGAATGGACATGTCCAGATGTTGGGTGCTATATATATATCTTTAAGCCAGGACTGGGTATACAGGGAAAATAGATCACTGTACCCTGTCCTGGAAGTTCAAGGTGTACTGTGTCAGAGCTGGTGTAGTCCTTAGCAAGTTGGTATCTGGTATCATTACTGGCAATCGAAGGGAAGATCACCATAGCCAGTGCCAGGATGTGCATTATGTTGCCGGTATATCCACCTGTGGTCCAAATGGGCCACCATACCAAGTTGGTACTGGCCCCAAAGGTAAAGCCATGAAGATCAATTCTTTCTGTGGTGATGAGGGTAATGGTGAGGCTGGCACTGTGTGAGAAGTTCATGCTAGCCTGGATTGCCGAATCTATTTCTTTCTGCCATAGGCAATCCAGCTAAGAGAAAGTTGTCAAATGAAGCATCAGTGGCAATACTCATGGTATCTGCATCCTCAATTGTTCACGTCTTAGCTCTCTCATTAGCCTGACTTAGTTGTTTGGCAGAGACAGTTGCCCATACAACATCTTACCAGTATGAGCACACATCACAAGTAGGGTAAAATCAGTCAAGCGTTACACTGAAATTATTGTGAAGTGGACACTAAAAATAACAAACCAGAATTTAATCATGATTAAATTGCCTGCCTCTATGAAACTTTCAGTAGTCTCTGCAGCCATTATAAACATTTATTATCACGCAGAAAATATATTCAGACTAAAGTGATCTTGGCAACCAGATATTGGCCTCTTTATAACTTAAAGTTTTTTTTGTTCAAATTTTGTATCTTTACATTTTTAGAAATTAACTTTGAATTGGCACAGTGACTATAAAGCCAGTATTGTGCTGACATGTTGTTAAACCAAACTCATATATACATACAAACATATATAAATACATATTGTGACAGAGCATCAAAGACATTAAACGTTAAAAAAGAAAAAAAAATTATATTATATTAAAGTAGAGGTACTGTAATGAGTTGATAGAAACCAGACTGAGATTATCTGATTATCCAGAAGCTGTTACCATTGTCCACCCCTGCAAGCCAGAATTTATTGGGTGAAAGTCACTGGCTTTGAGCTACCTTGGGGTGAAAGTCACTGGCTTTGAGCTACCTTGGGGTGAAAGTCACTGGCTTTGAGCTACCTTGGGGTGAAAGCCAGTATTAGAAGCTTAGTTCATGAATCAGTAATTATCTTGATTAGCCACTACAGATGAAATGCATGCAGCCCATTAATCTAATTTCTATACTCATTCACATGTACAATACAGAGTTAATCTGTTGAGAGTAACCTTTCACAATATACAATGAATAGTCGTTAATATGGAAAGTTTACCACTAAATAAACATATTTACTCACACTTCCATATGCACTGGTCAGAAAGGTCCTTGTATGAAGGCTGGTGTTTATACAACAGGGAACAAGCTATATAGTAAGAGCCTTTTTTCATCAACCAGCTGCCAGCTAAATTACTGTCTAATTTTCCAGCTGAGCCATCTACTGTATATACTCACTTAAAAGCCATGTCCAAATGCGAACAACATAGACCCTTATCTTCTGTTGCATAATGCGCTGGCAGATCAAGGTCTATGTTGTTTGTTCTACTGATTAGTCCTTACAAAATGCATAGATCTAGATCTGCCGGTGCATTATGCAATGGCAGATCTGGGTCTATGCAGTTTGCAGTTGATATAGTATTATACTCAAATATATACGGTACTTTTACAACACTGTAACATTTTTTGTTATATTGTTGCACTGGCTTAGCCATGACTTCTGATTTTGAGCCAGCTGCTTCAATAGATAATGAGAAGGCTGTAGTCATGATTTAAAACACAAATACTGAACATATGTAAGTAAAGCACCTAGAATTCAGTGAGCTAAGGACAATGTGTCCCAAAAATCCAGTGGATACAAAAAAATTCAAAGGGACAAATGATACTTTGCATTAGAAAAGTAATGGTCAAAAAAGCATGCCCATGGGGTGCACAGGGGTCAAGGTTTGGGGGACATGGGCCAAACATTGCAGGAAACCTGCTATACTGTGCTCAAGATGCAACACTGGGTCATAGTGACTTTCTTTGGTTGTAAGGGGTGTAGTTCTAACAGAGAGGCATCGGATTATCATCAAGTTTCATGATTTGAACATACACAGCATCCAATAAATGAGTTTTAAATAAAAACTTTCAACAAAGTCACTGAAGCATGAAATATAGTCCAGAGACCTGTATTTGCAATAAGGGTACTTATCAAGCAGCATCCCTCCACCAAGTTGACTCTAGGAAGGATAGTATCATACAGCATTCCAAAACCTCATGTGATCTTGAGCTAAAGGCAAAAACTTAACCAAAGCCAGTAAACCATGAAATATTGGTCATGGTGAGCTTCTTTTGTTGCAAGAGTGTGGTACTAATAGAGATACATTATCATCATCAATTTCATGATTCTAGCATGAACACTGTCTGAAAAACAAACCTCAAATACAAAATTGAATCCAAGTCAGTGAAGCATAAAATATGGGATATAATTAACTACTTCTGCAACGAGGGAATAGTATTCATCAAACTGCATCTCCTCACCAAGTTTCATGATTCTAGATACCATTGTATGTACATAGCATGCAAAAACCATGTGATCGTGAGCTAGATAGTAAAACTGAACCTAAACCAATAAAATTTGAAATGTTGGTCACAGCAACCTTTTTTGTACAGGTGTGGTAATAATAGAGATGTATACACTCATCAAGTTTAATGATTCAAGCATGAACAGTTAAAACACAAAATTTAACCAAAGTCAGTGATGCATGAAATATGGGTCACAGTGACCCACTTTTGTAATTAGGGTGTGTAGTTCTCATCAAGATGCATTTCCACACCAAGTTTCATGATTCCAGGTATAACAATATGTATACAGGATGCTAAAAATCTATGAGGTCATGAACTACATGTTTGGTTTGGTTTGGTTTGGTTTGGTCCTTTTCAGCACAGAAACACAAGTAGGTCATTTAGCATTGAGGCAATTGGAGTAAAGTGCCTTGCCCAATGATACACCCTGGTGGCTGACCCAGGCTGGTCTGATGGTAAGATTCTAACCTGCACCCTTTCGGTCATGAGTACATGCAAAAACTTAACGAAAGCCAGTAAAATCTGAAATTTAGGTCATAGTGACCTTCTTTTGTTGCAAGGGTGTGATACTAACAGAGATGTATACAATCATATAGTTGATGATTCTAGCATGAACAAGGCTCGAGAAATAAACTTCAAATACAAATGTAAAGCCAAGTCAATCCAACATGAAATATTGGTCACAGTGACCTACTTTTGTGAAGCAGGTGTAAAAATCATCAAGATGCATTCCCTCACCAAGCTTCATGTTTCCATTTAAAACAGTATGTATACAGGATGCAAAACAACTATGTGATCACGAGCAAAATGGACAAACTCAACATAAGCCCATAAAATGTGAAATGTTGGTCAAAGTGACTTTTTTTGGTTGTAAGGGTGTGGTACTAATCGAGTTGCATACAAACATCTAGTTGATGATTCTAACACATGAACAGAATTTGAGAAATAAAATTAAAACATAAAACTGAATCCAAGTCAGTGAAGAATGAAATTTGATTTTCAGTGACCTACCTTTGTGATGAGTGTACTCATCAAGATGCATCACCTCATCAAGTTTCATGATTCCATTGTATACCAGTGTGCAAAAAACCTGAGCAATGGTAAAAACTTAACCAAAAATTTACAACTTGTGTACATTATATATACAAAGTTAGCCCCTTTAGCCCCCTCCCTTTGGGGCAGGTGCTATGAAACCCACTCCAAACTGTTGCCTAGGACTTACTGTCATTAATCTAAATATCCAGACCCTCTAATTTTCTGGGCACCATATTTTCAGGATTTGTAATAATATTCAATAATACTTAAAACATTTCGGACACCAAGTACATTTTTTAAACCAATGGGAAAAAATTCAATTTGTAACGTAAACTAAAAATGTTTTACCCATACTCAAAACAGGCGATTGAATATATGACCATATGACCATTAAACCATATTTATCACCCTGATTATAGCCCGAGTTCCTCTGGCCCTCCCAGTTTTGTTTTATCTTTCTACTGGCTGAGATGACCAGAGATTGTCAGATTTCCTGGTAACCAAATCTGAAGATTTTTATTTCTCCATGGGATCACAGTATTCTCACCACTCTTTTGCCTTTTCTAAGCAATTGCTAGTTATGGAATAGCATGCAGAGAGGGTCAAAATAATGTTACTTTCAATACATACAATGTTAAGAATTAAACTATACATCCTTTCCTATGTAGTGGTTATCAAATTTTCAGGACTGAGGCCCATTGGTTATTGTCCCCATTGTTTTGACTCAATGGGAAGTGTATGTGCGAAAAAATGGATGTCAATCTTACTGAAAAGATAAATCAGTTGGAAACAGCTGTCTAACACAACTAAACCGCACTTATCTCCAATGGCAGTATATCTACACAAAGAAAACATAAAAACAAAACATCAGAACTGCAACCAGTAATCTTTTTTTTGTACATTAAAACACCTAAACATTATCATGTAAGTGTTCTTTGTTTACAAGCAAGGATATAAGGAACCTTGTTAACCTAAGACACTTCCGATCAGTATTGAATGTACCGGGCACATCAGTACACGATGGAGATATTAATTTTCTTGACAAGATATTCAGATAAAATGATAATTTTTCATTTGCACACAAATTATCTGGACAGTGAGAAAAGTAACAGAATGTCTGAAAAATTGGGTAAATGTCGGTAGGAAAAAAGAATGGTTGAGATACAGTGAGTCTGTACATATGTATATGCTTTTATATGTGTGGATGCTGCTGCCAATTCCAATGCATATGCTGGGGGTTGTACAACAGCTCCACTCTACTACATACAGGCAAGTTAAAAATGCCTACTGTATATACTTGTGTATAAGATGATACCAACTGCAAACTGCATAGACCCAGATCTGCCATCGCATAATGCGCCGGCAGATCTGGGTCTATGCAGTTTGTAAGCACTAATGAGTAGAACAAACAACAAAGACCCTGATCTGCCAGTGCATTATGCGACGGCAGTTCAGGGTTTATGTTGTTTGCATTTGGACCCGGGTTATATGCGAGTATATATGGTATGTAAATTACATGCATGATCTTACAACATGTAATAACAAAACAATTGCTTCCTACATTTTAGAGACAAGGTTGAGCACTGAGTTGAATTAAAGCATTACAGACCCTCTGGAAGGCAATTCAAATGGCGCTGACACGCTTATCATATGAGAAAGTCGGACAAATGAAATGTGCAATATTCATCCACAATGAAGACAGAGCAAGAAATAGACAGAAATATAGCTAGAGTATACTTCCCTGGTGTGAGAAAAGGGAATTTTGTATTTGTGAGGCCTCAAGAAGGAGCATGCTTCCCAGCATGAATGGGAGTAGCAACTGACACATTTACAGGGTTTAGTACAGATCACTCTATGCAAGGTTAGACCACTCTCATCTAACTTCCACCTTGGCAAGCAGATGACTTTAAGCACTTCTGTTGTCCAAACATCCCAAAAGACAGGGTAAAAAGCCTTTTTAGTTTGCAAGAGCTAGATTTGCAAGGTAGTGGATTTACTCCAAATGTAGTATGACTGAGTAATATACCTGAAGAAGAAATGCTTTTACAACTAGAGACTGTATAGTAAAATACCTAATATGGGGAGGCAATAGCTTGCCAGAAAGGGAGGTCTCTTGTACAATACACAAACAGGGAACTGTGTCCTACAAATCTGATTGCCATAAAAAATTCTGCTGTAGAAAGATAACTGTGAGTTGTAAATATCAAGCTATCTAAGAAAAAAATACTGATTACGGGATTTTATGAAACTGTTGCTTGAATATAGTGACAACTGCCCTAGGGGAAACCTATAAAAACTATGAATACAGTGACAACTGCCCTAGGGGAAACCTATCAAAGCTATGAATATAGTGACACCTGCCCTAGGGGAAACCTATCAAAACTATGAATATAGTGACAACTGCCCTAGGAGAAACCTATAAAAACTAAAAAGTTGACCTGCTCTAAAAGAACATTTATGAATTCATTTTCTTCTGTTT
Organism: Margaritifera margaritifera; assembly: GCA_029931535.1. Classification (NCBI taxonomy): domain Eukaryota; kingdom Metazoa; phylum Mollusca; class Bivalvia; order Unionida; family Margaritiferidae; genus Margaritifera; species Margaritifera margaritifera. Next base: position 1,567,697 of record JAQPZY010001682.1, read on the forward strand.
ACTGTAAAAGGTACAATATGCCCACGATGTCAAGTTATTTGGCAGAACCATGTCTATTCTTTCAGTCTCTGTGACTCTGACCCAAAATCAATAGGTGCCTTTCTTGTCCCAAATGCAAGTCATCCACAAAGTTTAGGCATGGTTTGTGGCATAGAACTGGAGTTATTTTGTGGAAACCATTTTTTTTCTTTGAGTTCATCTGACATTGACATTTGACTGTTTAAACCCAAAATCAATAGGTGTCTTTCTTGTCTCAAATGCAAGCCATCAACAAAGTTTAGTAAAGGCATGTGGTACAGAACTTAAGCAGTTGTTTTTTCTTTCAGTTCCTGTGACCTTGACCTTTGACATTTTGACCCTAAAATGAATAGGTGTCCTACTTGTCTCAAATTCAAGCCATCACACAAAGTTTAGTTAAAGTAGATGAAAAAGAACTCAAGATGTCATGCAGAAACATTTTACTTCTTAAGGTCATTGTGACACTGAATTCTGACACTAAAATCAATATATGTTTTTCTTATCTCAAGTGCAAGGCATTTATAAAGTTTGGTCAAGGTATCTAATATATAAGTCAAGTTATTGTGTGGAAAACGTTTTCCTTCTTTCAGTCCCTGTGACCTTGACCTTCAACCTTTGGAGCCCAAAATCAATACAGTTTCTTCCTTGCTCCAAAAATAAACTACTTACAAAGTATGGTAACTATGGTAACAGTAGATAGTGGAGAACTCATGTTATTGTGCTGAGACAAAATAAGGAACAGATGAACAGACAGATGGATTAACTATATCATAAAATGATATACTCCGCCTTATGGTGGGCATACAAAAAAGCACCTGCCCATTAAAGAGAAAATTCTGTGGTCCTTTGAGCACTTTTTAAAGACAAGTATCATAGTAATACCAACAGCAATCCATGTTAGTATCTTTAACAAAAAGCATATATTAAATTATGTAACAAACATACTGTCCATAAACGTTCATTCCCATCCTGATCAAAGCCCTGCAAGGAACAGTTTCCTCCTACAATGGCAATAGGTTGCTCAATATTCCCCAGCTTCCCTATTGCAATGGCATTGGTTCCATCTGGAGTCTGTTAAGATTATAAAACAGAAGTGATTTATATTAGTCAGGACCCTGAAAAATGAAGGATAAACACCAGCTACCTACATAACTGGGTATGAATTTTATGAGGAGGAATTGGATATGTTCAATGAAACAAATCAGAATAAGTTTAATTATAAACTGATAAATTGCTCTGTATCTCCTATAATCAGGATATTTCTTAACATATTATTTTTTAAACAAGAGGCCCAAGTGGGTCTAAGATCACTCACCTGGCTAACATCTGCCCCAAAAATAGCTAAATGCAAGAGCAGTTGACCAAGAAATCTGGGTTTGTAGGATGCTTTCTGTAGCAATTTCTTTCATTTGTGTTGATTGTATGCCATAAAAACAATGTTGATTGCAGGCCATTGAAACATCTGTTTAAAGGTTTCTCTATCTTTTGGTATCATTATCCATATTTGATGACAGATCACCTATTTGATGGCAGATGACCATCATTTGTATAACTTGAAAGACCTTCATGCCATGACCTTTTTTGTCCAATTTGGTCAAATTCTGTTCAGCGGTTTTTAAACAAAATAATTGAAAGCAACCATTTTATTCGGCAGATCAACATCACTGGTATAATACTGAAAACCCTTCAGGCAAGAGTGCTTTCTGTCAAAGTTGCTCAACTTCTGTTGAGCAGTTTTTGAAAAGAATTTTTTAAAGGCTTTTCTTTGTTTATTTAAACAGCAGCCATATTGATGAGAAATCAACATCATTTGTATAAACTTAAAAACTCTTCCTTCCTGTAAGCTTTCTGTCAAATTTGGTTTTTGCGAAGAAATCACTCAAAGGTTTTTCTATTTTTAGTAACAGTGGGCATATTTAATGGCAGATCAGCACCATATGCATAAATTGAAAGCCCCCTTTATGTCAGTATGCTTTCTGTCAAATTTGGTCAAGTTCTGTTTAGAGGATTTTTTTCTATTTGCAGCAATGGTAGCCATATTTATGATAGATTAACATCATTTGTACAAACTTTAAAGCCCTTCCTTCCTTAATGCTTTCTTTCAAATTTGGTAAAAATTATGTGAAGCACATTTTTATAAAAAGGCATTTTAAGGTTTTTTCCTTTTAGTAATTTTCAGATAATAGTGGCCATATTTAATGGCAGATTGGCATCATTGTACAAAAATTGTACAAAATTGAAATTTAGTCAAACTTTCTGTATAAAGTTGAAAGCCTTTTATGCCCCAGTGCTTTCTGCAAAATTTGGTCAAATGCTGTTTGATGGGTTTTTAGAAAAAGTTCCTTAAAGGTTTTGCAATTTTTAGTAATAGTGGACACATGTGATGACAGATCCACATGATTTGTACAAAACCACAAAACTGAAAGCCCTTTATGCCAGAGTGCTTTCTTTAAAATTTGGTAGAATTTTATATTTTTACTAATGGTGGTCATATGTAATAGTTGATTGGCATCTTTTGTACAAATTTGGAAACCCTTTATACCTGGATACTTTCTGTCAAATTTTGTCAAACTGTATTTGGCAGTTTTTGAAAAGTTGTTTAAGGGTTTAGCTATTTTTAGTAATGGCAGCCATATTTGATGGCAGATCATCATCATTTTGTATTAAATTGAAATCCCTTCATGCCAGAACACTTTCTGTCCAATCTGGTCAAATTCTGTTGAGAGTTTTTGAGAAGAGGTTGTTTAAAGGATTTTTCTATTTTTTTGTAACAGCTAAATTTTTTAATGTTGACCATGCCCTATTTATAAATATAAAACATGTTCTTGTTTACAAGGAAAAGATTCATTAATAATAAAAGTCAGCTGAAAAACTATCAATTATTCTTGCAATATCATACTACAAAATGTACTAAGTAGTCTAAGTTGCCTAAATCTGAATTCATCATTAAGCTCCTGGGCTTTCTGCATTAAAAAAATCTAAGACATCATGACACTAACAGATCATCTGCATAGATGGGGTGCTACAATGAGTTCCTTCCATTTAAAGTCCAATCATCCAAAGAATGTTTCCAACTTAAAAGAGTTTTAGTGATAAATTTGTCCTTTAAGTTGTTCTAGCAATAAAATGTCAAGAAACTGAAAAATTGTTCTAATTTTCATATTTATGTGATAAGTTGAAGGTAATGGTGGCAAAAAATTAAGGCATTTATTTGATCATATATTAAGAATATCCATGAATAATTGACTTATTTAAACCATGAAGAATATGTATGCATTGTATTTCAGACTGAAGAAGAGTACAGTGAATGGCATATTATACACCCACACCATGCTTAACAGTTCTCTATGTATGCACTTGGACAGTATGGTTGACATGGGAGATTATTGACAAAGGGGGTTCTATGACTCTGATCAAGGTATGTAGTCTTGAACTAAACTGAATGTACAGAAAATGTTATTTTCTTATTAGACTTGCTATAACTATTACATCTGACCTTTAGACCCCAGAATCCATAGTTTCTTTACTGCCTTATGTACAAGTCATCCACAAAGTCTGATTGAGTAACTTACTCAAGAACAAAAGTTGTCATGCTAAACCCATTTTTTGGGGCCATATAGACCTTCACCCTTGACCTTTTTACCCCCAAATCAATTGTCCTTTCCATACCTGAAGTACAAGCCCTCCACAAACTTTGGTCAAGGTATAAAATTATTATGCAAAATACTTTTTTTTCTTTCAAATTGACCTTGACCATTGACCTTTTGACCCCAAAATTAATAGGCTTTTTTTCTTACCAAATGAGTAAATCATCCACAAAACTCTGGTGAAGGTACATGGTCAACTGAAATTTTTATGCAAAAACCAATTCTCTTTCAGTTACAGCGACCTTGACCTTCAATTATGTAAAACTAAAATCAATAGGCTTCTTCCTTATCCCAAGTGAAAGCCATCCACAAAGTTTGGTCAAGGTCTGTGATGTAGAACTAATGTTCTTGTGAGGAAATGATTTTCTGCCTTCCAGTCACAGTGATCTTGACCTTTGACCTTTTGAACCCAAATTGATAGGGTCCCTTCTTATCCCAAGTGCAACCCATCCACAAAGTTTGGTAACTGTAGATGGTAGAGACCTTGAGTTATTGTGTGGAAACCATTTTTCTTCTTCCTGCCAATCACAATGACTGTAAGCTTCGACTTTTTTACCCTGAAATCAACACGGTTCTTTCTTACCCCAAGTGTAAGCCATCCACAAAGTTTGGCAACTGTAGATGGTGGACAACTGAGTTATTGTGCGGAAACAAAATTGGTAAGAGACAGACAGATGGGCGGATGGATGGATATCATAACATAATATGCTCTGCCTTACGGCATATAAAAATTACACTCTTATAATAAGGATGCTGACATAAAGTATCAATAAAAATACACTTACATCTTTGTAAAACAGGTCTGTATTTTTGTCAATGTCATACACCAGTAAGTTAGTTGGAGTGCCAACGGCTAAAATGTCATTCTGAACCTTGGAGTTCAATTGCCCTGCACAAACTGCCGAAACTTGCTGGTTGATACTCAAAAGACTGAGGTCGCCTTCATTTGAAAATGTCATTAGACCTCCTTTCTCTGCACGGTTGTGTGGGTTATGGATGAAAACCTGAATGAAAGTTAATGTTTCAAAGTCAAACTCTGAGACAGTACACTGTTATGTTTATAGAGGTACTTATTGAGAAAATAAAATTCATAAAAAATCATCTTTTTTAGCATGCAGTTAGGAATTATTGTGATGATAATAATTTGAGTTTTTCTTAAACTGAATGTAACTCAAGTAAAAATGCTTTTTTGAGTAATAAATCTAAATATTTTCTACCATAAATTGTTCATACAAAATAGATGTATTGCAAATACATTATATTTCATAAATTATAAAAAGAAATGAAAAGTGCTACCAATGCTATAAAAAGTCTTCCTCTTACCGACACCACTCTGTGAGAAAATGCTGCCTGCAAAGAGTACTTTAATGAAATCCTTTTTGAAAAGACTGACATATAATTGTCCTTTTGTCATATGTCATCTACTTACATGTATTGTAGACACCTTTTATTATCCCTGTGCTTTGAAGGAAGCATGGGGATATTGTGATACAGTCCTTCTGTCCATCCATATGTACATCATGTAAGGCCGTACACGTGTAATTTTCTACTCCCCCACTGTTATAGTTATATGCATGAAACTTCAGTGAATGATAGTCCTATGGGGGTAGATTGTGCCTGCACTTATGGAATTCTGATCATGCCCCCATGGGTGGGACTGGGGGGTGATTTTAAATAAAATTCAAATAGCTGATTTATATGTCTCCGTATCTGAGAATTGGAACATGTGTTCAATAACCCAAGTATCAACATATGTCAGATTGGCACCCGATGTCCTGGAATATTCATTTTTGAAGTCAGACAAGTAAAAATTTCCAAGGCAATAGTCTGTTACAAGTGCTCTCTTTATAATTTAAAACAAGTCAGGCAAGAGCTAATTTTCATGCTTTAATTACTTTATCTACCTTTACCTGGCCATTCATGCCCTACAGATGTACTGAATGCTTGAATCTACCTATCTCCATTTATTCATTCACATTTGGTGATACATCACACCTACAGTAAGTGGTCATTGATAAATGTCACATGTGTGCACATTGTTACCGCTTGATTGCATACTGAATTATTGGCCAATCAAAACACTTCAAACAAAACAAATCTAGTATGATTCATTAGCAGTATTTTAAATGGTCTTGTTATATTGTGTTTACTCAACCCAGATAACCATGAATGGATCACCCTTTGATTTCTATCCAGCCAGTTAATGCAATTAAATTAATGACAGGCACTTTACTGACACCTGTGTCAGTTTTCTTTATAAACTGATTAAATGACAATAATGAATCTTTAACTTCTAACTGATTATACAGAGGATAAAGTTCCATGTGTGATACTGTGTTTAGAAGTGAAGCAATTACTCTCATTAAGAGGCTGTCTGTGTTCATATTTAAATGACAAAAAGTATATTATGACCATTTTAGAAGCAGTTGTCAAGTGAGATGATCTTTACTATGTGGATAAAATGACTTTGCTAAATTATTTTTGCAAGGAAGGAAATAAGGAAGATTCAGAGAAGTAAAATTCATGTGAAAATGGAGTGATAAAATGTAACTGAGTATAAGGTAATGATTTTCCAATGAGACATCAGCTACACTCTGTGGCAGCAAACAAAGTCAAATATGATACAACTAAGAGAAGGAAATTTGCAGCCACATTATGATTGGGTTATAATTATCCATGGCTTGTCAGTGCATTTGTCAATTGAACTGACAAAATTCAGGACTGAACCAGTCAAGTCTCATAACAGTTCTGGAACTCATGAGGCAGCACAGTATATGCATGACACCAGCCAGCATGTGCAAAAAATTTGTGAAGTTGGAGTTGCTTATACTCCACTAGGAAAGGCAAATTTAGGATTAAAAGAGATTGAATTGGACAAAAAGACGAGCTCTCTTTAACACAGCCTGTACCCTAGCCCATTATGGAAAATGATTTTCTGACATGGAAATGGTATGTGCACTCCAGAAGAAGAACAGTATTAAACTTTGTGTTAATTACGAGAACAGATTCAAATTCTGTCAATTGATCAAGTCTTAACTGAGAGAAGAGAGAAGAAGTTAGGGAAAGTCTGAATTCCTGTAAATTCCTTTCCATTCCTGCTGATGGAAGTATCAATGCTACTGTATTGGAGCAAGAAATAGTGTATATAAGATAGCTTGCCAATGGAAAACCAAAAACTTAAGCCCTTAGAAAAAAATAAATATGTTGTACATTATTTATGTTATTCTTTCTTTGAATTAAAACGCATACATCTCATTGAATCTAAGCAAGTGATTGAATTTTTGGGAAAAGTGAAAAGGTAGGTGGACAAGTGAATTTTCTGAAACTACTTGTCCTGGTCAAGTGGATGAAAAAATATTTGATCAGCCCTGCTACCCCAAAAGAACTTAGCCCCTACCCCCAGGGACTTAGCCATTGGGTCATAACTTGAAAAATATTCTCCACGTTATAACCATACATACACTTATTGGGCATGAAAAGACAATTTTATAAATCAACTGACTTTGACCCTGGGATCCATCTGTACTTCCAGGTCATAACTTGGAAGCTATTGATATCCCACGTTAAAACCATATATACTCTTACTGAGCATAAAAAGACAAAATTATACATGCAAATGACATTGGCCCCAGGGTCCATCCTTACCTCCCAAAGGACTTAGTCCCTGGGTAATAGCTTAGATCCCCACCCTTCAACTATATACATACTTGCTGGTCATGAAAAGACAAATTCACATAATTATCCAACTGACATTTGCCCCTGGGTCAGTCCTTACCCTCAACGACCGACCCGAGAGGCTGAATCTTTGGGGTATGGGTCAAACATGGGGATAAATATTTTACAAGCACAGAATTCAGATCACATTCTGCCTCAATCATGTATAGTGAGATTTTTGAAAGGACACAAACTTGTAAACTTTCTTCTGGAAGACTGCCCTTGTGTATCAGTTTATTTTTCTCTTCTCAAATATAAGGTGCATGTGGAATTTTTTAAATGAGTGTGCCTAAAACATAAATGAGGCCCATGTGGGTCTGATATCAACTATCTGGGTAGTTGGTCTGATATCGACTATCTGGGTAGTTGGTCTGATATTGACTATCTGGGTAGTTGGTCTGATATCGACCATCTGGGTAGTTGGTCTGATATCGACCATCTCGGTAGTTTGTCTGATATCGACCATCTGGGTAGTTGGTCTGATATCGACCATCTGGGTAGTTGGTCTGATATCGACCATCTGGGTAGTTGGTCTCATATCGACCATCTGGGTAGTTAATCTGATATCGACTATCTGGGTAGTTGGTCTGATATCGACTATCTGGGTAGTTGGTCTGATATCGACCATCTGGGTAGTTGGTCTTATATGGACCATCTGGGTAGTTGGTCTGATATCGACCATCTGGGTAGTTGGTCTGATATCGACCATCTGGGTAGTTGGTCTGATAGCGACTATCTGGTAGTTGGTCTGATATCGACTATCTTGGTAGTTGGTCTGATATTGACTATCTGGGTAGTTGGTCTTATATGGACCATCTGGGTAGTTGGTCTGATATCGACTATCTGGGTAGTTGGTCTGATATCGACTATCTGGGTAGTTGGTCTGATATCGACTATCTGGGTAGTTGGTCTGATATCGACTATCTGGGTAGTTGGTCTGATATCGACCATCTGGGTAGTTGGTCTTATATGGACCATCTGGGTAGTTGGTCTGATATCGACCATCTGGGTAGTTGGTCTGATATCGACCATCTGGGTAGTTGGTCTGATAGCGACTATCTGGTAGTTGGTCTGATATCGACTATCTTGGTAGTTGGTCTGATATTGACTATCTGGGTAGTTGGTCTTATATGGACCATCTGGGTAGTTGGTCTGATATCGACTATCTGGGTAGTTGGTCTGATATCGACTATCTGGGTAGTTGGTCTGATATCGACCATCTGGGTAGTTGGTCTGATATCGACTATCTGGGTAGTTGGTCTGATATTGACCATCTGGGTAGTTGACATATATCAGCTTGTGAATGTAAATTCACACACATCTGGAAACTGCAGAAAAGTTTAGACCACATAGTTGCTACACTGTGTATTAATGTTGTTGTGATTTATCTTCATTATAACCATTATAAAGGATCAATTTCTCTGCATATGCAGGACAAGTCATTGACATTTCTCTCAGCCCTTAGGGACTTGGCCTTGATTCATAACTTAGAAATTGTTCAAAATCCCAAACTTAGAGTATATAAACTTATTTGGCATTATTAGGGGAGTTAATCTGTGCAGTCATCATGGATTCCTGGGTCTGTCCTTACTTACATGAAGTCATAACTTGGAAACCATTGAGATCCCTACCCAAGGGAGCTGTTGTGGCTCAGTTGTTAAGGTACTGGACAAATGACCAGAAGGTTGTGGGTTCAAGTCCCACATCTCATCACCCTGGAGGAACTACTAAATTTCTCTGGATTTTTTTGAAGGCCATCTCTTTGCTCATAGTAATTAAAACTGGTAGTGTTTCAAGAGGAAAGCAAATTCAGTTATTTTTTTATTTATTTTATTAAAAGCTAAAATAGACAAAATATACATTTAAAATAATAACATATAAACAACAAATGTTTCAGGCACTTTAATATGGCCATATTAGCAATGATCAAACTCTATTTAACTAAACATATCAAACTTTCTTCACAATATTCAAGAATTTCAAATGTGGTAAAGATTTTAGCAATAATTCTCTGCAAATAAATTTGTAAACTTGGACATGATTTTTACAAGGAAAACTCTCTTTCTAAATCAAACTCTTTTGTTGCACATAGTTCAATATGTAAAGAAATTCTGATACTTAGATACGTGATTTGGTATGCATCAGATCTTCAAAATGCATTAGTTCTGAGTAAAAACCTCTTTGTCCACAAGATTGTAATAATTCATTAGTATTTTATGCAATAGTCTCACAAATATAATTATAATATCAAATTATTATCAACTTAGAGTGTTACTTATTATATTCCTTCTTTATATTTTTCTTCAGTTTAAATTACAAGTCATTCATTATAATCTCCAACGTGTATTATTTGCTTATATTTTACAGCTTGTTCTATTGAAATTTATACATCTTGTATACTAAAGTTAATTTTTTTATCTTTTGAAAAAAAGATTCTGCATGGGGAAGAACTCTGTATAACCCCAAACCTGTGAGTCTAAAAAGTTCTTATCACAGGTTTCTTCCCTTGCTTTCCTCTTACAAGAAATCTGGATATGTAAGATGCTTTTAAGTTGAAATTTCTTCCAATGCTGTTCGTTGCATATGTTATTAAAACAATTGTTTCATGATTTCCTTGGTTTTTGTATATTCATCCATGTTTGATGGAAAATTAGCATAATTTGTCCAATATTGAAAAGCCCCTGTTCCAGGATGCTTTGTGTCAAAGTTGCTCAAATTATGTTCAGCAGTTGTTGGAGATAAAGTTGTGTAAAAGATGTTTTTCTACTTTACTAATGGCAGCCATATTTGATTGTGGAATAACATCTTTTGTATAAATCTGAAAGGCATTCAAGATAGGACACTTTCTGCCAAATTTTATCAAAGTCTGTTAAGTGTTTTTTTAGAAAAAGTTACTAAGGTTTTTCGATTATTTGTAATAGCAGCTGTATTTGATGACAGATTGGTATCATTTGTTTAAACTTAGAAGCCCTTGATGCCAGAATGATTTCTGTAAAATTTGGTCAGTTCTGTTGACTTGTATTTTTGGAAATATTCTGGATTAAAAAATAAGAAAAAAATGCCAAGATTTTCAGGAAAGCAGTTGTTCTCTGTTTGAATTTTACATAATTTCTCTAGTCGACTAAATATTTTCTCATTTGTTGAGTCAGTGTGTTTGTTTTATATTTACTGGCCCTCTCTAATAAATATCTTGCCCAGATGTTGGCATTGGTGTTGGCAAGCCACTAAAAGTTTCCTAACTATGATATCAGTAGTTTTGCTAGTGGAGTGTAGGCTTCAGTGTCAACACTTCCCATTTTTATTCACAAGCTCTCTAATGTCAGCACAATGTATCAATGAAGAAAAATGGTCCATACTCCTGTTGCATGTCAGACTCAGATTTGGCATTTTCAGGGAACAGTTGTCAGCAAATAGGAGATCATGAACAGTCACTTCCTGAATTTCTTTGGGCAACCAAATTCTGCCATGATCTTCCAAATGCCTCCATGGCTGATTGTGTCAAAGGTGTTTGTCAGGTCTATGAAGGTTGTGTACAGGTTGGAGTTCTGTTCCTGGCATTTCACCTGGAGTTGATGAGCTGCAAATAACATGTCTGTGGTCACTCGTGCTTTCCTGAAGCCACAATGAGTCTCTGGCAGGAGCCCTTGATCGATGTGATGCACAAGATGATTTAGCAGAATTCTGGCAAGGATTTTGCCACCTAATGACAGCAAGGAGATGCCCTGATAGTTGTTGCAGGATTTTCGGTTGCCTTTAAGCTTGTACAAGTGGATGATGGATGCATCCTTGTACTCCTGGGGTATAGTTCCCTGAGTCCACATTGACTGGAAGAGTTCAGTCAGTTTCTGTGCCATTTGCAAGCCTCCGGCTTTGTAGACTTCTTCTGGTATATCATCTGCTCCAGGTGCTTTGCCATTTGACAGCAGGTCAATTGCTTTCACAGTTTCAGTCATCTCTGGAAGATCAGCAAGTGATATGTTGATTTCCACTTGGGGCAGTTGATCAACTGCCTCCTCACTGATAGATGATTGTTGATTGAGGATGTTGTTGAAGTGTTCTGCCCATCTTTGAAGTATCTTTTCTTTGTCAGTGAGCAGTGTGGTGCTGTCAGCACTCAGTATTGGAGATGTTCCTGATGACTGTGGCCCGTAGATTATCTTCAAAGCATCACAGAAGTTCTTCATGTCATTCCTGTCTGCATAGGACTGAATCTCATCTGCCTTATTGCTCAGCCATGAGTACTGCAATTGTCTGAGTTTGCATTGGACACTCCTCTTGATGTTGTTGAAGGCTGCCTTTAGATGATAAAGTGCTTTCTTCTAAACAGGCCTTCTGTAACTGATGTTTCTCATTCAGAAGTCTCTGTATGGCAACATCATTCTCATCAAACCAATCTTGATATTTGCATGTGGTGGAACCGAGGGTTTTGGATGCAGTTGAGTACACAGACCCTCTGAAGGATGCCCAGTTTTTTTCTCTACATTCCCAATGTTTATATCAATTGTATCCAGTTGGTTGCACAGTTCTTCGACAAATGCCTGTTTCACATTCTCCTGTTTCAATTTGGTGACATTAAGCTTTTTGGGCACTTTTTTTCCTTGTGGTTATCTGCTAGGCTGAATCCGGATATTGAGCTTGGAGACTATGAGCCTGTGGTCAGTCCAGCATTCTGCACTTCTCATGGCCTTCATCACTCGAACATCCTGCCTGTCTCTTCTCCTGACGATGACATAGTCAATAAGATGCCAGTGCTTGGAGTGTGGGTGCATCAAAGACGTCTTGTTGTGGTTTGGCAGGCAGAAGACTGTGTTGGTCATTAGGAGGTCATGTTCAGCACATTTCCTCAGTAGGAGGAGTCCGTTGTTGTAGCATTTGCCAAAGCCATTTTTGCCAATGACACCTGGCAATGTCTGGTGATCTGTGCCAACTCAAGCATTAAAGTCACCAAGGCAGACCAGCTTGTCTGCCTTTGGTACTTCTTCAATAAGTGAATCCAGGTCTTCATAAAATGAGTCCTTGATCTCATCTGGGTTGGTCATGGTGGGTGCATAGGCGTTGATAATTGTTTCATGTCTTTGTCCGTACAGTGGGAGTCTCATTTGCATCATTCTGTCATTCATGCCCTTTGGGAAATTTGTGAGCTTGCTAACTAGCTGTGATTTGATGGTAAACCCAACACAAGCTTCACGTTGCTCTTCTTTACTTCATCCACTCCAGAAGAAGGTGTAGCTTACTCCTACTTTTGTGAGTTGTCCTTCCTCAGCTAGGCGAGTTTCACTCAAGGCTGCTATCTGGATGTTGAATCTGGCCAGTTCTCTACCAACTAGAGCTATTCTTCACTCTGGTCGATCTTCTGATGTACTGTCCATTAGTGTGCATACATTCCAGGCACTGATGGTCAGTTGCATCACCTTTGTCTTCTTGTTAGGTTTTTGACCACTAAGGTGGGATCTCCATCAGCCACGGTATGCTGACCTGGGTAAAGGTGAAGCAGGCAATGTTTAGGGCACCTTTTCTAGCCCCTTCCTCATGCTATGGAGGTGAGCATTGTGATCCTAAAAAAGGCTGCTCAGTCACCCAGGAGGCTGCCAAGTTCTACTGCCGCTTCTATCCAGTGAAAAGTGACCCTATGCCCTGAGCCACCTGTGCGCAGGTCTGCAGCTACAGTTTCCAGTGTATCCACAGTAGTCCTGCTGCTTTGCTGCTTACCCATCACCACAGGACTTGAAGGTATCTGGTGGGGGAGGGGAATAGTGTCATGACTTGTGTGCAAGTTAGATTTAAGTGAGCAAAATTTGCGCAGAGTTGCCCACACTCTCTCGTCCAGGCCTGTCTGAATCCAGTGGCATGACAATGTCGAGATGTCTGGAGACAAGTCCAGATACAGTGGATGGCCATCAGTTCCTACTGCACCTTAGCTGATGCCCTGTGCTGCCCACACAGCTCTTGCCGTCTGCCTTCACAGCCTGGGGGATGAACATATCTGCTCGGCCGCCTGATTCACCAGAAAGGATTCTTCAGAGGGAGCCAGGTGTAGCTGTCCACTCTGGGTCAACAGTCACAGATAGTACCGTCTACTTTTACTTATGGTAGCAGGTGATGCCTGAACTGACAGCCATATTTAATGGTAGATTGGCATCATTTGTACATATGAAAACCCTTATGCCAGGATGCTTTCTGTAAAGTCTGGCCAAATTCTGTTAAGCAGTATCTCAGAAGAAGTCAATTAAAAGCTTTTCTGTTATTAGCAACTGTGACTATATTTGATGGTGGAATGGCATAATTTTGTATCAAACTGAAAGCATTCTATGCCAGAGATGCTTTCTGTCAAAGTTGGTAAAATTCATTTCAGCAGTTTTTGAGAAGTCATTCAAAGGTCTACTATTTGTAACAAAAAATTGAAAGGTCTTCATACCAGGATGCTTTCTGTTAAGTCTGGTCAAATTCTATTCAATGGTTTTGGATAAAAAGTAATTGAAAGATTTTTCTTTTTTTAGTAACAGCAGCTGTATCTGAAGGCAGATCAGCATGAGTTGTATAAATTTGCAAGCCCTCTATGCCAAGATGCTTTCTGTCAAACTTGGTCAAATTCTGTTTAGTCATTTTTTTACAAGAAATCATTTATAAGTTTTTCTATTTTTATTAACACTGGCCATATTGATATTTATGTAAAAATTTGAATAGGATAAATGAATTACACATTAACTGATATTTGTAAAACCACTGACAATCCACACATCCGATGGGGAAATATGTATTATCTTTAAATAGAATGGGTACTGTGCACAAAGAATAGTCTCGTGACTTTTCATTAAGATGGGTTTCATCAATTTCAATTTGGCTTTCTTTGTCTGGCATAAAAACTGATAGCTCCTTACCTTACCTGCTGTGGTTGCACATGTGAGAGAAGAATGAATACCATCATACTTTCCTATTGTCACCATATGTGGGTTCACTTTATGTCTGAAGTTCAGGGTGAATATAGGGACAAGCATCTTTAATGGATAGTATTATAATCCTGAAAAAAAGAAACAATCTTTAAAGATAACGTGACCACAATTATTTATACTACAAGACTTGAAAGACTTTCAAGACTTTAGCACTGATGCATGCCCTTGTCCTTTAAACTTTTGTACACAGTTGATAAGAATATGAAAATACATCTAAGATTTCTATATAATTCTAATATATAATCAATATGGCATTGATAAAATCTGGAAAATGAACGTAGTTTGCCATCACATGTATACTGATCAATACTGTGAATTATTACATATGCTGACATGTGAAGCAACACAGCACCAGCATTATCACCCTAAATACAACATTAGAATTGTTCCTGTTTGCTTTTGAAAGTTTTTAATTCTCCATCCCCTGCAATGAACAAATGTCTCTCGCTGCTGTTTGTCTTAAATAAGGCTGCAATGTTTACCAATATTTCTAAGCATGCACATGGTATACAATAACCAAAACAATACCATTTAATCAAACCAATTTGAAAATCAACCTTTCCCCTAATGTTCACATTAGGCTTACAGATGCAAGCTATTTATATGTAAGTCATTAACAATCTTCATGCTGTACCTCAATCATCTTGTATGCATATACATGTATGTATGTAGCAGTGTTTTACAACCGCTCAGTACAATAGTGGCTATATTGTGCCAACTAAAAGTAAAATTTGATAAATGTAAAAATGAAGAATTGCACACAAACCCTGGGAAGATAAATCCTTCCAAATAAATGTAAACATGACGTACAACAGGATCAAGTATAAAGGATAAATACCTTCAAATTCTCAAAAGGTATATAAAATAGATGATAAAGGTAACATATGTAAAATCTGGTCAAAATTTGTTTTACAAGATTTTCTTGAGTGGTACATCATCATACATTTTCTTCATCAAGTTTGCGACTTGCAATTTGCTTCATTTGTTGTATGTCTTTTACCTCTTATGATGACAGGATTCAGTTTATAAGACATGTCTTTGTTGAATATATCTGACAACTTAAGTAAAACATCCTAGGATCATCGTGACATTGTTTCATACTGCTACATATATGGACATTATTAAATATCGACAATGCAACAGGACATACCGCCTGGGCATATGCATATAATGCTTTTGCATGATCTACAATGACTAAGAAATTGTGCAGTGGCTTAAAAACTTGGAATAGTATTTCTTAAAAAGAAATATTTCTCATCAAAGGTTCTGTTAATGAACATGTTTTTCAAAAGTAAATAATATAGTTTAAAGAATTTGTTGTCAGCACAATCAGTAAACCAACCTGATGTTTAATGTTGTATAATTAGTGGTAAAGACAATACTCGTCAACTTAGGTTTTATCCTAGATCCTAGTGATGCCACATTCTATGTGAAAATCATACTTTACAAAAAGAATTAACAGAAAAATTCTACTAAACTGTCCTCCTAAGCAGAGATGTGGAAATATATAATTTAATTGGAATCAGTAGTTCCTGAGTCACTAACAGCCACATGCAAGTTTGTTTACATGGTAACCGATTTTTTTAAACATTTACAGGCAATACACTAAACTAAGACATTTACACATATAAATGTTGCAGCCTTAGTCAGAAGTTGATAACAGGCCTAAGTGTGGTCATGAGACATTTAAATCTTGGTTTGTGCACAACAAAAAGACTGCTCAAGCTTTGCTTGATGTAAACTTTACTTTAACCTTTCCTTAAGATTTTAAAAAAAAATTGAAAACCATTTTTAAGTTTATATACTTTTACAAGATTTTACTATAAATATTTCAAACAGATGGTGATTGTGATTTAGGAAAAAAACAATATTAACATATTAATATTAAAATATGAAATTCCAATGTGTCCTTGTTCATTTTTCCAATTTGTTATGTTGTCCATTGAAATGGCTATAAAGCTTTGTTGGCATGGAATCTTAGTCCCTGGTAATATCATGAAAGTCAGGATAGGTGAAAAACAACTGGCAAAATTCTGCTTTTATTATAATGCTGTTTTCTTTTCTTTGCCTCTATTTTATAGCTAATACAATGTTGGATTTTACTTGTTTTTTACACAGCTGCTCAATCCTATTTTCCATTCCCATATTTCTGCGCATTGTTGAGTTGAACACTGAATAAATCTTAAGTCTGAGAGGTCAACATATCAACAATATAGATAGATATAGTGGATCCAAATGTACCTAACCTCGAAATTTCATAACATGTTCCCTCGTATCGTCATACCTTCACAATATTCAATTCTATAATATTCTACGACCATCGGGCGAGCAAATAAAGTTTATCTCATTTGGAAAATAAAACAAAGTTCATTCGTCAATGCCTGTAGTTATCATTTTCTTAACATATCAACTTATTCGTGTAGAAAAACTCCGTATGTATTCGAGAAAACCAGTTGGTAATGAAAACATTTGAAACCGGAAGTGTAATCGCAATGAAAAAACTTTGATGTTTGAATAGTCAATAAAACCACTTAAACACATTAATCATTCCTGCAAAGGAAACACGTGATTAAAAACGCATACAGTATATCATAAATATTTTAGTATATTTTTGTAATATATGGGGTATTTTTACTTCTCAGCAATCAATATTTCCCAAACAGGAATTGAATCGCGGACCTAGAATTTAGCCAACATGGAATCCATGTAGACAAGACGCAATGAGGAATGGCATTAATTTGTTGATATTTTCCATGCGCGTCATTTGTTGCAGAGTTAGAACACGACAAATGTGGGTCAGGGGAATCCTCCAGAATTCTGTGAATCGTGTCAATTCCTTAAGCAGGTGAAATCCGAAATGCAAGCACTTGTTATTGATCGTCGTGGACGTCATTGCTCTTATTTCACACGTAGATTAATAGATAAATACAGAGAACCAAGCAACTTTGCATTTTATTGCATGAGTATTTTTTGCATAACATTCAGAACACAAAAAAAAAAAAAAAACATTTGGGTGTAAAAAGCATATTATCAAAAATTGTCAATTGGTCAATTGGGTGCATTTACAACATATTTCAAAAAAGACGCTGTGATCATAGTTCACATTTGTCTCAGAAGAACTCCTCCCGCGTTCTCTGTGTTAGTGGGGGGTCTTGATTGCTGCCGGTGAAGACTGTCTTCAGATTTTTAACGAGTGATCAGACCTCCACCCCATTTGCACCTAACATGTACATCTGCCATTTGTGATATTTCTTCAAACATGACAAATAGGTAGATAAGACCCACCTCAATCAAATCATGCCCCTTTTGATATATGTAGATCCTTACAAAGGAAGAAATCCCTCCTCAACCAGTGAGATGTGCATTTTCAAATCTTGTGCC
The DNA here is from genome assembly GCA_029931535.1 of Margaritifera margaritifera. Lineage (NCBI taxonomy): Eukaryota > Metazoa > Mollusca > Bivalvia > Unionida > Margaritiferidae > Margaritifera > Margaritifera margaritifera. The sequence continues at coordinate 1,585,407 of JAQPZY010001682.1, forward strand.
ATCACACTCGGTGAAAAGGTAGATCACTATGGTCTGTATAAAACATGTACACCACAGTGAAGGCAGCATCCCAAAGTAAAAACAAGTTGCACTTATAGGAATCAAAGAGAATAATAATGTTGCCCAAGAGTATCACACTGTATGACACCAGAATAATTTTCTTATTTTGAACATTTATTGTTTCACATTTTTGTTTTTTTTTAATTTCGTTGACTCTATGGTTAAAGGAACATGTTATGATAAAGTAATGCTTCTGGATAGCATTATATTTGTGTCTTTATTTTTCCGAATTTCTTACATTAGAAAATACTTTTGTTTCTTCTAAGAGTAATAGCTATTTTTTTTATAAAGGATCCCTTTTTATGTCTTGTGTAACAAAATCATTTTTTTACTGTTTTGTAAAAATTATTGTAACATACCTGCCAATCTTCTCGACTGTGGCGGTAGGGGTTAAGACTACAAAAGTGGGTTTTGTGGTCCCAAGGGGCAAAAGGGGTCACATTTCCCTGAAGATCTTATTGAATTTTCTGAGCATTGCATCTGCATTGCTATGAGGAAGTGTTAAACATGCAGAGGCCACACTAGTCATCATGTGAAATCTTGGCATTCCTGAATTGGAAGATGACAGCTGTATTTTGACATTTTGCCTTCATAAAGGAATCACACTTCCATACTGCTCCTAACTTTACCACTCCAACTACCAAAAAATTCAACATGCTTTGCATTTTTATGATAACATGTATGGAGTAAAATCCAACTTCAAAGAAACTTTGCCACTGATCATGAACAAACCAGTAATCTTTAATAAAAAATAACTTCAGTTGCCGATGCAATGCAACAAAGTGAAATAGCTATTGTTTCTTCAATATGCATCTCTGACTTTTAGCTCTACTGATCATAGACCAGAAGAGCTTATAGAATGGTCTTTTGTCCATCGTCCGTTCGTCCACTAGCACAAGTTTGTTATCGCTACTCCTATTGAACTACTTGGAGAATTGTCATGAAACTTTACAAACACATTCATCCCATGGTCTAGTTGGTTCCAAATGAAAATGTTATCGATCTGACATCCAATATGGCAATCATGGCAGCCATCTTGAAAATCTTGTTATCGCTACTCCTGAATGGATGGTCATATCAACATGGGGTTTTCACTAAAAGACTTCTTATGATGTCTAGTTGATCCTAAATGAAAATGGAGCCAATCTGACATCGAATATGGCCACCACAGCAGCCATCTTGAAAAGCTTGTTATTGCTACTCCTTCTACATAGATGGTCATATCAAATGGGATTTTCACTAAAAGACTACTTAAGGTGTCTAGTTGGTCCTAAATGAAAATGGTGCTGATCTGACATACAAAATGGCCACCACAGCAGCCATCTTAAAAATCTTATTATTGCAACTCCTCCTGAATAGAAGTCATATTGATGTGGCGTTTTCACCAAAAGACTTCTTATGATGTCCAGTTGGTCTAAAATGAAAATGGTGCTGACCTGACATCCAATATGAAAATGGTGCTGCTTCGACATCCAATATGGCCACTGCAGTGGCCATCTTGAAAATGTTGTTATAGGTACTCATTAATGGATGGTCATATCAACATGGGGTTTTCACTAAAAGACTTCCTATGAGGTCTGGTTGGTCCTAAATGAAAATTGTGCCGACCTGACATCCAATATGGCCACCATGGTGGCCATCTTGAAAAATCTTGTTTTAACTACTCCTCCTGAATGGATGGTCATATCAACATGTGGTTTGACTTCTTATGATGTCTAGTTGATTCTAAATGAAAATAGTGGTGATCTGACTTCCAATATGGCCACCACAGCAGCCATCTTGAAATTCTAGTTATCACTACTACTCCTACATGGATTGTCATATCAATGGGGTTTTCACTAAAAGGCTTTTTATGATTTTTTATGATGTCTAGTTGGTCCTAGATGAAAATGGTGCTGATCTGACATCCAGTATGGCTACCATGTCAGCTATTTGGAAAATCTTGTTATGGCTGCTCCACCTGAATGGATGGTTGTATCAAGATGTGGTTTTAAAAGACTTCTTATGATGTCTAGTTGGTCTCATTTGAAAATGGTACCGATCTTATATCCAGTATGGCTAACACAGCAGCCCTCTTGAAAATCTTGTTATTGCTACTCCTCCTGAATGGAAAGTCATATTGACATAGGGTTTTCACCCAAAGACTTATGATGTCTAGTTGGTCCTAAATGAAAATGGTACCGATCTGAGGTCCAACATGGCCACCACAATGACCATCTTGAAAATCTTGTTATAACTACTCCTCCTGAATGGAAAGTCAAATTGACATGGTGTTTTCACCAGAAGATTTCTTATGATATCTAGTTGGTGCTAGATGAAAATGGTGCTGATCTGATGTCAAATATGGCTGTCTATTTCTCCTGAATTAATGGTGGCTATCTTGAAAATATTGTCATCTCTATTCCTCCAAAATAGATGGCTATATCAACATGGGGTTTTCACCAACAGACTTCTTATGATACCTAGTTTATTACTAAGTGGATATGGTACCAGTTGTACATCCAATATGGCTGCCATGATGGCTGTCTAAATTCTTGTTGTCACTACTCCCACTGAATGGATGATCATTATGACATGGGGTTTTCACAAAAAGACTTCTAATAATGTCTGCTTGGTCCTAAATGAAAATGGTGCCAATTTGACATCCATTATGTCTATCACAGCAGCTAATTTGAAAATCTTGTTATCGCTGAAGAATATCAGAGATGGTTTCAACACTCAACAGTTAAAAGGAAGAAATGGTCTTATCCTGAATTCCTTAAAATTCTTTTTGCCCAGTAGAGCATCAGTCCCATCGAGGGACTCTTGTTTTAACTTCCAACATTTTGGGTTGTTGCACATCGTGCACTTTGTGTATGCAAATTAGCCAAATAGGCTTCCCCACAGCAGTGCTTAGAGGATTAGCATCACAAATCACCCAAGCTATGATGAATAAATTAAGTAATCTGTGCAATAGTGGTTCTTTATCTCTTACAACCTTTTGCTTTGAGCCGCATAAATGACAATTAAACTGCTCAGGGGTGATAGTATTCCTTAATCAGTTAGCGTGAAGCTATGTGAATCACAGCTGTTTACTGTGTTCACAAGCAACAAGTTATGGGTGTATATAACAGTGTCAAAAGGTCTGACTCCGTTTTTTAAATTAGATAAAATTGGAAATCTAGGTTTTGTAAATACAATCATGTTGGGAGATTTGGGAGTCGAATATTGTATTTTGTGTCATGTAGCATGGCAGGTATGCTGATAATAAAAACTAAATGCATATTAAAATGTGCAATAGATGTTGCTGTCGCAATATGTACTCATTGTACTATATTCAGTGATCTCTCCAGACATTTTTGATATCATCGGGGTAAGCGCACGTTAGCATCATAAAATGTTTTAACAAATGTGCATTTTCATCATAAAAGTGGAAAAATTAATATCTGGTACGGAATTATGTATCATTTCTTTAAATAATGGTATAGTTTTATTAGTTTATGACACCTGTATAATAGTCTAATAGGTGTCGTTTTGCAGAGTGCACATATACAGTAATTTCAATGTGACCCAGTACATTGGTCCTGGGGAAAAATCAATATTATTGTCGGTGAAGCATTAGTCATATCATGTGACTAGCGCATGCTACATGTATTGTTATTTTGACCTGTATTCAATGTTCTGACCGAGATTTCGCAATTACAGAGAGTGGTTCATTTTCTGTTGACTAGAAGTAGAATAAGTTCGTAAATATCGAGATGTTGATTTAAGACAGAATTAAGAAATAGGTTTTATTTGTATTTCAATGACGCAGATTAAGAAACTATTTAAAAGGATATAATTGGAGCATTTGTCATTCTTCTATAGTACGTTAAGCCTGAGAGGTCATAAAGGAGATTGGTTCATTTTGTGTGTGATTATTCTGTTTCAGAGATATACAGTACATTTTGGATTTAGTACTGCTACTTCAACTTTAAGAATTATACAGCTCCATTGGAATTATCTGAAACATTTCTTGAACTTGTGTGATATTCCATATTCACAAGGATTACTTGGAATTAGTAATATTTGGATATAACTGATTGTTGTTAGTACATCAACACTTGAGTGGTTTCATTCGGAATGTTCTTCATTCTTAATATTTTGATTAACTTCCGGATCAATGAACAATTTATGACTTTTAAGGATATTCTACACTGTAAGTTATTTTTAAATTCTTGCACTTTGATTGTTTGTTGAAATTTTGTAACATTTTAGGAAATTAAATATTTGTATTTTAAATCTTGAAAGCTTGTTTGAGTCTTTTCTTTTGTTACATTTCCCCTAGTCGTAACATATCAATAATATATAAAAGAAGTACTCATATTTACATAGTATTCTTTATTTCCCTGAGTTACAACATGATTTAATGTCAAACGCATATGTCTTTGAATTTAAATAAATGTTATTCTTTTTTCATTTCACATATATTTTGATTACCACATTCAAATTAAAGTCTTTTAGGCAAAGTCCTTTTGTACTACTTGTCATAAAGTAATTCAGCACCCTCTGTGTTAACCTGTTCCTTAACACACTCCTGACTCTGATCATCACAGAGAATGACCTTTCAGTCTGGAAAAAATAGAACATCCAGTTTATTAATGGATGTACAAAAAGACACAAAACTACCTGAATCCTAAGTTAATTATCAGGGACAAATTCTTCAAGAGTCGAGACAGTCATGTGTTTCAAATAATCATGATAGTATAATATATATTCCTTTCCATTAAGAACAATATATCAACGTGTTTGTCATTGTTTAATTTATTCATTTAATATAATTCAGATATAAATGGAGGAATAATTCAACACTTTTTATTTACATGTTTTCAAAACAGATAAAATTGGAAGATAAAAATTGCTCCTTTTCTTACTTGGATAGAGAGAAAAAAGAAATGAGAAATTAAGTTAAGGTCTACTGATCAAGCTATTTTACCATGTAAATATAAGAGCAACTCATGGATAAAATGCAACTTTCGTTTCCTTGTCACATTTTCCAGAAAATACTATGAATGTCAACAATCACAATTACAACTACTACTATAAAAACAAAAATATTATATTCTATTAGTGCCTGAGGTATTGTCCCCCCCCCCCCCCACCATCTCACCTGTTGATACTGAAGGAGATCTGAACCAATATTTAGCAAAATGGAAAACTTACCATATAACTTAGCAAATTCCACCCAAGGATATGAAGTCTTCTGTTCCTTCATTTTTTAAGCTCTTTCTTTGGGGGAAATCACACTATCTGAATCAGAATCAACATTGGTGACACCAGTCTCTGATCTTTGTAGCCAGGTCAACATGGGGCTAGCCTGACTCTGGGTAATTTTACATGTTGCTGAAGGTGGTGTGTTCATTTTTCACAAGAATTTGTTTAACTTAAAACGTAATATGTGTAACTTTTTTTAGCTGGTAGTGGAAATGACGTATATATATATCATATATCTTGGGACACCGTATATGTTGGGACACCATAAATTAATATTTAAAGTAATTTTTGTGTGCACTGTAAGTTCTAGGACAGATCGGTTTTTTTTTAGTCGTAAGTTTTGGGACACCTTTTGAATCATAATATCGATGCTTAGCTGGTAAAAGAATGCTCTCAAACTTATATTTTATTAAATAAATAAAATAAAAACCGCTGTCAGTATTGTTTGTTTACACTTTTCTTCTTAACTGCAAACTTTTGAAGAACAAAATTTGATAAATCTATGGGCAATATAGAAGACTAGATGTTTCCACTATGTACAAAATACATGCAAGTTGGAGCAACCCCTACTTGTATGATATTTTGTTCTGCTGTATAAACACTGTTTGATGCAATACAAGTTTTGAGTTGATTTATATTTGCCTTTTTCATAAGCCAGATCTAATTCCCAAGCAATATTTCCTCAGTTATCTGCCAGTGCAAATCCCTTAGCTTGTAAAGGCAGCCTCACTTTGTTTTCCCAACCCTTTGATCGAGCTGCAAAGTTGATACTTGTTCAGTGCCAAGTAGAGTCATATATTCAGCTGAAAGAATTTATTTGAACTTCCTGTGATCATGCCGCACAATTGACACCTGTTCAGTTGTGGCAAATCCTTTAATACTGGTACATTTCACAATGTATGCTCAAAGTGTCACTTACAGACCCTGACTGTTCCACTATTTCAATTTATTTTCAAAATTCCTGTGAATACTGCTAAAAAGAAACCAAAGCCGGCTTCCCTTGGTCAGCCGATTTTGTATATAAAAAATCTGCACACTTAAAAGAATCCAAAGTCAGCTTCCAGGGTCTGCTTGCTTTGTAATAAAATAAACTTTGTATTTGATATCCTACTGGTAAGTTGAAACAATGAGTTTATTGCTCGCTACCAGCTGTGTTTATTCACCACCCGGTCTTCTATTGTTTGTCACCTGTAATCATAACTGATACAAACAGGCATTGATGTCTGCAGGGTAAATAGTATACATGGCATTAATTGTCTTTAAGAATACGTTCTGTGTCCCATGCTAGCGAAACTATTGTCATTTGCTCTCATGTTGAATGTATTTCCTAATAATGATTTTTATTTGTGAAATATTGTTATATTATTAACCTGGATATAATACACTCTTGGTTATTTTGCACCATACACCGTGTCATGCGTGAATTGCTGGTGCCTTCAAGCAATTGGTTATTTCTCTGTCTCTCTCTTTCTATTGTTTGTGATTTTGCTGGATCCAATTTTCAGTTTGATAATATACCGGTATTAAAACTTCTGAGGACAACCAAATATGATTCGTTTATCTATATTCATGTCAATAAAACAATGTGTCAATGTTGTTACCTGACATAAACGATACACTCGACATTACCGGACCATGTGGTGTTAGTGGATACGTTAATGATAGTGGATACTTATGAAGAACAAAAAAGAAGAATAAATTATAACAGTACAAGGTTAGTTTCTTTCAGTTTATTATCAACTGAACATTTAATTTACATACCTTATTATAGCATGCTGGGGGTGAGGGGGTGGAGAGGGGTGGCAAATTCAACACAATTTGTTTCAGTTCTTAAGTTTTGGGACATATGATCTAGTTGAAAAAAAGTTTAACCATAAGTTATGGGACAGGAAAAAAATCATTTATTTTATCCTGTCCCAAGATATACGGTGTATATATATATATATATATCACACTACCAGCAGACTCCATCATCGCTGACCACTCATGTGACTATGGCACTGTAAAGACGAACCCAGTATCAAAGGTTGCACACCCGTAGTCAGGTCAGCCAGGTACAAAAGATAACGGTTAAGAGAATGAGTAACTGTCCTGGATTATCTTAATTAAATACCCAAGATGAGGTAAGAACAGGTGTCATTTGAGTAATAGCGCTTTGAATTTGGGGACAGGATGTTTATTTAATAGATTAATTTTATAATTTGTAAGGATAGTGGAAACATAAAAGTGTAGTGGCACAAGTGGATTGCATAGCAACGGGTTTTAAAGCGTAGTGGGCTGAGATGATAGCGTAACAGGGCTGCTACTGTAAAAGGCCCAGGGAAGATCAAATTCTCAGCTCTCTCTCTCTCTAAACACGCACACACACACCACACACACACACACACACACACACACACACACACACACATATATATATATATATATATATATATATAGACACACACATATACAGTGTTGCACCTAGTATCACAGGGACAGGTTACACTGTGTCCTCCACTGTCCAGACATTAAAAATGGACAAAGGAAAATAGTTGTACATAATGCACTAGTAGTGCTAATAAAATTAGATAATCTTATTTGCTTTGAAAGTTTTGCCACCTTAACTTTGTTGTCTGTACTGTACTGTCATATTTTCCTTGGACACTTACATTATTGCAATAAATGTTTTATCATGTACTAAAGTAACCTGTGAATACATGAACCTGTTTGAATATCTGGTTAACCTGGGTTTTCTTGTTGGTGTATTTTGGGTAGTAAATATAATCTCCCTGCTCCTGGAATTTTGGAGTTAAGATATTCCTTGGTCTACTGGTCTATATGTTCCTCATTGAACATTTCATTGATGACATGTTCAACTATCTTAGCATATTCAAGTGTTGGGTAATGGTTTAATTCCTAATGGAATCTGACATCAGTTAGCCTTTTGATCAAAATGATAATTAGGCACCGACAATTGATTAACAGGTGTCTTAATCACTTTGTCTGCTAAGATCTAACCTATGCAGATTCACCTAATCTCATTAAAATCACTTGACCTTTGTTTGATAGCTCGCATACTTCATGACTGATACTCGCTTTGTAGAAACGAATCAAATAAAACAGAATTTCGCTGACAAAAAGCTTGTGTACTCAGCTGTTCACATTTTCATGTGTCCAAAAATGAAAAGTATGCATACCTTTATGCTGATTTCAGCGTCCCAGAGAACGCTGAGCACCATCACATGCAAAACACAAAATGCGATATATTTAGTAACTTGCAAAGATTTTCAATCCAGTATGTGGGAGAGACCAAAAAAACCAAACAGGAGGAAGAATCTACATGGATCAAATTGGCAAACCAACAAATTTGCCAGAATCCCCATTGCAGAACACTTTTCTTCCCCTGACCAACATTTCAATGACATTATCCTGACTGGAATAGTCTGATCAAAACTGGAACTTTGAAACCAAAAGAGCAATGGAAACTTATTGAATTTGCCACCTCTGAACCCCCAGACCAGGTGACCTGAATTAATAATAGAAAACCTTTTTCCTTCATCTCATTCTAAATTTTGGAGCACACATCTTAACTCTGGACTATAACTGCACAACAGATGCTACATGTATCCAGAACAAAATTTTGGGTAGCCATCCATCAGCATTATTTCCATAACCTGATGCATGTAAATGTATGTTTCCTTTGTCTAAGGCAGCTAAATGTGTCACCTGTGGGCAAGTTGAACACAAAATAGTCTTCTTGCCAATTTGGAATACCTGAATTGCCACTACCAGTAAATGGTTAAAAGTATAAAGTTTTGTACTTTTGTTTGGGTATATCAGTATTAGATTCTGTTTCACCATAACAAAACAGTATGTAAATAGATATTTCTTTTATTTATATTTTTGTGTTTGTAATTGTTATTTGTTTCAATCATCTGCCTTGATAAAATCATCCATAGATCTTGAAAGTGCTTGGTCAATTTCTCTGACTTGCTGCACCATGCTTTGTCATGTAGATTCTGTATAGTAAATAATTTTTTGTGTTTTGATCTTATTTCATTCGTGTACTTGTCTTTTGTGATTTTGTGCCCTTGAAAAAGGAATCGGAAAATTCCAAAAGCACTTGGGATGGTTTCACACCAGTTTGGTTTGTCAGTTTTTCTTTCTTATGTATTATTTTCCTGACCAACACAATCTCTTTTGATCGAGGGCTTTTGAAAAGACTGTTATTCGCCGTGTGATTTGTAATTTATATTTACGAACCCCTGATATGATAAGATCTACTTATTAGTGTGATCTAACATCTTGTCTTTGTACTTATTTAGTGTTGTCTGTCCTCAGATTTTATTTGTTCTACGAATATTACATCATAAAGCAATTGTTTAAGACTCTACGCAATGAAAAAAACTCACTTGTCACATTTAACTTTTGAGTCACTTCTGCAGCACAAAAACAGTTACAAAAGGTCTTCAAATCAAATTGACCACAAATTATTGTGCTTGTCTCAAAAAGGTTCATGAAAACTTGGAATAAAATAACACATGAAGCATCAATGAAACTTAATAAATTGCTTTGAGACAACTTAAATCACCAGTACTCTGTAAAAACTGCAAACTCAGTAAAAGTAACAAATAAACTATCGTCTCTTTCTAGTCAAGAAGAATTAAGATCAAGAATGCACACGCTAAATAAAGATAAACAAGACTATCGGGTAAACTAAGGAAAGGAAGAGAAAGAAAATTTCTAAAACACTCTTTACCAGTATGTAATCCACAACCCATTTACACACAACGTTCCACACAAAAATCAAATTGAAGAAAAAAACAACAACTAAGAAAGGGAAAAAGCAACAAAAGAACCCCACCCATTTACAGCTGATCTGGACAAGTTGTAAATCTCTCTAAGACCCCACACACAGAAGCAGAAATTAAGTTCGTTTCAAGGGGTATAAGCTTCTGTCCCCGCCCCAAGATTTATGAAAGAGGTGGCCTTTTAAATTACAAAGAAGAGTTCAGTCGCAGAATGTGACTTAAATCCTTCATTGCAACAATGACCAAAACAAACATAGAGGGAAAAATCCACATTCGAACAACAAAATTTTCGGGGCAAAAAGTGTTTGAGCCCCTCTAAAGAAATCTTTTGCTAACCTTGAGGCTTTCATTTCATCCACAGAAAGTGAAATTTTGAACCACTCATGCCAAACAAGCAAATACTCAAACTTAACCAAAGAGGAAAGGATAGCATTAAAATTACTAAAAACTAGAACTGAGATCACAATCAAACCAGCTGATAAAGGGTCTGTGGTAGTTGTGATGGACAGGATATTTCCATGGGCCAAAAAACGAAAAAACAATGGAACATTATTAGCTTTATGCATATGGTTCGCAATTGTGGAATGAATAATGCAATGGCAACCCAAGGAACACTGAACTTGCAAAGTTCAACATAATCGCATCAAGACAAAGGGTAAATGGATGTTTAAAACAAGAAGCTGTAACAAAAATTATGAGGGTGATGGAAGAAGGTCCAGAACTTAAGGATTTAGATCCATAACCTGCTGGGGATATATTTGTTAAAGTTTGCTTAAGAAGAAAGTGAATGTAGTATGGTGTGTTGCTTAAAGATGAAATGAAAAAAGTGAATGGAATATGGTTATTTGTTTCTTATTCTAGTGTCTTGGAAAATTGATAAATTTTAGTTGGAAATTAAAGTAATTATTACATAGAAAAGAGAGTGTAATCTCTTCCTTGATTTCATCTAGCTGCACACAAAATTAAAGAATGGCAAGGTAAAGGCATTGAGAATTGTTATAGCTGTAACATCACAAACAATGACAATTATCGTGTTTATCAACTGCCTTAATTCTTCATGCATTTATTATAATACTAACTATTTCACACTGAATGAGCATTAGCAGTCAGGTGACATATATATTTGTGACACAACAATACACTCATTATGTTCTAAATTATTGCAAGGGAGAAAAAAAGTATCGTTATTGGGACTGCAAGTTTTAGTGCTGTAACTGCAACTTTTGTCAAGGAAGAAGTCCTGGACTGCAACTTTCAAAATCCTGTGGAGAACCCTGGTACTGCTATGAATAATGAGTTTTTCTCTGTATTTTACTTGAGAAATAACTGCTCATGATCACTTTTCTACGTGTCTTGCATCCTTTATCCCCACAAGGTTATGATGCAGATCCATATAAATTAGCATAATCTTGCATATAGCCAAGAAACTCAACATTTTTTTAAAGTCGGATAGAAACTACAACTCTTACATCATGCACCAATCACAGCTAGCCTTGGTGTTTATTTCTGAATCCCATGTTCCCTACACATTTACAGTAGCTTTGCCCCCCTGTGGGTTTGTGCAATTGGCACCATTATACATATAGCCAACCTTAATTTTTAAAAATAGTTTTTAATATAGCTCTAGACTGTATAATGAGTAACAAGTGTACATAGTTTCACTTGTCAAAAACAATTTTATGAAGTACCAAGCTATATTCTTTATTAGTTTTTTCCCCAGGATCACCGCATGGTATTAACCAGTAGCAACCTGCTACACAATGAACAGCCTGTTGGACACAGGGCTGTTGCCGTTTATGATCATACAAAAATGTTGAAATTAAATAGAGCACATAAGCGACTGTTTGCATTCGCAAGATTCAAAGAGGGCCATTTTGTAACCAAAAAAAGGCAAGTTGTTGGGGGAAAAAGGCCTAGCACTAGGTAAAGAGTGGTCTGGCATGAGAAAAAAAACAAGTATGAGGAGAAGAACAGCATGGCACAGCACCATTGTAAAATGACCTGGGGGATACAGTATATATCATTGTGAATGAAAATGTCATGGAACTCTTTCAACTTCTCTTTTCATACTTGTGTTTTTTTTGTAAAAAAAATCTCATCTTTTTGAATAAAATGAATTTTTTTTAAACTATAAGTTATGTTTTATTCATATCAGCAATTATCGAACTTCAGTTTTGTGATACAGTATAAATCACAATGTATCATGTTACAAAAATGTATGTAATAACCAGGTCAAGGGTCAATGTACCAATCAATATGTACAACTCCTCATTCAAACAAGAGATTTCACCTAAAATAAAGGACTTATATTTGTTAGACACATTACTTAACATCAGGGACAGGTGAACATGATTCAATCTTATTTCAGAGTACAGGCTTTCAACACTCCTCACACACAGTTCATGGTCCCCCAACCCCTGTGTAACATGAATAAAAAGCTTTCCTCCTTTGTGTAGTGAATAAAATTTAGGCAATAAGCCATTCTGTCACCAAATGTAGTAGATCACAGCTTTTAAGCATGTTTTTTTATTCATTCTGGGTGAATTTTGGGGAATAAAATACAGAAAATTGCCAAGGAAAAAAAAAGATGTATAGCAAGTCAAAGGGAGTTAAAAACAGGGGGAAGGTGTGCTTCAAAAAGGGACATGTAACTTAGAATAAAGGAATCAAAAGAGGCAAAAGCAAAGAAGAGAAAATTGAGCAGAGAAAGTTTGATCATCTTATCTTAGACAAATATGTGGAGGGAGTACCACATCAGTCCAAGGATATTTCCAAGGTACCTATACTACCACATCCCTTACAAGCACCAACTTCATACATATGAAATTAAAAATAATTAGCTTAAGTTAAAAAGGGGGGTGGGGGGGACAATAAAACTTTATCAATTTTTGAACCTTTTACATGTGTCTTTGAGAAATTATTAAAACAGTTTTGCTTGAATTTGCACCATTATTTAGGGTTAATATAATGATTCATACTAAATCTTATTACCATCATAAGCAAGCACTGAAAATGTGGGTTTATTTCTTAAAATATCATGTAAAGTGTAAAGGAGATAACTCAGTGAAATACCTACAGGTGTAGTATTTTTCTTTCCTTTACTCTATTTTCCCTGTAATAAAAATTAGTTCATGCAAAATTGTATTAATTTAACATATGCAATTATATTATCAACAAAGAAAGTATTTGATAAAGTGAAAGCCTAAAATTCAGTTCATATATACAGCAGAGAGCATGAGGGTAGTTGTGATTTAATTTTGTTCTCAGAAATGAGGCTTCCACATATCAAATAGTTCATGTCCACCAGAATACTGTTATGGGGAAAGCAGTCTTCTGTGAATGTTCCAAAACGATTCCATGCTGTTCTGGATTCTTGAGATGGGACATAAAGTTTGAAGAATGGTGTGAACTTGTATGGAGGGAAAAGGCAAAATGTGACCAATGTGGTTACCACTCCGAAATATTTAGCCTTTATGGGGAAATTCTAAAAGAAACAGTTGGACAGAAAGTGGCAATAGTTAATAGAGGGTTACAGATGGGCTTATGTCCACTGGAAATGCTTGCTTAAAGAAATTGCTTTAGTCTGTCAGTATACCTGCTACTTCTACAAAGAGGATTCAAAAGAACTTATCTTTATAAACTGTACAAAGAATTTCAAGAGAAAAAAACCCCTGCAAATAGGAGCCATTATTGCATAAGGTTAAAAAGAAAGAGCAAAGGAAGATGTATCTATAATTTACCTTCCTCCTCTGAGCTAATCTGCTAATATGATAAATTAGGTAAAAAATCAATTATATATCTTCATGTATAAAAAATCTTCATGTATAAAAAGGGTTTTAGTACTCTTGCTGTTGTCAAATGACTAGTGATGAAAAGAAATGAACTTGTGTTTTACTTTTTTATCATCCTTTTGTACTACTTTTTTGTCATCCTTTTGTACTAATTCTATGACATTGCTTTACATTTTAAGTGCTGTGTACTGTTTTGTTTATAATTTGATACAAATAGAATCTATTCTAATCTAATATTCTCATAGATCTATCCCTTATGTCTTGCACAACATTAAGCTTAGTTTGCAAGATAGCACATAATTTCGCAGTTTTATGGCTGAAAATTAGATGGTTGATATTATCATGAAAATTTAAATTTTAAAATTAGTTGACACATTAGTCAACATTGTTTTATTTGTCAGGTGTGCATGAATCCAATAATTGGTGCCAATAATAGACCCTGGTGGAAGATATAAAGTACTGTAATGAACATTAGAGATGATGTAAGATGGTTACTTGGGCATACAGGTGTTACAGGTATGAAGGAGAAAGTCCTCATGCCATCCAGTCGTAAACATTCAGGTGTCCATTTTGGGCTATAATACACCATTACATCTGTCAAAGGAAGTTTTTGACACATGGATGTATCTATTAACTGTGACTGTTATCAATTCAGCCAACTGTAATTGGAGTTTTTTCAAATTTACTTGAACTGTTGGTTAAATTTTGACAAACCAATTTTCACTTATTCCACGAGAAATGTTTTGATTTCATGTCAGTATTGCTTACAAAGTAAAAAATATAAAAGCTAAATATTTTTCCAATTTATTGCATCATGTTCCTATTTATGAAACATTTTAATTTAAAGTTTATTTCTCTCTGCAGATCCAGGAAAATCATTCTCATAATCTTGCTGCTTCTTGTATTGCTGTACTATCTTGGACCATTTTTTTTGGGAAAGAGGAACGGAAGTTTAAGAGAAGGTAATTTTTAGCTTTAGCTTTAATGGTCATAGGCTAGAAGACCTTGCTGTATACACACACGTATAAGCTGGGTCAAATGCAAACAACATAGACCATGATCTGCCATTGCATAATGCAATGGCAGATCAGGGTCTGTGTTGTTTGTTCTACTGATTAGTCCTTACAAACTGCATAGATCCAGATCTGCCAGTGCATTATGCGACGGCAGATCTGGGTCTATGCAGTTTGCAGTTGGTATAGACTTATAGGCGAGTATATACTGTAATATAATACCTTGTGCTTTGCTGAAAGAATTTTAACCATCATCTTTGTTTCATTAGGCAATATTCCAAAGGTTACACTAGATTGCATGATTAAGCAATATTCCAAAGGTTACACTAGATTGCATGATGATTCATTGTGCTGTTTTATTTCTGAAATCACATTTTCTCACTGGTTTGGTCACTTTCAAAGTTTACATTTACATGAAAACCTAAATACACATAAGTGCCGACTGTACTTTGATGTGCAACTTGCAGAAGTGTTCATTGCATTGATACAGTCAATTAAAAGTAGACCTGCTTTGTATTATTATGTTAATGTCATCTCGTGTATCAAATCAAGTAAAGATGATAGAATAAAAAAAAGTTAAAGGCATGCAAATCCTACCTGCATAAGAGTTAGCAGTCATGGTCACGAGTCAAGTTGACTCATTTCAGTTTACCAATCAAACACTGTTTTAAATATTATTATGTAAGTGACAGCATTGAAGCATCTGACACTAATTAGTGTTTTATCCTAATTGTTCACAAATGTAATCAAGGATAGCTGGGGAACCAAGCCAAAGACGTTCTCTATGCATAAAAAGCCCAGTATCATTGATAGGGTTCATTATGGTGAAGCAAGATCCAAACTTTGTAATGAACTTAAAATTCCCAAATTGGCATTTTCCACATTCACATGCAAAAGACGGTAACATAATATGCAATGATTTCACTGGTATACATCTGATGTGTATTGAAACCGTTTGGAGTAATGTTTTTAACGATCTTTCAAAGATTGGTTATCCTGACAGTAAAGGTAATTTACACAGAAAAGCAAAAATATTAGTTAGAAAAAGGCTATATTTGACAATTATTTCTAATTGATACTATTAAACAATTATTCAACCATTTATCCCCCTCACCCCCAACTCTCTCTTCTCAATGCCGATGTCCATCCATTTCTTAATCTTTCAGAGATACCTTGGTAACTCGCACCATCGTTTGTGCTGCAGCCTATGTTTTTGGACCCAGCTGTGCATCAGTTATCGAGGGAGGTGTTTATAGAAGTGATTGTCAGTTACAGAATGACGAATAACAAAGATTAGACTGTATTTCTTCATGGATGTATTTAGTATATTTACTGAACATATTTTCACTGTTGCAGGTTGTCTTGCAGAGAAGCTTCAGTTATTTCAATCTGAGGTTGACAATCTGGATGCCTTCATCAACCATGTACCTCCCTTGGAAGGAGAGCAGCATTTTCCTCCATATGTTGGTATGGCTTTTTCTCCTTATTTTGGTTAGTCTAAATAGCCAGTAATATGATTGTGTGTGGCTTACTGAGCTGACATGACAAAGATTGCTGTTTCTGCACATAGGTGTTATGCTTTAAGTGGACACAGTAGTGTAATATATTAGGGTAATTAAAGAGTTTTTTATTTACTAATGAAGATTCAACTTTGAATTAATTCTGTATGTTAGCAAACAGCAAGAGATCTCAGAAGATTTGACATCGGACATCCAGGGGAATATTTCATGGAAAAGTTCATTTTCCCATAGAAAATGTCATCAGGATCCTAGTGTGATAAAAGAAATCATGCCAGGATCTCAACATCCTAAGAGGATCCTGACTGTGCAGTCTTCAATTGATTCTGAGATTTTGTTTATCCTAGTGTGGTGACTGGGATCCTGGTGGGATCCAGGTTGTTGATGCAGAATTTCAAATTAATCTTTTAATTTTAAAGTTTTAAAGTTCTTTATTCTTTCAGACATTGTTCAGCTTGCTTATATGCAGGGGAAAAGGGTGTAGATATAATTCTTTCATCTTTTTCAAACCTTTGAAAAGTTGTTAAAGCCATGCTAAAATTTTATATCTTATAAGATTTTTTGTATTCTTCTACACTCTGTCCGATGTCTGAAAAATAGCTGAACTGTGGAGAAAGGTACAGATTTGTTAAGAAATATGCTGAATGTGAAAAAAAGTTTCTGAACTGTTCAGATCTGTGAATTTTATTTGACAAGTTTCTGCACTCTTTAGAAAGGTGTTTAACATTTTAGACCTTGGCTAAATTTTCTTATGTATGCTGAACTTGTTTGAGAAATTCAGATGGAACTAGAGATGTTTTGAAATCCTTTTAATTCCATACCTAATTCAAAGGGATCATTTATGTGAGGACATAAATAGCAAATTCTGAAAATCTTTTTGAATACTCATTTTACACACACTTTAATATGTAAGCTCGATATAATTGATAGTAATTTCAATTTTACTTTTGTGATAACTAATTTTAATTCATCATGAAAATATTCCTTTTATTTATATAAGCAAAGTGATGCAGTGCACTTTTGACTAGCACCGAGGTAATTTCCCACACCAAATTTGGCTAACCTTTTGCACATAAGATTCTCACATGAGATCTAACTCATGTTAGTCTCATGTGCATTTTAACATGCAAATTAGGTAGAACTCACATGAGCAATAGAATCTAACAAAATCTGAAAATCACATGAGCAAGATTTTGCTCACGTGAGCAAGCATTTCCTCACGTGAGCAATAGGAAAAAAAAATGACTAGGATTTGATTTGTATTTGATAAATATTTCTATCAAGAATGAAAAAGAACCAAGTTCCTATAATAAAACTTATTTAGCAGCAATAAAGAAATTTTCAAAGTGATATTAAAATCTAGAAGATGAGCATATTCAAGTTCAATTATGCATGTTTTTGTGAGGTTTCTCACATGAGAAAAAAGACAACCCATATATAAATATGTTATAATAATGATTTTCAATTATTGCTATTATTATATCGCATGCATTCTGTAACAATAAATGATCGCAGCACAAATGGGCAGGTGTAAAATGCTTGTTCACTCATCAAGCATATTAGTGTGATTATTGTGAAAGCAATGGTCTTCACGCACATGAAACCAGAAACCAGCTAGGTGTACTACATCCAAGCACTGATTTCATTACTGATGATAATAAAAGGTATAGGGTCTCAGGCTAGCATTGACCAATCAGAAAAGGTTGCTTTTATTGACTCAATGAATAATCCAAAATTATACCAAACAATGTTTTAATATTTATATTGTTGTTGATAAACATTCAGTGCATTATGCACTGACAATTGTAAACATGTAGAAGTATTTGCAAGGTGTGCAGCTGCCACCGAAATGGCAAAAATTAGATGACAAGGGAGCGTAATCATATATATGATGAACGTAAGAGACTAAGAAAGTACCAGAAATGCTCGAGTGTTAGCCATTCAAGCCAGGGCCGCTGTTCACATGTTGGTTTTCTTTACCTTTTGATTAGCGGGAAACCCAAGACGGAGATATTTTAGACCACAAAGGCAATGTAAAAATTTGGTCTTTATAACATGCACTTCTGATAACATGTTAGAAAAAATAAATCCAATGAAAAACTATATACATGTAGTATGAAATTTATCATTGAAATATTTTAATATAAGGCCAACAAAAAAAATATGTGTGTTTCTTATTCCACTGGTTGTAAAATTAAGGTAGGCTGTATTTTTTTTTTTTTTTTTTTTTTTTTAATTATATATAAAGCAAAAATATTTCAAGCACTTCAAAGTACTGGGCAAAACTGGCTCAATTAGATGCACAAATGTGATTTTTTTTTTAATGAAAAAAAAAATGTAAAAAAAAAAATTATAAAAAAAATTGTGTGGGGGTGGGGGAAAAGTGCTAGGGTCGGCAATGAAAAACAGAAACGGTCGGCCGACCGGAAACACATAAATTTTTTTTTTTTTTGGCCTAAGGGAAAAAAATCTTTGCTATGAAATAGCATGAAAAAAATCTTTTAATACTTTACAGTATCTTTAAATATGATAATTTTGTCCGATAATTGAAGAAAGAAAAAATTCAAAAATGCATTATGAAACTTGATTGATAATTGGATGCATCTCTGTTGGTACTACTGTATACCCTTACAACCAAAAAAAGTCACTGTGACCTACATTTTATGACTTACTATCATAGATTAAGTATTTGTGTTTAGCTCATCACCACATCCTAACCTAAACAATAGACTCTTTATGACCAGCAGAGTTGAAAGAAAGAAAATGTATTTATTCAGTGGTAACTTTATATAATTATTGACTGTTTAATGGTATATTGTGATATACTGGTATTACTCACAACAGGTAAACTGTATATTGTACATGTGAATGAATAGGTATCAGAAGAGAGGACTGCATGCATTTCACGTGAGGCCTCAGCTGATGTACGAGTGGTATTTAAAAAGTTCTGAATATTAGTGTGCTGTACAGTGAAGTTCTTGGCGAACAGTATGTCAATACATCCACTCAAAGTACTCCCCACGCACCTCTACACACTTTCTCAGTCTGATTATCCAGTTATTAAATGCCATTTCATATTCACTTTTTGGTATGTTCATACACTAGAAAACTGCACTTCCAACCACATGACTTCTTTCAAATCATCTGCCCTGCGGCAAATCTTTGATAACAGGATTCAGCCCAAAATCATTTGGAGCTAAATCAGGGCTGTATGGAGGATGTGGCAGAGTTTGGATGCTTTGCTCTTTCAGGAAATCTGCCATGATGGCAGATTTATGCACTGGTGCATTGTGATGGAGAAGGTGGATACCTTCAGGACCGGTGCGTGGACAGGTGGTTTAGTAGTGTTCTACAACTTTTGGCAACACTTGGGAGGCATAAAACTGGGCAACGAAACTAGCAGAATCAGGCACTGTATATGGATGACCGGGCCTTTTGCATAAAATAATAATGCATATAAAACTCTCTTGATGGGCCAACTACATCAAGCGATTTGTGGTCTCTGCTCATTTCCTCCAATCCAAACTTTATTATTTTCTCATGAGTTTGGTTCAAAACAGTGTATCCATGTTTCATTACCTGTGACAATCTCATTCAAATGTCTTTGGTCACTCTTTTCATATTTGGTGAGTAACAGTTTGGTGATTTCAACCCAAGACTGTTTTTGATCAACTGTCAACAAATGCAGGACCCATCTTGCTTAAACTCTGAGCCTCATATGATTCTTCATATATTAAAACAGCTGATGAAATAATGCTTGTGATAATAGAAATATCTTCCATTGTATATCGAGCATCTTCATTAATAGCCTATTTCACAGCAGCCACTTTGCTCTCACCAATCGCAGAAAATGGTCTTCCAGAATATAATTCATCTTCAGTGGATTCACATCCATCTTTAAAATGATGAAACCAACACAGTAGTACGATATGATGGAGAATTACATCTGTAAACTTTATCAGAGAGTACCCTAAGATAGTCCGGATATTACAGAATACTTTCTTTGCTCAGTAGCAGAATTGTTCTAAGTCACTATCATTTACCTGTGTTATTTCATGCATATATTTGCAGTTGTCCGGCATGCTATACATGCAGTGCAGATCATTTTATGGAACATTATTTTGTCTATTGATTGGCATTAATTTTATTGACAGATTTCAAAGAAACAAAAAGTTATAACAAGATAATAAAAACTTTTCATATACCCCTTGTATGAATGACATGTATGCATGCAGTAGTGGTGACTTCCACCCAATAAAATCTGGCTTGTATAGGTAGACAGAGACAGGTAGCTTCTGATGCAGATTTTATGAAGAATGATTTTTTTAAGAATAAATAATCTCTGGTTATTATCAACTCATTATAGTTTCTCTCTTTTGATAACATAGAAATGAATGTTCTGTTTTACTGTCTTTTGTCAGGTGTGCCCTGTTACAGGGACCAACATTTTATAGCTCAAGATCACTTGAGTCCAAATTTATTTTTTCATCATAATTAATATTTATAATGGAGACTACTAAAAGCTTCATATACAGATGAGCTATGTAATCATTGATTACATTCTGGTTTTCCAGAGGAATTTCCTGGTGTGATTCTGCCAGGATGTCATAAATCTGTATATAGAAATCTGTAGACCAATTTTTTAAGTCTCTAGGACTAGATACTTGAGGTCCTGGAATCAACGACCCCTCATTACCAAGTGCTCAGAACGGCTAGGTTTGGATAGTTCTTGGTGCCTTTATGTTGTAATATATGTTGGACCTTCTCTTTCTTTATACAAAGCAGCCCTCTTATGGACCATTTATTTTCAAGTTGCTTCAATAATTTCTGAAAATTATAAGTAAAAATTGTATTTTCTCCAAGGACAATTGGCTACATTGACATTATAGCATATGTCTTTTTTCCTTCCCACCATAAATCCTCTTCCTCTGTTTTATATATAATAGATAAGATGGCAAAACTGTTTCTTATTTCAATTTATGAAACCACTAATGTTTGAATCATACATTGTAATTGTTTTCACATTAATATATCCATTCAGTATAGAATAGTATATAACAGTAGATAATGCAGTGCTTTCATGATCTGCACATTATGTTTTCAATGATAAATAATGATTAACATTATTCAAGGATATGTGTGCTTAAAAAAGGTGCATACTGTCCTTGATACTTTATTTTCTTGAACTTTAATACTTTAACGTTTCTTAAATGTTTCCAAATTTCACTGGATTGCATGAAGTTTTTGCAAGTATTCATTATTATAAATTATGAATTGCAGGATATATTGCTTACAGTTTTACTGAGTATTTATTATATAGTGAGGATTCATTATTATAAATGGATATATGTACTTTGGGATGTAAAGAAGTACACAAAATCATGAGCAATTTTGCATTTATTACTATAGTATCAGATAGAGTCATTATATTAGTACAGAGCTAACTTTAAATTTCATGAAATTTTACATGTGAATTAAATCATGATCAATTTTCATTGTTCCTCATCTTTATAAACATATCCTAATATATATTTCGCAGCACTATGAATAGCCTTCATATTAAACAAACAGGCAAGTGATGCCTTACCATTACATTGAGTGGTGGTGGGTTTTTTTAATAATGTGGTTTCATTTATTTATTTTCATGGGTATACATTTTTGTGGTTTTGTAAGAAAAAAGACATTTTCATGGGTACTTAAATTGTGGATTTACCTGTATCAAAGTTTGCATATTCATAGGTAGATTTCATACATTAACCACTACAAATACTCAAAATAAAGAGTACAAAAGAACAAAAATATGCGGACAACAAAGGTTGGTCGCATTAAATGGTTAAAACAATACTACCGCCAGTGTGAGCACAAAATCAAATATCTATCAAGATCAATCCCTTACGATGTGGTTTCGTCAGAGTGCTCAGCATCAAACAGAATCAATGCAGCCAACAACACAAAGCCAAGCAGTTATTGAAGCACATCTATATATGATCTTTTACTTAAATCGCTGTCAGTAGATTTGCACTGTCAGTATTTTCTGATGGCATTAAGAGTGGTAGCATTCAAATTCAGAGAGATAATACCTAATTATCTGTCACTTTTGTAAAGCTGGACCTGTGTAATTCTACAATTTGTGATTATATGCATGGAAAAAGTTTGCATGTTCCAGGAGACTTGACTGGCATGATGTTTATTTGATGGTTTTGTTTGAAAATCAGTGACATGTTAGCTTTAGCTGTAATTAGTATGTATGTAAATATACATACATACACACACACACACACACACACACACACACATATATACAGTGAAACCCCGCTATAACGCGCCCCGCTATAATGCGAATTCGGATATAACGCGATCGTGGTGTGGTTCCCAAAATTTTGTGTATTCATTCGCACATGAAATTTTTTTTTTCAAAGTACGAGAAATAGTGTATAAAATGTGTATGTTACTGTATCCTTTTGGGGAAGAGATCGCGTATTAATTCGAGTATAATACATTTGTGGCGTGGTTCCTGAAATTTATATACATGTACATGTATTTTTCTCGTAAACGGAATTTTTTTTTTTTTTAAGTATGAGAAATAGTGTATAAAAAGTTTATTATCATTTTGGGGAAGAGATCACATATGAATTCGATCGTGGCGTGGCTTCTGAAATTTAACAATTTCACCAATTTCTTGAAGTGTTATGCCAAAATAAACATTATCGGAAATGTTACTTATTACTGATCCATGAGTAAAGTCGGTAAGTCTTCTTTGTATTTGTCTTCAATTCATTCTGTATACACTCATTGCTCAAACAATACCCGACATGTTTTTCTTCTTTAACTGCATACACAACGGAGCATAAGACAATGTTGTGGTTGATAAAAGATTCTCACGATTTAATAAACATCAAAAAACGTAAGCTGCCAACACGTGCGCTGGACTTCAATTCATCCTGTATGCAATCATTGCGCAAACAATAGCCGACTTACGATTCTTCTTTAACTGCATACACAACCAATTACCAGACAATGCGGTGGTTGATGAAAGATTGTCATATGTGGGTGCTTATGTTGAGACTGAGCTTGGGCGGCATGATCAAAGATTGTCATATGTGGGTGCTTATGTAGGGACTGAGCTTGGGCGGCAAGATCACAGGGAGTTCAAATAACCACTCTCTGTTACTTGGCACTGAACATACTCGTGGCTCAATCAAAGGGTTGTCATGTGGGAAAACAAAGACGGATCGATATCAGATAGTAAACGGTGTTGATACCCTATTCATGCTATACATTTAGACGTGTATACGTTGTTCTCTGAATAAAGTAATATATAGTAAAACCCCGCAATAATGCGACCCTGCTTTTTCAGCGATCAAATTTTATGGACCCCAAATATCGCGTTATTGCGGGGTTTCACTGTATATATATATATATATATATATATATATATATATATATATATACACACACACACACACACACACATACATAGTAGTTAATCATTACTTGTGCTTCAAGCAATAGTTTTAGCATTTTACAGTCTTGTAGTTCATTTAAATTAATAATACATGGATAAATTAAGATGTGCTTTCAGGAGGATTTCAATTTATGTGGAAAGTTTTCTTCTCATAGTTAGAAGTATCATTGCTTCCATTTACCTCTGCCGCATGTAGATTTTTCATTCTGGTGGTTTGCAACTATGTGTAAATCTTAAATCACAGAGAGTTGCAGAGAATAAAGTAAAAGTGCTACTTTTTTTCATACAAGTATTTTCAACATCAGTTTCTCTTGAATGAAGGATTGATGTAAAGAAGCATTAAATCTAATTTTTCTTGGTCATTTTATTACTTTACACTCTTTTTTTTTTTCTCTAGCTCTATCTCTATTAATCTTGCATATCAATTTAAGGCAGTAAGTCGAGCTGGCAGCTACTGGATACTGTATACATACATGTGCATTGAAACAAAATAAAATCCTTTATAACTTATGTTCAAAAAGGGTTAAAATAAAACAAACAAATATAAAATACAATATTGTATTCCAGTCATGAAGTTGAATTATCAAATAACTGTGCTGTGTTGATCACTAGGAATGTATCAGTAAGAAAACATGGGGGGGGGGGGAGTTCTCGGCATCACATGTGGCATCATTGGGTCTTTAAATACATGGTTGGGAGCAACCACAAAATCCATGAAAATTGGTACCCCCACAAAGACTTGAAACCACAGTATTGGCTTGGTTCATATTTCATTGTGACTTTCAGTTTATGGTCGAGCTTGCCTACAAAAACCACAAAAATTGGTATTCCATGAATAATAATGAATTCACAGTAGATAAGAAGACAAAACTATATCTACCTATTACTTTAAATGTACATTGCTTGTATTGTTAAATTACTCAACTTCAAATTAATTTCTTTTATTGTATCCCCAAGCTTAATCATTCTGACATGTTTCAGATACATAGTAACTGTATGACAGTCTGAGTACATTTTTCTTCCTGTGAAGATATTTACATTTATTTTAGCAAAGAATAAGTAAAGGGTTTAGCATTCAGAATGTGGCAAAGCAACTTTATTACATACACATTTCATCTCATATGGCACTTGGTATGGGTGTTCAATCCATGCTTCCATATGGCACACACAAATTGTTGTATCATGTAACCCAGCTGGAACTATTTATCACATTCTTATATTCTGGTGACTATTGATGAAAATTTAGTAAATACATTTAGGGATTTTCCTTGGCAAAAGGGGGAGGGGCAGTTATTATCAGGTAGATCTGAGCATTTACTTTGCAATAAACTGGGATTTTTTTAGGCCTTTTGGGGGGCAAATTTTGGCCCCATTCCCAATCCCAAAATTGTGTATCTTTTCCCAGTTTTTACCTGAAAATTCCCAATTGAGAGAGGCTAGATTACAGATCCAGATGACAAGTAAAATAACAAAATCCTTGCTCCTTTCTTGCATTTCTGCGAGAAAAATGAAAAAGAACTAATACAACTGAATTGCTATTGTATAGGAAAACTATTTGGTACACTGGATTGTACGACATTGCACAGTATCTCCTTTATAACAATTCAGCCCGCTTTACAACAATGCTTACCGACGACTTTACAGCATTAAAACATGCTGTGCTTAGTTTGCTAATTCACATGCGGTTCTGTTTTTCTTTTATTCCAAAAATTCCCATTTTTGATCATTGTGCTCCAATTTTCCCAATTCCCATGGCCTGGACCCCACTTCAGAAATGGTAGGAAAATCTGACATTTATGCTTCAGTGTTGCAAACTATTTGGTGTAATTTATTAAATTTCTTGCATGGTAAGTTTTTAAATGAGAAATAAATGTAAACTGTGTGTATGTAAAAAAAAAATGATAAAGCTTTAGTACCCCATTTATACTTGTTTATAAGTCGAGACCAACTGCAAACTGCACAGACCCAGATCTGTTGTCACAAAATGCATAGGCAGATCTGGGTCTATGCAGCTTGTAAAGAGTAATCAGTAGAACAAATAACATAGACCCTGATCTACCGGAACATTATGTGATGGCAGATCAGTGTCTATGTTTGGAGTTGGAATGGACTTATAAGCAAGTACATATGGTAAGTTTTTTTATTTACATCCACTTAGCAGCACTGAATCTGTCTTTTATAAATCCCAGTATGCTGTGAATTCAATTTACACTTCAGATTTATAGAATTTGTGTAATGTGTAAAAAAAAAGGGGTATGTACATGTAATATATGTACATACAAAATGATGTGTTTGTTTTGAGTCAGGGGAAAGAACTCTTTTAAGATGGTATAGGAATACCTCTTAAGCTGGAAACCTTCTTATGCTGTCTCAAACTTTTTCTTTGCATGACCTCAGTAGAAACAGGTATGTAGTTGTGGATGTATGCTAAATCCAGTATGGTTTCATTTACCATGCTTATTTCAATTTTCATCTGATTTTTTCCTCTCTCCAGGAAATGGGAAGGTAGCAGTTGCATTCAGCAGTCAGAATGGTTTATTTATACGCCTGAACAGAGCCCTGTCCTTGCCTGTCAAGTTTTACCCCATCATAGGCACTGCAATATCGGGTTACAATGCAGAAGGTATTTAAATCTTGTACTTACTACATATCATTCTTAACCCTGGATGGTTTTTGATAAAGCCTGTGCATTATCAGGTTGTAACACAGGCAGTACTTAAATCTTGTACTTACTAGATTTAGTTCTTAAATCTCGATGGTTTTTGTTAAGCTATTGTTAGAAGACTGCAAGACATAGGTCCAGCACTAAATCACTATCAGGCTCTTCATTATAACACTCTTCATTATAACAGAGCCCTGTCCTTGCCTGTAAAGTTCTACCCCATCATAGGCACTGCAATATCGGGTTACAATGCAGAAGGTATTTAAATCTTGTACTTACTAGATATCGTTCTTAACCCTGGATGGTTTTTGTTAAGTCATTGTTATAAGACTGCAAGACATAGGTCTAGCACTAAATCCCTATCACACTCTTCATTATAACACAGTTCCTGTTATAAAGCAGGTATGGTCATGGATCCTGTTTTATTTAAGACAAAAATTATATTTATCATGCACTTCATTATAAGGCAGTCT
Source organism: Margaritifera margaritifera (assembly GCA_029931535.1). Taxonomy (NCBI): domain Eukaryota; kingdom Metazoa; phylum Mollusca; class Bivalvia; order Unionida; family Margaritiferidae; genus Margaritifera; species Margaritifera margaritifera. Next base: position 1,612,413 of record JAQPZY010001682.1, read on the forward strand.
CACAATAAAGCGATATAATCAATGACTCCCGTGGACAGCATTATAAATAGGGAGTATTGCATTACTTTTCCAGTGGCAACAACGTCATCATTGGCATCAAGATTAAGGATCTGTGTTTTATGTTGAAGTTTTTGTGCAAGGCAGATAAAGTTAGATTTATTCATTTTTATATGAACACCATAAGGCAGAGCATATTATGTTACGATGTTATCCATCTGTTCATGCGACTGTCGTTTTGTTACCAGGTTTGTTTCTGTGCAATAACCTGAGTTGTCTATCATCTACATTTATGAAACTGTAGGTAGCTTGCACTTGGAGTAAGGAATTGTCCTATAGATTCCAGTGTCAAAAGCTTAAAGTCAAGGTCACTGTGAATGAAAGAAATAAAATAGTTTCCACACAATAACTCAAGTTGTCAAGCATCTACAGTTACCAAACTTTGTCGATAACTTGCATTTGGGGTAAGGAAGAACCATATAGTCCAGAGTCAAAAACTCAAAGATCAAGGTCACTGTGCCTGAAATAAAAAAAATGGTTTCAACACAATAATTTAAGTTCTCCATAATCCACAGTTACCAAAATTTGTGGATTTCTTGGACATGGGATAAGGAAGAACCATATTTATTTCTGGATCAAAAGATTAGGGTCAAAGTCAGTGTGACTGGATGAATATAAATAATTTCCACACAATAACATGAATTCTCCAACATCTTCAGTTACCAAACTTTGTGGATGGCTTGCACGTGATGGGGTAAGGAAGAACCCTATCCATTTCAGGGTCAAAAGGTCACAGTCATTTTGACTGAAGGAAGAAAATTGGTTTCACAAAATAGCTTGAGTTTTCCATCATGTATTGTTACCAAACTTTGTAAATACTTTGCATTTATGGTTAGGAAGAAACCTGTTGATTTTTTTTAGGGCAAAAGGTGAAACATAACTGTGACTGAAAGGATAAAAATGGTTTCAACACAATTAGTTCTAATTTACAGATCTGGACCAAATTTTGTGGATGGCTTACACTTGGGGTAAGGAAGAAGCCTATTGGTAATTGGGGTCAAAAGGTGTTAGGTCATGATGAGTGTGACTGAAAGAAGAAAAGTAGTTTCTGCACAAAAATTTCTGTTATCTGCATACATGGCTATTAAACAGGGATGGTTTATATAATTTACCATTGACAGTACTCCTCATTAAAAAGAGTTGTGATTATTGTGATACCCTCCATTTGTCTGTTTATATGACCATTACCACATGTCCTTCCAAGCCACTAGATGTATTTTCATGATGCATGGTAGTTATATTGCCCCTGTGGTAGCCATCTGCAAGAGGTGTATCATTCTTGGCTCCCATCCCTTTGGTACCTTGAAGGGGGTCAAAGGTCAAATCCACAAAATATTGCAATTACAATGACATTTCTTCTTCAGATACATTACCCAGTCATAATACATTAGCAGTCCATCCACTACCTTGCAAATCCCCAGCTAAGAAAGATTATCACCAAGTCATTTGGCTTGGTTTAGCAACAAAAGTGCTACAAAGTTGTCTGCGTGTTGAGACAAAAGTCAGATGAGAATGGTCTCCCCTTGGATACAATGATAAGTGCTAAATCCCTTCAATCTTCAGTTATTGCTTCCAATAATGCCTGGTCTGCATGCTTTTACAAGAGTAAATACATTCCACTTCATGCCTTTTCACCAGTTTGGGGAACCATTCAGAGTCTTCTCACCTCAGGAAAATATACTGCATCTGTTTTCACTCTATTATCATCTTAAATGAATATTTTGTACTTAAGCTATCTCACTTTATCATATGATAAGCTAACCGGTACCATCTTAATTGCCTGCTCTTTGGTCTTAGACTATACCATTTACAATTCATCTCAGCACTCAACATTTTTTTGCAGGCTGTATCTTGTAAATAATCATTTATTCGTAGTGATTAGATCATTTATTCATAGCGATTAGATCATTTATTCGTAGTGATTAGATCATTTATTCATAGCGATTAGATCATTTATTCCTAGTGATTAGATCATTTATTCGTAGTGATTAGATCATTTATTCGTAGTGATTAGATCATTTATTCATACTGATTAGGTCATTTATTCATAGTGATTAGATCATTTATTCATAGTGATTAGATCATTTATTCGTAGTGATTAGATCATTTATTCATAGTGATTAGATCATTTATTTGTAGTGATTAGATCATTTATTCATAGTGATTAGATCATTTATTCATAGTGATTAGATCATTTATTCATAGTGATTAGATCATTTATTCGTAGTGATTAGATCATTTATTCATAGTGATTAGATCATTTATTCGTAGTGATTAGATCATTTATTCGTAGTGATTAGATCATTTATTCATAGTGATTAGATCATTTATTCATAGTGATAAGATCATTTATGTAATTTTCACTGGAATTAATCTTAATTCATAGCATTCACTTCACAGTAAGCTGAGTGCAATGCTTGACTGTTTTCACCTTTATTTGCTGTTATTTTGTTTTCTCTAATTGTGGGTATCAAACAGCAATGGCCAGGATTAAATGTAGACTGTGTAAGAGTTTCAGGCTAATGGAAGATAATCACCCTTCCAGTTTAAGCACTATGTGGTGTTGTTCAAACCATATTTGTGATGTTTGCTCTCACAAGTTTGAAGAGGAATAGACAACTATTACGGCTAAGCAGTTGACCTGGGCTAACAAGAGAGCAAAGAAATCCTTACACAAGGATGTGAAGGTTATCGGAATTGCTGTCGACACTGCCTTAGTTGCCAACTTCCTCACAGTTCAGAAAAAATTCTGGCAATCTATACCATCACATCCCTCACACACAGTTACAGTTCCACTGTAGCCCACGCTGCCACAGAGTATACCAGCACTGAACAGTCTACTGGGCCAGTACCAACATTGTATGGTGGCCTATTTGTATCAGTCCTGGACAAACCATCACCACTTGCAGACTCCAGTACTAGCTATGATAACCATTCCCTACATACGTGGTACTGGATTTCAGCACCAGATGTCAGCCTAGACCATGTCTGCTCCATCTGCGTCACAGTCTTCACCTACACCCTCTTGCACCAGGACTGGGTACAGTGATTTGTCTTCCACTATACCCAGTCTCAGATTCAAGATGCAGACAGCATCCAACACCCTGTCATGCCAATTCCAACCTTGTTCTGTCATAGATGCCGTGTATAACCAGCACCAGATTGGGTGAATCTGTCTTCCACAATATTCAGTACTGGACCCATGGAAGCATTGTGGGCTAGCACCAGACAGGTCTATCACTGTTCCTGGCTCAGTCATAACCCAGTAATAGCTGTGGTGACTTCACATTCCTGGACATCTGATACCCACTTCGGGCCTTTGATGACATTCAAAGTGAATGCTTGGAGATCACTGTGACCCAACATCGACCAACTCCATGCCTCTTTTAACATCCTCATGCTTTGACAGCCCAGTCATCAATACCCTCACAGGAGGTTTCTTTGTCACCCCACTTTTCCGAGTTTAAAGACAAACACTCACAAGCGCCATTTTCATTCCTCAGTCCAACAATGTCCAGGGAAGACTTAGCCTTCCTTGCATCTGTTCAAGTCTTCCATCTTCTGCCTCCAGAGTTCTGTCCACCTCCTCAGCTCTGTCAATGGTCTCTTAAAGAATCTCCACATCCATCAATCTCTTAACCAAGATGTCCAGCCTTCTTTCAAACAGTTATCATATTCTGGCTGAGTTGCTGACATCCTATGCTGCTTCAAAAGGCAACTTCAAGACCAAAGCATCAACAGACCTTTCTTATCACAATAACATCTCCCATCAAACTTCAACCTGGGTGTCTACAAGACACACTCACTGGTCTTCCAGAGATATTATTGACCTGGGAATATAGAAACTCTCCTCTGTCCATATGGATCAGAAATCCTTTTGCAACATGCAACAACTCACTTGCAATGTCATAGTGATGGGCTCCATGCTCAGCTTGGTCACAATGGCTATATTTCATCAATTTTAGCATAACCTAGACTCAGGAATTGAAAACCCAGTATGGCTCATTTACTCAACAGGACAGCTCAACACTCACTCTCCAACTTCATAGCTGCATCTGTTAATCTCCAGGTCATGTAAAGAGATGCTTTCCTATCCACATCCACGCTGCTAAGAGACCATCACAAACAAGATCATCCTCAGATCTCAACTACTATCTTCCAGCCTCCTATTTCACTGCCACATAAAACAGATCAGGAGGCAAACCTCACACAGGCCCAGCATCCCAGAGTCCAGCCCTTGTTTCCTAAGAGAGATCAGAAAAGTTGGAAGGACATTACCAAGGCAAATCAGATGGGGAAATCCTCCTCTAATTTCTTTTCCTTGATGAGGGTCCAGTTTCCAGAAGTCCCCATTGACAAAACACGAGTAGACAAGGACTGGTTTCAACCCAGCTTCTCCCTCAGGCAGCCTTCCCACAGAAAATGATGTCAGTCTCATACTACCCTTTTCCGACATCTGGGTAAAAAAAAAGACTTCAGCACTTTACCACAGAATGAGAGAGACTCTGCCACAATGTCCTGTGGGTTTTGTAAATTATCTCAGAGGGCCTACAGATACATTCAGTGAGCCTCCCCCTGGTATTTTACTCCAGACTTTTTCCTATTCCCAATGCCAATGGCAAGCTCCAGATGTTTATAGATCTAAGCTCTCTCAGCCAACATATTCAGACATGAAAGTTAAAATGAGACACTGAGATCACTTCTCAAAGCTGTTAAGGACAGATTTTGAAGTCAGTATAGACCTCCAAGATGTGTTCTTTCATATTCCCATTCACAGATCTTGCAGAAAATTCATGATATTTGTATACAGGGACACTTAGTACATGTTCAAGTCACTTCTGGCCTGAATCTAAGTTCTTGGGTCTTCACAGGAATCATGGACAGAATCTTGTCAATTTTCAGAACCACCTCCATGTCCGTGACATCAAACTACCTTGACAACCTCCATGTCCGTGACATCAAACTACCTTGACAACATCCTACAAAAGCATCAATTGAGCAGTCTTTTGTATCAAGACATGGAATCCCTTGTTTCACTCTTGCTTCACCTTGGATTCCTTATCAACAAGAACAAATCTGATTTCATTCCATTCCAGCATTTCATTCATCTGGACATGGATTTCAAGACCTCCCTGAATGAGTTTGTCTCCTTAAGAATATGCCTTGAAAATCATCTTGGCAGTGTCTTCCATCCACACAAAGAATTGAATCTCAGCGCAGGAAGGTCTTTGCCACTTGGGTCTTCTCAGTGTCACAGCAGTTCTTCATGTTTTGGGCTGCTTGTTCATCAGTGCACATGATCCTCATATCCCAGTGGTGGCTAAAATTTTGCCCTGTGGACCAGACAATCAAAGTTTCAGATTACATGAGGTCTCATCTCAGCAAATGGAAGGACCTCTCTTTGCTTATACCTGGTATCCTGCTGCAAGATCAACTGCCAAAAATCATAATCTGCACAGACTCCAGCATGACATCCTGCCCTCCTTTAAAGAATTCAGTGGGGTTTAGCCCAATCAATCTCCTGGAGATGAAGGCCATATTGTATGCCACTCAATGATGGCAGGAGATGTTTTCTGGAAAGGGCATTCTCATTCTGTCCAACAACTGGACTGTGATCAATTACAACAGAAAGCAAAGGGAAACCATATATCTAGACCTCTGTCTCATGGTGCGGGATTTTATTAGGTGATGTCATCATCAACTAATCCACATTCAAGTGCACCATATCCCAAGCAGGCTCAGTGTCCCATTGGACTCAATGTTCCCATGGAATCAGTGGATCCACACAGAATGGCCCATTCACACCTCTTTGCGACAAGATGGAATTCCAAGCTTAAGATCTTAGTCTCACCAGTCATAGATTGAAAACGTGGGGAGTCTATGCCCTTTCCCAGTACAAATTGTCTAAATGCATACTCCTTTTACCCTGTCCCTCTGATTCTCTAAGTTCTATAGAATGCAGGGAAATCAGTGTGCCATCTAATCCTGATTGCTCTCCTCAAATGGGAAAATCATGGATCATTGACCTCTTGAGCTTAGCAGATTCCAAAAAAATCCTGCCTTCTCCTTGCCAGCTGAATAACAGCACATGGAGGTTTTCCATCTGAACCCAGAGATATTGAACCGGCATGCCTGGCTCATATCAAATAAGCTCTCAGAAAGAAACAGTACTTTGAACATGTGGTTCACAGAATTGTTCAGACAAAAAATTCCACCATTTTGAAAGCTTACAAGAAGAAATAGAGAATTTTCTCCCAGCGGTGTGAACACAGACACATCTCACCCCTACAAGTCTCAGTACCACAAGTAGCTAACTTCCTCCTTTGGCTTTTAAGAACAGATGTTAGCCCCAGTCACAATAAGGGCAGCTTCTGTTCCATGATTTCGGACACATTTTGCCATCATGCATGAAGGGAGGACATAGGCTAGAACAAAGATCTCTCTGACCTTCTGGCCAGTTTTAATTTGTCACAATCAAAGGCCCTCACCCATTGTCCAAAATAGAACCTACAATGGGTTCTAATGTGGTTGAACGAGGCACCCTTCAAAGCACTGTGTCGAGCTTCTCTGACTCGCCTTTCATACAAGACCTGCGCCTTATCCACTTCAGCTTTTCCTCAGAGATTTTTTGACCCAAAGGGCTCGGTTTAGCCTGGTTGGCCCTGTATAAGCAGTTCAACAGGCTACCTTCCCAGGTTCAGTGTATAAAGTGGGTGATGGTTTGCTGGATTCACTTCAACTGCTCCTGACAGAATGAATGCCTTGTTGACTGTGATATGAGCCCTTTTCTATAAGGTGTTCTTCATCAACTTGCTGTGTTACACATTATCTTTTCAGGATAATAATGAATAGAAATGGGGATTTTGTGAGCAATATGACTGTTCAGAATTTTGACATGATGATTACCTTGTAAGTTGGAGTTTGAATTCCAGGTGATTTAGCAGTTTTTAAGTTGTTCCGTGGTAAACTGATTCAGCATTGTATATTTTACATTTTTCCTTGTTTGTTTCTTTTATAAAATGCTGCCAAACTTGCTAGGTAAACAAACTACCATATATACTAGCGTATAAGTTGATACCAACTGCAAACTGCATAGAACTAGATCTGTCATCGCATAATGTGCAGACAGATCTGGGTCTATGCAGTTTGTAAGGACTAATCAGTAGAACAAACAACATAGGCCCTGATCTGCCGGTGCATTATGCGATGGCAGATCCGGGTCTATGTTGTTTGCATTTAGACTTAGCTTATACATGAGTATATACAGTATTGTTCTTATACAAATTTTCTATTTGAATATTCTCAAAAAAGTATTCAGATTTGAATGTTCGGATATTTGTTTCAGCTCTAGCACCCAGCATAAGGCAGAGGATATCATGTTATAATGGTGCTGTCCATCTGTCTGTCCATCCATCTGTTTCCTTTTTAGTTTCCACACAATAACTCAAGGCATGCACCATCAGCTGTTATCAAACTCTGTAAATGGCTTGCATTTGGGATAAGGAAGAAACCTATCGAATTTTAGGTCAAAAGTCAAAGTCACTGCGACTGAAAGAAGAAAAATCGATCTTGCACAATGACTTGGACCAGACTTGGTGGATGATTTGTACTTGTGGTAAGGAAGAAGTCTTTCAGTTTTGGGGTCAGAGGTCAAGGTCACTGGCTAGAAGAAGAAAAATTGTGTCTGCACAATAACATTAGTTGTACATCACAGACCAGTACCAAACTTTATGGATGGCATGCACTTGGGGTCAAAAGTTTAAAAGTCAAAGTCACTGACTGAAAGAAGAAAAATGGTTTTGCATAATAACTTTAATTATACATCACAGAGATGGACTAAACTTTGTGGATGGCTTGCACTTGGAGTAAGGTAGAAGCTGATCATTTTGGGGGTCAGTGGTCCACTGTTGCTGAAAAATTGAAAATACACGCACAAAAATTTAAGTTCCTGGACCAGGTACCTTCACCAAAGTTTGTGACTGGCTTACACTTTGGATAAGAAAGAAGCCTATTGATTTTTTGATAAAAAAATTCAAAGGTCAAGGTCACTGTTACTGAAAGAAGAAAATGGGTTTTGTATAATAACTTGTTCAAGAGTAAGTTCCTTAAGCCAACATTGTGTAAGAAAGAAACGTATAGATTTTAGGGTCTCAAGGTCAGAGATTACTTTCATGGTAATTAATAATGGTTTCTGCATGTTAAGTTTGCTTCTAGATTTCATATATTGACTCAAGGTCATGGTCATTGAGACCTGTTGGTCAATAATCTCTAGATTCAACCATGCCCTCCTTGTTCCTACATGGAGGACTATTGAACATGGAGTTGGCATTCACTGCACTCTTGTTCTGTTCTGCATCTGTAAAGTTGCAAAATAACTTCAGTACTGCATGTGATTGAAACCTCAGAAATAGGTAACTATTTTGAAAATAGGTCACTGATATTTGTCTGTTTGAATCATCTTATTCTCTTTTTGTAATACAAATTAGTGGATAAATTCATTTGTCTTTGTTGGTGTTCATTCTATAAGCCTCCATGGAAATACATGCACATTGGTGTTTTTAAGCTCAAAAAAAAGCAAAAGAGGTTCACTTGAATTATTAGTAGGAAAATCATTGATTAAAACATAATTGAGGATACAAAAAGCAATTACCGTCTATACTCACGTATAAGCCGGGTCCAAATGCAATATACATAGACCCTGATCTGCCATCGCATAGTGTGCCGGCAGATCAGGGTCTATTTTGTTTGTTCTACTGATTAGTCCATACAAACTGCATAGACCCAGATCTGCCGGTGCATTATCTTTATACATCATTCATATCCAATTAGCAACATGAGGTAATTATTGTCACAGAATTCACTCATATTCAACTGGCAACATGAGGTAATTATTTTCACAGAATTCACTCATATTCAACTGGCAACATGAGGTAATTATTTTCACAGAATACAAAAGAGTCCAGTGTTAAAATTGGGGAGTGGGTGTTTAGAGTGTTGAGTCACGATAAAATGAAGACAAAGGGTGCTTGTATAGACCCTTCAGAGTGAAGCAGTTTTAATTAATAAAAAATAGATAACATTTGATTAAGGCATGTGACAAAAAATGTCCACAGGAATTGTTTTCTGTTTTTGTGCAAAAAATCCTTCAATTAAAACAGAACTTAATCTCTGTTGTTTAGAGTGAAGTGATATCTTGATAAATTGTTCACTCACACCTAACAAGTTTTATCATTCCTGTAGCCTTGTCAAGAAATCTCAGTTACTCTTGAAGTTTGTATCTTGTCGGTTAAAGAAGTTGTTGGCCATTTTTGTGTAGGCTTAACTGTGGCAGTAATTGTGCTTGCATACAAATGATATCACAGTGCAACCTCAGTGGTGGGTGCAAGCTTGATGAGTTGATTATAGCAATCAGGGTAAATAATACTCAGAAATTTTCAAGTGATAAAAATTTTGATTATTATCATGGTATTTTGGAAGCTGTAGTGAATATTTGCATCAGTTAAGGCACAGCATTTCAACAAATGACAGTAATAATATCTGTAATCAACAATGTATCATTTTTTTTCTGCTCATCATTTCAGTGCATCCTAGTGACTGGTCATGTGATTGCACAGTGTAATTCTTGATTATTCCTATAGGTCTGGTTAAAAAAAGAAACAATGTTTATGCATATCTCTGCTTGTCTCCAAGATTTTTTTACATAAATGAGCAAGGATGAAATATCTCATGAAATATTGTTTTCGTATGTTTACAGTCGCACATTTTCTTCAAATAAGGACTGGCCTGGCATACAAATTGCAGTCCTATCATATGGTAAGTAAATGTCTTACTCTATGCTTCCTGATTAACAAAACTTCCTCCTTTTGTTTTGATAGTGTCGCTCTAATTGAAGTCATTGAAGTATAACTCAAAGATAAGAAATAAAAAAGTGATATGAAAAAATCTTTCATCAGACATCAAGATACAGGTTAATGCATGATGAAATTTTAATAACAAAATCTTATCCACACATTTTTTCATTTCTTTTTAGCCTATTATTACTTGTATAGTTATGAAGGTTATCTGTTAAAAAACCTACATCCCTTGTACTTTATCTTGCAGAAAAGAGGCTGTGTTAATGTTGGGTCAAGAATATATGCTCATCGAAGCAGATCCTCCGTGTTTGTGCATGAAATTAAAGTGCAGAATCCAACAGTAAGTAATAAATTGATTTTAGCTCACCTGGTCATAAGACCAAGTGAATTTATGGTTTGGCCCTATGTCCATCATGTGTTGTCCATGTGTTGTCCATTTTGTGCCTGTCAACAATTGCTTGTTACCTATTACCACTTTGGATGCGATATTTCTGATCAGACTCTGATGAGACTTCGAATACGGGCTTATATCAGCAAGATCTTGGACAAGTTCAATAATGAGTGAGATCCATGCATATAAATGAGGTGATCTTGCATCTGATTGGCTATGCTTGTTACCACTCAAGAGCATATTTCTGATCTGATTTTAATCAAACTTGAAATATGGGCTTATTATATCATTAAGATTTTGGACAAGTTCAGTAATGAGCAAGATCCACACATATTAATGAGGTGATCTTACACGAGATTTGCAGAGTTTGTTACCACTCTGGAGGCCATTTTTCTTATATGATTTTGATCAAACTTGGAATGTAATATTATATGATTAAGATTTTGCTTGAACTTGATAATGAGTGGAATCCACATGATCTTGCATGTGATTGGCTGGACTTGATACCACTTTAAAGACTGTAATTCTGATCTGATTGTGATCAAACTTAGTAAATAGACTTGAATCATATTGATCTTGAATGAATGGCAATGATGAGTAAGATCAAGAATATTAATGAGGTGATCTTACATCAATTGGCTGAGTTTGTCAACACTGTAGTGACTCTGTTTCTGATAGATTTTTATCTGAATTGGTAAATAGGCTTGTACCATCAAGATACCTGATGAGTTTTATTATTAGCAAAATCTATGCATATTAATGAGGTGATCTTGCATCTGATTGGCTGAGTTTGTCAACACTTTAGTGACTCTGTTTCTGATAGATTTTTATCTGAATTGGTAAATAGGCTTGTACCATCAAGATACCTGACAAGTATTATTATTAGCAAAATCTATGCATACTAATGAGGTGTTGTTGCATCTGATTTGCTGAGCTTCTTATCACCTGAGAGATGGTATTTCTGACCCAGTTTTAATCAAACTTAGTAAATAGGCTAGTGTCATCAAGTTGTTATGAGCAAGACCTAGTCATATTTATGAGGTGATCTTGCATTTGAATGGCTTTTCTTTAACACTCTAGAGGCTGTATTTTTTTATAGGATTTTGATCAAATTTGTTAAATATGCTTATATTGTCAAGATCTCAGTTGAGTATAATTATGAGCGAGATTCAGGCATATTAATGATGTGATTTTGCATCTGATTGACTGAGGTTGTCAGCACTTTAACAACTATATTTCTGATTAGATTTTGGTCCAACTTGTTAAATAATCTTATATTATCAAGGTGTTGGATGATTTTGATTATGAGTAAGATCTGCGTATATTTATTAAGTAATCTGTATCTGATTGGCAGAACTTGTTACAACACTGGAGACCAAATTTGAGTCAGATTTTGTTCCAGCTCTGTTAATGTTATATCATCATTGTCTTCTACAGGTTGTTTAGTAAATGAGATCTGCATATATTATGAGATGATCCTGCATCTGACTGACTGCACTCGTTACCTCTCTAGATCTAGAGACTATATTTCTCATCCAGTTTTTATAAAACTCGTAAATGGGTTTATATCATGAAAATCTTGGATGACATTTGATTATGAGCAAGAAATTTTGTACATTAATTATGCCTTTTTTGTTTTGGAAAAATGTTTTATGAGACTTTCTTAAAATATGTAAATTTGACATGATATAAAGTTTGGGAGATAATTTTCGTAGGTTTTGTTCTTACAGTGCTACATAAGGTCAGCTGTTCAATTATATTAGCAGGTGATCAATATCAGGCCTACTTGGGCCTCTTGTTTGGGAGCCACAATGGCCCAATGGTTTGCATGACAGGGTGTGAGTTAGAATCCTACCATTACATCAGCCTGTGCCGGCTACCATGGTGTGTCCTTAGGTAAGGCACTTTACTCCAATTGTCTCAGTACTAAACAACCTACTTGTGTTGCTGTGCCGTAAAACACCAGACCAAGCCAGACCAAATCTTATTTATCTGTTCTAATTATTTTTAATCTCCAATACATGCTAAGGCCCATATAAAAGTAGTGCAAATTATGCTTTTTTTGCAGCATGTTATTGATAATCTATGAGCTGTATATTTTTTGACTTAACTAAGTTAAGAATAAGATACATTTGTCCTTTTTGCTACTTAAACATTGTTTTGAAATGATATAACAAGCCTTCAAATTTGTCTCGATTAAAATTCATATCAGTCTTTCAGTGGGTCATCCTTCCATGTGTAACATATGGTCAAAATGGTTCTATGACAGGACTATCAGAATATGTTTACATTTTTCTTTAATAATAATGCTAAAATAAAGGATTGACCAAAAAAATTGCAGAAACCTTTTTGAGAGGAGTGAATCATGAATAGAAATTAGAATTATCTATTGACAGATCAGGACATATGTTTGTTGCATTTTGTCCAGAATATTTATGAAGCTTATTGAAATTTTTTTCAATCTTTTGCTTACTATGGTAAGATGGAATAGCCTTGGAAATAGCTATCTGAACTAAATAAGGGATAACCATTGAAATTGCTTTGGAAATAGCTATCTGAACTAAATAAGGGATAACCATAGAAATTGCCTTCCAAAATGAAGTAGGGTGGGTTATATTTAGAGGTATGTTTCTAAAGTAAAGTAAGATTGCTTAATATTTGCAGTAACTTTCTTAAGAAAGATAAGAAGCTATAGCCATAGAAATACCCTTCTCATGTATGGTTAGAGATGCCATAGTGCCATAAACCATTGCTAATAATGTCACTGGGGAATTTATATCACTGTGATTAAATTTGATAGCTCACCTGGCCATAAGGCAAAATGAGCTTATCTTATGGTCTTGTGTCTGTCATCCAGCATCCATCAACACTTGCTCTTTTCAACTTTTCTAAAAACCACTGCAGTTTCAGCCAAATTTGGCAGATAGCTTTCCAGCATGAAAGCCGTTCAAGTTTGTTTGATGGTGCCAAACTGCCATAAAGTATGGCCACCATTATTACAAATTTTACAGAAAGCATCCTGGCATAAATGTCTTCAAAGTTTGTCCAAATGATGCTGATCTGCCATCAGATATGGCTTCTGTTACTAAAAATAGAAATTCTTTTAACAACTTCTCAAAAACTATTCAGTAGAATTTGACTAAATTTGACAGAAAGTGTCCTAACTTAAAGGCCTTTACAATTTATACAAACGATTCTGATGTGGGAAGAAAGATGGTCACCATTACCTAAAGTAGAAAAAAATATTAAACAACTTTATCTATGAAACAAATCGCTCAAGATAATTTGACAACATTGCATAAAAGCCTTTTAATATTGGACAAATGATGCAGATGTGCCATCAAATATGAATGAAGATACTTGAAACAGTTGCATTCATAACATTTGCAATCAACAACATTGGAAGAAATTTATAGTAGCATCCTACTGACACAGATTTGTTGGCCAACTGCTCTTGCATTTGGCTATTAGGATGATGTCAGCCAGGTGAGTAATTTCAGACCCACTTGATTTATACTTATATTTTCTATCCCAGACTGCAGCTGTTCATGTAGATCTGGATCAGATAAGGGCTTCAGGCTGGATAGATTCAACAGTGACCACACACAGGTAAGCTCCACCAGCACTGAACATCTGAAAGTAAATTGTTGGAAGGCTACTAGATGCACCACAACACTGAAAACGTATAAAAATAGGCAAAAAGAGATGATATATTGTGCATCAGGTCAATTTGGCTGTTGTAGAATTTAGCAGATTATAATTGGAAAAAAATTAATGGATTTGATACAGAAAAAAAAATCAAAAGTTTTTCAGATATCAAATTTGCAACGGCTTTTTCAAGAAACATGCTCATTCTACTTATGGTATGTTGTTCCTTCAACTTGTCATTAAAAACTCATTTAAATTTTGGACAAACATTGCTATTTTGTCATTCAACCCTGTGCCCTTTTCTCTTTTGTTAGCCCGAGTCTGAATGATGCCATGGCATCATTTATACATTAATGCTGAAATGTAGACTTATATACAAAAACTTATATGTTATGCCAGTGTAAACTTACCGTATAAACCGATACCAACGGCAAACTGCATAGACCCAGATTTGCTGTCACATAATTAATACATTTAGTTGATTTTGTTACACCTGGTCACAAGTATTTGAGAGCTTTTTTCTTTTACATGTGATAAGCAAACATATTTGTCTCCATGAAATTTACACACTCTGTTTGAAGAAATATTTAGGCCCACTTTGTATAATCAGGCCTCCAATTGTCACTTTATCTAGAATTTGAGAAATGCATTTCCTTTTAGAACCAAGAATGGAAAAGACTTGATTTAATGCCTGCCTTGATAAGAATAATATTCTAAAAGTTCATATTCATGCATGAGTTTTCTTAAATTGCTTCATTTGATCATATTCACACGTGAGTTTTCTTAAATTGCTTCAGTTTATTTACTCTAGTTGATTCTGTGCCTACACTAGAACTTAAGAGTGTGTATACGTTGGGGATTTTTAAAATTTAATTTAATAATAGTTATTTTGTTTTAAAATTGCCTTTTTTAGTGCAAAGAATTTCCAAGAAGAGAATGTGTCCTATTCCTTGACAACAGGCCTAGTATCAACTAGTGATCCACCTGTATTTGTTGCTGCAGCCATAGCTAGCGTTTCTGTAGACGTACCAGTTTTAAAAATTCCTGCAGGAAGGTACATTGACATTCTGTAAATTTTGATATCTTAGCATCATTAAATTTTTGAAATCTAGTACTCTTAATTCAATAGTATTAGTGGGTTACCAAACATGTGGGTTACAAAACACATTTCTCGAGAACCAGTGAACACTGAATCCATTGAGGTATAGCCACAAATTGAAGTACAGTAGCTCCTCAGTGTATGGCACCTCAGTATAGCATGGTCCCTCATATCACTCAGGTATGGTCATGGTCTGTCATATCACACAGGTATAGTCATGGTCCCTCTTATCACACAGGTATGGTCATGGACCCCAATCTTTTGCTGAATGTAGTTTTGATGTTGAACCTACCTTAGTAACAGGATCAAGCCGGGTTGGAATTGGATTTAGTGAAGATACTGAAAACAGTTTTGTGAATGAGATGTTTATTTATAATGTAATTGAACGATGAATGAATCTGACACCATACTCGTGTGCATAAAGTCCAACAATGGATTTAACAGAATGATGCACACCAAGTTCAACAACTGATATAATGAAATGATATCATTCCTGAATGGAACAAATCAGAACGAGTAATCAAACGAGAATCAACTTATGGAACTTACAAACAAATACGATTGATATATGGATCTATCACCATGGATGGTCAATGTATAGAATTTATGTACAGATATGAACAATGTATGATTCTATCACCAAGGGTGATCAATGTATAGAATTTATACAAAAATATGAATAATGTATGTTTCATCCAGAAGTAAGATGTATGTATTATTGATTTTCACTCGTATAGTGATATTAAATTATTGATTTCCCTCATATAGTGATATTGAAAAATATTGATTACAAAAATGGAACATATATATCATGGCGTCTAGTTGGCGATCATAACGTATTTCCAGTTCCACAACTCTCATCAAATAGTCAGGTTGTCACCACGCATGGCCTGCCCCTCCCAGTCTGCTGAATGATCCCTTGAGAGCCTCCTTATTTCCTACAGACCTGTTGGTCCCGAAGCTTTGGTCCCTCGTTACAAGTAAACAAATACCATCCTGCAAGCCAATGTCACCATTGACTCCAGCATTCGAGTTAATGAAACCTCACAGAGTTCTATGACTCCCTGTCAAAAACAGCTAAAAATATAATATAGTACATGAGACACATTTAAGTATGAATGCAATAACATATATTATGCATGCATGGACATGAATTTACTTTGTTACACATTAAATCATTTCATCAGAACTACTGTATGAAATTAGTATTATAATAACTACATTTGTACATGAATCTGTGCCTGACAAGAATAATCTCACTGAATTATAAGAACTCAAACATTACTCATCTTTTAATGCATGCAAGGTATAATTGAATTCAGTTTGTCTGTTCATTTATAAAAATGACTAACTTGAAACAGACTATAGTTTATCTGACAGCCTGGCATTATGTGACATAGGTCTGACTCTCCGTAAAATTTAGAATAAATTCTGAAACATCCAGTATATAAAAGAATTCTATCACATAAAATGGATAGCAAGAAAGAACACAATTTTATATTTCACTTACCTCAACAGCTGAAGATTGCTCACGTAAAGTGGACACCTTCCTGACAAAACTCATATTGTAATAAGATGTTGAGAATTTACTCTGTAAGTACCCTGGTTGTGGTTGAAAATCCACAGCCAGAAAACTCAAGGTAATCGGGGTTTCTCACTGCAGGCACTTTGCACAAGCAGCAATGGGTAAACCGTAAACTGAACTAAATGTTTTGAAATAGCTAAGGCTAAAAATAAACCACCCTCGGGTAACATATGCGGCAACGAAACCTGAGTACATTTTTGTTAATTTATAATGGATAAACATTTTACTACACACAATTCCATGACAAGTATAAGGCTACCTCACTTTTATGGCTCAACTGAACAGCATTATGGTGAGGGACAACTGTACAAACAATAATGTTCATTTTTTTTTGGAAAACCGCAAAAATATATAGAGAAATAATTCAATTTGATATTTATTAGCACATTTTTGGCATACATTTTTCACAAACTAATGTTAGATAAAATACATACTATGTTACTCCTAAGTCTTTACCGTGAGTAATTTTTTCGTGAAGTCAGTTTTCTCCATCAAATACATTACCCAATTACATAAACATTAAGAAATAATATTTGCTACCTACTAAACGCAGCCTCCCAGAAAGACTAAAGAGAGTGTCTTCCCACCTAAATACAATATAGATGCTGAAAAATACTTTATTGCTGGCTGGGTGTCCTCTGTTGCCAACATTCCTCTTCTGTCTGCTCCTAAATTAGTTAAAAATCAAACTCCTGTTCAGTCATCTGTCTGACCAGATCTGAGACCCCAGTAACTTGAGTATTTTTCTGAGAGGACCAGCTGCCAGCGTCCTTTTCTGCCTGCTGGTATCATACTTACTCGGATCCCTATCATGTAGAGGTTGCAAGTTTGGACACGGATATCACAGTGATGAACATGTTCACCTGCTGTTCTGTAATAGTGACTATTGTGTTTTCCAAGTGACTTTATTAGCTGGTGCAGAATATGGTAGCAACATTGTCTTTACTTGATCTGGCCCCTATAGTGATCTTTCACCATGATGAGAAATTGGTAATGATCATGCCTGGGAATTGTAATGCTGCATCACCAAAGTAGTTGTTAACAGAACACCACACCACACCATGGCATACACTCTGACTGCATCATGCAACCTTGATCTAGTGAAACAAGCTGCCATGTTTGCTCATCCTCACAAAAACACACCATTCCATGGTTTTACGATCATTACTTTTTGACTCTCCATTGCTGTTCAGCAGCACATAAAGGAAGCAAGAAATGCCTTTCAGCTCCCCTTGTCTGTTCCTTCTGGTTCTCAGCCTCAATGGAGAGACAATCATCGGCCAAAGGTGAAGAGATCAAACCATGATCAGCAGCAGTAATTTCATCCACAGTCAAACATTTGGTGACAACAAGCCCCTAAGTTCTGGAAGCAACCTAATAAAATGGACAGAAAGCCAAGTTTCTCCTCTTCCAAGCCTCCCAATCCATGGCTTTAACTCTATCCCTGCAGCCCGCCAACAATATGCCTGTGACAGGCTCCTTCACTTTTATCGGGCTTGGATTTACTTTTTTCCCAAAAACAAACAGGTGATCCATGACAGATGTCCCACCCAATTCCAGGAAGGCGAAGATTTTGCAGGATATATATTCTCTGCTCAACAAGTGGGCTGTAGAGATAGTTTGCAAGCTAAACACTCCAGATTTCTACTAGAAACTTTTTGGGCTGAAAGATAACAGAAAACTCGAGCTGGCTATCGACTTGTGCCAGCTGAACCATATATTCAATATAGAGAAAGCATGGAAAGTACAGCTGTTCATGGAGAGGGACAAGATCATGATCAGCTAGACACTTACTTTCATATCCACATTGATCCCGCTTCAAGCAGGTTCCTTTGTTTCGCTTTCCAAGGGACCATGTATCAGTTTTGCACGATCTCATTTGGACTTGATCTTAGCCATGGGCTTTGACAAGGACCATTGATTGTGTTGTCACCCTCTTCATGTTGATCTCGTCAAACAGCTAATGTAGCATACCTGGATGACATCGTGCAGAAACATATGGTATGTTAGATTATAGTCAGGATATGAATGGCCTTCTCTCTCTTCTGTCATAGTTAGTCTTTCTTGTGAACAGAGAGAAGTCAGATCACTCTCCCTCGCAGCATTTTGTTATTCTGCTTATTGAATTTTTTACTCCTCTCAATATACTTTTCCTACTCGCCAAGCACATTGCACAGATGGTTGCACTCTCACAATTGATTTCCAATAGACAGTGGATTTCTGTGAGGGAGTGCTTCCCATACTACATCACTATCCAGACAAGACATATCCCAGGCAGGCTCGGTATCCTGGCTAACTCGTTATTGAGGAGAGGCCAGGCTCAACACATTACATGGTTTCTGCATCCATCAATCTTTCATCAGATTTGCATCCTATGGGTTCATCAAATGATAAATCTCTTTGCAACCAGGTGGAACAAGTTCCCAATCCAGAGGTCTGGGCATTGGATGCTCTGTTAGTCAGTTGGGAAAGGAATTGAGGATACGCCTTTCCTCCAGCTGTTCTGATTCCAATAGTTATTCAGAACGTGTCAGACCTACAAGGTTTTTCAGATTGTCCCTTTCAGACAAATCCTGTGTCAGCCTTCTACTTCTACCTCATTAGAATTATGTCTGCAAATTATTTTGAACATCTGCATTTAAGAAAGAAAGAAGATATTTTAAAACCATTTTGTCGAGGCAAAACCCCATTGAATACCTATATAAAATTGATAGAGTCATATTACAATGATGCCTGTAGTTACAAACAAATGTAGTGACCAACACTTTTTTAAAAACTTTGACATACTTACTGTGGGCTGATCTTCAACTTATTCCTGGATGCAAAATACTGTAGTATCATTTATTTTCATGGGGCTCAATTTTCATGGTTTTGTAAAAAAAAAAGACATTTAAATGGGTACTTGAATTCGTGGTTTTGCCTGTCAAAGTTTGCATATTAGTAAGTGTTTAATTTCGTGGTTTAACCTCTACAAATACTCAAAATAAAGAATAAAAAAGAATAAAACTATGCCAACGCAAATGGTGGTCACTTGAATGTTTATAACAATGCTACCACATGTATGAGCACAAATCAAAGATCTGACAAGTTCAATACTTACACTGTGTTTTCATCTAAATGAATACCATCAATGGAAGCTGACGCAGCCAACAACACTAAAACAATACTACCACCTCTATCAACACAAATAAAACACTGGTCAAGATCAATCACTTACATCGGGTTGTCTCTCAATGCTCTACATCAAAGGAAACTGACATGGCCAACGACACTAAGCCAATCGGCTATTAAAGTACATCTGTATGATCTGTTACTTAAACCACTGTCCATAAAGTGAACAAAACATGTGACCTACTGCACCTTGCTCAATGCAATCAGCAGACAGTGGCAATATTTGATGTGTTTAGAGCCCACCAATGTGAGAAGATACTAACTAAATTGAAAGACAGTGGAATCACACATTTGTGTGTGCATGCCTCGTGCAATAAATAAAGAGTACAAAGAAGAAATAAAATCACACTTCCACAACTGGTACACTAAACAGGTCATGGAAGCAATCACGTAAAAGGAATATGTTACAGGTGACGATCACTGATTGCAACCTCATTAAACAAGCCAATTTGGGCTGAATGGATAATTGCAGCTCACGTGACAATGAGTAAAAGATCGGACCTAATAATCAGTGGTTTTGAAAAGCTGGACTTATTTAATTATGCAATTTGGGGATTATTTACCTGACAAGCATTTGTGTGTACCTTGAGACTTGATTGACACAATGTTGATACAATGGCTTTGTCCGAAAATCAGTGAAGTGTGAGCTTTAATAATCTGCTGTAATTAGTATATATACATAGTGTTTCATTAATAATGGCGCTTCAAGCAATGAATGGATAAAATGAAATGTGGTTTCAGGAGGATTTAAATTTTTCAACAACAGTTGTACTCAAGTGAAGGATCGATCTGAATAAGTATTAAATTTAATTTTCATATACTAGTATTTTTTATTATTCTTTCTTTCATTTTCAGCATTACTAATGTTTGAATACCTTATGCTTTTTCTCATTTCTCTCTGTCCTTATTTATATCACATATCGACTTAAGGTAGTGAGTCGAAATTTCAGCTATCGGATACCTTATTGATATGTGTGCATTGAAACAATATAAAATGCTTGTTAATTCTTGTTTCAAAAGGTGAAAATAAAACAAACACATGTAAAAGGTAATATTTTATCACCAAATTACAGTATTGACATTGATTTATCAAATACTAGTAGCTTCGTTAATCTCTAGGAACGACACACAGTAAGAAAATGAGTGGGGGGGGCATCATCATACATGGCCAATTTTTTAGTTGGGTATTTAAATTCATGGTTTGGGGCAACAACGAAAACCATGAAAATTGGTCCCCCACAAAAATTTCCCCCATGAAAATTGGTCCCCCATGAAAATTTATGATACTACAGTATTGGAGTAGCTTTCTACCATAATGAAGTATCTTTCGATTTTAATGATAATTTTAAACTGTGCCAGAAATAATCCCCACACTTTAGCGATAAGATATTGGGATACCCTCTGTCTGTCTGTCTGTCCATCTATCTGTGACAGCTTCTCATCCTAAAGTGTTGGGTGGAAATTTTTTTTTCACCAAATTAATAAAACACACAAGAGGATAAACTGACAAGCTTTTAAGTGACCTAAAGTCTATCATGAGTATTATGGCACTGTACAAATGTGATAGTATTACAAAAGGATATTAGACTGACCATGTCTTCATTGTGTATTACAGGACAGAGAGGCATCAGTACCTGACAGTAGTACATTATAGTTCTCCGTCTACAAAGGAAGAGGCCAATCTGGCATTGTCCACTCTTGAAAAACAGGCTAAAAAGGTATTTCAATTTTCTTCCTCTAACAGTGAAACTTTTATTAATCACAAGATATTTTACCCATCTCAAAGACAAAAAAATTCCACTGCAGCTGTCAAAATCAGCTTCTGTTTGAGTTGGGGATTTCCCCCCAGACATTTTTTAAACTTTTTTCCCTAAAAGCAAATGTGACATAGGGATCACAGTGTCAGCTGGCGTTAGTGTACTTGGAATCACCTTAGGCCAAAGTTTTTGTTAACCTTCTTGGAAAACCTTTTCTTTCTCTGTCCATAACTTACATTGTTTTTGTAGGGGAGACACCACATTTTGATGAACATAATATTTTGTGCATAATTTCATACATTAATCAGTGCTCCAGATAATTTTTATAGACCTGCTATAAGGTGGAGCACATTATGTTATAATGTCCATCCATCTGTCTGTTACCAGTTTTGTTTCAGCACAATAACCCCAGTTGTCCACCATCTACAGTTACCAAACTTTGTGGATGACTTGCAGATGGGGTAAGGAAGAACTCTGTCAATTTTGGGATCAAAAGGTCAATGGTCAAGGTCACTGACTGAAAAAATAAAAATGGCTTCCACACAATAGTTCGAGTTCTCCACAATGAACAGGTACCAAACTTTGTGGGTTGCTTGCACTTAGGGTTATGAAGAAGTCTCTTGATTTCGGGAACAAAGGTCAAAGTCACTGACTGAAGGAAGAAAAATGGTTTCTGCACAATAACTCATTCTCCACAATCTACAGTTTCTGCAAAGACATCAAGCTATCCACCATGTGTATTATTACAAATTTTGTGGATGGCTTGCACATGGGATAAGGAAGAAGTCTATTGATTTTGGGGTCAAAGGGTCATTCATATTGACTGAAAGAATATAGATGGTTTCTGCACAATAACATTTATTCTACATCACTTGCCTGGATGAAACTTGGTGGATGGTTTGCACTTGGGTTAACGCAGAGGCCTATCAATTTGGGGGTCAAAAGGTCAAGATCACTGTGACTGCAAGAAGAAAAATGGTTTCTGAAAAAAATCAGTTATCAACCATGTACCTTCACCAAAGTGTATGGATGACTTACACATTGGGTAAGCACAAAGCCTATTAATTTGGGGGGCAAAAGATCAAAGGTAAAGGTCACTGGCTGAAAGAAAAAAAATGATATTTGCATAATAACTTTAGTTTTAGACCACATACCTTGACCAATATTTATAGAGGGCTTGCACTTAAGGTATGGAAGAGGCCTATTGGTTTTTAGGTCAAAAGGTTAAAGGTCAATGCCATTATAGCTTAAAGAAAAATGGGTTTTCTGGAGTAAGTTCCTTGACAACTTTGTGGATAGATTGCACTTGTGATAATAAAAAACCTATAGATTCTGGGATCCAAAGATCAGATGTCACAGTCATGGTTAAATCTAATGAGAAAAAATGGTTTATGCACATTAACTTAAGTTCAATACTGCATACCATGATCCAAGGTTGAGGTCATTGAGACCCATTGGTCAGTTATCTCCAGAGTCAACCATACCCTACAAGTGCCTACATAGAGGACTATTAAACATGGAGTGTGCATATAATATGCATGACATTCAGGGTACTCTAATTATGTAAGTATGGTACTGCCCAATTTTTAACCCAAGAAATATCACTTGTACTTTAAAGAGTAAAACCTTTTTCCCATGATTTAACTATTTTTATACAAGGTTTTTTTTTATACAAGGTTTTGATTATGTTTCATATAGAGAGAAAGAGAGAGTGTGATGCATGAACATAGAGTCCAATGTTGACTCCGAAACTGAGGCTTTTTGTTTTAACATTTTCAGTTCAATTCAGTAGTTCATTCTCATAAGCATGTACTTGGTCATGGAGTACATACTACAAATATTGTGTGGCTATCAAATGCTATATGTATGACTTTAAACAGAACTCCGAAAAGTAATCAACAAAAGATCAAAAAGAAAAGGATGGACAAATATAAAAAATCTTCATATTAAATTACATTAAAAATAATAATCTGTCTCTTATTTTAAATGCTTCATAAACAAATTTAGCTAGTGAACATATTGTTTTCTTAAGTCATCACATTACAAATGGAGACTGATTTTCTGAGCACTTGGCAGTCTTGGCAACTGCTATTCCTAGCATTTGGTTGGACAGTGCTTACAGCAACATAAACTGTACGTAGTGCAGCATTTTATATGGCGAGTAGCTGGTACTGCCATTAAGAGACAACAAGGCATAACTAATTTTTGGTAGCATGTTTGGTATGTTTCTGATTAAAAATTTAGCTTATTTTGATTATTATTTGACATAATTTATGTCATATGCCTTTTATCTGGAGCACTGGTAAGTAAATCCAAAACAACTTCAGAAGAGGAAGAGCGCAAATTTCATAGACTGAAGTAACAGAGTAAAAGTTGCAGTCATAGATAAGAAAAACAACTTTTGTTAAGGTGTTTACATGGTTACTACATAAATTACATGATTCAACTGTTTATGGTTTGATGCTGATAAAACTAGTGTAACATTATTGTCTCACTAGTTGCCATTAAAAGGCTTGAAACACACAGCACTCATTGTGAGTGCATACTCCCCCTACAGTGACATGTCGTGTGTTATTGACATTTTATCAGCAACTTATACAATACTAGTTTTTGTACTAGTGCAGTAAAAGTTGACCATTCAAATGGGCCCTTGATTTATAACATACAAAAGTAATTATGTCATGTCTGGCATGTATATAATGTATTGCATATACTCGCTTATGAGCTTGGTCCAAATGCAAACAACATCGACCCTTATATGCCATCGCATAATGTGCCAGCAGATCAGGGTCTATGTTGTTTTGTTCTACTGATTAGTCCTTACAAACTGCATAGACCCAGATCTGCTGGCGCATTCTGCCACAGCAGATCTGGGTCTATGCGGTTTGCAGTTGGTATTGGATTATATGCGAGTATATACGGTAGTTCTGTAGCCTGGTTGACAGTTGACATCAGTGGAAACCCACATTTATAGAATATTCACACACAATATGTTTTAATATCTTCTTGATTTAATCATCATATACATGTTCAGTCCTTGTACACAAATTACAGTTATAGTGTTTAGAAAACAATACACAAAGATAGAAATAATTGGCTGCATTCAAGAGAGTCCTTGTTGATTATCACAATTTCATCCTCAGCATCTTGAATAACAAGAACACAACTTGTTAAAAATGCTAAAAACAAAAATGTAAATATAGCAGATTAGGTAAGCGATCATGAGCTGGAGGCTATTTTCAAAGGCTAAACAACCTGTACAGATTAAAATTTTAAAATTTGCCAGTTTGAAAATAAATTTATTTACCTACTCTAATGATGTTGTGGCAGGATATATTGGAGACTTTCAAAGGCTTAGTGAATTCATTTTTAAAGCCAAAAACGATGCTTGATACTACTGTCAATGCTGTATGCACTGCACATGGTAATTTGAGTGATATATATGACAAGTTCTGATATTGTCAAATAATTCGGGAGTAAACTTGAAACTTATGACAGGATAAAACTTGAAATAGAGCTAGAAATATCTAAATAAAATGGTTTTCATTTCAAATTAACTAAATCAAACAATTTTATATGCAGATCCCTCATGTTTGCACTTAACACCAATTTCACACCTATGAAAAGCAGGTGTGGGTTCTCAGCACAAGAGCATGTTCCAGGTATAATGTTCTTGATGTTAAAGAATCAAGAACGGTGCTAGAACTGCATTGGTGTCAAGAACAGTCCTTTTGAATGCAGCCAATTATTGGTCTGTTCACAGATATGGTGACAGCTTTCAAATTCAAACCCTGGATACTCCAAATTTTTCTCAAATCCAAAACTAAAACTTGAAGTATCTACTATTAACTTAGACCTCTTCTACACCTAATTCAAAGCTTTACTTGTCCCAGTAGTTTTATAGGTGTTGCTTTATTAAGTAGCATACTGTGATTTACAGCAGAGGAAGTTAAGATCATCTGAAATGTTTGAAGCAGAGACTGGTTGCATGATGATGTTTCTCCTTCAAATACATTTCCCAATAGCATTAAATTTAGGAACTCAGTTCTGTTACCTCCTGAATCCAGCTCTCCCAAAAAGATGAAAACCGTCTTATCTGTCTGTATCATATAGATGAAGGGCAGTAACTCTTGCACATTACCTCCCCTTGTTGCCCCCAATTGTTGCCGGTTTTAAGCTTTTACTCCACTACTGGCAATATAGTACTAAAGGCCTCACGAAAATCCTGTTAATTTCTCTGTGGTTTTCAACCTTCCAACCAGAATTTGGTATTATAGTGTGTAGTAAGGATTCTGCTAGAGGTGGTATTCATAATTTTATTATTTTGATCAATATGTATGTGAATTTTTAAACAGTCACAGACTTGGTTTATTCTGACCTTGTGTTCACAAAACAGTATCTTTGATGAATGTTGTTGATTATGTTTCTGCACTCACTGTGTGCTTTTTGTTCCCTCTGTTAGTGACTAGTGTTGTTGTTGTGACTTGTTAACATGTTTGCATTGTTAATTTATTATTTTCATTTTTCTCGTCATTTCAGTTAAACAAAGACAAGGAAATGTACCAAATGCAGACAGTTCAGGGCCAACAAGGACACATGATGCATGCCTCACTTGCACCAGTTGTACATCATCTACAACATGCAGTGTCTGTGAACTTTGGTCAGAGGATATCTGGTCAAGTCATACGGAAGACCGTAAAGAACAGAGAGAAATGGGTGAAGTCTTGCACTGAGCGGTCTGATGTATTGAGTATCCATCCCAAGACAGAATCAACTGTGAGCTTAATTGGTGCTGATGCCCCCCCCCCAAAAAAAAAAATGAGATGTATGATACCAACTGCTACCATTACTTCAGCCAAGTTGGAGGAGCAAGGGGCTGCAGTTTTGCCATCCTTGCATTCTTCTATGCCATTGTTCGAACTACATATGCATCGCCTGGTGCTGGAGGCCATGATGCAGTTATTAAATTCGGGGCAGTTTCTGCCCATACGTCTGTCTCTTGCTTCAATGGAAAAATTTTGACCTTATGGGGAGTGCCCCCCACTTCATTTATAGGCAGCCCACTGCGCATAAGTTCCCCAGCATGTCTCGGCATGGCCTTCAGGCCCTGTAAGCCCAGATGCAAGGGGGTTTTACTGGATCTTATTGATTAGTTCCATCATACTGTACTGCCGTGTGATGTGGTCCTATACAGTCAACATGCATATCGTCCGATCAACCAGTTTGCCAGCCGTCCATATCGGTACAACAGATCTGTCTGCATCCGGCTAGCCATTTGTTCACAGCATACCCATTGGAGTGGTATCGTGATATATACAGGGATGATGGTAATGCTTCTTCCAAGTCTCCTGGCATGTTTTATACAGACAACGAAGTGGAGCCTGACAAGGACAACCCATACAATGTGTGTGAGGATAAACTTGAAGATTTAATAAAGTCAGACCCAACAATGGGGAGAACTGAGTTTAGTTTTAAGGCTGTGGTGAAAGAAATTTATCAGATGTTCCCAGTTCCTAAATGCCCTCCACCCCTACCACCTATGGCCAGTCAGGCCTATAAGGTCAAGGTGTCCATAGACTTAGATGAGGAGGAGGAGAATCCCGCCTTCCATCTTCTTCTGCAGTCTTCAGAACTTAAAGAGATTGCAGACCGTCTGTCCAGCAAGATATACGATCTGGGCAATTCCAAGGCTATCTTCTCAGAAAGTCAATTACCAGTGGCCTTTTCATCTCGCTGGTACAAAAAATTCACTCAGGCATATTTAATACTGAACTTCAAACTTTAGACAAGAATATTGTGGCTGTAAATATGACTGCTCCTGTATTCTAAAAGGTTGACAAAAATGTTTTTCTTGCCTTATCAAAACTGGTACATAACTTTGTAGCCACATCATCAATGTTGGACTTAACATTGTTAGCTATTTTTTGGCTTGCCGAAAAATCAGGTAATGATCATACCTGGAAGTCAATGGTTCAGATTGCAAAAGTCATCAACAGAGCAGCACATTATTCTATGGCAAATGCTTTGACTGCCTCTGCTAATTTGGATTTGGTGTGACAAGATGCATGTCTTCGTTCGGTATCACTTAAGCCGCATTATGCTCTGCATCTTGCCATTCAACCTTCACAGTCATACAAGCCCAGTCAATCTCAACCACAAAGGAGAGTTGATCAGAGACAGAGATAAGGGATCAATTACTGCCCAATCACAGAATCAGTTATGATCCCAATCCAATGTCAGGAGGCAATAACCTACTCAGTTTAGGAGGCAGCATTATAGAGAGGGCAAGAAACAGGGTTTCTTGTTCCCCAAGCCTCCTAACTTCTGCCGTTGACTAACCACTCCGACTGCCTGCAGACAGACTACCGGAAACAGGGCTTCTTGTTCCTCAAGCCTCCTAACTCCTGCTATTGACTCACCGCTCTGACTGCCCACAGACAGCCTACTGGTGGGTGTCAGACTTCTGCATTTCGACTATCTTTGGATCACTTTATTTCCACAGAACAAGTGCCAAGTCAATTCAGAGGGGTTTTGGATTTCATATTACCAACCCCTTCAAAATTATGCAGTAGGAGATCTGGGCATTAATTGAAAAGGGGGCGGTGGAGATTGTTTGGAAATTGCAATCTCCAGGGTGCTATTCCAGGCTCTTTCTTGTGCACAAGGCCAACAGCAAGCTCGGGTCAATTATTGACCTAAGCCGCCTGAACAAATATATAGTTCTGCTGAAATTCAAGATGGAGACAGCTTGATCTATCCAACTCCCCATCAGAAGGGATGAGTTTGCCATCAGTCTCGATCTGAATAATGCATACCCTGTTCTGGTTGATGGTGATGTATTTTGATGACATCCTCCAGAAACATATGGTAAGTTCTATTCTTGTCAAGGCGGGGAACTATCCTATCTCTTTTGAGTCATCTAGGTTTTCTAGTGAACTGGGAAATGTCCGACCTCCTTCCATCCCAGCATTTTGTCCATCTGGGTATGAAGTTTATCACCAATCTCAATCTCATATGACTCCCCCATGATCATGTGGTACAGATCATCAAACTCATAAAGTTCATTTCCGACAGGGAGTGGATTACAGCAAAAGAATTCTTGCAACTCCTTGGATTACTCAGTGTGGCAGCAGATCTTATTCTGCTGGGCCATCACTTCATTCGCCCCTTACAGATGACCTTGCTAGTTCAGTGGTGCCCCTTCTCCACTCAATCATAAGGTTAGAATCACAAGTGAGATAGTATCATTCCTGCATCATTGGCACAACCAGGGTTGGCTCATAACAGAAATTCCTCTGGAAAAGCCCCAAATGGAAGTTACAGTATGTACGGATGCCAGTACATATGGTTGGAGAGCCCACCTGTTTTCAGGCTTCAGTATGGTCAGCAGCAAGTGGGGACCAGACGAAATACCTTTTCACATCAATTTTCTGGAAATGAAGGCTGTAATCAATGCCTTTCATTTCTGGAAGGACCACTTCTATGGGAAAGTAGTCCTAATCATGCCGAACAACTTGGCAGGAACCATATGACCCAACCTATATATTCTGGTTTGGCAGTTTCTGCATTGGTGCTCCCAACTAAAGATAAATGTATAAGTCAGGCACATTCCCAGTAGACTCAATGTCCTGGCCAACTCTCTGTCAAGAAAAGGGTCAAATCATTCACACAAAATGGTCCATCCAAAATGGTCTTTCATCAGATTTGCACTCTTTGGGGGCGTCAGATTATCAATCTTTGTGCAACAATGTTGGAACCGCAAACTACCCACCTTCATCTCTCCAGTACTGGACCCAGAAATCTAGGTTGTGGGCGCACTTGCTATCAGCTGAAAGGGGTTGTGGGCCTTGCCTACCCCCTACCCCCCTACCCCACAGTCTTTGTACCAAAGATAATACAGACATTGAGGGGTCAGAACTGCAAACTGATTCTGATAGCCCCTCTCAGATGGGACAAATCCTGGGTCAATGATATACTTGATTTAGTGATAGATCTCCCCAGGAAAATTCTGGCCAAATCTTCTCAAACAACCGCGGTCACAGGTATTCCATCCCTGTTGGGACCAACTCCTGCTTCATGCCTCGCTTTTGTCAGGGGGAGTCTTGCAAAGAGAGAATTTCATGAGCAAGAAGGCCCTCCACTTTGAAGGCTTATGAGGGAAAGTGGTATGTATTCAGTTACTGGTGCAAAGTCAACAACATCATCCCTTTGAGTGCCTTAATCCCGCAACTGGATGACTTTTTTCTCTGCCAGTATGAGGAGAAAAAGTTGGCCCCGATTACCAGTAAAAGCTACTGCTCCATGATCTCCAACACTTTCAGACATCATGGCAGAGGGGATATTGGTCATGATAAAGATCTATCAGATCTACTAGCCAATTTTGACTTGAATAGACCAAAATCCCTCACCCTGTTTCCAAAATGGAATCTCTCATGGGTTTTGACATGGCTCATTTCAGATGAATTAGAGCCTTTAGCCGGAACCTTGCTGAAGCTACTATCATACAAAACATGTTTCCTGATAGCTTCAGCATGCAGGGTGAGCAAGTTACATGCCCTTTCAGTTGACCCAGACTATCTCCAGTTCAGATTGGATGGTTCAGGTGTCCTAATGATGCAGCCAGACCTTGTAGCCAAGAATTGTTATGGAACAAGAAAATGACTCTTTCTCCCAGTGAATGCTGGGAAAGGGGATATCACCCCTCAAGCCCTATCATCATCGCCAAAGTGGTCTATATGCTTGGCATACTCTGAAGTCTCAAAAGATCAGAGTTGCCTCATAAAGATATCAACTCATAAAATTAGAGGGATCTATGCAAGCCTCACTTTCGAATGTAATGTTTTGATCCGAGACATAATAGAAGCTGTTCACTGGTATGCATAGTCAACCTCCTCTAGTTTTTATCTCTGGGCTTTAGCTTCACAGAGACAAGATTTGTATCTGGTGGGTCCAGTGGCTGCTGCCTAGATGATCACCAGACCCACTTGACATCATTACAACCTCCTCACAGGCGACAGTTTAGTGCTTTCAATGGTTATTGCCCAGTAAAAGTTTCTTGGTAAGAAGAGTTTATTAATTCTCTTCTTAGCTGGGTTATGCTTATCACAGATCATGTGACTGTCGGTTGTGCTGCTTTCAAGCTAGGAGAGCGGATTATCTTTCATATAGGGAATCCAGCCTTTCTTCTCTCGAAGGATGCCCGGGGTATAGGTAGGATGTTCAGCATTCCCTCCTCCTATCACCTATTCTCCTAATGTTAATGTGACTGAGGAATGTATTGAAAGCAGAAACCAAATTTTTCAGTAAATTATGTTTCTCAGAGAAATCTCACCCAATCAAATTACTTTCAAACCCTTCCAACCTCCCCACCAATATGAGCATCCTAGTTGATCTTTAGGTCAGCTTAAAACAAGTGATACCTGGAGGCAGGAAGGGGAGGTAATGGGCAAGAGTTACTGCCCTTTGTGTATGTGACATACACAGAAAAGACGATTTTCATCTTTTTGGGAGGGCTGGATTCAGGAGGTAGTGGAGCTTAGTTCCTAATGTTAATATGATTGTGTCAGCTTTTTTTAGAGAAATGTCATTTACTGACAAATTTGCTTTTTATTTTGTAGGAATTAGAAGAGGTTTTAAAAATAGAGCCTGGACAGCTAAGAAAAGAACATACTTCTATCTGGTCAAGGGTAAGTTATGTGAGAGTACTGAAGTATTTCTGGAACACATTAACTTTATAAACAATAATTCCAAGGTTGACATTTAGACCCATCCTCTCAATGAAAATACATTTTGTATAAATCTAACACATACAGTTATTAAGTTGCTCTTTGTGTGTACTTGTATGTATGTGTTGGTGTGTGAAACATCTGAAGCACTGACATTGAGATTAAAAGACACTGACTCTAATCTTCATGCAACTCAAAAGTTTTCATATCTCTTTCCAATATTATGTTCCTTGATTCCAACATGTTAAAAATCTCTACTTGATGAAACCATTCAGACTTATTAATCAAGACAAGGCAGCAGAAGCGGTCACTTTCATAGGATGGCAAGGTTAATTGTAATTGTTCCTTTGCAGATATTGCCATGGGGTCAGCATATGCATTTTGTTCTGTCTTTCTGCTCTAATGCATATGTCCTGAGTTGCCATATATACTCGCTTATACGCCAGGTCCAAATGCAAAGAAAATAGACCCTGATCTGCCATCACATAATGCGCCGGCAGATCAGGGTCTATGTTGTTTGTTCTACTGATCAGTCCTTACAAACTGCATAGACCCAGATCTGCCACCGCATTAAGTGATGGCAGATCTGGGTCTTTGCAGTTCACAGTTGGTATTACCTTATACGCGAGTATATACGATATTACACATTTTCTGGTGTAAAATGTAGATACTCTGTAGGATAATCATTGTGTGTGCAACTAGTCCCACAGCTATAAATCAGTTGCCCTTGGCAGACATTATTGTCATTTGGGGTCAACATGTGCATATCATTCTTTTGTTAATCTGTTATGCTACTTTTTCAGAGTTATTCCTCTTTTGGATGTAAAATGTACATACCATATAAGATAATTATGACAACTCTTGTATGCAACTGCCCACAGCTTTTGATGGCTGCTTTGAAATTAGGCAGACATTACTGAAATGGGATCAAGATGATTGTATCATTGTTTTCAGACTCCAGAGTTATGACACATTCTGTTTTCAGACTCCAGAGTTATGACACATTCTGTTTTCAGACTCCAGAGTTATGACACTTTCTGTTTTCAGACTCCAGAGTTATGACACATTCTGTTTTCAGACTCCAGAGTTATGACACATTCTGTTTTCAGACTCCAGAGTTATGACACATTCTGTTTTCAGACTCCAGAGTTATTACACTTTCTGGTGTTTAATGTACATACCATATATTTTGAATTGCCCTGAAACTTGACAGACATATTGACATGAGAGTCAACATGCACATATCTTTCTTTAATTCTGTTGTCTTTTTCCAGAATTGTTACTTCTTTTGGTGGTAAATGTAGACTATACATGTGATAATCATTCTCTGTGTGCAACTAGTCCCACAGCTTTTGATGAATTGTCCTGACACTTGGCAGACATTACTGACATGAGGTCAACATGCGGATATCATTCTTGCATCATGCTTTATTGCAGGTTTCCAGAGTTGTTTTCTGTTTTTATGTTATCCGTATATACTGTATCAGAGCATTCCATATAATTGTAAGTAGAAGGTACAGATTTTAAAGTACAGTATTTGATGCCTTTAAATTGATACTTTTTGACCTGGAAGTCTGGGCTTCGTCTTCTACTCTGAATCAACTTATATATGGATTATGTCATTGAAATTGCACCATATTTAATGTAATTTTTTGTACATGAAAAAAAAAAATCAAAGTACAAAAAATAAAGTGTAAAAAAATAATTATCATTTTGGGGAAGAGATCGTGTGCAAAAAAATATAGGACCCGACATTGAGAAGGATTCCATAATATTTACATGAGCATCAGTATTAAATTCACGTGCATCAGACGTAATTGTGCTAAAGCAGCATGCACTAGTAATATATGTTGTTTCACTTTGCTTACATATATGTGTATTAGAATAGACAAGTTAGAAAACGAATAACTATGACAAGGACATGGGTATTCCATCACACATTTTTCTTCTTGCACCTTGTGATCAAAATAAAATATGCCCCGATCTGAGAGAGAGAGAGAGAGAGATTTCAGCCCTTCTTCATACTATTTTGCTTAATGTACCTTACTGACCCTGTTTAGCTGAAGCTTTTGTCAAAGAGAGAAAACTAAAATAAAATAGTCAATGGAAATTTTTAAAAATACATACCATACTCCTTCAGTTTCAAAGATATATCATTTATATTTCAATATTCACAATATATATATCCATATAGACTGTTGAGTTTAAATCCCAAGATGACCATTTAGCATGCTGTGTTGTTTTCTTTGCAAGTACAATGACCTCTATATTCCCACGAAATAAGATTTCCCTTTATCAGTAAGTGCATGTGCACTTCCTGTAGTTAGGTAGCATTTTGGTTCGATCTTTGCTCAAAAGATGTCCCTGGTTGAGAAACTTATATGAGCAAACACCTACCTTTACTGGTCATCACACCGTACTGCATACATTAACTTGCTTTACAGGATCAATTACATTACCCTATGGGTAGCCTCATTTCCTTATTGGTAACCTCACTAATTTGATCACATCTACTGCTGGTGTTGACTGGAATAACCTGGCTAAAGCTGAAGGCATATTTAATTAGCATGTAAATAACACTGCAAAGCCATGTGGTTCTTCTGACAATGGAGATCATAATTAAAACAATAATGAACTCTTTATTTGGAGGTATTAATTGATAATGGAATATAGTAATACCCCTGTACATGAGTAAGATCACAATCATCAGGTAACTCAACAATACATATTACAATCACCCTGTAACCTCTCTCTCTCTCTAAAAGCCGCAAGTAAAAACTGCTCTGAGTACTTATGTTCTTACACACTGACACTGTGTTGTTTCATCTCTCTCTCTCTCTCACACACACACACATACACATACATACACGCATTCACTAAAAACAACAAGTCTTGATAGAGTTCTTTTATTTTTTATTGTACATATAATTTGATAATGAGGTTACTGTTGCTGTAAGAATACAAGTTGCACTTAACTTTTTTACGACAGCAATTCATATCATTGCGTGCAATGTACCAATAAATAATACATGTACAGACCATCTTAATCATTTTTCCCAATTAATCTGGAATAACATAGTGATACCATTAATATTCATTGGACCCGAAGTTACTAGTGAAAAGATGAAGCCAAGGTGTTGATCTGGCTTTGTCTTATACTCCACATCGACTTATATATGGATGAAGAATCAAAAATTGATGAAATTTTTTAATTTGATTTATACTCCACATCAACAAATACGGTAACAGGGGAGTTTGGAGGTAATCTGGGTTGGGGGTGGGGTGTACAGGGGGCAGCAAAAAGTAGCTGGTTGCTCTGGTAGATTTAGATGGGTAAAATACTTTCCTTGCAGCACCTAGGGAATGTCCTGCTATATATGATATTGTGTGTGCAATGAATCCCAAAGCTTTTGATGAATTGTCCTGAAACTTTGCAGACATTATTCATATCAGGTGAACATGTACATGTATTTCTGACAAAACACTTTTGTCAGCTTTTCCAGGGTTGTGCCCCATTTTGGTGTTAAGTGTATATACTATATGTATTAGAATTTTTGTACAAGCAACTACTCATACAATTTTTGATGAATTGCCCGAAACTTTGCAGACATTATTGAACATCATAAGAGCATTTTCTTTAAACACACTCTGATGATTTTAAAAGTTTTGCCCTTTACCTTTTTTTAATCCATTTGAATGTTCTTTTAAATGGTCATCCATACATGCATTCATTCTGCCAGAAATTTTAGCTCACCTGACCATAAGACCAAGTGAGCTGATGGTATGGTCATTTTTCTGTTGTGTATCATAGATTGTGTGTAATCCATCCATCCATTGTTACCACTCTGGAGTCCATAAACATTAAAACTGACAAAATGAAATCACTTTTAAAATTCAAGATTTCTGTTATTTAAATATTTTACAAAAATAATGAATAAGTAAATATGTAAAATGGGATAAAATTGAGTGGATTATGTGACATATGACACAGGTAGTTACCAATTGGAAGAGCACAGTTTGGTTTAGTAGTGTGCTAATTAGTTATTACAAAAAATCCATGTTTCCATGATGGAGATTAATCCATCTATGCTGTTGTCCATCATGGACCAGATATAGTGGTCGTTGTGGATGTCCATGTCATTTTTTTAGTTGATTGGTTAAGTTCTATTCCCCCAATTTGAAAATCGCAGCAATAAAACCTAATAATCAACGTCCACTACATGCATGGAACTTACCTGTCGGATGAGCTACAGTAGATAATGCAGAATGCTCTTTTTAAGTTGTACACAATGCCAATTAATATTCAAATAATCACTCAATAAAACGCATTGACATACATGTATTGTGAGAGACGAAAGATTAATTTCCAAGCAAAGAATCCTATGAGAATATTTAGGTGCTTCACAAAACATAAAAAGTTTAATGATATAGTGATTTTAATAACTGTGATGGAGAGAGAGAGATTCTACTTTTGAACAAACAAAAAGACAAAGAAATCACACGTAAGTATTAGCAGGTTCATACGAGTAGAAAGATGATGTTGAAGCATTGTGTAACATGATTGCATGGACTGTTTATTAAGTTATTAAAATAAAGAATGTGAGAAATGCTGTGATTCTCTTGTCATTCCTCCAGTCACTTTTAAATTGTTTGTTTAACATGGTCCCACATAATGAAATATACACAGTGCTGTCCAAAATACAGCCTCTGGTCCAGCCTCTGTGTAGTACCTCTGCACCAAATATACATTTCATGCGACACATTTTCTCAAGAACTTGACACATGTTTACCTTTATCGTAGACCTACTGTTTCTGCAGACTCGGCTAAACACGCGCTGCTGTATTCTTTTGACAACAGTTCAAACAAATATACTTATGATTGCTGGTTTGGTCATCTGATGAGTTTAATATTAGTAAATGGATGGGTGAAAGTGATGAAAAAGCATAATCACTTAAATATTTTCAATAGAAGATGAACTTGTATATTTGATGCAGATGCATCTTCATTTGGTACAGTACATTCTTTCAGTCAACATGACAAATACTGCAAAACTGTTCCAGAATGTCAAGTGAATATTGTTTTATTATCAGTTTAGTTACTAACTTGTTACATTTTGACCCAATTAACCTTTTTAAGAAGCTTTTTTAGAATTTGGCGTGAATACAAATAAAATATTTTGTCGCCAAAGAACACGTACAAAATATGTATTTAGACATGGTTTAGCAATTAAGCCAACAATGTGAAATTACTGAAATTATGTCCATAATCGGCCAAACAGTGCTGAATCTTTGAGAACCAGAACCAAGTTTAAAGTCTCATGAACAATCTTTAGACTCCGAAGTATAATTAAAAGCAATAATAATCTAGGGTTAAATCCCTGAAGATATATATGTACACAGCACAGAAAAAGGGTTGGGGCCAGTTAGTAAGTGCTGATGGGGGGAAAAAAGTTTTTTCCATATTGCAGAGGCAGTTAATTTCTCATGGACATCCATCGTATCATCATCATCATCATTTGAAATTGAATGGAAATGTCTTCTATTATGCAAACTTAGTTGTGAAATGAATATCTGCTGTAGATATGATTGTATTTACTGTACAATAAATAGCCTCTGGTTTTTGCACATCGGTTTAGTTTTAGCTTCATATAAGCAGAATTTCTTCTTATTCATAGTTTCTTTTTTTTCTTGTTTAACCTGTACTGTATATCACCTGAAATTTCTAAGCCATGTGTTGGCCAAGGCTATAAAATCTATTTTTAATTGCATTGATTGCTATTATTATGTGGCTTTATATTTTAATGGCTTTAAAAAGTTATCCCTGGTAGAACTTTTTTGTCCGCTCCAAACTGGAGGTGAAAGAGGTTTTAGCTTCCGAGTCTCTAAATCCCAATTATGTCATTTAAGTTTGAAATGCCTGGGCTCCCAATTATTTCACGTTTATTGTGAACCTTTTGTAATAATTCCAGTGTTGTCATGAATATTGTCAGTGTGTTCATTTTGATTATTGCAGCAATGCTAGTTCATTCAACTTTAAATCTATTTTTTTGAAGCTTTTAGTTTGTTTATGTCAATTATGACCAAATTGGGCTGTAGTATAAACTAGAAACAAATAAGAAAATTAAAAAAGCATGATAATAGCAGGGTTAATAACCCAATTAATTAGATAAATTCTTTTTTAAATATAAAATGCATTGCTAAGCAGCAATTTACTTACATGTATTTACTTATTCTGAAAAAAGAGAGCTATCAAAATTGTATTTCTAAATTTTGTAATTCGATGAATTCCGAAATGAAGATAATTGCAGCACATTTAATAAATGCATGCTCTCTGGTGAAAAAAGCTTTGGGTTGCATTGATCAAAAGTTACAATGCATAAACTCCCCCTCTCTCTCATTTTTGCACATAATAAACTCATTTTATTTCAAAGAATGATGCATTTTTAAAAAAAGATAGCCTTTGGTGTCATAGAGCTTTTGTTAAACATGTCATAGCTATGTGCTGCTGTGATAGACTTTTATGCACTGCATTAAAAGATTAATGGGGAAAATTAAACTGTTATGTGGTTTGCTTTATATCTCACTGGAAACCAATTTTACCTGAATATATTACAACTTTACCTCATTGCATTTTTTAAGTCAAAAATTTGTTTTTCACAAACCAATATAAGATTAGTTTTATAATATTTGGTATTGTGACAGCAAGAAACATTTAAATTAAGAAGTTATTTTTTCTTTTGAAATGTCGGAGCAAAAAATAACATCAAAGCTTGACACCTTCATGACTGGCAATAGTTAACAAGCATAGCAGCTGACTTCAGAGTAAGAATGTCACTCCTTGGCTGTTGCTTGATGATAGAGTCATGAAAAAAGTGATGAACAAAGTAACCTTTTTGATGAAAATCACTTCATTGATGACATGAACAGCCACTGATAGAGCTTATCCTTTAATACAGTGTGGACAAATTTCACGCATTTAAAAAATTTCATACTCTAAAATAATCAATGTCATTTTCCACATCTATGGATAAAGCTACAGAAGAACATTTTCTAGCATAGCTTCCATATCTTTTTTTGTATTATGTCAATATATAACTGCTATTGGTCATAATTATCTGTCCTAAAGTTTATCTTCATTTTCAAAAGTTATTATTGATGCACATGTCTCTGACTTTTTTTTCAATTTGATACATTTAATTAAGCTGTTTACCTGATATAAACTCATTTAAAATCTTATCTAAAGGACGTATGCAGTAAATAATAACTATCCTACATGAACATCTTGTGCATTTGTGATAAGATGGGGCTATTAGTTTTTTATTTGTTTACTGCTTTCAGTAATTTGTTCAAAGGGGGCTATGGAAATAGTATTGAAATTAAAGGGAAACTATGACAGATTAATAACCAGTACAACAATCACTTTTATGAAATATCATTTATTGAGAAAGAACATCAAAGTTACTGCTTGATGGAGAACAGTATGTAAATTTCTGCATGTGTATATGCTAACATGTACATGTAGTCATTCGACAGAGATGTACATTGCAGCTAGGCATTTTTTGGGAATGCATGCTCTTGTCATAAATGCCACAGACAATGTTACTACTGTATAGTTTGTACAGGTAAAGGTATAAAATTGACACCTGCCATGGTCAGGTTTACAGTGTCGCTGTTTCTCCCATCTGTTTGTTTAGTGTGTCAGTAACATCAGTGAGGGGTGCCATAAAACCCACCACAGCTGCAATAAAATCTGTGATGGAGTTCCACTAGATTAGGTAGATGTCCACTACATCCACTATTCATAGTGGACACTTAATCCCTTGCCTCCTGTGTCCATGTCCACCTTATTGATGGCAATCTGTAATCTGTGATGTGTGTACTGTATGCAGAAAGTTCAGTTTCCATAGGAATAAATACTACATGAAAACTTATGGAAGTCCTTGAAAACTCCTTGAAAAGTCCTTGAGAAACAACTCTTTGAGGCTGTATGAACCATGTTCTGATCCGAATTTAATGAAACTTAGAATATGGGGTTTTGTCATCAGAATCTTTGATAATGAGCAAGATCCATGCATATTAATGAGGTGATCTTGCATCTGATTGGTTAACATTGTTACCACTCTGGAGGCCATATTTCTAATCTGCTTATATCATTTAAGGTCTCTACTGATTTCGATAATGAGTAAGATCCAAGCATACTAATGCGGTGATCATGCATCTCATTGGCTGTGCTTGTTACCATGCAAGAGACCACTTTTCTGATCCAATTTTGATGAAACTTGGAATATATGCTTGTATGAATAAAATCCAGACGAATTTGATCATGAGCCAGAGCCATGCATACTAACTAGGTGATCTTGAATCTAATTGGCTGAGCTTGTTATGCCTCTGTAAGCCATATTTTTGATCAGACTTGAAAAATGGCCTTATATCATCATGATCTTGGATGGGTTCAATAATGAGCAAGATCCATGCATATTAATGAGGTGATCTTGCATCAGATCAGCTGATCTTGTTACTGCACTGGAGGCCAGATTTCTGATCTGATCTTAATCAGATGTGGAATATGTTCTTATATCATCAAAATATTGGATGAGTTCAGTAAATGAGCGAGATTCACACATATTAATTGAGGTGATCTTGCATCTGATTGGATGAGCTTGTTACCACTCTGGAAGTTGTATTTCTAATCCCATTTGATCAAACTTGGTATATATCCTTATATCATCAAGATTTTGCACAAGTTCAAAAATGAGCAAGATGCACACATATTTATGGGTTGAAGTTATATCTTATTGGCTAAGCTTGTTGCCATTCTGGAAACCATTTTTCTGATTCCATTTTGCTCAAACTTGAGATATGGGCTTATATCATCAAGATCTTAGATGGGTTCAATAATGAGTGAGATTCATGCTTTTTAATATTGTAATCTTGGATATGATAGCTGAACTTGTTACCACTGTGGAAGCTATATTTATGATCCGATTTTGATCAAACTTGGAATATATGCTGATATCATCAAGATATTGGACTGTGTCAGTAGTGAGTGAGATCATGCATATTATTAAAGTGATCTTGCATGTGATTGGCAGAGCTTATTAACACTCTGGAAGCCATAATTCTGATTCTATTTTGATCAGAATTTAAATATAGGCTTATATCATGAAGATCTTGGGCTGTTTCAAAAGTAAGTAGGATCCATACATATTAATGAGGTGATCTTGCATCTGATTGACTGGCGCTATTAGCCACTCTTGAATTCATATTTTGTTATTTGTTGGGTTTATATCATCAAGATCTGGATGACTTTTGATTATAAGCAAGATACTGAACATATTAATTATGCCTTTATCTTGAGAAAGAAGTTTTATCAGGATATAGTAAAATAGGTAAAATCAGCATGATGGAAAGTTTGTGAGATATTTTACATAGGATATATTCTTACAATACTGCAATAACCAGCTTAATGAAATGGTCTACTGTTGACTTATGAAAGGCATATGAGCGATATAAAGCCCACTTGGGACTCTTGTTTCTCTCATCTTGTTTTCTACTTGCACTACTGCTTTAAGCAATGCTTGCAGGGCAGGTGGGGGCTGGTGCATCTGTGTCCTATGGACACATTTCTAGTTCTCTCATATGCTCAATGAGACTTGATCAATTTAAACTTGAATTATAGCCCAGCATTGTGACTTCAGTTATCTAGCATTTGACAGGGAACAATTTAGAAGTCTAGTTGTTACTTGGGAATTACTCCTAAGTTTATGAAATATAATTAACAGTTTTGAGTTTAAACCATACACGGGGAAATTTCCTTGTTGTTAAATGACATGATAGGATAAGGGTCTTTGCTCGCCCTCAGATTTCCTCAGAAATTCAGAGTTAAATTTATTCCACATTTAAATGCTTTTTGATAAGCTACATTGTTGTTCTTTCTTGAAATGCCTCAGATTCTGTGAAAAATAATTTTATTTCAAAGCATATAAAGTTGAAAACACAGCCACACTCCAAAACTGATAAGAAAATACACATTGTTCAGCACTTTGGATCAGAATTTGTATATGAGAAAAGCCATGTTACAAAATGATACTGCACTGGTATTTTGCTGAGACAATAAGTTTTAACTGCACCAAAAATTTATCTTTTTGATACACAACCTTGTTCATTTATAATTTTTGAGGGGAAACAAATTATCGCAAATATGAGAAGATCTTATTGAGCCTAACTCATTTTAAAGACCATTCTAGAGCCTTCATACACCAGTGTCACAAACAGGAACATAATTGATTTTTAGATACATAAATATTTCATATATATATATATATATATATAACTTTGGAGTATGTTCTTGATTGTGGTTATGCTATTAAACTAGCAAATCCAAAATTGGCCAAACAAAACATAGGTATCATCACATTTACAGATTACCATTGGTAGCTCATAAACTACCAAAATGCTTTGCGTTTATCAGATTATCTTTAAAAAGAAATTACTGTGATAAAATACAGCATTCATTTTGATACATTAAATGGGATTTTCATCCATTTGTGACTGCTCTTTTCTCAAATTCTAAAGATCTTATATCAGTCAACCCAGATTTTGATAATGGTGAATTAATGAGATGTCAGCATTGCCATAGCACAATCTGGGGGTTACTGCATGCCTATTTTGTAATTACACTCACAAGGCTGGATGAAAATGTTTTTGAATAAATGCTGTTTGGAGACAGTGGTGGTATTTCAAATGCTGAATTTAGTCAGCTTGATGTATTTATACTGAGTGACATCAAGGTACAGTAGAGAATCTACAAGACCAGTTGTGAGGTATTAAGACTGGAATTCTATCAGTAAACCATATGAAATTAGAATGTTTGATTCATGTACTCAACATTCCATGAATTTCTACATCCAGTAGTTATGTCCCTTGACACTACTGCCTGGAATGATGTATGCGCGAGACAACATTTTGTGCTGAGTTTGGTTTGGGGTTTTGTGTGGTTTAATGCTATTGGTTTTGTGGGGTTTAATGTAATTTTTCAGCACATGATTGGCTATATACGGCAGCATGTATATTTGGGAAGCTACTGGTAAGCTACTGATGATAATGGTGGTGTTGGCGATGGTATTCAGTAAATAAATGTATAAATAAATTTTAAGTGAGTAAATAAGTTTAAAAAATAATTTAAAGTGTCTGCTAAGTAAATTTGTAACAATTACTTTTTTAATCAGTCAGTGTCGATTTATATGATATGCTTTGTCATGCATAATGCGCTGGCAGATCTGGGTCTATGCAGTTTGTAAGGACTAATCAGTAGAACAAACAACATAGACCGTGATCTGCTGGCACATTATTCGACAGCAGATCAGGGTCTATGTTGTTTGCATTTCGACATGGCTTATACGCAAGTATATACGGTTATAACCTGAGGCAGGTTGCTTTGGCAAGTGATGATCAGAGACAGATAATGCATGCATATTTTAAGGGATTACATATTTGCCACTCATGAACATCTGGTCGCAATTTTAGAGTGGACAGAAATCAACTCTTATCATACCTTGTCCTTTTTTTCAGGACAAATTCATAAATTTTGAAATTTTCATGTATTCAATTTTTTTATTTTTTTTGGGCTTGGTTGCATAAACTTTTTAACTTCCTACATTTCTGCAAGGTTAGATTTCCATAATTTTCCACTTCACTGCAAATTTCATGAAAATGAAACTGCAAATTTCCTAATATATGGTATATATATTTTAGTACTTTACCTTAAAATTGATACTTTTTGCAAAAAAGTGCTTTCATTACAAATTTCATAGTAGAAATGACTCGGACAGTGCTCTTTAATATTTTGCTTGCAAACTAATTATAATTTGTAAAATCATAATATACGAGATGGGTTCCTCACAATCTGTGGAATAGAGCTCTATGTACCTTTTTGCAACATTTCTGTATAATGTGTAACACATTCATTTTGAAGATTTCTCTGTCTTCTAAATTTAGACACAGTTTTGTGCATTTGATTCAGCTGATGAGACAGTCAACCATTAATAAATAATCTTTAATATTGTATCCTATTTCTAAATTTGCAATTATTTTACACTTACAGTTATGGGAGAGTGGATTTTCTATCAGCACCTCGAAAGCAGCAGGGGCCATAAATGGGGACAAGATAAATAGTACCATGTACTATGTTCTTAGTAATGTCCCATCTCCCCTTAATGACCCCCTAACATCCAAGGAGGACAGGACAGCAATTATGAAGACACTCTACTACCCAGATCGATGCTACAAAGAGCACACAACTTTGTAAGATTTGCAGAAATGTTTCATGTCACTAAATTTTATTGAAAATTTGGAAAAGCAATGGTTTATTTGTTAGCATGCTGGACACAAAAACAGTGGGTTGTAGGATTAAATCCTACCCCGACAAGCCCAAGATGGCTGTCATGTTGTGTCTCTGCAATGTACTTTACTCACATTGTCACAGCCTTTAGTAGTTTTTCATGTGCAGATGTTCTATTAAATATTAATCATTCATAACAAAATTCACATCGTCCATTTTGATGAATTGCATTAAATCTTCCAACTGTATATTCTTAAGACAGCTAATTTGTAAAAAATAAAAAAAACATAATTGAGTTTAGATTTTTTTTTTTTACATTTGCTAAACATATTACAAATGTAGCTAGATTTTTTATGATACAAAGTTTCAACATAATTATGAAGGAATTGGATGGTTTTATGAAAGAGGAAAACACACAAACAATTGAAATCATTCTATTAAATAAATTTAATATAAAATGAACACTCATATGAAATTCACTATTCGGGTCCAAATGCAAACAACATAGACCCTGATCTACTGGCACATTATGCGCTGGCAGATCAGGGTCTATTTTGTTTGTTCAAATTGTTTGGTCTTTAACAGTCAGAGATGCCAACCATTCCGAATTACACTGTTATGATCACTTCTGTCAGATTGCTATTTTCCGGTAAAATAAAATTTTATATACCGTATATACTCACATATAAGCCGTACCAACTGCAAACTGCATAGACCCAGATCTGCCATCACATAATGCGCCGGCAGATATGGGTCTATGCAATTTGTAAGGACTAATCAGTAGAACAAGCATAATGTGCCAGTAGATCAGGGTCTATGTTGTTTG
This sequence comes from Margaritifera margaritifera, assembly GCA_029931535.1. Taxonomy (NCBI): domain Eukaryota; kingdom Metazoa; phylum Mollusca; class Bivalvia; order Unionida; family Margaritiferidae; genus Margaritifera; species Margaritifera margaritifera. Next base: position 1,656,866 of record JAQPZY010001682.1, read on the forward strand.
CATTTGGACCCGAATTATATGCAAGTATATACGGTAGGCAAACTGCAACTTAAATACTGGTATATTTAGATCACAGAAATGCTTGTAATGTCTAAGTGTTATTTATTTTTAAAAGCGTACCTAAGTGCTTATATCACAAAAGCAATTTAATATTGACCAATCAAAAATCACACCAGTTTAGTACTCTTCACCTGAGAAAGCTCATAAAACGAAAGCTGACCAGTAAGGATTATACTTCGGGCAAAAAATGTGTGCTACAGAAATTCAAAACGTGATACACGAGGTATCAATACTGTACATATAGCATCCTTTTGCAGTCTGTTCTTGATGGACTTAAGTGCAGCACATGGCAGGAAAGTGACAATAGGAAGCCACAGGTGCTAGACACAAGCTTATAGATGAAAAAAAGCAATAGTCTGATACAAATAAATTCACACTAAGTGACACAAGTTCCTCCGGTCACTGCTATGACCTGCTCTGACACTGAACCCTATATATAGTTAAAAATAAATTTTTATAGAGAGACAAAAGATCCTCAGCTCACAGCTATGACCTGCTCTGACACCGGACCCTATTATATAGTAATATATAGGGTCCTGTGTCATAGCATTATATATATAGTCCAGTATCATAGTGCTATATAGGGTCCAGTATCATAGTATTATATATAGGATCCAGTGTCATAGTAATTTATAGGGTCCAGTGTCATAGTATTAATTATAGGGTCCAGTGTCATAGTATTATATATAGGATCCAGTGTCATAGTATTATATATATCGTCCAGTGCCATGGTTGCCATGGTATTATATATAGGATCCAGTGTCATAGAATTATATAGGATCCAGTGTCATAGTATTATATATAGGGTCCATTGTCATAGTATTATATATAGGGTCCATTGTCATAGTATTATATATAGGGTCCAGTTTCATAGTATTATATATAATGTCCAGTGTCATAGTATTATATAGGATCCAGTGTCATAGTATTACATATAGGGTCCAGTGTCATAGTGTTATATATAGGGTCCAGTGTCATAGTATTACATATAGGGTCCAGTGTCATAGTGTTATATATAGGGTCCAGTGTCATAGTATTATATATAATGTCCAGTGTCATAGTGTTATATATAGGGTCCAGTGTCATAGTATTATATATAAGGTCCAGTGTCATAGTATTATATATAATGTCCAGTGTCATAGCATTATATAGGATCCAGTGTCATAGTATTATATATAGGGTCCAGTGTCATAGTGTTATATATAGGGTCCAGTGTCATGGTATTATATAGGGTCCAGCGCCATAGTATTTTATAGGATCCAGTGTCATAGTGTTATATATAGGGTCCAGTGTCATAGTATTATATAGGGTCCAGCGCCATAGTATTTTATAGGATCCAGTGTCATAGTATTATATATAGGGTCCAGTGTCATAGTATTATATATAGGATCCAGTGTCATAGTATTATATATAGGATCCAGTATCATAGTGTTATATATAGGGTCCAGTGTCATAGTGTTATATATAAGGTCCAGTGTCATAGTGTTATATATAAGGTCCAGTGTCATAGTATTATATAGGGTCCAGCGCCATAGTATTTTATAGGATCCAGTGTCATAGTATTATATATAATGTCCAGTACCATAGCATTAAATATAGGATCCAGTGCCATAGTATTATATATAGGGTCCAGTGTCATTGTAATATGTAAGGTCCAGTGTCATAGTATTATATAGGGTCCAGTGTCATAGTGTTATATAGGGGGTCCAGTGTCATAGTGTTATATATAGGGTCCAGTGTCATAGTGTTATATATAAGGTCCAGTGTCGTAGTATTATATAGGGTCCAGCGCCATAGTATTTTATAGGATCCAGTGTCATAGTATTATATATAATGTCCAGTGCCATAGTATTAAATATAGGATCCAGTGCCATAATATTATATATAGGATCCAGTGTCAAAGTATTATATGTAGGGTCCAGTGTCATTGTAATATGTAAGGTCCAGTGTCATAGTTTTATATATAGGGTCCATTGTCATAGTATTATATATATTGGATCAAGTGTCATAGTATTATATATAGGGTCCAGTGTTTTTTTCTGCCAGTTTCATTTTTTCAACATTAAGCTTGTGTCTGGCACTGTTTAGAAAGCACATTTCAACCAAAAATCACTTTGAATCACTTGGGTTAAATGCTTTGAAAAAATTTAGATAACAATTTGAAGTATTCCTTTTTATATGTTCAGATTATGATTTTTTAACACTCACATTTATATTTAACATTGGTAAGGTTGGCATCTCTGTATTAGTTATAAGCTGTGGAAATACTGTATATTTCAGACATTCCACCACCCTATGGGTGGACCCATATGATGAAGATGGTATAGCCAGGATTGTTGCAACTTGGATAATTACACTTGAAAAACAGGGATGTAATGTTATGATCCAAGCTGGTAATATATATTAGTTTCTTGTATTGCTTTTCTTGCCTTTACCATAGTTTTAATTATACAGTAAAACCTGATCTAGTGACCGCCTGATTATAGCAACCACCTACCCCAAAAGACCAACATCTATGCTTCATCATTTCTCCATCAAATAGGTTATACAAACACACTAACATTAGGAATTACTCTCTGCTACCTCTGAATCCATCCCTCCCAGAAAGATAAAAAACGTATTTCTGTCTATATATCATAGAGACTAAGGGAAGTAGCTCTTACAGATTAACTCCCCTTGTTCTGGGATTGGTGGCCACCTGTATACCAGATGTAACCAGTTTAAACTTTTACTTGTAATTTTGAACAGTGCCTCTGATAATCCAATGCAACTTATATTTAAGTTTGACCATCCATCATTTGTTTTCAGTGGTATAGTAAGTCTGAATATTGATATACCTGCTGTATACAACATTTGCATTTTTCCAGTGTATTGATTCGTATTTATGCAATTTTTTACCAGTCGTTATTATCCATGTGATATCGATTGGTAACATTCAAGTTTTCACCAGTGTATTGTATTGTTCTGTGAAATTTAATTTTTTTTAGCACTTCTTAGGTTGTTATGGTAACATGAGTTTGCCTATTTGAACAATTTGTACATTTGTTGTATGCACTTGTTTGTTTATTTCTCTCTTTCATTACAGAGATGTCAATCGATTGCAAGAAGTGCAAATGCTTAAAAATCGTGGAGGACAACTATGAGACATGCCTGGCCTGCATAAAATGTTCTTCCTCACATCCATGTTGAGTGTGTTCACTATGGGCAAAGAAGGCATTTGGTCCAAAATTGAAGGGCCATGAAAAAGGGCACACTCTAAATCTTTTGAACATAAAATACTAAGCATTCATCTGAATTTGGAATCGTTAACCAGTTTTATGGTGGATGTCAAGATGTTACCCCCACCCCCCATGAAGATAACTAAAACTGTTTACAACGATCACTTCAGATCCAGTCAAAACCATATGAAGCAATTCCACTAAAGTGATATTGGAATCACATATGATGCTTATAATACAGCAAGCTCTGTTGTCTAGCATGTTAATAAGAGAGTTTGAAGAAACTAAGACCATTTTTGACCAAAATTGGCAACCCACTGGGCATAAGTCCTTATCCCTGCCTGTGCATGGAATTAGAAATGCCAGATTGGCTGGCAAATCATGTACCATTCACCATACACCATCGCAGCTGCTGACCAACTGGTCCAGTGATCCGGACAATTGATGAATGGCTTCAGCAGTCATGAATCTGACATCTCAGACTAGTGAACAACATGTTGCTCAACAGTGCCAACAGCGATGGTGTCCTATGCCCAGCAGACCACCCAGACCAGCCACCCAGCCATATCCATGATGCCAGGTCATGGCACACTGGCAGTACATTTGGTGCTGTCTGGACTGACCCAATCTACTGTGCCAAAAACCAGCAATCCCCAGCCAGACCACACTCCATGCTGGACATGTTCATCCAGTTCTACTAGCATATCTGACAAGTAGAACTTTTGTTTTGCATGGTGATGATTTGACATCATCATTGCCATATGGAATGCTATATCCCTGGATGCAGAGCATACAGGAGGACAGGTCCCCCAGTCAACAAGTGTGTGTGTTGGTGGGGGGAGGATTGCAACTATGTGGATTTGACTGAACATTCTAATCCAACCATGGAAAGGACAGAATTTAGTTTTAAGGTGGCAATTGAAGAGATTTACAGAATTTTGCCTCCATTGGAATGTCCTCCTCCACTGACAGTCAATACTACATACAAGGTCAAGGCCCAGGTGGATGTCAATGATAATCACGAACATCCATCCTTCAAAATTTTACTACAATTGTCAAAGATTGCAGAAATTACCAGGCGTGTCGGTAAATTTGTGACTCTGGTAATTCAAGGGCCTTCTTTTCAGTGAGTCATTTGCCTACAATTTTCTCAACATACTGGTAAAAATCACATACTAACAATGATATTACTGCCATCAACATGTCTGCTGCACTCTGTTATAAAGTGCAAAGACAAGTGTTTAATGCCATGTCTAAGTGGTCAAGAACATCATGTCAACTTCCTCCTCATTTGACCTGGTGTCTCTAGTGATCTTTTGCCTAGCCAGGAAGGCAGAAAGTGACCATGCATGGGAATCAGTATGCCATATTGCCAAGGTAGTCAGTAGGGCTGCTCACCACATTATGGCAAACGCTCCAAAGGCCTCTTGTAACCTGGACTTTATCAGAAGAGATGCACGTCTGCGATCTTCTTTTCTAAAACTACATCATGTGGCAATAATGCACTCCCTCCTCTTTGGTTCTCTCTTTCTGTTTAGGAGCTGAATTCAGGAGGTGAGAAAGCAGGCAGCACATGAGCTGCCCCTTTAGCTCTCCCTGCAAGTCCCTGTCTCTGCATGACCCTGTCAGGGAACATACCAGAGAAAGGACGATCAGTGACAGAAAGATCACAGGGGTAATTCTTGACAACAACAGCAACCTTTTCATGGCCTGGTGAGTTATAGGCAGCCATATGCCCCTAACTTCTGCAGGCAGGCCAGGAGAGGAGAGAAAAAACAAGGTTTCTTCTTGCACAAGCACACTGGCAACCATCAACAACTTGCCATCCATCCCACCCACTGATGACCATCCTGTGGGCACCAGACTATTGTTTCACCAGACTTTACACACCCTTCATTCAACCTCAGTCTCAGCCCTTGAAGTTTCACCAGAACATTGGACTGCGCCATATCCCACTTCAGGGCATCCTCCTCCACAGCAATGTTAGCGTCCCTGGATGACATACTGCAAAAACATTTAGTAAGTTTGGTTTTGGTTCACAATGTAAGCAACCTTCTCTACCTCATTCACAGTTTAGGGTGGATAGTCAATGTAGAGAAGTCGGATCTTGTCCCATCCGAACATTTTGTTCATCTGTGTATGGAGTTTCTGACTCATATCAACCTGATTTGTCTTCCTTCCAAATGCATCAACAGTATCATTCATGCATCGGAGAAGGCATCCTCCAGGAAGTTCATTTTGGTGAGGGAGCTTTTTCAACTCCTTGGTCTGCTCAATGCAGCAGTGGACCTGTTATATCTGGGTTGCCTTTACGTATGCACCTTCTGAAGATGGCTCTTCTGGCTCAGTGGCATTCGATCTCGTGTCATTTCGATCACCAGATTATGATCTGGACAAAAAAACAAACACTTTCTGCTTCGGTGGCAAGACAGGGAGTGGCTAATGGTGGGAATACCTTTAAAAGCCCCACAACCAGAAATCACAATTTGTTCAGACTCCAGTTTGTCAGGATGGGGGCAACACTTTCTACCAGACCCAATGCTTCCCATGATTGGGTGGAACACATCCAAAGGAAAATGGTCCTGATAATGTCAGACAGTTCAGTCATAGTGAACTACCTCTTCAAACAGGGGGAGATGAAATTACTGGACCTTTGCAATATGGTATGGGAGTACCTTTATTGGTGTGACCAATATCATATAACATACAAGTCCGACACATCCTAGGCAGGTTCACTGTCCTGGCCGACTCATTATCAGGGAGAGGCCAACTGCTTCATCTGTCCATATTCCATAGAGTCTGTAACCTCTGTGGCTGTCTGATGCTAGACCTCTTGACGATGAGGTGGAACAACAAACCCGTGTCTCTCCATTCTGAGACCCAGAGGCATGGGCCATCAAGTGAACGCTCTTTCAATCAGCTGGGAGGGAATATGGGCATATGCCTTCCCTCCAACAGTTCTAATACTGAAACTAATCCAGAAAATGAAGGGCATTGTTCTAATTGCCCCTTGCTGATGGAACAAACCTTGGATCAACAATCTGCTTGATTTGGCAACAAAAGTACCCAGAAAAATCATAGTGATTCCCACGCTGCTGAAGCAGCCGAGATCATCAGTATTCCAACCATGACCGGAGAAACTCCTCCTTCAGGTCGCCCAGCACAAAAAGGAGTTCGGTGCTTCAGTGGTGAGAGGATTGCAGCAGCTGGACAACCCTCTACTTTTAAGGCATACAATTTCAAATGGGCAGTTTTCAACAACTGGTGTCATATTAACAACATCACACCACTCTCAACCTCCATTCCTCAACTGGCTAATTTCTTTCTTTCCTCTTTGAAGACAAGAAACTAGCCCCTATCACAATAAATGGATTCTATTCCAATATCTCAGACATCATGGAAGAGATGATATTGGCTGCAACAAAGACCTCTCCCACTTGTTGACCAATTTTGGCCGCATGGCTGAAAATGGGTTATTAGATCGGTGTACTCTGGACTCTCACAGGATTAGATGTGACTCATGAAACTTTCAGCTCACAATATACGAGCAATTTCCATTATCCTTGCCTGCGAACATGATGTCTCAATTTGAGACAAGATGGAGTCAGTTGGCTGGCACGCCCAGTCCAATTTCTATTTGCCTGACATGGCATCGCCAAGGAAAGAGATGAATCTTGTCAGGCCTTTGATAGCTGCCCAGACAGTTACCATGTCACATTCATGATATCACAACCTCAGCCCCGGGATGGCCTTGCAACTTTCGCTGGATTCACCCCTGAAACTTTTGAATGTAAGGCAATTGCCAGGTGCAGAATCTCACATGGATTGTCCTCGCACATATATCAACATCCTTTTAGTAGAACAATCATTGTGCTCCTAGGCTTTAAGTTTTCTTTGCTAGATTGGATTAGCCTCATTCATTATTTTCTCCCCCTCCCCATAATATGAGAAATATAGCTATCACCATGTCCATTTGTCTGCCTGTAAGTAAACATTTTCATTTTTGTGGAGCATAACTCTCAAACCATTCTAGACATTGCTATGAAACTTGGTACACATACACCAATGGTCCAGCTATGTTTTTCATGAAACAATTCTTCAATTTCAGTATTGTTCATATTTTTATTCAATTTTTTTCAGCCCACCTGGCCATAATGCCAAGTAAGCTTATAGTATGATCCTGTGTCCAGTGTGCATTGTGCATCATCTGCTGTACATCCATTCATCAGTTGCTTCATTCACACTTTCATTTTCAGAAACTGCAAAATCATTTAAGATATCTCAATGTAACTTTATTTACATATTACGCTAGTAGTCTAGATGTGCCTTTAGCTATCATTGTTCACTTTCAATATTTTTTACTTTTTGTCCATTGGACTTTCCATCCATCCATCCATCATCTGTCATTTACACATTTCCGGAGCAAAGCTTCAAAGCCATTCGGTATATCCCTAAGACACTTGGTATAAATATCACGTTAGTAATCTGAATATGCTTTTTGCTATTGAGACATCACTGGCTTCTATATCAGTTTTGGTGGGGTGGAGGATATAGATGACTACATCTACATTTTTCTCTTACAAGTATATAATCATTGATGGGACTTTGTCGTTATGAATTATGATAGAAATAACAGTGGACCAGGTTGTTAAGACAATCCAACAAGTTTAATTGAAACATTTGCTAATCATCAAGTGCAGTCGGTGTAGCCATGTAAACTTAAATGTACCATCTGCCAATAAAATGGTTTTTAAAGCAGGATTGGAAGAACATTATATTTTTTATCCCCCAAGTATGTAATATGTGGGGGGATAGCTCTTGGTATGTCCATCTCTCTGTCTGTCCAAAAATATTTTCATTTCTGGAGCAATATTTTTAAATGTTATCATGGAAACAAAGTGTAACATAAGTAGTATATACATTAAGAGTTTTGGACAACAGGGTACTAGCATAAGTAGTATATACATTGAGAGTGTTGGACCACAGGGTACTAGCATAAGTAGTATATACATAGAGAGTGCTGGACCATAGGGTACTTTCTGTAGGAGTCTTTTCATAAGCGGGGTGATATGTCCTCTCTAGATGACTCTTGTTCATTTTCACATGAGAGTCTAAAACTAAGAATAGTGATTAAACTTTAATAGAAAAGTAAGCAGGATGAAATATTTTGAAGACAGCAATATTTATGCATGCATACATATACAAAATACATTGTGCCCTCATTATAACTGTTCATTGGAGCAATGAAAGTGTACTGTGTTATAAGTGAGCTAACATTATATTGAGGTATGTTACTTGCATAATGGAGATGCATTGTACACAAAATCACCAGAATCGGGGTATTTAATAATGTAAAACTATTTTATCATTGGTTCTCATCAGCCATGAACTAAATAAATTGACATAAAATAAGTTGCATTGATAAATTAACCTAGAATTATGAGATCCATATCAACCCACATTATGTGAGGGCAGGCATTGTAATAAGGGGCTTTATAAGAGTTACCACTGTACTCAAGTTGATATATACTTACTATGACATTTTTATTTTCTTTCTTCCAGGGACAGAAGGAGTGCTACAAGCCATGTTACTCAGCATAGGTGCATTACGTTTTAGTAATGATCACCTAGAATTTTGGATGCATCCAAAAGATTTACACCGGGACTTTGTGTTTCATCGTATAAATTATGGTAACAATACCCACCTTAATATTTCTGCTATAGTGGGTGAGGATAACAAAGCCAGTCTATATGTAGCATTGGATAGGAATGATAAGCCGTACTTTGCATGTGACGCTGGTTGTATAGATCTGCCAGTGCAATTAAGGTAAGAAAGAATAGATTAAAAGCAGGTACTTACATTATTTTTTTTACTCCCACTTTAAATAGTGGACAATATGTGTGATTCACTTTGTTTGTGCATATTTCTAGTGTGTGACCTATCAAGATCAAATTTGCAGAGTAGTTGCATATTGTGATAAGGGTGTGTTTTACACACACACAAGATCACTGTCACCTAACTTCCAAGGTTCATTCAAGATTGCACTTTAAGTTGAGTTTACGCTCAAATTCCAATACTTTTTAGCTCACCCAGCCATAAAACTAATTGAGCTTATGGTATGGTCCTTAGTCTGTCATGCATTATTTGTCTTGTGTCATCTGTCATCAATCATGCATTATTTGTCTTGTGTCATCTGTCATCAATCATGCTTTATTTGTCTTGTGTCTGTCATCAGTCATGCATTATTTGTCTTGTGTCTGTCATCAGTCAAGCATTATTTGTCTTGTGTCATCTGTCATCAATCATGCATTGTCTGTTCACAGTTGTTTTTTACAACTTCTCAAAAACTGCTGAACCAATTTGCACATGATTTTGCAGGAAACATTCTGGCATAAAGGCAGTTTAAATTTATTCAGTTGATTCTGATCCATCATCCAAAGTGAACAGCAGTAGTTCAGTTGATAACGCATTGGACTCATAATCGAAGGGTCACTGGTTCAGTACCCACCCAGACCAGCCCGGGTCAGCTGCCTGTGTGTGTCCTTGGGTACTTGGCTCCCATTTCCTCTGCATGGTATAGTCAGTAATGTGTCAAAAGTGCGATTAAAATCCACAATGAAAACAAATGAACATCCAATATGGCCACTGTTTCTAAAAATGGACAAAACTTGAAACAGATTCTCAAAAACAAAAAACCGCTCAACAGAATTTGACCAATTTTTACAGAAAGCAAGCTAGTGTAGGAGCTTTCAAATTTGTTCAATGATGCTGATCCTTCATCAGATATAGCAAATGATACTATAAATAAAAGTTTTTAAACAACTTCTCAAAAAGCACTGAACAGAAATTAACCAAATTTGACAGAAAACATTCTTGCATGAAGTGTTTGTAAGTTTGTATAAATGATGCCGATCTGACATCAAACATGGCTGCCTTTTCTGAAAAACTTCTGAACAGAATTTGACCAAATTTAACAAAAGGCATTCTGGCATGAAGAGCTTTCAAGTTTGTACAAATGATATAGATCTGCCATCAAATATGACCACTGTTGCTGAAAATAGAGAAACTTTGAAAGGACTCTATCTCAAAAACCACTCAAAGGAATGTGATCAAATTTGACCGAAGGCACCCTAGCATAAAGGCCTTTCATATGTTTAAAAGTTATGCCAATCCACCATCAAATATGACCACCATTTACTAAAAATATAAAAACATTTAAACAGCTTTATGTCAAAAAAGCCACTTAACAAAATTTGACCAACTTTGACAGTTCAAATTGTAATCATACTGAACTAATTATGCAGATGTGCCATCAGAAATGGATGATGATACTAAAAATAGAACAACCATGTAACAATCGTCTTCAATACATATGTGATCAAGAGCATTGGAAGACATTTCTACAGAAAGCATCCTAATGACCCAGATTTCTTGGCCAACTGCTCTTGCATTTGGCTTCTAAGCATATGTCAATCAGGTGAGTGATATCAAGTTCACTTGGACCTCTTATTCACCTGTTCCAACCACAGTTTCAGTTTGGATACATGTATGTCAAATGCCAAATCTGTGTCACTGTGACATGCTTACCATGTATTCAGCATTGCCTATAAATAATAATTCCTTCCACAGGAACTAGGGTATCATATGAGTTTCTCACTTACAACTCTAGATTCACAATTTGATTCATGGATCACCATATCTGCTTTGTTATGTCACACTTTGAATGTGGTAGGGGAATGTAGAGTCACCAATGTCCATCTCTTCATTTTGCTATGTCACATTCTGAATGTGATAGGGGAATGTAGAGTCATCAGTGTCCATCTCTTCATTTTGCTATGTCACATTCTGAATGTGATAGGGGAATGTAGAGTCACCAATGTCCATCTCTTCATTTTGCCATGTGACATTCTAAATGTGATAGGGGAATGTAGAGTCACCAATGTCCATCTCTTCATTTTGCTATGTGACATTCTAAATGTGATAGGGGAATGTAGAGTCACCAATGTCCATCTCTTCATTTTGCTATGTGACATTCTGAATGTGGTAGGGGAATATAGAGTTTACCTGGCCCATCTGTTCTTTTTGTTGTTACACCTTGAATGTGGTTGGAGAATATAGAGTTTGCCTTGCTCAGCTGCTCTTTTTTGTCGTTGATATGCCACACTCTGAATGTGGTAGGGGAATATAGTTACCCATGTCCATCTGATCATTTTGTTATGCCACACCCTGAATGTCATAGAAGAATATAGAATTACCCCTGTGCATTAGTTAGATAATGTGCTTAGATCAGGTTTTAGGCACTGTGGTAGGGCATTCATGTGCCATGTACACATTTTTATGCTGCTTTATTTGTTTCTTGTTGTATGGCACATCAATGCAGATAGGTTAATTAGTGCTGCAGCAAGTGGAGTAAAGTGCCTTGCTCAAGGACACACCATGATAGCCAACCTTGGCTGAACCATTGGTAGGATTCAAACTTGAACCCGTTAAATTTTGAGCCTGGTGCACAAACCACTGAGACACTGTAGCTCCTATCTCCATTAGTCACCATGCAGAAGGGCATCCCTGAGTCCACATGGGAATTACCACAAATGTGATAAGGTTGTATAAACTGTATGCTGGTCTGTTCATCTATCTGGATAAGTTTTTCAGTTTGTTAGTTTTCTAATCTGTATGCTGGTCTGTTCATCCATCTGGTTAAATTTTTCAGTTTGTTAGTTTTCTAATCTGTATGCTGGTCTGTTCATCCGTCTGGTTAAATTTTTCAGTTTGTTAGTTTTCTAATCTGTATGCTGGTCTGTTTTTCAGTTTGTTAGTTTTCTAATCTGTATGCTGGGCTGTTTTTCATTTTGTTAGTTTTCTAATCTGTATTCTGGTCTGTTTTTCAGTTTGTTAGTTTTCTAATCTGTATGCTGGTCTCTTCATCCATCTGGTTAAATATTTCAGTTTGTTAGTTTTCTAATCTGTATGCTGGTCTGTTTTTCAGTTTGTTAATTTTCTAATCTGTATGCTGGTCTGTTTTTCAGTTTGTTAGTTTTCTAATCTGTATGCTGGTCTGTTTTTCAGTTTGTTAGTTTTCTAATCTGTATGCTGGTCTGTTTTTCAGTTTGTTAGTTTTCTAATCTGTATGCTGGTCTGTTTTTCAGTTTGTTAGTTTTCTAATCTGTATGCTGGTCTGTTTTTCAGTTTGTTAGTTTTCTAATCTGTATGCTGGTCTGTTTTTCAGTTTGTTAGTTTTCTAATCTGTATGCTGGTTAAGTTTTTCAGTTTGTTAATTTTCTAATCTGTATGCTGGTCTGTTTTTCAGTTTGTTAATTTTCTAATCTGTATGCTGGTCTGTTTTTCAGTTTGTTAATTTTCTAATCTGTATGCTGGTCTGTTTTTCAGTTTGTTAGTTTTCTAATCTGTATGCTGGTCTGTTTTTCAGTTTGTTAGTTTTCTAATCTGTATGCTGGTTAAGTTTTTCATTTTGTTAGTTTTCTAATCTGTATGCTGGTCTGTTTTTCAGTTTGTTAGTTTTCTAATCTGTATGCTGGTCTGTTTTTCAGTTTGTTAGTTTTCTAATCTGTATGCTGGTTAAGTTTTTCAGTTTGTTAGTTTTCTAATCTGTATGCTGGTCTGTTCATCCATCTGGATAAGTTTTTCAGTTTGTTAGTTTTCTAATCTGTATGTTGGTCTGTTTTTCAGTTTGTTAGTTTTTTTGTGTTGGGGCATTCATGTTTAGTGAGCATATCTCTAGTTTACTGTAAATTACATAATTTCCACATGACTAGAAATTATGCAGTGTGATGGGGAAACAATATTTTTCATGTAATAAACCATTATGCAAGGCATCATACATTTAATTCATAACTGATGTAGGAAAATTCCATTTTTTTATATACAGCATTCAATAAATATTGTTTCTTTATTGTAAAAGTGGTGCTAGTATGTTATAATTATTAATTATGTCGGCTCTGTGCGTTCATTTACAAATCACTTGACAAAAATTGAATACCAGCTATACTCGTGTATAATGCAATACCAACTGCATAGACCCAGATCTGCCATCACATAATGCGCCGGCAGATCTGGGTCTATGCAGTTTGTAAGGACTAATCAGTAGAACATACATTATAGACCCTGATCTGCCGGCGCATTATGCAATGGCAGATCAGGGTCTATGTTGTTTGCATTTCGACCTGGCTTATATGTGAGTATATACGGTAAGTACTTTTTTCAGTTAAATACTTGAGTAAACTCTGTTGGACCACTCTACTACTTTGGCTGTAACCTGTAGAAGGATGATTCAAGCAGTTTAGTTAGATCATTATTTTTGAGATGTTTGCAAGATTTTATTATATATATCAAATTCAGAATTTTGAGAAATACAGTTTTGACATAGTTTTACTTTTCAGTTGTAACAATTAGATATTTGAGATGACCCTGTCAGCATAATGAAACTGACATGGCTATCCTATCCTATTCAGACACTGGATGGAAGCTGTGAATTAAAAATATCACATATTTTGCTACATGTATACAGTGTCAAAATAAAAACTTACACAGTAAAACTCATTTGTAATGACTGTGAATCATGAAATTTTGGGGTATTACAAGGTTTTGATTTAAAGTGAAAATGATGGACAAAAGTACGTTTTTTTCTGTTCTTGACAAAATTCAGATTTAATCAATAAATTTCAAGGGTCCAAAGACTTAAAAATAAGTTTCATTTGTTACAGATTTGAATAATGTTGAAAAATGGCATATTTAACCACATAGTATAGAACGACTTAGTCCTACCCCAAAAATGTATGCTTCATTTATTTTAAATTCTTTGCAGTAAGCAGAAAATAATGTTTCCAGTAAAGTTAACAGAGCCACTAACATCCATTCTATACATAACAGCAGATAAGTTCCACATGGAGGAACTGAAACATGCCATACATGTAAAGGAGATTGTGGAAGGTAAGTGTTGAATAATTTGTTTTAACTCACCTGTCCATACGGCGGAGCGAGCTTATTGTATGGTCCTGCATCTGGCATACATTGTCTGTCAGCAATTTTTGTTTTCAGCTTCTTCTAAAATTACTACTGGACCAATTTCAGCCAAACTTGGCAGAGAGCATCCTGATATGAATGAAGGTCTTTTAAGTTTGTATGAATGATGCAAATCCAACATTAGATATGGCTACTGTTACTAAAAATAGAACTTTTTTAGGCCGCTTCTTAAACAAATTGCCAAACAAAATTTTACCAAATTGGATTGAAAGCATTCTGGCATAAAGGCCTTTCAGTTTAGTACAAATGATACTGATCTGGCATCAAATATAGGCACTGTTACTAAAAGTAGAAAAACCTTCAAATGACGATTTTAAGAAAATGCTGAACAGAATTTGACAGAAAATGTGCTGGTATAAAGGTGTCAGTTTTATTCAATCGATACGGATCCACTATCAAATTTGGGTGTTGTTATTAAAATAGAAAAACATTTGAACAACTGCTTCTCAAAAAAACCACTAAACAGAATTTGACCAAAGTTGACAGAAAGCATCCTGGTATAAAGACCTTTCAATTTTATTAAAATGATGCTGTTCTGCTTTGAAATTTGGGTGTTGTCACTAAAACTCGATAAACCTTTAAACAGCTTATTCTGCAAAATCGTGAGCAAAAGTTGACCAAATTTGACAGAAAGCATCCTGGCATAAGGCCTTTCAAGGTTTCACAAATGATATCAGTCTGAAAATTCAGTATGGCTGCCATTGAAAAAAACTTTAGAAAACTTCAGATGTCAAAAAGCATCTTGCTAACCCAGATTTATTGACCAACTGACCTGGCATTTGGCTTTGAGGCAGATGTCAGTTAGACAAGCAATCTCAAGCCCTCTTGGGTATCTTGTTCCCTTCATGGTTCATTCCTTGTGAGTAGTTATCGGAATAAATTACATGAATTGCATTGATTTTCCCAGCAATTTTTTCTATAATTTTAGTACTCACTGAATTTTTTTTACAGTGCAGTGTGATATTCTGTTAGGTGTAATTTCCCTGTACAGTATTTTTTAGTCATTTTCTACTTTAGATAACTTATCAGCCTCTGAAAAAAGTATAACTTTTTAGCCACTATAATTTTCATGCTTCTGCTAATTGTTATTTCAGCTCCTGCTCATGAACATCATGTGATAGCCATGCATCGCCATGGACACCATTTTGGAGGTCTTCCAACTATTTTCTGGGTATCGATAGCATTCCTAGTCATAGTCTTTCATCTTTTCTTGTTCAAACTTATTTGCAATGAATACTGTCAAGCCCAAGAACGTTTCACTAGAGGAAGGCATAATGTGTAGTGAAAGTTATTTTCCTTTGGTTTGTGTGAAAGTGATGGTGTGCTGAGTTATAAAGTTGTACGAAATGTTTGTAGTTCTGAATTCTTATTGAGAATTGATGATTTCATGTCTGCAATGAAAATGAGGATGCATTAGAGATTTTTGGTTAGAAAGACAGATCTGCATGTCTGGGATGAATACAATTCAAGTTTTGAGGAGCATCAGAAGGAAAGTGGATCATTTATCCTATAAGCTATGGAAATAACTGGTGAAAAATGAATAGACGAGTATCACAATCACTGATAATAATGAAACACTGGACTATCATAGCCAAACAGAATACTTAGTTCTGTTAATTGATGTGAATTGTCCTAAACAGAGAGAAAACCTTTAAAACTGAATGAATCAAAATAATCAAAAAGGGTCTGAGGATAAATACATTTTAATACGTAGATATAATGTTCTTAATCCCATCCCTAGGTCAACAAGGAAGTGTAACATGCATCATCAAAACAAACATATAAGATAGTTGGAATTGATACAAATAAATTGCCTATAATTACCTTATAAGGTAGATAATTACATTAGATAATCACTGTAAATTGTTTCCTCAAATTAAATTTCATCAGCCATTTTACTTATTAGCAGTGAAGAAAGGTGAAAACAGTTAAGGAAGAATCAGTGGTGTTTGCCACGAGAAACTGAGATTTATTCTGGTTTGGAATAAAGAAAGATAAGGAAGTAAAATTGTTAGAAAGAAAGGTGATTGCCTAAAAAAAACAAGAAGATTCAGGGTGATCATAGTCTTTGTGGCTGGCTATATTTTGTGTGGAATCACCCTCCCTTGATCGACTGTTGTCCAAAGGGTAATCATATGTAGAGGTAGAAAAATCCATTGTCTGTGAGCCCTGGACAACCTAAAATGAATGCCAGGCAACCATTTTTCCTAATGTGAAAACCTAGTCAGGCAACCAAAAAATTGTTTTAAAAAATGATGATGTTCAAAACTATGAAGGATTTTTTTTTCTTTCTTCCAGCTATTAACATTTCATTGTTAAATTGTCCCTCTGGTTTGCTTTAGCAGGGTGCCCAAATTATTTTCACATAATTCCATAGTGGAATATTGGGTGATTTCTGTCGGTAAGAAGCCACACTAATCCACATGTATCGGCTACTCATCTGATTAAGTAATCATAGTCCATTCTACTGGCCCTCAGGGTGAACCCTCAAACAAACAAGACTAGTGAATGCTCATCTTTAATCAACACACCCAACATATGGTAGCAGTATCTTTCATCTTTGACGTGACATACTGAATGCCTATGAACAAGTAGTACACTTTCCCATTGGTCAGTTGAAGAAATGGGAACTTGCTGTAGAGCAAGTGACAGTTGTTTCTGTTGGCTGACTTCAGCTAAAGGATATGGCAAGTGTACACAATCAAACCAATTGCAATTGTTAATGCATATTAAATTAGCTTGTAGGGTAATGACTACACAAAAATCCTGCAAGGAAGGTTTACATTTACATGACAGTTTAGATACAGGGAATAATAGTGTCAGATTAACGATAACATGAACCATAATGATGTCAACTCAGATAAACATAAAACATAGATATGTTTCTGGTCAGGGGTGGCCAACTACATGTACTAGAAAGCTGATGGATAACAAAACACCAAGTCTGCTTACCTATCAATACCAATATAAGTTTGGGGGCTGATTTATCGGATTACAAAACAGCATTAAGAAAAGGAAATTGGCAGATTTTCTTTTATTTGGAGATCTCAAACAGATTAAATATATGTCAACATGTGTGACACTTTCCATTAGCAGGACTGATGGTGAGTTATGAGTATTGTATGATATATATATATATATATATAGATGTGTGACAACAAGTGTTGAATAAGTTAGATTACAGCAATCTTGGGGCAATTGCAGTAATTTATCAGGCAACCAGAACAAAATCTGCTGAGCAACCAGTTTCTCAAAGCTGGATGCCCAATGACAACCATAGATCTTCAAAAAATTTCTAGCCCTGATATGCATACTAATAAATAAAGTAAAATATATGGTGCATATCCTTAATTTTTAAAAGAATTCACTTGGAATAAATAAATCCGATACAATGACTTGCAGGGGCAAACCCTAAAAGGGAGTGGGGGTGTGCAAACATTTGTTATATAGAATGGGTTTGTTGGGGCTGGGGGTGAGGTGGGTGGAAACATTTGTTATACAGAACGAGTTTGTTGTCAAATACATTTCTGAAAGAGAATAAAAAAGATAAAATTTGACCCAGGGAATTAAATGGATGATCATTTCAGGTTTAATGCACTCAAATATATGAGAGCAACCTTTAATGTATCATTGTGTTCTAAGCGTCACACTGCTGTCAGTGGCTTTACACCTTTAACCTCATTCTCAATACACTCCCAGCACAGGAGAGAATTCTTACACAAGATTGTGAAAAGGGTATATTGCCTTTTCATTTGCATTTTATGGGTACATAGGCATTATGTGGGAAAGGAGTATTTCCTTTTCATTTGCATTTTATGGGTACATAGGCATTATGTGGGAAGGAATAAATTTATGAAACTAAAGCTTTTGAGTATTAATGAAGCCTTTCAAAATCCATTTCTTAAGTGTGTATTTTGTTTAATGGTACTATTTTCAGTTGCCATTTTGATCAATGCATGCCGGAAAGTTCCTGGAGTTTGATGTATTTAATGTAAATCACTTTGAAACTCCAGGCATGATGCTCATTCATAAGCAAAAAGTAAATTTTAATGTGTTAGTTGTCAATTCATTATGTAGAATTTGTGCTTCCTTGATGAATTCCAGGAATTGTTTTTCATTCAAACATGCATAAATGTCGTTTAATTAGTAGCTAATTGGCAAGTTAGCTTAGTTCATCTCTAAACTGACATCAATACATGTGCCATTTACATTCCAGTCATGTATCATTAATTTGTAAAATTGCGTTAAAGTGTATTTAATTCTTGTATGTTTATGTATCTGAGTTGCATATATGTTTGCATTAAAGTTCAAATACCCTAATTATGCAGCTAATATTAATGTAAGGAAACAAGTGAAACAGTGGTACACAAGAGCAGAATGTTTATTCTTTATATCCTATGTTAGATTCATGAAGCTTATTGAAGAAAATGTTGATTATAAACCTTTCCATTATGGATTTAATGGGTGCTGCCATGCTTGTATCATGTGACATTCCGCCATTATGGTACTGATATCGTACAGTGATCGGTACTGTGGAAGCTCTATTCATACACATTTACTGTAAATATCATTCATTTGCACCAGCATTTATGTTAACAGCACATCGCTGTGAAAAAAATATTTGGTGAATTGAGGACCCTAAAATTTCACTGTAGTTATAATTTAAACCTTTTCTCGTGAAATTTCATATAATTAGTTTGTTTTTTATACAGCGAATCATGGAATCATTCATATTTACCTCAGTTATTTATTTCATAGTTCTAAATTTTGAATTATTTAACTAATTTTGTCAAACTGTCTTCAGAAGAAAATTTTTATTTAATTTTTTGGGCCCCTAAAAATCACGCCAGCTAAAATAGGTAGTACTTTTCATACCTTCACTTTCATTAACGTATTGTTTCGTGTGCTAATTCACATATATCACATAAGTAGGTGCATAACTGAATTACATTTAATGAATGAATAATTATTAATTTCAACAAATAATTACAATAATTAATCAATAAATAAAATTCTACTCGCTTTATCGATGAATGTCAGATTTGAAAATTGCCAGAAGACATAAAAACTATAAATGATTGTGCCTACCAAGACATTGGTTACTTCTGTACGATCCTTTCCTTAGTAATTATAAAGATGATTATTTACTAATTGACTTGTCAGAAACATTATGAAAGAAATCAGTTATTTCTTCCAACATACTACTTGTATCATAAAATCATAAAAACAAGTTAAAATTTCAAAATATTCTATTATAGTCAATATTTTCCTTTCAATTTTCCAGACAATGAGAAAAGTAATCATAATGCCCTTAGGTATTTAATTTGTAATTACGTATCAAAACGGTAAACAATGAAACCATCAAATGTATCAAAGAGGAGATTTT
Source organism: Margaritifera margaritifera (assembly GCA_029931535.1). Lineage (NCBI taxonomy): Eukaryota > Metazoa > Mollusca > Bivalvia > Unionida > Margaritiferidae > Margaritifera > Margaritifera margaritifera. Next base: position 1,676,571 of record JAQPZY010001682.1, read on the forward strand.
CCAATTAATTGGACATTTCAGTCTCTTTCTTTCACAGATAATTTGTCAAATTTTCAGAATTCCTCTGCAAGTTCAAACTTTACTTCTTTTAAATGAAATTTCTTGTTTCATTTAAATTAAATGAACAGTAATTTCCCAACATTCCTGCAAGATAATTTTTCAGAAATAAGGACCTGAATTTGTGAACACAAGTGTCCTGATTAATGTGTATTATTTTTTTTATTGTTGTTTTTTTGTTTACTTAAATTTTGATGTAACTATTTACTCTATTGTTTGAGAGTACACATTCGAAGATTTATGCAAAAATAAAGTTGATTTAGAGCAATAAAGGAATATGGAAGTGTTTACGGAGTATCTTGTTTTATTCAATCTTTCTCGTATCAGTACTTGTAGTTAGTACCTTAATGGCGGATATGTGTAGAGACACATAGTGGACAGGGGGAGGTAAATATAATAGAACTGTCTACTGGAAAGGTCTATGCCACAGAAAGGTGTATTATGTATGTATCCATTTTAAGTATAATTCTGTTCAAGTGTACTTAATTCATCTTTTGGGCTTGGAGAGATTTAAATCCCTGCATGTCTGTAGCATAGTATCTATTTTCTTTTACTAAATATAGTTTGTGTTACTAATAATTTTGGTCAATGATTAGATCTTATAGCAGTTATCTCCCTTGGATACTGTAATATTTCAAACAATAGTAGAAAATGCTTTTGAAAGGAAATCAGTAATTTCTTAAGTTATGTTTCGGATGTCAATATAAATTCTCTAGTGAGATATATAAAGAAAAGCAAATTTAGGATAATAATACAAAGATTATTTTGAGGAAGCTGTTTACAATAGTAAAAAAGGACCATTAGTAACACAATGTTTTGACTTGTATTCTCCCTTTTTACAGAGTGTGGTCCTCTTCTGAACTGGCTATTTTTTAAATTCAAAATATCTTACTTTCCTCTTGAAAGTGCACTGTGAAATATGTACTGATATTGTATTATTAAATTGCACAGATAGATCAGCCTTAGTCTGTCTACGGATCTTGTGCACCAGATGACAAAGTGCATGATCATCTCTCTCACTACTAATTTATGGCCCTTCACTTTGATTCATATTTTCACTATAGCCATGTTCAGCAAATCTTTTAAAAATTTCTGGATCGTAGACCTGGATATACTCATTACTTTAACTTTTTTCATGCTGGTGAAATTATTCTTATGTAAATGCAATCTTATGTCTGTTTCTGCTTATGTAAACGTTCTTTTGCTGTGCGATGCCATGGTACTACATAGGGTGTTTTGCAGTTTAAATATAGCCCTGAGAGATGCTACCATGTAATTATTTTATTGTAGTTAGCCGAAACAGCCCATATTGTAAATTTGACATTCCTGCATGCAGTGTTTATGGACAAAAATCATAATCACCATTAAACGATGCAGTGTTGCAATGTGTAACCAAAACAATGTACACACTAGCTACATACTTATGACCTATTACTATATATACATGGAAATGAAGAGATGCATTGCCTTTTTTTGTGGTTTTCCTTGTATACAACAGAGAAGTGTCTAATTATTTTTGTTTGCGGTAGAATCTTGTGTTCATTCAACTTTTACTAGGAAGAACTTAATTCATAAATAACCATAAAATATAATTCTTTCTGCTAATTGCTAGACAATCTAATTAATGAATAGGGTTAAACATCCACAATTTATTATCAAGCATATTTTTATGAGTTTTTCTTTGAAGTGTCTATTTCTAATAAGTACATACAGCTGCCACTAATGTAAACAGTAGATGTGTATGTCTAGTACAGTATATACTCGCATATAATCCAGGCCCAACTGCAAACAACATAGACCCTGATCTGCCATCGTATAATGCGCTGGCAGATCAAGGTCTATGTTGTTTGTTCTTCTTATTAGTCCTTACAAACTGCATAGACCCAGATCTGCCAGCGCATTATGCGACAGCAGATCTGGGTCTATGCAGTCTGCAGTTGATATTGCTTTACATGCGAGTATATATGGTATCTATATTCATGGCTCTAAACAGACACTTTCTTGAGATCCCTCAAAACTAAACATACAAGGAATGATCCTCTTTGAAGCAGCCATCCGGGTAAGAATCCAAGTTTGCCTAGCCCAAGCAGTGGTCTTTGAAAACAGGTTGCACTATACATAAGTGGTCCCTCCTATAAAGTCCCCCAGTATACTGATGTCCTCTTGTAATGCAGGTATGGTTGTGGCTTGTATTACATTGGTTAAATTTTGTTTTAATATTGCTTCTGTATGTACTCGCTTAGAAGTCATGTCCAACTGTAAGCAACATAGACCCTGATCTTCCATCACTTAATGAACCGGCAGATCAGGGTCAGTGTTGTTTGTTCTACTGATTAGTTCTAACAAAATGCATAGACCTGTGCAGTTTGCAGTTGGATCAGACTTATAAGCGAGTATATATTATTTCACTTTGTTTTAGTTCTTGGCTAATGAGGAGCAATTATAATGTGGTTTCAAATAATTAAATATCCTATTTTTGTGTTTATATGCACTATTATGACATGTCCTTGTTGGAACATGCCTCACTACAAGGTTCCCTCCACACTGGTGACTTTTATGACTTCATGAACAGTGTTATAAATAGAGAGCTCAATACTGTACCATGTGCTACCATGCAATGTGACACAAAACAGTGATATCATTGACTCTAATTGGTGGAAAATAAACAGCCAAACATACCTTTACCTGTAAAACACTATTTGTTGTGATTCTTTGTTTGCAACAATTCAAATTGTCAGTTTACCCAACTTGTCATTTTTAGATAAGATGCACAGATTTAGTCTTGGTATAATGTTATTCTCACTTTTAATGAAAGTATATTATTTATACTGGAATTCTATTGTATGCATAAACACAAAAATTAAGTGGCCTGTGATAGTATATTGTATGTACATATTCTTGTATATTAAATAGTGGGAAATAAATTTGAAATGCATTTTGAAAGTGTAGGTATTGAAATACCATATCGTTTGTAATTTTTCTTACACCAACAGTCCATACAAATCATGATTATTTTATTTGTAGTTTAATTTGTATAATAAAAGCAGATAGTGTTACACCATTTATATATCTTTAAGTCTGTACATCAGGTTAAGTTTGCATTGAGAACAGTTTTCAGACACTGTGGTGGGGGATTTGTGTTCCATGAACACATTTCTAGTTTATACAGATGGCTTTTTTTTTTTGTTCCGATTAAATCTTTGTAAATTTCTGTACTTGAGAATGAGCTGAATATGGAAATTATTATTTTTACCTGTAAGTATTAGTGCAGCCAGTAAAATTAATAAAAAGTGTACAAAATATGATGGACAATATGGTAAGTGGATTTTTACTTGAATTTAACATTAGAAGAATCTTTTTTTCTGAAAATTTAAATATATTTTAATAACTCGGGTTGCTTGAAGTAAAAAAAAAAAAATTAAGAAAAATGAAAACAAAAATATTTTAATGGGTGTATGTTTTTAGCATGTTGAATCCATTGAGGGCATCTATAGAAACTATAGGTGACAGCACTGTAAATTAATTTTTATAATGTAACTGAAATCCAAGGGCCTTGTACATATTGGCTTCATTTATCACACTCTCTTCTCAATTTATTTGCATATGTGTATCTTTATTAATGAAAACTTTCTTCAATTTTTGTTCTTAATCAATCATAATACATTAGGAGTAGTTCCACTGCCTTGCAAATCCAGCCCTCCCCAAGCTAAAAAATGTGTTTGCCATGTCTTTTGACTTGTTTTAGCAACAGAAATACTCAAATGTCATTTGCTTGCCAAGGTGGAAGTCAGACAGATTGGTGTTCCCTTGGATAGAATGACTGGCACCAAATTGCATAAAATAGTTACTACTTTTGTGTTTGGAAACACTCACTTTCTTAAAGCCTCACAAATCCCAACTTCACTTGTGTCTTTTCATCATTTGTGCATGTCTTTGGAGTTTTCTCACTTCAATAGAGCCGATTCCATCTTTTTTTCTATTTCTCACTCAATCATCATCATATATGAATATTTTACTTTTCAATTATGGGATAAGCTTAACAGCGCCATCTTAATTACAATCCCAGTGATCTATGGAACTTTCAATTCAATTTGGTATTTGACCTTGTTTATGAATTCTGTCAAGTAATTGAGCTGTTAGTATATGTTGTCAGATAATTCCTTTTATTTCTTTTGGCATTTTTCTTTATTCATAGCATCTCTTTCACAGTAAGTTCATTGTGACACTTGACGGATTTCACCTGTGTATGCCATTGTTCTGCTGTCAATATTACCATATATACTCTCGTATAATCCGAATAATTTAGGAAAAAATTAAAAACTGGAAGAAGGGAGGTTGGCTTATCAGCAGGCTAAGGTCTAATATGGCTATACTAACACCAAATGAGCCATTAACCAGGTCACCTCAGTACATGAGGACCTGGGGGTTCAGGTTAAAAGGATATATATATATATATATATATATATATATATATATATATATATATATATATATATATATATATATATATATATATATATATATATATATATATATGTGTGTGTGTGTGTGTGTTTTGGTTATCTTATTTACCTGTTTCCTCTATTTCTGATTATAATTAATAATTATATGTCATCTTGGACTTTTTAATGCCTTTACCAATTCAGTTTGGGGAGTAGGCTTATATGCGAATGGGTTTATACACAAGTATATACAGTAAGTTCAAGATGACCAAAGACAATCCTCTACCTGTATAAAATGTATGGGTGCAATTTAGGTCATACATGTGACATGTGTTTACGCAGTGTGGGGATGTATGGGCGACCATCAGTGATAAACAACTGACTCGGGTGAATGAGAGAGCACATGTGTTTTGATGAAGCACATTATTGGTCTTGTTGGTACCCACCTTGTATGAGTTTGAGGATTCATGCTCACAACGACCATCGTTCTTCCTTGATCCAGAATTGTCCAAGGAAGACCCAGCCTTCTGTGCATTAACAGAAATAGTCTTCTGGCCTTTATCTTCTCCTTGTCTGTCAATGGCCTTTTACAGATTTCCTGCATCAGTCAATCTCTTTTTGAAAAGAAAAACAAGTTTTTAAAAACAGCTTCTACAGTCTGGGTGAGTCACTGACATATTGCTATTTCTTTTAAAGGCAACTTCGGGACCCAAGCATCAACAGACCTTTTTTTTTGCAATGACTACACCAATCAAAACCTGGAATTTTACAAGACACGCTGGTCTTTTACACTCTTTGTGCATGGTCTGGGAACCCTTTTTGTTTTTGGCCAGGGGCTGATGGAGGGGGGGGGGAGTTGCCCCCCCCCCTCCAAAACTTATCGCAAAATAACTGGAACATTCCCTCGAGTAAGTTTTCTCTTTACAGTTAGATGGTTAAAAGTATGCTTTGGAAATGCTTACAATGGTGGTTTTGCCCCATGGGCTTCAACCAGGGTTCCATCCCACAGATCCCTTGCCTACTTCCTTAGCCCCACCACCCCCAAAAAAATGATATTCCTGGATCTGCACCTGTTGGCATGCAACGACCAGTTTACAACTTTGTAGTGATTGGCTTCATGGTCAACTTGGTCTTGATAGCTATATTTCAGCATGCTAGGAGTGCGTTTTGTATATGTCTCATATACACAATATGGCAGCTCGGCACTCAACATCTAATGTCATAGCTGCATCCATAAAGTTCTAGCTTGTGGAAAGAGATGTATCTCAATCCACATCCATGCTGCTAGAAGACTATATAATCCCTCATTTTATGGCCAGTTACATGAGAACAAAAATCAGGCCACCAAAGGGGCAAACCATGTACTGGCTCATTGATGCAGGACATAATATTGGGAGATAATGTCCAGTTTCTACACATTTTTATATTTTTTTTGACAATTTTCTCGCAAAACGATTCAAAGCCCATTCCGATACCCTTATAGGAGAAAGTCTTCACCCATCACCACTGAATGGGAGACGCCCCTTCCCTGACAACCCATTGCTCTCACTAGAATATACACTTTCCTCACATAAAGAGTGATAGAGTTCCTTCACAACATAACCCCATCATAGCCCTCTCAACCAACACTTTCAGGCACTCACATTCAGCATGGATATGTCAGGAATCTCTTAAAGTCTTGGGTTTTGTCAGTTTGGCTGTGACCCCCCCCCCCAAAGTGCACCACTGGTTCAGAAGACCCCTGTGGATCACCCTCCTGAAATTTTGCCTATCAGACACTACCGCAGGCAGAATCAGTGAAGGTGCGGGCCTTGTAAGTGGACCCAAACTATCTTCAGTTTCGTCATGAGGGTTCGATATCTCTCATGACTGCTCCAGCATTCATCGCCAATAATAGGCTCATGCTCATAGGGATCAACCCTTTGTCTCTTCTTTAAACCCGTCACCACACGAGCATCTAGAGTACCCCTTCAGGGCTCAGAAGTGGTACCTGAAGTGAACTGAACCTATTAGAAGAGGGAGATTTCACATGTTCTAACCACTCAAAGTGGAAGAGATGATATTTCCTCTCTGGCTTTGTCATCCTTGATATGATATGTTATTCAATCAGCATACAAGGAACTAACCCAAGTCCAGTTTAATTTCTTATGCAACTAACTCGAGTCCAGTTTAATTTCTTATGCATCTAACCCAAGTCCAGGTTAATTTCTTATGCATCTAACCCAAGTCCTGTTTAATTTCTTATGCATCTAACTACAGTCCAGTTTAATTTCTTATTCATATCAGCTCACACAGTTGGACAATCTCTGCAGTTGCATAGCATTCAAGTGCAACTGCTCCCTAACTGACATCATCCAAGCTATGGGATGGAGGTCAGCGATGGCAATCTCAACCTCTTACCTCCGAGGCCTTTGATCCTAAAGGGTTCAGTTTGACCTGGTGGAACCTATACCAGCAGCACAACAGGCTTTCCGAGGTCATTCAAAACGGGTTACTCCACTTCTGCTTAATTCGCAGGAGTGAACATTTTTTTCTCTAAACTGCATCCATGCATAAACCATGTTCTAGCCTGTATCTCACACAATACTAGACACTGCTTTAGGTATGTTAGGAGATCAGAGACATGGCCATCTCCAGAGAAAGGGGATGTACTTCCTGCAACCTATTACCTATTCTCCTAACATATTATGATTGAATAACAAATTTGAAGAAGAAAACAATTTTTAGAGTAAAATATGTTTCTTTGCTAATACTTTACTGATTGCAATAGGGGCACACCCTCCTAACCCTTGTATCAGTTATATCCCTGGAAGAGTGTGCACATCTGCTCCAGTAGTAACTCATGATTGACAGGATTCTGTACCAATCCCACTTATCCAAGGGGAGATCACTCTAATCTCTTAGTAGGGCTGGATTTTGTGAGGTAGTGTATTATGTTTGGGTAAATATTACTGAAGAATCATATTTTACTCAAAATAATTTCCGTATATACTCGCATATAAGCCGGGTCCAAATGCAAACAGCGTAGACCCTGATCTGCCATCACATAATGCGCCAGCAGATCTGGGTCTATGCAGTTTGCAGTTGGTATCGGCTTATACGTGAGTATATACGGTAGTTTCTTTCGATACATTTTGCTTCAACACTGCCTTTCCTGAAGTCTGTCAGGGACAATCATAATGACATTTTCATAACTGGTCCATTTGTAACCTGGCCACAGAGTTTTAGCCTAGTAGTGTTGTTCTAATACAAATCAAACCATCTGTGTGTACAGGCCACTTCTATGAAACGGCCACAGTGTTTTGGCCACAACATTGTCTGGTCTGCATCTGCTACATCAGCTTTTGCTGCTGTAGGCATTAATAGCATAAAGTAATGAATGTGTACCTGATGGGTTCTGATTATACAGTAAAATGTAGATCATATGGATGTCATTTCTCTCTAGTTTTTGACCATGTAGACTAAGAAAGTACCATCAATCCTTGCCATATATACTTCTTATTCTGTTTAAATTTATAAGTTATTCATAAAATCCATTTTCTGGACAAAGTCCATATCTCCTCATTGGTCCATATAATCAGTGTTATATTGACTGTAGTAATTGCAGTGGAAGCCGTTTAAATAAGTTCACAAGTATTTAGAATCCCTGTCCTAAACTGTTTATAATGGATTTGACACAGAATATTCCAGCTAACTCTGACCTAATTTGTGTATCCCCTTCATGGCTTGATCACACAAGTTCCAATGTGTAATATTATAAGAATCATACATGGTTTGATGTGTTCAGACATTTGACAGAAAACAAGGAAGATTTTGAGCCCAAAGAATGAAAGCCTTTCTCAGATGCTTTCTGCATGATCATTATTTGTACATGAAGTGCAAGCTATACATGATTATTATTCTTATATGCTCAGTCATTAAGTAAATAAATTATATACCTAATACCTTTAAAATGTTTGTAAAAAATGAACAAACAATAAGACTCGACTTAAACAGCATGTACAAATTTCAGCACAGATAAATTCACAAAATCACATGCATCAAACCAGCCAAAAATGGCCTGACCATGGAAGAATTTGCCGTTGAATCCACCTCAGAATAGTCATATACTTTATTTTAACTTGTTGAAGAATGATGTCTCAAACTAAAAACATTCATGTAATCCTTAGGCAATGATTTTAGTTGATGGATCTTTTATGTCAACCAATATTTGTCAAGATAATTATACTTTTTTTTGCATTGGCAGATCTTTGGTATGTACTTTAAAGGCAAAGTATATTTGTACCCCTTGGAATGCCTTATACAGTTTTAGGTTTGCTTGCTGCTTCAGTCGTACATATTGTTTCCACATAATCGACACTGTTCTGCATTTGAGCATTCTTTGTAATCGGCTCTTAATTTTATCTGGTAAGACCACCACTTAAGAAATCCACTCAAATATTATTTAACAGCCTTTTGAAAAGTTTTGATAAAATATTTCATTCATCACATTCTGTTCGTTATAATTTTCCATGGTTATTTTGTCTTTTTAGTGTAAGAAATAAATACAGTAAAGCATTTATCTGGAGCCATAAGGAGAAATAGATTTTCTCTGGATAATTGGTTGTATGGATAAGTGACAAATTACAATTAGAACAAACTCTGGCTTTTCCACTGAAATATTTCCAAGGTGGGTTTTCATTAGAAAAGCCTCGATGTGTTCCAATTTACAAATGAATACAGAATTAGATGTCTATTCAGAGAAAACTTTGTTGATCCATATGTACAAAGAAGTGGTACTGTGTAATGGACCTTTTACTCTATGTGTTTGACTTTTAAATTATTATACTGAGTGTAAATATGAATATTCACATTTTATTGTCTGTAAAACTTAAAAGATATACAAGCAGCAACTCATTACACATGAGGGTAAACACTATTTTGGAAGATATAGATTACAGGATTCAGTGAATTTATTATTTGTATATTTGAATAAAATGCATAGTTAATTTTGACATAGAATGTTAATAAATGAAGAACAAATGTATTTTTGGTCTGTTCTTTTTAGTACTGTATTCAGTTTGTTTGTTCATTTCTTGAAAAGTACACAGGTCAATTCTTGTATATATAATTAACCATAACATTTTCTTTTATCATCATTCATTTTCCATGGCAACCTGGCTGCCTTAGTTGGGTGATTCTAGTCAGTATGTGTTTTTCCAAATTACATTCCCAGATTGCTTGGAATTCCCAGCAACTTGCCCAGATTTTCCACAGCTTAGAATTAATCGTTCCACTCTTTTGCTCTGAACCCCACCCACTTTCATTCTGCATAAACAATTTCTGTTTGACAAAAAAATAAAATTCTACTGGTTTATTGCTCAGGCTACATACTTCCTGAAGAGTACTAAATCACAATACCAAAAGCAGGTCAATGTCAAAAATATTCGCATTGAAGTGATCATGCACATCTTTTAGGTTAGGTCAGTTTTGGGGACACTGCTACATGCATCCTGATAATACTATACGACTATACCAAAAGTAGTTCACTGTGACCATTTTCATGATGGAGTGATCATGTACACATTTTATGTTTAGGTCAGTGTATGGGACACCATTGCCTGTATAGTCATGAAAATTTAGTACTGAAATATCAAAAGTCAGTCGCCCTAGGAACTCGAGTTTGTCTCAGAACAAAAGATATGGCACATCAGTGTTGGCGTTGTTCATCCTTGTTCTTGTCTTATGCCTCAGACGTGGTGGCCGTCATTGACTGACCTGTTCTGCGGTTTTGCCCAACACCAAGAGCACGTTTTCATTGGTTCTCGATTGTTCCTGAGTATGCTCGCTCTAACAACTCCAGTTAATCTCAGAACAAAAGCAAGGTCTATCCCAAAGATTCTACACGGGTCAAGAACCATGTTCTTGTGTCTCGCCCAAGGGTGTGCCCAAAAGTATCCTTGGGCGAGATAAAAGAACAAGATTCTTGACCCGAATAAAGTGTTCTTTGGGGTTCTTCTCGACCTAACGCCCAGAACCTTGTTCAAGAACGGTCAAGAACATTGTTCTCAGGTTATGAACACCACCTATGAGGTGGGAGTAGACAAGAACATGCCGAGCGTTGATCCGCCATGGGGTTGGTTTTTTTTTCTTTTTTTTTTTTTTTTTGGGGGGGGGGGGGTAATCACATTCTTTTGTTAATAATTTCAACTAATTATCAATATTACTACAAGCAGGAAATCCACACATTTATTCAGAATTAAGTCATGGTATAACGTATGACTCTGATACATTTTTCAATCTTCTAAACCATTCTTAAGAGGAATGCAACCATTTCTTTAAGCTGCACAAATCTGTTTTTTTTTTTTTCTTTTTTTTTTTTTTCGAAGTTGTTATCACTGACATATGATCTCTTCAGATAATGTCTAAGATTGTCTCCTGTCTCATTGGAGAAACTTCCGAGTCTAAATTTTTTTATATTTTCAATTTCTATATTCTTTCATTCAGTGCGGGGATAGGGTGGGGGGGGGGGGGGGGGTAGAAGTATTGTGTAATAGTAAAACTGTTTTCCTTACATTACCGGTAATTTGTTTCAATGGTCTACAAAATAATAGAGTGCCGATATTGTACTGTCACTGGTGTCAGCATCCACATCTGCACAGATTAAAACCTTTACATATGTAGTCTCAGCATCTCAACCATTCTTGTTGTTCCTAGGCAGCTGTGTAGAGCGGGTTTTATAGCACCTACTCCCTTGGGTGTACATTAGTTTAACATTCTTGGTTAAATGTTTGCATTTAGTTTGGGTATTTTGCACACACTATATTATATACCAATATACATGGAATAATGAAACTTAGTGATGGGATACTTCTTGAAGATTACTACACCCTCAGCATAAAAGTAGTTCACTGTGACCCATATTTCATGCTTCGGTGACTTTGGTTAAATTGTTTTAAGTTTATTTCTCACCAAGGTCACTGTGACCTGCATTTTACAATTTACTGGCTTAGGTTTAGTTTTTTTTCGTTTAGCTCATGACCAAATAGGTTTTTTGCACATTGTATATATATACTGTTATATTCAGATTCGTGAAATTTGGTGAGGGGATGCATGTTGATGAGTAATATGCCCTCATCACAAAAGTAGGACACTGTAATCCATATTTCACATTTTAAATGATTTTGCTTAAATTCTGTGTTATAAGTTTATTTCCCAAGCTCTGTTCATGCTAGGATCATCACACTTGTGTTGTATGCATCTATGTTAGTACCACATTACACCCTTACAACAAAGGAGGGTCACTTCGACCTACATTTCACATTTTACTGGCTTCAGTTAAAGTTTTTGCATTTAGCTCATGACCAAATAGTTACTTTTCTACCACCTGTATAATACTGTTATACCTGGAATCAGGAAACTTAATGAGAGGATGCATCTTGATGAGTTCTACACCCTGATCACAAAAAGTAGGTCACTGATCATATGTCGCGCTTCACTGAATTTCGTTATTGCATTCAATGCTTGGATCATTAAACTAGATATGATGTAGTCTTTAGGCCCAAATTCCAAACATGATACGCTCAGAAACCAGATTAAATTCCACCTTTTGGAGTACAATCTCGTCCTCACCTAGAAACAGCAAACGTCAGTATTCGAAATACTGCAAAATTCTATATTCCAAAATCATCACCTTGGTTATCAACCCCCGCCCCACCCCAAAGTAATATTTGATCTTGGCCAATTAAAAATTCCTGAACAAATCCTCTAATTTTTCAGAGTAAATAAAATTGAAATCACAGCCTTCCGTCATGTCCGTACGTCCCTGTATAGGCTGGATCTGCCATTGCAACACCCCATGGCACCATATCGAGCCGGTTATCTAACAAAGCCTCCATTTGTACTGCAAAAAATACAGCCATACTTAGAACGTTGCACTACATTGTAAAAAAAAAAATTAATTATCTTTTCGGATTCCCTTTCCACATCGAATGTCTTGCCAAAAACTTCAATTTGACAACCCATTAATATCCCAGATCTTACAGAACAAGATTTGCTCATACAATCTGGAAAAAGTATTCCATATTTTTGGCTACCCAATCACATTGGTATTAAGGGTAATGAAATGACGTATAACGCAGCGAAATTTGCCCTGAAGTCGCCCGTTTCCGAATGGAAGATCCCATTTTACTGACTACAAATATTATATAAATCGGCATGTTCTATATACTTGGCAAAACATGTAGAATTAAAACTCCACAATCAAACTTAATAACATCAAGCCCATCATAGTAGAGTGTCATCTTTCATTTATAACAAATTGCAGAGATGATCTAGAATAATGAATCATGGGGAGATGATGAATCTTGATTAGCACTACTCCCTCTTTTTAATAGTAGGACATTGTGGCCCATATTATATGCTTCACTGACTTGGACTAAATTTTGTGTTTCATGTTAATTTTTCATGCACTGTTCATGCTAGAATCGTGAAATTGATGATGATATTAATATGCATCTGTTACCACCACACCTTTACAGACCCACACAAATATGAAAAGAATGAATGTTTGATATGCTATATGCATACTATCCTACATAGAATCACGAAAATTCTAGAGCGGGTACATTTTGATAAATTCTACATCCGTATTGCAAAACAAAGGTCTTTGTGAGCTATATTTCATGCTTCAGTGACTGTGTTGAAATTTTTTGTTCAAAGTTCAAAGTTAATGCTGTTTATATTCCTATCAGGAAATTGGATAATTGGATGCATCTTTGTTAGTTGCTACACCCTTACAACTAACGAAAGTCTACATGTTATGCTTTGCTAATATGGGTTAAGTATTTATGTTTAGTTCATAAGTACATAGATTCTTCCAGGCTATATACATCCGAGTCTACACAGAAGGCCCTTTCTGAATAGGGCAGTTGGAAGTAAGAATAAATATTGAATATCAAACATTGTTGTTTTCGCAAAGTTTGCTTCAATCCATGTACCTATATATTTTCTTTAGCTTCCTCCATTTTTTTTTTTTTTCTTCATTTTTTTATTTTTTTCATTATCATGTTCGGTTCAATGACTTCAATGGAGCTGTACTACATTACGATTATTCTAAAATGGCATCCATTTTTTCATCGAAAGTTTTGTTTCTTTTTTCACAAAACCTGTGACATTTCCAATATATATATATATATATATATATATATATATATATATATATATATATATATATATATACATATGTGTTTGTGTTGATATGTATTGTTGTATTGTTATAACTCCAAATATCATTTTAATAGACAAATCTACACATACAATATTTTCCAAAATATCCCAAGACAAAACGATCCCACCTCACCACCAATACTGCAACTCTATCAATGTTGCCTTCAGAATGCAACAGTAACCTCTTCTTTTTTTTTCTTTCTTCAAAATTGTCCAGGTGGGGTCGGGAGTTATCCTAGACCACCCATTAGCAGGCGGGGGGAAACATATATCAATGGTCATCATATTTATCTTTATCATGCTGTTGTTGTTGTTGCTGAACTCTTCTTTCCATGACGGAATGGGGAATCGAGGATATTTCACTACTGTAAATTCCAGAAATCTCCATTGATGTGAATCCCGAAATTCAGGACTGCAAATCGAATCGGCAATTTTGTTTAGCACCTGTTACCCATTAAATTCATTTGCTAAACGGATAAAATTTCAAGTTTACACTATATAAAAATAATAACGCCACTTTTGGTCTTTAATACGTTTAATAAGCATTAGGCGCGTTCAAACTAGTATTATACCTTTACGAGCGAAGTTTTATTTTAGGGTGTTAAATTACAATATTTGGACACCTGTAAGATTAATCAAAAATGTGTACAAAAAAAGTCGAGCATTAAATACAAAATACATTATTTTTAAAAAAGAAAAACTAATTAAAAAAACTAATGTGGTTTTGAAATTGTTAGATGATTGATGGTTGATTGGTGTTTATCGGCATATCAGCACATGAAAGACTAGCGTCGAAGCAATGGAAGTAAAGTGCTCTGCCCTGAGACACTCCATGGCAGTCGATGTAATAATGCAGCTGTTAATCGTAATTGGTACAAAATGGAGAAAATCCATGCAAATCGACGGATTTTGCTTTGTAAAAAATATATAATAAAAAGAAAATCTACATTTTGTATTGTCGCGAGTAGTGAACAATACAATGTTTCCACTTCACTCTTGAAATATTTCCGTACCGGTATATCTACTCAAAAAACTTAGATATCCTCTAGATATCATATATATTGGATAATGAAAATTGAGGCAGAAAAAAGTCTGATCCAGCGGGTAATACAGACCGGAGGATGGAAGCGGCGATGTTAGAAGTCGTTGAATATTACCATGTGATCGGTATATATATATATATATATATATATATATATATATATATATATATATATATATATATATATATATGTGTGTGTGTGTGTGTGTGTGTGTGTGTGTGTGTGTTTGGTTTGGGGTATCGTTGTATTTGTTGGAGTTGGAAAAATGTTAACTTCTGAGAAATAAATACACTAACTTCCCTAAACCGCCCCCTCTGTAACTCGGCTCTTTCCAATTAGGTGGTTCTCATGTTAATCGAACTTCAGTATACTGGTCACCTCTATAAAACGACCGAAATGCTTGGTTCCATCAGTGTCCAGTTTAGGGAAGTCTTATTGAATATCTGTTGCCATAATTCAACACTCCTATCTGTTACCCATACGAGTAGATTCTTCCACTGAGCTGGCTGCTTTACTGTCACGTGGACGGTCAAAGTTATGCACGAATAATGATCACATTGATAAACATCAATAAGATCTCGATTGTGCAGAGTATATGTGATTGCATCTAATATCTAGTTTTTATTCGCGTCATTTTTTTCCAAATCTAGCCTTTGCTGCAATTATGACGTGAAGTTTAATTGGAAGAACATTGTAGCGTCCTAATAATGCCTAACATAACTATAAATCCGCGGAAATTATGAAAGAAAACTCTTTGAAACATTAACTGCTTACAAGTTTACTCTAATCTTCAGAAACACATACATACTGAAATTTCGAGGTAAAAATTGTCACATGTATGATCCGCTAAAATTAAATATCTCAATGTACAATCCACCAAATTAAACCCTCGAAAAATATATTAAACCCGCATAATAATGGCACGTCGTTGAGGCCTCTTAATGTAGATGTTTCTTTTGAAGTCATTCATTTTGATCTTAGTCACTACAGCGCCCTATGGTTAGTATTGGAAGTGTTCATATTTGATACTTTTTACGGTGTTGAAAAGTCTGATATTTTGCCTGTTACATTGATTGGCCATTATAAAGAGGGCAAGACGCCAGTAGCTCCCCGGAAGCTTCACTGGTTGGGCAATCAGAGAGGGTTTTACAATGAATAAATAAGATAATCGCATTATTGAAACGTTTATTTATTAATTATTATTATTATTAATTTATTATTATTTTTTTATGGTTTATATAAAATTCTAAACACCAACGCAAAACGTAACGCGCTTTCTGTTTGGTCAAACATCGAAATTTGCGGTAATAAAATCAGCTATATATTGTCGGAAATGACACTATTGACCTCATGCTACGGGTAATTCCATTTTCTGCTATTTTTTAACAAAATTTTCCAAAGCGTGCTAGAATGGACGATAGGTTGTATCAGTAGGTAAATATTATCACAGCAATGAAATCTTGATTGCAAGATCACGTCGAGTTTACAGCATCAGATAATCCGGATCTTGACGAGACGCAAAGCATCATTTATGCTGGCATCAAGACATGAGCTAACAATCAAGATCGAATTACTATGATCATGCTATTTTTGTTATATATCTAATAATTTTCAGATCATTTATTAAAATAACAATACGTAAGTGAAAAATAAAAGAAACTGCTTAACATTTCAAATTTTTTAAATCGAACTTCGTCTTAAATCATAAGCCGAATTAAATTTGTATAAGCTGATATGGATATCACTGTTTTATGAACGAAGCGCGTGAAACAACAATTACGTATTTTCATTACGATCACTGTCAATAACACGAATTCTTTGACGCATGGTGGCAGTAGACCCATATATGTCATTTACAGTTATTGTGTAGTTGTCAAATTTTTCATCACTCAAGATTTCATCAGTTGAATGGCTATGAAAGTTTATATCCAATGACAGGCTGATAGCGGTTGAACTTCTTCTGGTACAACATTGTGAGATACTTAGATGGGGACTTGGCAAGGGAATGACAGCATCATTTTTGATAGTTATTTACAGCGGGATTTATATAAATTGTTGGAACTTGATACATATTTGTTACAGAGAATGTTACTCATTTCCTTTTCCGTGTCAAGTAAGGCTACGGCAGCGTTGTTCAGGCATGCTGAGTTGTAACCAGGAAACCTCAAGGAAAAAGTTGTTTCAGCCTCGTTTGAGAGTATGGTGATGCGGAATCCGAAAACGTCAGTATCGTTTTCCTACTTCAGGAAATGATGGTAAAATTATGGCTCTTTCTTGAATAAAAAATTGATAGGTGTATACTAAACATATTTATGATTTGAGGATAAAAGTAATTTATTTGAGGCCATTAAGAGTGGTTTCACTGTCGCAAATTGAATTTTACTTGTTCCGCTAGCGCGTTACCGGTAAAATTCAATTTGCGTCAGTAAAACCCACTATTACAATCTTCACATCCTGTAATGCAAGACATCTATCCCATACTTTTGTGAGCAATTTTCGTTTCAAAATATATAATATCTTATGTCGCATGTTCTTGACACCTACTGACACAATCTGATATAAAGCTATGAAAGCAGAAAATTGCATTTGAGCTGTATTTTATGTATTAATTGCTAAGCGAAACGTTATTTGTACATATGTTGTGCGCTTTTATTTTTCAGATGAATTAAAATTGACAAATCGCTCAATCTGATGCATTGTTTGAACAAAGAAATTTCTGAGCCCCAGTCACTCCTAACCTATAATAGTCATACGAAGTGCCACAGCATCAACATAATTCTGTACAAAACACTTATTTGTAATTCTTTATTTTCGGGTTTTCATTTTTTATTTATTTTTTTATTATTTTTTTTTTTTTATTTTTGATTCGGTAATACATTCTAAATTTTCGTGAAAGAAAAACCCTGCCATTATTGATTCTTACTTTTATGTACGCAAATTTAATCAGACAATCTACTTCTTTAGATTTTCAAAATTTAAACAGGTTGAAAAAGTATGAGCCAGTGACCAGTTGCTTCGTCATGAACAGTTCTTGCTTTCCTTGGGCAATGAATCTTGTCAAGGTTTATAAAACATCCACCGTTGTGACGATTGCAAACCTTGATTTATGTACAATATTTAAAAATTAACTAAATTACATCAGAATTCTATACCTAACAATTGTTTGTTGTTGTTGTTAAAATAATAGGTGCAAATCATTTGTACTCTTTTTCGTTTCACTATAAATTTAGAAACAACCTTTCAAGATATCATTGTTAAATTATAATGTCAACCGTGTTTAAGAAAATAAAAAAGATCTATATGTACATACAAAAGGTTACATGACCAAAATGTTTACCAGAATATATTAGCAAAATTATTATCCGGACTAAAAGATATTTTGTTACCGCGCATATCTTTGAAAGTTGTTCAAAGTCTAATAAATGTCTTGGTTTTCATGTAAGCAGTATTTATTTGCAGAAGTCATCATTGAAAATAGAAAAAATCGAACAAGAGATCTAGAGGATTGAGCAAAAAGCATAAGCTTATTTCGAGAGCTCTCTCATTAACAATGATATTGACTTTATTAATGTGGCTGACGTGAGTAATTAAAGCATATGATTGCAAACATTGAAAAATGCTAATGAGATAAAATTAAACGAAAATTGTACATACATTATTGTAATACTATAAAAAGTAACTTATAAGCATTTATAGCAGAAACATGTTACTGTATACTTGAAAGACGAAAAATGAGAAAACAATGAAAAAATACGATGACGTTAGCTTTAATGAGGGGGTTGGGTAAAGGACTTTTAACTTTGGATCAGGTGGTGTAGATATATATATATATATATATATATATATATATATATATATATATATAGAGAGAGAGAGAGAGAGAGAGAGAGAGAGAGAGAGAGAGACAGACAGACAGACAGACAGACAGACAGAGAGTAAGTAAATACGTACCAACGACATAACAGCTTGTTGTGAAGATATAAGTAGTGATTAAACAAATCTCTTAATTGCTAGTATGTACTTTTAGACCGCCTTAAAAAATTCTCATTGATCTCAAGCGATTGCAAAGGATCTTGATTTCGAGTGATATCGTAGTAGAACTAATATCTTTTTAAACAATAAATATCGAATATAAAGATATCTGCGTATTGATGTTCTTCCTGTAAATGCTCCATAATCCGCTTGCGTCCTGGACCGTCGTCTTCTTCTCCCGCGACTTAAAAAGGGACGGATCGTCGAGTCTGAGAGAAAGTCACGTCTGAAAAGTACAAATTGCATTTACGAATAAAAATGCAAAGTCACTCTTCATGTTGAAGCTCCTGTAAAAAATAACCTAATATCAAGACCATCTACTCCAAGTTTTAAAAACTGCAAGTTCCCCAAATGTGAGAAGAGCAAGATGACAGTCATCATCTATTCCAAGTTTCACCATCTACTCCTAGTTTCACAAAACGCAAGAAGAGCAAGATAACAGTCACCATCGACTCCAATATTCACTATGTGCTCCAAGTTTACAAACTGCAAGAAGAGCAAGATGCCACTTACCGTATATTCCATGTGTCCCAAAATACAATAAGGCTGCAGTGTTGTTTCAAGGGCGCGGGTTTGCGGGAATCCCGCAATTCATGACAAGCTGGCCTAAACCTCCCGCAGTTCGATTGACGCTTGTGCAAATTCTGTAATTGGATCCGTGTTTTTTTTGTGTTTTTTTTTTCTTTTTAAATCAAAAGAAAGAGATCGAGTTTGAACAAAATGGTGTACAAAAGCAGATATATTTCTGTTTTCATATCACGTTGTGAAGTCTTTCAACAAGAACATCCATCCCTGTCCGAAATAATTATCTACCAAAATAATCGGCTCGTCGGAGTCTTTCAGACATAAAGTTTGCGATTCTTTCAAACCTGAAACTATTTAAACCTTTCCATAAACGAGCTTATGTTCAGAAAGCAGACGTTTTTGTTGCTGTCACTTGCAGTTATTGGAACGGTAGAAAAGATATGTATTTACCTGTATATTTGTTCTCGATGACATGTTGGACCTTTTGTGACTATGGTCTTGAACAAAATTCCGTTCTCACGTTCTCCACTTCATTTTTTAGCATGATATTAAAAGATTCATATTCTACTTTTATGCATTTTTTGCTTTAAAGCTCATTACCAAGGTGGAAATGAAATATGGAAATATTTTACATATGCACCGTTTTGTATATGGGTAGCCGGCTGCTTTGACACGTGTACAGTCAAGAGGAACGCGCAAATTCGCTCGCGTTAAATATCGAAAAGAATTTTGCTAGATTATTTTAAACGAAGAGACAGCGAAAGAGAATCCATTGTTGAAACAGAATCAAATGATTCGAACATAGTATCTTGGCGCAGCAAGTGCCAGCAATAAGCCAGTATTCGCGCATAACTTCCAATCGAACCCCTACTGGAAATGGTTGTGGTTGGAAACGTCAGAGATGGGGGTGCAAACTGTGTGTGAAACAGAGAAAAACAATCACTTTTACTGTAGGATGCACAAACTACAAGACCAGTACAAAATAGACAGGCACATAAATTCCGCTGATCATGTAGCAGCTGTACGGGCAGAAGCCATGAAAAAAAGGATTTTATGCAGGTAATTGCTGGCCTGACTTAGTCTTGGTTCATTTGCGTTTTCGTTCTGTTATTGATATTGCTGAAGTCCACACCAATCGGAGTCGTTTATAAAGTTCTTTCAAAAAGTTTGTCTTCTTGTTTTTCTTGTTTTCCCGTGTTTCTTGTTTTAAATATGCTAAAAATTAAACAATTTTACCTTTATAACTCTTCTCTACCTGTCATTCTTACCTGTACACCTTATTACACCCATGCTTGACATACATGAACACCAACAAAATGGAACACATTTGCAATTGGTAATTATTTTAAAATCGTGGATCAGGTATACAAGCAAAACAAATTGCTTAGATACAATAAATCAAACAATAACGTTTTGTTTGCCTGTTTTGACGATGCTGCAATCACTTGAAATATGTTATGTGACCTATATTTCTCAAGTAAGAGGGCCAAATTTGTCCCATTTAATTTAGAATTTTGAAAAATACTAGAAGCAACACTGAGAAGAGCAAGACGATGGTCACTATCTACTCCAAATTTCCCAAAATGTAAGAAGTGCAAGATGACTGTCACTATCTACCCCATGTTTTAGTATCTAGTCCATGTTTCCCAAATGCAGAGCAAGATGACGGTTACCATCTACTCTAAGTTTAAAAAATTGCAAGTAGAGCAAGATACAGTAGCCATCTACTCCATGTTTCTTGAAATACAAGAAAATGAAGCTGACAACCGCCATCTACTCAAGTTTCTAAAATGCAGAACTCTCAAAACTATACCACACACAAATGCCTATATCAGGAAGTACAGACAATGGATAATTACCAAGTACAGACAAAGTCTAATTATGAGTGGTCTGGCAACTTCTTCTTACTCCTAAAAGACACAGTATTATTTAATGCAATGAGTGGTTTAGTGATGTTCACGTACACCTATGTTGCGCGTACCTTGAGAGCTAGTGATGTTCCAATACTAGAACAAAACTTCCTAATTACCAAGAACGTACAATAATAGCTAGTAAAATTTTGTCTGGCAACAAACCATCACTAATTAAATAGTCCTTTGTCAACTCAGACATAATTACAGGAACACACAGCTTAATCATCTTTTCGAAAGTTAATATATCGTAATCAATCTTGAAATCGAGGAATTTGTAAATTAACATACTTGAAGACACAATGAAAGCAGTATCAAGTGCTGCGTGATGAAAGTTGTTGCTCATGCCCTAATTTTAGTCTTTTATTACATTATATTGTTTCACATTTCACAACAACTCGGGGAAACAGCTGTTACTGAAATGATGTGTGACGCAGTACCTGATGCTGTTACTTTTGGTTTGAATAAATAGGGCACTTCCTTAACTTTTTTTCAGGTACTGCATCAACTAACTTTGGTTTCGGCTCTAAAGCTTTAGTGACAAGATAGATTGAGAAAAGAAATCATGCTGTATGTTAACCTTCATATGGGTATTAAACCCTCTTACATTCTTTTCACAATGCTTTCTTCTTCATCAGTAATTCAATCGCCAACTTTTCACCACCCTCTTTTAACTCAGTATCTTCAGCTTCATCCAAACAGCTTATTGATGAAAACTTTCCTCTCTATTGTCAATCTTTTGATACAAGCCGCCCATTTTCTCATTCAAAATTTTAAAATTGTTTAAAATCAAATTGCACGCCTCGCCTCTTGAAATTGTATTGTCAGATTTAGGTAGACTTTCCTTAACAACATTTTTCATATCGAGCTGTATTTTCTCATAACATTGCTATAGCAGTCCTTGACTTTTATCTTGCTATGCTTTATTTGATGTTATTACAAATAAAATCTGTGTAACTCTTAAGGAATTAAATTTATGTAACTTATCAGGGTACTTGCTTTTTACATGCATTGCTAAATTCCACATATCTCTCTAGTCGCCAATATTAGCATTGTTTAAGCATACTATCTATTTTAAAAGGAAGCACTAAAAAGCACCCATATTTAACAAACTAATGGTTACATTTTGTCACTAATTGACAATTAACGTAACAATTAGTGATTTTATTGAGGGTATCTGTCATTCACTTGAGAAAGCACTAAATGCACATACCTGAAAAATAATTGACATCATAAATAAATATTTGAATAAATTCTCGACATCTATCACTAACGATGAGCAATGAAAGTATTTTGAATCTCTTTTCATAGCAAGCTGATGTGTGAAGTGTTAAAAATTCAACGTAGAAGTGTCATGAGATTAAATTTGCTAATGAATTTTCAAAAGAAAGGGACAAATGGGTGTTATGTAAAGTTTGCTCAAATAAGCAAAAAGCTGAAAGGGAAAGATATGTTAGGATACCAAAGATTAGAAGAAATACAGTATGCGAATGTGGAACAATTGTACAAATTCATTCAATGACACCAGATCTTAAGTAAAAAAAATCATAATATACTCATGCTTGAAAAGCCGAATAAAAGGACAGATACTTTTAGTGATGATTCAGGTTATGGCACATCTATTGAAAACAATCGTAACAATTCATACTTTTCTTTCTTGCGAATATTAAAATAATTCTTATCTTATACACATCAAAGTTCATCACGGTGGAAAACAAGGATAAAACTTCGCGTTTTTCTTTCGTAACAAATGCACTCAAACACATATCATCAGGAAATAGTATGCTCAAAATTGCCTTACCTAATAGCAAAGCTACTAGAAAGATTTCGTTGTTTGAAGCTATTAGATCTAGTTTACCACAGTTATTAAGTACGAGATTTCCAATACTTGAAAAGATTGAAAGATACGTCCTAAGCTTGAGGAAGAAAAATAGCAGAAGAGAAGGAAAAGAAGAGGAAAACACATAAGACTCTTACAGAGAGAAAATGCTACAAGAAGTAAATCATGACTGAAAAGCAATTGAAACGCCCCAGAGAAGGACGCATAGAGAAACATTTACAGCGTATAAAAGAGCGTGAACAAGAAAAACAAATTGGGATAATAACTGGTTTTAATGAAAAGGCAAATTCATATAAATGTACAGGAGGTAACAACAACGACTTAATCTATTTTTTATCAAGTTCAACCAGACATTGTACAAATTATCAAGAGAAAATTCGACAAATTTAAATCAGTTAAGGTGGAGCTAAAACTTACAGTAATTTTGAGAAAACATCCTCTGTTACCAAGTGGTCAAGAGAAAGAAGAAATTCAAACATAATATTACACAACAAAATTTACTGAGATATTTAATCTTTTCGTAATGGAAAATGTTTTAGATCATCTGTTTGATAATCTAAGCACACAGTTTATCCACAAACGAATCACTGTTAATACAAAATGGTATTTTTTAATTATAAAAATGATATTCTTTGCTTAAACATTGACCATTAAAACGGTGTTACATGTATTAAGGTGCCTGAACGGGTAAAAAACGAAAAAAAGCTTGTATCAAAGTTGAAAACAAAGATAATAAATGTTTCCTTTAAGCAATCGAATCTACTCTAAATCCCCAACCTGATCATTGGACCAACCCTTAAATCCAGTTCAAACAAGTACAATCACTAGATTTATAATATCCAATGAAAATTAAGAATTTTATAAATTATACATATATATATATATATATATATATATATATATATATATATATATATATATATATATATATATATATATATATATATATATATATATAATGTGTTTGAAATATTTGAAGAAAATGCATTGGACCTCTACTAGTAGCGGAAAAAGGAAAAGGATCAATACGTTGATATGTTATTCATCACCGAGTTGAGGATGTTTTTGTACAGAAGATGCAACGTGGTGTTACGAATTAACACCATCTTCGATGGGGAGAAATAACATTATGCTGGAATTAAAATTTACCTTGGCTTGTATCTAACCAAATAAATAGATACAGTGGATAAAAGTACATATCCAAGAACCAAATAAATAGATACAGTGGATAAAAGTACATATCCAAGAACCAAATAAATAGATACAGTGGATAAAAGTACATATGCAAGAACCAAATAAATAGATACAGTGGATAAAAGTACATATGCAAGAACCAAATAAATAGATACAGTGGATAAAAGTACATATGCAAGAACCAAATAAATAGATACAGTGGATAAAAGTACATATGCAAGAACCAAATAAATAGATACAGTGGATAAAAGTACATATGCAAGAACCAAATAAATAGATACAGTGGATAAAAGTACATATGCAAGAACCAAATAAATAGATACAGTGGATAAAAGTACATATGCAAGAAGTGTTTCCGGCAATTTTAGGCATTAGCTGAATGAAACGAACTCCAAAGACTATTTTACAATGTAGGAAATACTGTGGCATCATGCCAGAAGAAGGATCTGTTGTAAGATTCGAAAACTTTCATCATCAGCTCAAAGTACTGTTTGTTGTGTACAGTGACTTTGAAAGTATCCTCGTACCGTGAACGAAAGCTCCATGTTGCATACTTGTAACATGTAATAGTAATACATATCAAACTGATATATACTGGATTGGAAAAACAACTAACACCTTCCTTCATGAATTTGTATGTATCTCAAAAGAATTCACAAATCTCACAAAGCTTTCGTTTATAGAGAAATTGACTGTATTCGGGGTTTTTTTAATGGTTAGGTAAGATTTCAAACAATGTACAAAACGAACTGATATCAGAAAATGCGAAACCTATAATATTCACTGAAGAAGACCAAAAAAAATATATATAAAAAAATATATAAAAAAAATATAAATAAATAAATTCCAGTTCAACTAACATTTGTCACATTTGTTAGGAAAAATAGAAGACAGTAAAGTTAGTGACCATGATCACGTGATTGGACTACCTAAATAAGATAGATAGATAGATAGATAGATAGATAGATAGATAGATAGATAGATAGATAGATAGATAGATAGATAGATAGAAAGAAAGAAAGATAGATAGATAGATAGATAGATAGATAGATAGATAGATAGATAGATAGATAGATAGATAGATAGATAGATAGATATGTATGTTAATAATTCGATAGATGTATCTAGATGTATCATTAAAAGTCCTGAAGAAAAAAATCGGTGCCTTCTCTTCTTTTTTCTTTCTTTCTAAATCGTTCTTATCTCTGGGGGCTGTATGTCGATATTTTAGTCCTCAACGTCGCACATTGAAAGGACTGTACATTATATGTCTCAGGTCTGTAAATTGAAATCTATTACTGCCAACCAACTTTAAAATTGAAGTCAAAATCAGATGCTAATTGGTCAAAATTAAAGGAACTAAATTCGCTTATAATGTATCTCTGTACATTGAGTTCCCTTTCCGTGGTGTTTTTCGACTCCTTTCTTAGTGTAATTTGCCTTTTAAATTGGCATTGGCAAAAATATTGACTTAAGTGTCAACAAATCAAAAAATGGATTGACTAAGTACAACTGAATGTTTACAGTTGTGATTGATGTTCCAACACTTTCGGGGGAAAACAGTTTTTTATTTGTGAGAGACTTTATGTTTTCAATATTTGAAAATGCTGGTGGATGGCGTCTGTCATTATCATTTTGCTAGAAAATGGAATCGCGTCGAAAACCTATAATTAAAACCAAAAATTGATGTATGCAATACAAAAGGAAACCTCGGGTGTATTGAAATATTTTCCTTTACCTTTTAGTCTTCATTGTGTTTTGAAAAATGTTTTCTCTTCTCCATTTCCTCCAAAACCCACTCTTAGTCTAATGTATTCAACAGATTGTTCTTAAAGACTAATTACGTATCGTTTAATATATGGTAATTGACCCATCGGGCGAAGGTGGCATCCGTCAATCAATTATCGCATAACTGAGATTCCAATGGATCGCCGACCAATTCGATCGCCAGCTAGGTGTGAATCGTTGCATAAATGGTTGGGCGGAGCAAAGCTTGCTCAACCGAGTAGTGCAGATAAAAAGGGTTTATTTAGGAGTCTGGTTTAAGAAAAAAAAGCGAAATTTTTCAAAGCGAAAAACGCCGGTATTAAAGACATAAATATGCAAATGATTAGGCGGAGCATTCTCCGTTTTTCAGAGCGGTCAGTTGAAAAGCACCTCGACTGGAAGTTTGGCTTTATTTTCATTCTTTTTACAGCAACGAACCTCTCGGCCGCTTCTGGCAGATGTCAATGTCAATAAACTACCGCACAACAGACATGAGAAGGGACTTCTGACCAATCCAATCGCTTGCAAGATGTGAATAATGACATAAATCCATCGGACTGGATTTTTTTCGCGGTTGGACATAACGATAAGGATACCATTGAAGTTTACATTTTATAATGTACACAATTTCAAATCATGTTCACCTCGATACTTTGCTCCCAGTTTTGACCAAATTTCACCATACACTAAACATTATGTGTCAATACTTATCAGTATATCTATATATCTATCACGTATTTTAATTAAAAAAAAGGATTTTGTAACAGGCGAAAAATTGTCGTTTTTATTATAGAGATGGTGTAACCTGTTTATATATAGGATCTCACGCTAGACACAGTATGTCACATCACGGTTTCGATAATTTTGGCTCAGTCCTTCAAAAGCATTGAGTGGGTCTTCTAAAAGTACCTGCATTTTTCAACGATGTCAACGCTATTTGGAGATAATTTGAACGATATCGGCATGGATCCAATTTATAAAAAGGAACTATTCCAAATGTCCACTCTTTATTTTTACTTTCGTCCACAAAATTTAGCAACAGCCCAAAAAATAGGTTCCCAGTATTCTAACAAACCGTTCTTTAGGGAATTTTCTTACTGAGAGTCATCAAATTTTCAGCAATCAAGTAGGAAATTACTCTTGTTATAGGAAATACAGTCCTAAATTTGGATAGCCGTTTTATTTCAAAAATTGTATTGTAAGGGTTCATATGTATTCTCGTAAATTTTTTAAAAGAAATTAATCGTTTCCTAAATCATTGACATTCATGTTTACCACAGTTGACGACATCTTTCGTGCTCACTTCTTCAGTAAGAAATGTAATTATCGCGAATAGTGACATACGTTTTAATTGAAATATGATTTAGAGTTTTAAATGATTTTTTAAAAGAATATATTTATCTTCTTAAACTTAGTAAGCCATTTTATTTCAGTGATTGTTTTTCATGAAAGAGATGGGGACGATTAACAACAGACATTTGTTGTTCACAGCTGAAGAACATCTCTTCAAACTCACACTTTTAGAATGAATTGTAGTGATATATAAAGATGCAATTTTACACAATGTAGTGATCTAAGAGAACGTTTCCACCGTGGCGAAAAACAATTTCGGTCCAGTATTGTTGATTCAGTATCTTTCATTATTCCTAATTAACCCCTCGAGAAAACAGAAAATGCCCCGCCTACTGATTAACGTACATATTTATTTAAAAGCGGAGTTGCTTTTTTTCTTTTCTAACCCTCCGCCCTCACCCCTGCCACAATTGAAACAGGTATCACAATTATATTGTAAATTGTTTTTTGAAAATAGAATTTAAAAAATTTGAATTTATAAGGAGTTATAATTGTATATGTTATACAGTAAATTCTATCCAGGTGCCCTGCTAGGTTGGGCAAGCTCTTGTTCGGACATCAGATGACGTAATGATTCTATCCAGGTGTCCTACTAGGTTGGGCAAGCTCTTGTGCGGATAACAGATGACGTGATGATTCATACCTAGCTTGCGACTTTATTAGTAGTCCTTTGAAATCTCTTTTATGATGGTTGATTGATTGATGTCGCCCGCGGCCGAGAGGTCAATTATTTAGTGGTAAGGGGTCCCCATCACTCGAGCAAATACTGCATTATTTACCCACATGTTTGCAGACTTGATGGGGAAAAAAAGAGTCAGTGTCTATGAATATTTGTGTCTAATTGATTTCTCATCCTCTCTCAGAGGGTAGCAATCTCTTTCTTGGTAACAAAAAAATATTTGTAAACAAACTTGGTGCAATCGAATATTTGGGTTATAATTGATTTATCGACATGTCTCACATGGGAGCAATTCTATTTGTATAATAAACTGAGCTGGACTTTGCAATCTTTAAAAAACATTGATGATATATGTTATTACCATGTAAGGGTTCCTAAAATGGAATGGAATTTCATATTAGAAAAAGAATAATGGAAACCAGCAAAATTTAGTTTAATCTACGAGTCATTAAATAGAAATGTCCTTGGTCTATTTAGTCACACATTCGAAAAAAGACCTCGGATGTAAATGGTGGTCTCACGCCCATAGTTGTTATTACGTCACAGTAACGTTATTGGCGTTGCGATGATATAATAGACGTATCATAACTAACAGTGACTTAAACAAAAGGTTTGAGCCAATTTCTTATCTTTTTTTTTTTCTTTCAAAAGTTGCATGAATAACATGAAAAATGAAAAGTGTGGGTATTTCATGAAAGCTACAAAGCTGTCGAATGTTATTTCAATATCTATATTTCATTATGAAGATCTATTCTTCGCATATCCAGCCAGATATTCGTCAGCAAAAACTTCACAGCTTGGTAAATATGACTAAGATTACCTACGAGTCTTAGACTATGCACTACTCGTTCTCGCGAGGAAGGAGAATATTACAGCCCAATCGCCACATTGCTCATTCATTCCAACAAGATCCACATCCCTTGCAAATCTTCTTACAAAAGAGACTCAGCGTAGTTTTTGGCCGTCAATATTCTTGCTTTATTGCAATAAAAGAATTTTGTTGTTGTTGTTGTTATATTAGATTTTGCAAAGAATGATTTAATTTATTTCCTTTTAAAACATATTTCACACTGACTATGTTGTTGGCTATTCCCAGGCTTTCTTATACATATTTATGTCTTGATTATGACGTACGTAAAGTAACTGTGATGTCAGCCAATGAAAAATGTCTTTTGTGGTATATCCAATCAGAGTGACGATACATAGATGGCGCTCTACAGATATTACATACTTATAGTGACAGTTGTAAGATGAAGTTATTTGCATTTGCAACGTGCATTATGGAGAGAATATTGGCATACTTCTATGCTACTTTCATGTACTGTAGCTGAAATGTCTTTACATATTGTACTTGTGGAAACTGTACATGATCTAAGCACACAGCTGACCAAAATGGCCGCTCCCACGTGCTCGAAAAATCAGCTTGAATTAGTCCAATGTACACTAACTTTAGCAGTTATTAAAATAGGGAAATTGAATTTTGCCAGAGTAGGCAATACCAGCTGAAAGTGCAATGAACGAATTACAAAATATATAAAAAGTGAAAAAAAAGTTATCGGCTCGTTTTTTTTACAATTTATCTTTGAAGCCCAGGAAGTTAAAATGACCAAGCAAAGCTAGCAGTTTTTATTTTTTTAGATGCACATCTGAAGTAAGGCCAATCTGTATACTCTATAGTCCAAATTACACCCATCAATCACACATAAAAATAAAGGGAATTAAAAGTTCTTTTAACAATTCGTAAGCTATACAAGGTCTTTTTTAAATAGCCAGGATAACCAGTGATGAAAGCCTGGGAAATTTTTTTTCTTTAAAAATCTGCAAAATACGAAACTGTAGAGCGCCACCATAGGTATATAACGGACGTATTGGGTCTGCCTTGTTGTTCAGGTACATGCTATCTCAAACCGATTCTCAAACCGTTTGAAAAGGGGTCAGCCTCATTTTGAAACAAAACTTCTGTTATCTTGGCGATTATTATTTTTATTATTATTTGTATTATTATTATTATTATTTTACGAAAGATAGATAAATTTACTATGATAGCGCTAGATCTGCTAGCTTAGATTTTCGATATCGTCCGTTACCTTTGGCAAATCCTTTCGAAAGCAAAGTTAAATAAAGAACAATTCTTTATGCATATTTCTCGCATGTTTCAGCTTGTAGTGGTAGTGGCGTTATCCGAGCAGTAACGGGATGTAACCTACTGAGATTAGTATGAAGCTATCCTAGTTTCGGCGTGCCCAGACTGTATGTATATATGTATGTATGTATGTATGTATGTATGTATGTATGTATGTATGTATGTATGTATGTATGTATGTATGTATGTATGTATGTATGTATGTATGTATGTAGTAGAGTTTTACGGCACCTCAGCACAATAGTGGCTATATGGTGCCAACTAAAAGTAAAGTTAGACAAATCTTTTAAAGAAATGACAAATTGCACAAAAACTTTACCAAGAGAAACCCTATTCCAAATAAATATAACCATGAAGTACAAGGTAAAATATAACAGAAAAAATTTAAAAATTATGTAAATGAATATGAAAAAGGATAAAGGTAAGACAAGAAAAATCTTTAAAACATGGTATTTCCAGACTGTATCTGCATAGAACATTGGCAGATATCAGCCTAGGGAAAAAACGGTAAAACAACTGCGCCGCCATGCGAATTGCTTACGTTGTGATCTCATCCCTTACGTAAACTTTAGAATCTTCAATATTATGATGTCAAAATGTGCAATAAGTCAAAAATGTTTAGGGCACCTCTTTTTCGTTTCTCTTCATTTCACTGTGTATATGTTAAACAAGTTAAGGGGTTTCACTGTGTATATGTTGAACAAGTTAAAGGGTTTCACTGTGTATGTATTGAACAAGTTAAGGGGTTTCACTGTGTAAATATTAAACAAGTTAAGGGGTTTCACTGTGTATATGTTGAACAAGTTAAGGGGTTTCACTGTCTATATGTTGAACAAGTTAAAGGGTTTCACTGTGCATATGTTGAACAAGTTAAGGGTTTTCACTGTGTATATTTTGAACAAGTTAAGTGGTTTCACTGTGTATATATTGAACAAGTTAAGGGGTTTCACTGTGTATATGTTGAACAAGTTAAGGGGTTTCACTGTGTATATATTGAACAAGTTAAGGGGTTTCACTGTGTATATATTGAACAAGTTAAGGGGTTTCATTGTGTATATATTGAACAAGTTAACGGGTTTCACTGTGTATATATTGAACAAGTTAAGGGGTTCACTGTGTATATATCGAACAAGTTAAGTGTTTCCCTGTGTATATATCGAACAAGTTTAGGGTTTCACTGTGTATATATTGAACAAGTTAAGGGTTTCACTGTGTATATATTGAACAAGTTAAGGGGTTTCACTGTGTATATATCGAACAAGTTAAGGGTTTCACTGTGTATATATCGAACAAGTTAAGGGGTTTCACTGTTTATATATCGAACAAGTTAAGGGGTTTCACTGTGTAAATATTGAACAACTTAAGGGTTTCACTGTGTATATATTGAACAATTTAAGGGGTTTCACTGTGTATATATTAAACAAGTTAAGGGGTTTCACTGTGAATATATTGAATAATTTAAGAGGTCCACCGTGTATATATTGAACAAGTTAAGGGGTTTCACTGTGTATATATTTAACAATTTAAGGGTTTCACTGTGTATATATTGAACAAGTTAAAGGGTTTCACTGTGTATATATTGAACAAGTTAAGGGGTTTCACTGTGTATATATTGAACAATTTAAGGGGTTTCACTGTGTATATATTAAACAAGTTAAGGGCTTCACTGTTTATATATTGAACAAGGTAAAGGGTTTCACTGTGTACATATTGAACAAGTTAAGGGGTTTCACTGTGTATATATTGAACAAGTTAGGGGTTTCACTGTGTATGTATTGAACAAGTTAAGGGGTTTCACTGTGTATATATTAAACAAGTTAAGGGGTTTCACTGTGTATATATTGAACAAGTTAAGGGTTTCACTGTGTATATATTTAACAATTTAAGGGTTTCACTGTGTATATATTGAACAAGTTAAAGGGTTTCACTGTGTATATATTGAACAAGTTAAGGGGTTTCACTGTGTATATATTGAACAATTTAAGGGGTTTCACTGTGTATATATTAAACAAGTTAAGGGGTTTCACTGTGAATGTATTGAATAATTTAAGGGGTTCACCGTGTATATATTGAACAAGTTAAGGGGTTTCTATGTGTATATATTGAACAAGTTAAGGGGTTTCACTGTGAATATATTGAACAAGTTAAGGGGTTTTACTGTGAATATATTGAACAAGTTAAGGGGTTTCACTGTTTATATATTGAACAAGTGAAGGGTTTCACTGTGTATATGTTAAACAAGTTAAGGGGTTTCACTTTGTATATATTGAACAAGTTAAGGGGTTTCATTGTGTATATATTGAAAAAGTTAAGGGGTTTCACTGTGTATATATTGAACAAGTTAAGGGGTTTCACTGTGTATGTATTGAACAAGTTAAGGGGTTCCACTGTGTATATATCGAACAAGTTAAGGGGTTTCATTGTGTATATATTGAACAAGTTAAGGGGTTTCACTGTGTATATATTCAACAATTTAAGGGGTTTCACTGTGTATATATTGAACAAGTTAAGGGGTTTCACTGTGTATATATTGAACAATTTAAGGGTTTCACTGTTTATATATTGAACAAGTTAAAGTGTTTCACTGTGTACATATTGAACAAGTTAAGGGGTTTCACTGTGTAAATATTGAACAAGTTAAGGGTTTCACTGTGTATACATTCAACAATTTAAGGGGTTTCACTCTGTATAGATTGAACAAGTTAAGTGGTTTCACTGTGTATATATTGAACAATTTAAGGGTTTCACTGTGTATATATTGAACAATTTAAGTATTTCACTGTTTATATATTGAACAAGTTAAAGTGTTTCACTGTGTACATATTGAACAAGTTAAGGGGTTTCACTGTGTATATATTGAACAAGTTAAGGGGTTTCACTGTGTATATATGGAACAATTTAAGGGTTTCACTGTGTATATATTGAACAATTTACGGGTTTCACTGTGTATAGATTGAACAAGTTAAGGGGTTTCACTGTGTATATATTTCAGAATTTAAGGGTTTCACTGTGTATATATTGAACAATTTAAGGGCTTCACTGTTTATATATTGAACAAGGTAAAGGGTTTCACTGTGTACATATTGAACAAGTTAAGGGGTTTCACTGTGTATATATTGAACAAGTTAGGGGTTTCACTGTGTATGTATTGAACAAGTTAAGGGGTTTCACTGTGTATATATTAAACAAGTTAAGGGGTTTCACTGTGTATATATTGAACAAGTTAAGGGTTTCACTGTGTATATATTTAACAATTTAAGGGTTTCACTGTGTATATATTGAACAAGTTAAAGGGTTTCACTGTGTATATATTGAACAAGTTAAGGGGTTTCACTGTGTATATATTGAACAATTTAAGGGGTTTCACTGTGTATATATTAAACAAGTTAAGGGGTTTCACTGTGAATGTATTGAATAATTTAAGGGGTTCACCGTGTATATATTGAACAAGTTAAGGGGTTTCTATGTGTATATATTGAACAAGTTAAGGGGTTTCACTGTGAATATATTGAACAAGTTAAGGGGTTTTACTGTGAATATATTGAACAAGTTAAGGGGTTTCACTGTTTATATATTGAACAAGTTAAGGGTTTCACTGTGTATATGTTAAACAAGTTAAGGGGTTTCACTTTGTATATATTGAACAAGTTAAGGGGTTTCATTGTGTATATATTGAAAAAGTTAAGGGGTTTCACTGTGTATATATTGAACAAGTTAAGGGGTTTCACTGTGTATGTATTGAACAAGTTAAGGGGTTCCACTGTGTATATATCGAACAAGTTAAGGGGTTTCATTGTGTATATATTGAACAAGTTAAGGGGTTTCACTGTGTATATATTCAACAATTTAAGGGGTTTCACTGTGTATATATTGAACAAGTTAAGGGGTTTCACTGTGTATATATTGAACAATTTAAGGGTTTCACTGTTTATATATTGAACAAGTTAAAGTGTTTCACTGTGTACATATTGAACAAGTTAAGGGGTTTCACTGTGTATATATTGAACAAGTTAAGGGTTTCACTGTGTATATATTCAACAATTTAAGGGGTTTCACTCTGTATAGATTGAACAAGTTAAGTGGTTTCACTGTGTATATATTGAACAATTTAAGGGTTTCACTGTGTATATATTGAACAATTTAAGTATTTCACTGTTTATATATTGAACAAGTTAAAGTGTTTCACTGTGTACATATTGAACAAGTTAAGGGGTTTCACTGTGTATATATTGAACAAGTTAAGGGGTTTCACTGTGTATATATGGAACAATTTAAGGGTTTCACTGTGTATATATTGAACAATTTACGGGTTTCACTGTGTATAGATTGAACAAGTTAAGGGGTTTCACTGTGTATATATTTCAGAATTTAAGGGTTTCACTGTGTATATATTGAACAATTTAAGGGCTTCACTGTTTATATATTGAACAAGGTAAAGGGTTTCACTGTGTACATATTGAACAAGTTAAGGGGTTTCACTGTGTATATATTGAACAAGTTAGGGGTTTCACTGTGTATGTATTGAACAAGTTAAGGGGTTTCACTGTGTATATATTAAACAAGTTAAGGGGTTTCACTGTGTATATATTGAACAAGTTAAGGGTTTCACTGTGTATATATTTAACAATTTAAGGGTTTCACTGTGTATATATTGAACAAGTTAAAGGGTTTCACTGTGTATATATTGAACAAGTTAAGGGGTTTCACTGTGTATATATTGAACAAGTTAAGTGGTTTCACTGTGTATGTATGTATGTATGTATGTATGTATGTATGTATGTATGTATGTATGTATGTATGTATGTATGTATGTACGCACGTACGTACATACGTACGTACGTATGTATGTATGTATGTATGTATGTATGTATGTATGTATGCATGTATGTTTCTATGCATGTATCCGTCAATCCTTTCATCCACCTGTGTACGTATATAATTATCTATCTATCCCTTCCTTCCTCTCTTCCATTCTTCTTCTGGAACAACATAGTAATATCCCCTCCCCATTCTCCCATGAATTTAAATGATCACTAACAAGACTTAAATACCTAATCAGGTATCTAGCTGTAATTCTATCCTTTTTACAAGACCGCGTCAACCTATAAAGTCAAACAGGTTATGCTATGGTATTTTTATGTTGAACTTGGTGAACAGTTACTGCGTCATTTCTAATTAACTTTTTTCCCATAGCGGAATTTATAGCCATTTAAGTGATTCACGCGTATTATTCAAGTCCATATATTGTGTTTTATTGTCAATAACGGTCTGTGATTACCTCTCATACAAGCCACACAATTACATATTATCGATAAAAGGCAAAATGCCTCAGTTGTAATCTTTGTATTCAGTTATCAGTAAACGGGATTACTTTATTAAATTGATTTTGAGTCGATGTAGTATGTATTATGAAAACTGCAAAGGTGTACTTAACAATTACAAAAGTTAGCATGTCAGATTTTCAAAGTAATTATCCATTTGAAAAGGAAACGTTAAATCATCAAGCACTTTTGCCCGCGTACCGTGGGACATGTGAAAGCCATAATAAATAATGGTGAGAAACAAGAAAACCTTTGAGATGTACTGTAGATTTTTTATGCAAGACTTTGAGATATTACACGAAATTAAACGGTCGAATATAAAATTGAAAAGTCATATATCGTGGTCCACTTTCGTGTATTATTTTACTATCTTTTAACCAAAACTATTTGCTAATATAAATTTTAAACATTATTTTCATTTAGACAATTGAAACATAATTGTTCACTTATAATTGCTAAAATCTTTATTTTTGACACTGATGATATCTTATTTTTTTACACTGATTACGTCCATCATATTAGTCAATGAATAATTTATTTTTAAAATATCATGGTAAAAAGTTAATCCTTGTTCTAAAATTAGTTTCTTCTTATAATATCATCGTAAAAAGTCAGTGTAGGAACAGTAGAATATTGTCAAACTCAGTATTGGAACAGTAGAATAGTGTCCAACACTAATCATAAAAATTGCACAAAAATGAATTTATAAATAGCGCAGTGCCTCTTTATGAGAGTTGTCTTTTAATTTGTGAATGCTCCCTCTCTCTCTCTCTCTCTCTCTCTCTCTCTCTCTCTCTCTATATATATATATATATATATATATATATATATATATATATATATATATATATATATATATATATATATATATATACTTTCTTC
Organism: Margaritifera margaritifera; assembly: GCA_029931535.1. NCBI lineage: Eukaryota > Metazoa > Mollusca > Bivalvia > Unionida > Margaritiferidae > Margaritifera > Margaritifera margaritifera. The sequence goes on from JAQPZY010001682.1 coordinate 1,712,966, forward strand.
TGACAGAATATCTTAGATGCAAATTCATGACTTGCATGTTTGATGGATCGATGCATGTATGTATGTATGTATGTATGTATGTATGTATGTATGTATGTATGTATGTATGTATGTATTTGGATTTGAATACATGTAATACTCTTTAAATGTAAGAATGGTTGAATATATCGTAAAATAAAAATCCCGAAAAATTACACTTATATCCATTACAAATACAGAACATTGGTGCATGTTTTATGTACATGTATATTTGTGTATCTGTCTGACACATCTCTGTGTGCGATGAAAGGGATCCAAATCAAGAGAGAATCTATACATTTACTACTTTAATAAATGTACTCCACAATTCTATCTATGGTCTTTCTGTGTCAGCCCTATAATTACGTTTTAAAGTAAGGTTGACACTGTGTACAAAGTACGACGACGACAAATTGATGTACATGTTGCTTTCCTTTATTGAAAGGATGTTTAGGGTCATGTATTCTAGTCCGCATTCAGGCAATAAGACACTCCCAAATGAAAACAAAAAAACATTTTTTATTTGTCCTTTATCGAGAGCCATGAAAATATTCATATATGATTATGGTTTAAAAATCTTAAATTCATAACATTTTATGGGAATATATTTAGTCTATTTCATGTAACAAAGATGCCATCAACGCTCTTACGTCAATTCATCCTTGGAATCTACCTACCAACTTATCTACCGGTAATCATCTATTTATTCATTTACATACCTACCTGTCTGCCTACCTACAAATCTATCTATCCATCCATCCATTCATACACCCACCTACCCATCCATCTATCTAGCTCTCTCTCTCTCTCTCTCTCTCTCTCTATCTATCTATCTATCTATCTCAACCCCACCTCGCTCTAATTGATGACTACCTTAAGCAATGATTTGGAATTCAATTTTACATTATGAGGAATCCAAGCCAGTAAATCTTGTTAAATTATGACGGTGGCTTATAAAAAAGAGTTTGGCTGACGTTTGACGTTTCGTCTTTTAACGTTTTAATAGCATTACACAATATAAGGGCACAGTTGGTCCTTAAAATAGGAACTTTGGACCTGGCAGGATAGGGATCATGTGTAAAGGGTCAGGTTAAAATCAAAAGATATATGCTTACAAGAGCTCTAGTATAAAAAAGCCTGAGAAATACGGCATGACATAAATGTGTTTGTGACACGTCATTTTGAAGTCAAGTATCGGATATTCATTGATGATGAAGAGAATTCAAAATCAGGCAAAGGTACATATGCAGTAATTGAGAATAAAAATTTAACGAAGTCACATCTTATAAGCAAAATGATTCTAATATTATTGGAAAAAATAAAATGTAGGAGAGGGACTTGAGACTATTTGAGTAAACTATAAAGGGATTAGTAACACCGCAATAGAAACACTTTGGACTACACGACTGCTTACAGACTGTTGGAGAGCGTATGTAAATATTTAGTTGCACTGAATTATGAAAACAACCAGAACTGAATCTACTTAAGATGAATGGATATCTGAAATATAATAATGATCAATTTGACAGCGATGTATAGTTCATGAGACGAATAATTTAAGAGCGAAGCATGATAACCAAAGGTTCGAAACGTCATAAATCCTCAGTGTGTCCAAACATTAATAGGGATAAATTGAAAGGCCTTTTAATTATCAAAACTATCAATAGTAGTAGTTACTAAACATTTATCAGTACTATCCATAGTAGTAGTTACTAAACATTTATCAATACTATCCATAGTAGTAGTTACTAAACATATATCAATACTATCCATAGTAGTAGTTACTAAACATTTATCAGTACTATCCATAGTAGTAGTTACTAAACATATATCAGTACTATCCATAGTAGTAGTTACTAAACATTTATCAGTACTATCCATAGTAGCAGTTACTAAACATTTATCAGTACAATCCATAGTAGTAGTTACTAAACATTTATCAGTACTATCCATAGTAGTAGTTACTAAACATTTATCAATACTATCCATAGTAGTAGTTACTAAACATATATCAGTACTATCCATAGTAGTAGTTACTAAACATTTATCAGTACTATCCATAGTAGTAGTTACTAAACATTTATCAGTACTATCCATAGTAGTAGTTACTAAACATATATCAATACTATCCATAGTAGTAGTTCTAAACATTTATAAATACTATCCATAGTAGTAGTTACTAAACATTTATGACAAATCCATGATTAGAGTAATACTAGAACTTCCAGAAAAAAATCAAAACACGAAATAACTGGCACAGCAGATGATCACTCTGATGCATAGAAAAACTTGAGAAAGACATGGCGATATATGTATGTATCGTTTCTTACATATCGTGATGCTTCGGAAGAAAGACTTCTATTTTGCGGAAAATCAGATTTTTAGATATTGATAAAATCACGACGTTAAGTTCTTCAGCATATAGATCCAGATCAGAAAAAAAGAACAATAAAGGGAATAACAGGAAATAACAAGACAAAACGACTTCTTGCGATAGAGGGTATTTGTAGGTAGGCCTTACAATATCATGACAAGATCTCATTTGATACAAGCAAATAAAGAATACATCCGATACAATCTCATTACATCGTGTCCATGACTAGCAAAATCTATGCCATTATTATTATTATGTATTCATCCATAAACATCGTTGACAATACCACCTCATTTGAGACTGTCTCTGTGTCAGTTTAGTTTACAGAAACACGATATACGCCAGGAATGCTGGTTTTGTCCAATGATGAGCGGCCGAAAGAAAAATCCAATAAAATTCCTAAATGTGTTGATACCTACGTCAAAGGGGGTGGATCCGCAGCACACACAAAATCCGTTTCTAGTTTCAATCACTGAAAATATCACAGGCGGAATGAATGGAAACATGGTATAAGAAAAGACGGCTTGAAGGCTGCGCTAAAAGCTCTGCGACCTTTGTTCATTTGACTCGTACGTAGGTTTTCTCCCGTCAACACTATGATTAATTGAATTTTTAAAAAGTGCTTTGATGTTGTGTGCTATATGAGGCAGAAGGGGAAAACGGAGAGCAAATTAATCAAGCTGTGTTGAGAGAAATATAATGTTTTGTCGTTTGCTCACAATGATTTCACGGGTGGAGTAAGTTAAAGAACAAGATTAGTGAAGAAAAACGTGTAAAAGATCAACAGATACAGTTGCTGAAGTCTATTTGAAAGAAGAATTACAATAATGAGTAGAGGACTCGATCTTAAGAAGATGTCACGATCACATGGTAGTTGTGTATACATGCATTCAGGATGAATACCTCTGGGTTATTTTAATGTGGTCCTTTTTATATCCACATTTTGGCGCTCAATTCGACTTACAAAAAATAGAACAATGTTCTCCAAAAAAACGTGTGTGGGAAAATTCACGTGCTAAGAATATTAGTTCCTTACCAGATATGAATATAACAAGCCCTCGGAAGTCAATTAGGCTCGATTCTAAAGACCCGTTCAAATGCACTTTAACATTAGTTGCCCCATGTGAGAAAGGATTGCTTCTGAAACGGATAGTATCGCCGCTAATTTCATGGGTTGATCCTTCATTTCAAATAATCAAGATTCGTGAACAGAGTGACATCATAGATTTAGAGGAAATAATACGCATACAACACGAGAGAGTAAGACAAAGTGGACAATGTGATAAAGATACCTTCACGTTACCATCACTCAGTGTAATGTTATTCATAAAGGAGAATGGTATAATGTGCGCAAAACACGTTGAACAGAGTTTTCATTTGAGGCCATGGTTATTTAGTCATAGAGTTGAGTTACGAAGCATAAGAAGCACAAACACGGTCGTTGCAAAACAGGAGTTTTACAAACTAGAAGACGATCTGCCTTTATGGGCGGTATGCCCTATACACTGTGGTAATGAACATTTACGGATTAACATGTTCGTCAGGAATTTCTCATCGATGGTGGAGTTTTACAGAACGGTAACAGACACAGAGATTGAGACAAATAAGCAGGGATTTTGCATCTTTCAACTTTATAGTCAGCCAGGTCTTGATTTCCAGTTAGCACTTAAACATTCTCCTCATCTCAATCCACAAAATGTGAAATCGGCTTTTCTCACATTCCATATACCAGATATAGAAGTGATAAAAACAACTAACAATGGAAATTTGACAGAAATACAGGAAAACCTATACTGTGTCCTTGACCCTGATGGAAATCCGATACTACTACGAGAAACCTCTCCGCGCGTGAGACGAAAAGTAACACCAAAGATTCAAGTGACACAGAAGGAAAGTTCAGAATTGTGGGAGGATATGAAAAGTCAACAGAGTTTTTCAGACAGCCACGATTCCGGGCGGTGTTCAGACATGGAAACTTGTGTTAGTGAGTTTGATATAAATAGAGGAGAAATAATGCATACGCGTTGTTCCAAATGCTCTTCAGGTCACTCAAAAGATATTGAAAAATCGAGTCTAAATTCTCATCTGAAATCCTTCATTCGACAGGAAGCACACGATTATCGTTGCCATAGATCAGGTAACTGTCTACCAAAATCAAACTCACATGAGAAAGATTCACAACATTGTCATAAAAGACAGGCAAAACAGGAGTTTTTTCGGCCGGTGTACATATGACATAATTAAGTGTTTATTGAATATTTCTTGTTGGGCATTCGGCACTCAAAGAATCATCTATATTGTTCATTTGAATTTCAGATTAGTCAATTGACAACAAGTATCCGATGAAATTCCAACCGACCTTGGGATTTATTGAAACATTAACCGCATTCAAGCTTATTTGCCGCCCAATTGCTTATTTGCCGCCCAATTGTAAAGTTCTTATTTTTATATTTTATGTTGCAAAGAATGAATTAGTGATCTTGGCTTTCTTTAATATAAAATGTTACAGATTAAGGGTAAACTAAGCATAGTTCATCTTCCTTACCTAAATGGCTACAAATAACAAATGAATTAAAGAAATTGAAATATCCATAGCGCGGGGATCTTTCATCTGTTAAAGCAGCACTGTGTGTAGTTTTAATATAAGAGGTCATATGGCTATCATTATGAAGTAATAAGTCAATATATAACAGTGGCTATATAAAGGAAAAGTATGATATACATATGTTAAACATATGTGTTCTACACCGTAAAGTACATGTAGTTCCCACGCACGCTAACATGTGTTAATCACATCTGTAAAGTAAATGTAGTTCCCACACACGTCAACATGTGTTCATCACATCTGTAAAACAAACGTGAAACATATACAATACACATGTAAAACATGTAATTGCCAACTATTACTTGGACCACCTTGAATTTTTTTTTCTCCATGTGTGAACCCAATATGTTTTACATACATTATGTTTAACGTATTTTATACATTACGTATGTTTTACGTGTATGGGAGCTTACGGACTTTTACATGAGTGGATCACATGTTTTTCATATGTCAAGCCAAACGTATATTTTCATGTGTGGCAACTTGGCCTATGAAGGAAAGGTTGATTATATCTATGTCTCTGTGAAGGAGGAAGAGAACGAGAAGCAAGAATCAACAGACAAATAAAATAATTCATATTTTCATTTGCATCAAATACTTTTTTGGTGGGGAGTTGCAGGTTCTTGCACATTATTAGACCTAATAAATACCTCCATTAATCAAAAGTAATTGATAATTACAAAGAATAAGGTTTTGTTTGTGAAGGAATAGGTCTGAGCATCAAAAGACCAACATATTATGGATAGATAGATATATAAAGAAGGGATTATATACAATATTTTTGTTCTTTGTTTTTATTTTAAACTTTATTTTACTTTTATTTACCTGATTAGAAAATGTTTTAACTTATCCCACACAAAAAACTATACAGGATGGGCATACATGCATGACTTGATTTTCCCTTTTGATGCTACTTCCATGACCCACCTAAACAGTAGTACATACGTTCAAGGTTGATGAGATGTATATGCTTGACGAAGTTCTTCTATGGACTCTCTCTCTCTCTCTCTCTCTCTCTCTCTCTCTCTCTCTCTCTCTCTCTCTCTCTCATTTCCCAGGATATAAACGTTCTTTCAATTTTTCCTTTATTTTTGTAATTATCTTGATACTTATCAAATTAGATATTAAAAATTCATCAACGATTTAATCAAAGAAAACAAGCAAACACTTTGATTTTGACAAATCTTTCTTATTTTGAAGACGCTGTACACGGTATTTTGAATAAACTGTACACGATATTTTGAAGACGCGGTGCACGGTATGTTGAAGACGCGGTGCACGGTATGTTGAAGACGCTGTGCACGGTATTTAAGCATGAAAAAAAATTAAGATTTTATAAAGTCTTCATTTCATAATACACGGAAGGACTCAATAAATTTTTTAATTAAGCAATGTTGACGTTACCATTCAGTGTTATTCATAGAATATTCAAGACAGCCAAATTTCTAATGTGTGTGTGGTCCAGTCTTTGACAGTAGAATATTATACGAAGAGATGTCCGGATTGTCGAGAATGATAATAATATAGCTAAACTCATATGAATTTGAAACTTCTGTTTGGTACCTGAAACATTCATTTACCTTTGCAACAATCTGAATTGTCATCATTAGGGTAAATATATATCAGCGATGATAGTATAATGCAAGGGAAAACTACGGGATGAAACCCATCAATAAATCTTCCTTTCAGGTATCTATGTCACTCTAAATTTGATTTATGAACTAGACCGTGTATTCCTATTAGAAGACATGTAACTAAATACATCCAACTAAGATCGCTGTCAACAGTGATTATGTTTACACACAAACTGTCTGGAAAGACCTAAAGAGATTCGTATTTGTTGTGAAAACGCAGTAGCTAGGATAATATGTTATGAAGGGTTAGGACAACTATTTAGAATATCATCAAGGCCAATTATTTAGAATATCATTAAGGACAGAAAATGCATTGTTCGGCAGCGCTGAAAGTTTCGGAAATTATGGATTTGGGGACCAAGATAGCTTGTTACCGTTTAACTCATCAAAGTACCGCAGAACCTATGTTAATGCATATCTTGATGACCTTTGACATCGATCATAAATCAAAATTAATGAAAGAAAATGTAATACTGTTTAAAATTTATCGAGTCTGGTCTTGGTAATATTAATCGAAACAGGTACGCATAGAGTTGGTTTTTAACATTAAGGTTCAAAGTTTTACCAAATAGTTTTATCTGTACTTACGATTAAAATAAAAAAGGGAATATGACTGATTCATGATATACTCAATGAAGGTTTACAGTCGTCATTGTATGGTTTTGTAAAATAAAAGCCTGTTTGAATGTAGAAAGTAGATGAAATAAGAATAGTACCAAGGGAATCTAAAACTGTTGGTCTTGAAAAGAGCAACATGTAATGGAAATGGCTGAGTATTCAAATACTTATTCATATAAAATTACAATAACTTGGGAATGAGGGTAGATTTTGAACAAGTCTGTTCTATGTAAAAAGAACAAAACAATTGCCACAAAACATTAAAGACACTCGTATGACAACATAAAATATGGTTTACATCCTTTGAAAATAATTTATCCTGGTTTTATTACATTAGTATGTTTGTATGTATGTATAGGGGTTTAACGGCACATCAGCATTATCTTGGTCATTACTGCTGTTTATATTTAGGTATCACACAAGATCATACAAAACAATAGGGGTTTAACGGCACATCAGTACATTCTTGGCCATTACTGCTGTTTATATTTAGGTATCACACAAGATCATGCAAAACAAAGACAAGGGAAAAAAGATTAAAATCCTTCAAATACAAAACCAATGTGGGGCCCCGGTAGCCGATTGGTCTAGGGCCCCGGGTGGCCGAGTGGTCTAGGGCGCTCGCTTTTACAGATCACTGACATCTCACCTCTGTCCTCGTGAGTTCGAGTCTAGGACTCGGCCAACGTGGGTATGTGAGAAATCTTGCCAGTAGCTTCCCGTGGGTCGGTGGTTCTTCTCGGGTTCTTCCTCCACTAAATATACTGGCCGCCATGCAAGCCTATCATGCGCTGAGAAATGGCGTTAAACCCATAACAACCAACCAAAAAAGCAATTTTTTTTATAAACCAGACGCTTTAAAACGTAGAAGACCTTGACAGCTGGAACATAATTACGGACTGCATATCAGGACACCAAACGGTTGCCTGCATTAGTCGCCTCTAATGGCATGCAGGAGGGCGTAACGGATTCATTCTACATCCCGGAACTTGTAGTAGGATATACAGGAGAGAAATTTAAAGAATGCATAAATATAAAGAACAAAGTCGGATCTTTAAAAATCAAGAACACTCGTAATGTTGTCAAGAAAGATAAAAGTCAGAAAATTCAAACGATAATGTGATCATTATTTATAGTAGACCTTTTAATTTTTTAAATAATGTGTATTTTGAAATAATTTGATTTTTGGCTTATCAGAAGTTAAGATACTGAAACACTGAATGTATTTTGTCAATGAGAGATTTAGTGTATGATTTTTAGATTCCAGTAAACGATCTTGTTTGTGTCATCTCATGATGCCTATTGATCCTAACTGTAGGTTTATTGTGTTCAAATAAATTGTCTGTAAAACTATCCTGTTTCGAAATTTTATCATGAAATCAAAGAAGCACGCAGTTGTAACTATTTTAATTACGCATTATCACGAAACGACGGCAAAGACAAATACCGTCTATACTCGCGTATAATGCAGGTCCAAATGTAAACAACTTAAACCTTGATCTGCCTTCGCATAACGCGCCGGCAAATCAGGGTCGATGTTGTTTGTTCTACTGATTAGTCCTTACAAACTGAATAGACCCAGATCTGCAGGTGCATTATGTGACGGCCGATCTGTGCATATGCAGTTTACAGTTGTGAGCGCGTTATACGCGAGTATATATGGTATTTCTGTGCCGCGGTGGTTCAGCGATTAGCCTGCCGGACTCGCGACCGGAAAGGTGCGGGTTCCAATCCTACCATCAGCCTGGGTGGGCTACCGAGGTGTGTCCTTTGGCAAGGAATTTACCCCAGTTGCATCAGTACTAGAAAAACGTACATTAGCAACTCGGCAACAAGTACCCTAAGATATGTCGATTAACCTTCTGGTTTATCGACACATAAGTAAGTATTTAAAGATATTGCTCGTCCTTAGTATCGTGTTTCTACCTCTTGTATTACAAAATATGGTAGGTGGCATCAAGAATGACCATTTTCAATACTATAAAAAGACAGTTGAGGACCGACGTCTATTTAAATTGTTACCAACGAGTGATTGATTAATTTTATATTTGTTTTTACTAAGTCTGTTGTGTGGGGAATCTAAGTAAGGCAGACTTGTGTATTTCTTTAAAATAAGACATCACATAGTTGTCATCAGAGCTATTAATCAAAATATACCAGTTACGTTGGGAGAGGTCAAGATTTATATAGACGACTTACGGAAGAAAGAAGAAGAGAGACAGATTGGGAAGACAATACTTAGAGTATTAAAAAAAATCGGTCTGCCATGTAAATAGCGAGTGTTTCGGTAACCTTTCATATAAACTGTCTTTGAATCAGTGTGTGAAAGATTAAAATTTCTAAAGAAAGATTTATGTAAAGAAGATCTGCACGTTTCTTTAGATAAAATTCACAGGTACTATTCACATGCAAAATTCGCAGATACTATTCTCATGTAAAATTCACTCACATATACTATTCTCATGAAAAATTCACAGATACTATTCTCATGTAAAATTCACAGATACTATTCTCATGCAAAATTCACAGGTACTATTCTCCTGTAAAATTCACAGGTACTATTCTCATGTAAAATTCACAGATACTATTCTCATGTAAAATTCACAGGTACTATTCTCATGTAAAATTCACAGGTACTATTCTCATGTAAAATTCACAGATACTATTTTCATGTAAAATTCACAGGTACTATTCTCGTGTAAAATTCACAGGTACTATTCTCATGTAAAATTCACAGATACCATTCTCATGTAAAATTCACTGGTACTATTCTCATGTATAATTCACAGGTACTATTCTCATGCCACATTTGCAACAATTCATAAATTCACAGGTACTATTCTCAAGCCACATTTGCAATAATTCATAAAATTCACAGGTACTATTCTCATGCCGCATTTGCAACAGTTCATAAAATTCACAGGTACTATTCTCATGCCACATTTGCAACAATTCATAAAATTCACAGGTACTATTCTCATGCCACATTTGCAACAATTCATAAAGGGTAGTCATAGTTATACGAAAACAAAGATGCATGTTGTAGTTATCATTTTATTTATTTCTAGGAATAATTGTTATATCTATATGTTTTATCAAATCTCTCAGTCATTACTTATTCGTACTCTATTCTCGTGAGCACGTCAGCTGACCCTCGACAACCATATTTATCCTGCTATTTTAAGCATGCACCTCTCTCTCTTTCTCTCTCTCTCTCTCTCTCTCTCTCTCTCTCATTATGGCAAATGCGTTTGTACTTGCATTCATTCTCATTATCGTTTTCATTGTTCTACTCACTTTCTAAATCGTCTTTAAGCTTTTAAAGAAATCGAGATTCTCTGAAATTATATATTAATCATATGAAGAAAATTGGGATTCTTTTTCATATATCATCCATAGTTTTGCGATTTTTAAAATTTACTCACTCTATCTGTTGTATTTGGTTCTTAATTTGCTCACTCTATCTGTTGTATTTGGTTCTTAATTTGCTCACTCTATCTGTTGTATTTGGTTCTTAAAAGGGCTAAGATGGTAGTAGCCGCAGTAGCTCAGTGGTTGGCGTGCTAGACTTGAAACTAAAAGTGTGCGGGTTCGAATTATACCACCAGATCAGTCCATGTTAGGTACCATGGTGTGTCCTTTGGCAATTCACTTAACTCTTGTTAATAATAATAAAAATAATAATAATAATAATAATAGAAAATAAATAAACAAATAAACAAGAAATCAATAAATAAAATGCTACAGTTTTCATAGAGTAGAAATTCACATATGGACTGTAAAGTATTGTTGCTTTCAGTGCTGAAAGATATAAGATAGTGAGCTGCTGACTTTCCTGTTTCTCTATGTCAGTTAGGGACAGATAACCTAGCCGACTCTCTCTCTCTCTCTCTCTCTCTCTCTCTCTCTCTCTCTCTCTCTCTCTCTCTCTCTCTCTCTCTCTCTCTCTCTCTCCTGTTGGCGTAAAGAAAATCAGTCAGCCTACTTTCTTCTGTTTACCTTTATGTCAATTAAATACAAATAACAGCTGATATGTAGCGTAAGAGAAGCATGAACTCTGTCTCGGAATAATATGTCTTTTCCTACCTGTAGACCTAGGAATGTGTTGAATGATATAATTTTGTCTGTTACCAAGGATTACGTTAGCGCACTTCGCTATGCTCATCTTCGGCGAGGTTTGACATAGTCTGGATACGAGGTTCTCGAGAATCAAACCGAAATATAATAGTATCTGCAATCCTGAATGTTCTCTTCTCTTCGTTACAGATAGTATCAAACCCCGACACCTCTCGCATCCCCGACAAATGTAACATGCTATTCCAAATACCCTCAATGGAGTGACACCTCTCAAGTCACTGTGACGAATACCCTCAATGGAGTGACACCTCTCAAGTCACTGTGACGAAAAGAAGGTCAACATGCTCTTAAAAACTCTCACCTTTTAGGTCGGGCAAGTTTGACCGCAAAAACTGTCTTTGGAATCGTGGTGAGAACATAACTTTCATTATAAATCGGCGGACATCACAAACCATATCATCATTATCGTCATCGTCATCATCACCACCACCATCATCATCATCATCATCATCCTCATCATCTTCTTCTTCTTCTTCTTCTTAATAATAATAATAATAATAATAAGAAGAAGAAGAATGTAAAAACAACAACAACGACTTTTGATTCATAGATTCTTTATTGACTCTTAAGCATTAATTGCTTTACTGATCGCGAGTACAATGCAAACTAGCTTGACTATGGAAGTAATATTTAAAAATAATAAACACAATAGCATCTTAGCTAAAAACAGTATCGATACCCATCATGCAAATCAAAGACGATGTCAATAAAATTACAAGATAGTAAAGTTACGCCTGTGTGGTCAGCTGCTGTAATAAAAGCGTATATGAGAGTAATAAACAAGAGAAACCTATAGGAAAACAGGACAACGTTAACTCTAATCATGTAAATTCAAGAACATAAAAGCCGTATAAAAACAGTTGAACCAACATGAAACCGCTTTCTGGTATATTGAGCAGTCCGTCGTCACATGTAATAATATAGCCCCACGTACTCCATCACATAGATATTTGTATGAGGACGTCACATTTTGGCAAACCTTGTAAATTGACAATGATGGAATGTTGCTTGTGGTAAATTTAAAAATCTTAATAAGGTGTGGACATGGGGTTGCCAGGAGACACACGTCTATGCGATACAGCAGAGAGAGAGAGAGAGAGAACCTATTTGACACCATATATCCACATGAAATAGAAATTAATTCATCTTAAATTATTCATTGTTATCAGCATATGAAATTTACATATAAAGCTAGGCTCGGTTGTAAGAAATTAGTATCACAAAATGCATTGCTTTATATGAAATTTTGTTCAGCGCTTTGGGGGACATGTTAATATTTTTTACTTTTTAAATTACTATGATTTCTTCCACACCTATACTGCACCAACTGCATGTACTGAGTCAAATGCCAGATCAAGTATATGATTTGATACTATTCCAGGATGAAAATACTTGAATATCTTCCTACAATGCCAATCGGTATGTTTGTTCGTCAAAGAAGATATTATTCACAAACCACCTCCAAGAGTGTGTGAGGGGTTTTAAATGGTTTGCAGATTCGTCCCTTTTTGTAAAGATAATCATAACATCAAAGCAGTAGATTGTTTACATGATTGTAAGGACACTCAGTCATGGAATGAACAATAAACACTACCCTGAATTTGCGTGCTCAAAACAGAGTTCTCATTTCAGAAATACCCAATTTGATCTTGTATTTAAAATCAGCAAGTCATCTCATCTCTTTTTGAACTTGAAAATAACCGAATCAGTCATGGAGAAGAATTTCAACAAAAACATAATCCTTGGAGAAACAAAAGCTTGACCTCCTATTGTCAAGTTGCGTTTCGGATGGGGCAAGCTTGGTATCGGCTGAAGGATTATGAAAACTGTAAATTGTATGCCCTCAACACATAATTACTATATGCTTTGAAAGAGTCAGAATTATATCAGTCTACCAAGCTACGATAAATGTCTCTAACGTACACGTCAATCTGACAATCTTTACTCTGTGTCCCCCTACCGGAATGGCGATATGAATGGGTCCGATGCACCGTCTACCTGTCGTAAGAGGCGACTAATGGAGACAACCTGTTTTCCGTGGGATATGTCCCTTGATGATGCTCATACTTAGGTCTTTGCCTTTTTTTAGGAGTGCGATTTTTATAGAAAATTGTTTATCTTGTTGTTTTTTTTTGTTTTTTTTTGTTTTTTTTTGGGGGGGGGGGGTGTCACCCTTTCTTGCTTATATCTTTATTTTGTATGCCACTATTTGAGTATTTGCAACATCCAAACCTTTTATATTTTTCATCATGGCACATGTTTACTTTTGGTTGGAGGAAATTGTCTTCCTTTGTATTGTAGCTAGGGTGTTGCCTTTACACTTTTTGGTGCCAAGCTTTTGTTCGGCACTATATAGCCAGGATTGTGCTGACGTGCCTTTAAAAACCCTAACATACTTCTCTAAGTGTGTGCTATTTGCTTTGATGAAGCAAGTGGCCAAATGGTTCACGCTAATATTCCATTTAGTATCGGTAGAAGGGGACCTTGATGTTAATTGGAGACAATGTCATTAATTGGTACTAATGCAATCCTTCACAAGCGTCAGTGTAGTATAGGAAATTCTGATCCCATGGGTGGAATTTTCCAATCCAACACCGATGCGTAATGAAAGATTATTTTCTCACATTCCTGAACTAAAAATGAAGGTCGAAGTAAAAATGTCGTATTGTGAATACTGATCGAACTTTAAAACAGCAAGACAACCACCGAAAATTTCCTCATCTTATAGCAGAAATGATTGAACTGACTTTAAAATCACTACTCACTGTAGAACCGCATTTGAAGAGGCTAAATGGGATAAAATCTGAAATACATTTCAAAGCAATAAACAATTTCCCCAGCAACTATTGGTATGGCGGGTAAGAATCTCGTATTAAAATAAATTCCTAATCACTCAATTATAGGTAGCAATGAATTTTTCAATATAAACTTAACTTTTTTGGTTGTCTTGATTAGTATTCACAATACGCCAACTAGTGTTTGGCTGTGTCGATTTAGTATTCACAATACGCCAACGAGTGTTTGGCTGTGTCGATTAAGTATTTACAATACGCCAACGAGTGTTTGGCTGTGTCGATTAAGTATTTACAATACACCAACGAGTGTTTGTCTGTGTCGATTTAGTATTTACAATACGCCAACGAGTGTTTGTCTGTGTCGATTTAGTATTTACAATACGCCAACGAGTGTTTGGCTGTGTCGATTTAGTATTTACAATACGCCAACTAGTGTTTGGCTGTGTCGATTTAGTATTTACAATACGCCAACTAGTGTTTGGCTGTGTCGATTTAGTATTTACAATACGCCAACGAGTGTTTGGCTGTGTCGATTTAGTATTTACAATACGCAATTTCTACTTCCTTCCGTATTATATATAGAGTAGTTTGCACTTGTAGTAAATGAGAAACCTATTTATTTTGGAGTCACAATTTATATATATATATATATATATATATATATATATATCTATATATATATATATATATATATATATATATATATATATATATATATATTCCACTTAATAGGTCAAACTTTGTTGGTTGGGCCCAAAAGATAAAAGTTCAAGGTCTTACTGACTTAAATAAGTGAAAGAATTTCTGAAAAAATAGCTTTATTTCAAAATTAAAGATGGTTCAAGCTTTGATGATTTGTTTATTGTTACAGTAAGAAAGAAATCTACATATTTGGGATCTACATGTCCAAGGTCAAGGTAAAAATGAAGGAAAAAAGGTTTCCTCGTGAAACTTATTTTCTATACCGTCTTCTTTCTCGTGTTTGGGGGAATGAAACAAAGGTAATGGTGAGGTCTCTCTGACACCATTCATCTATGCTTTCTAGAATCAGAAATGCCCCGTTTGTGTCTACGTGTACATACAGTACTATTAACCACGGTTTGAAAGTAAATGCACTGTTTGTGGTACTCATGTAGACACGTGCAAATTATAAGCTTCATGACCTTACTTCATAAAATGCATTTGTCACAGTGTGACTTAACACGTTGAAAGCAAACAAAAAGAAAACGAAGGAAAAAAACGAGTCATCAACGTTATGTGATAAACAGAATCTCAAATATCACTTTACATTATATTTGAAAAAAGTAAAATGATACACTATGAACCTAGCCGGTAGATACTTATCATATATACATGTGTTCAGGTACTTCAATAAATCTGATATCAACTCGTGTAAGATTTCCACAAAAAACGCATGTATGTTCTGTTCTGTTGGAGTGGAATCTATTCTGTCAATACAAGATGTCAGATGGGATAAACAGCATCCAAAAAAGGATTGAATACTGGACATTTTACGAGCAACGGGGACAAATAAAAGTGCAGACCTCATGGAAAGTGCAAACGTATTTGGGTAAAAATTTGCCAACATAATGGAATGTGAGGACATATCAAAACAAAAAAAGTTGCAGACGTAACGGAAGGTGCGGATTTATCATAACAAAGAATTGAAGACATAAGGGAACGGATGCTCCAATGTTGTTCAGTTTGTCCGAAAGCAATATGGCGGTGCATGCAAGATCTTATGGGTAAATTACATCAAACTATATTTATAGCAAAGAAGTGAATTCGTAACCTGCACTAATAAGTTCTCTTTTCTACTAGGGTCACTAGCGTATAATTTTAGTCATAATATTCATATTTTTATCTGCAGATGAATAAACTGGCAGCTGTTCCTAGAAAGTTCATGCAAAATGTGACGTTTTCAAACAAGGAATACCTAGATGAAATCTGTACAAACATTACTTAAATTAGAAACTGACTGAAAACCTATTAACTACTCTTTCTATTGAGGAATCTTTTATACTATTTTCCTGAGATTCAAAGAATTTATTTAAATTATAGAACACACCAACTCGGGTACAGCTTTTCGCCTTCTTGCTTCGTTTATACGGTGCCGTACTCGAGTACTTCTCGTGTGTTGCACTCCGTTATGTCCGCGTGCTCTACTATGTCCGTACTCAGTCAATTTGATGTTTACGCTGAACTATGTCTTATACTCGGTGAACTATGTTGCTGTGCTCATATGTGTACAAAATAACACTGCTCATATGTGTACAAAATAACACTCAAAGCTAAAATATTAACCAGATGTTTAGTAAATTAAACAAATAAAGATTTGTTTGATACTCTTTTTGTCCTCTAATTTGGAGAGATTAAGGATTTATCGGCTAAGAAGATAATTGTTTTATTGTATGGTCTAATAAAAACAGCCAATAAAACCCCCATTCAATAGTAATCTCATTGTCGTAATTTGCATCTTGTATTTCCATTCCTGGTTTCAGTAAAATTATAATGTCTGCTTTTGCAAAATGTTATGGTCCTTTATATTCCTCTTGTTTATTCTTATTCTTGTGTAAATTCATTTATTTCGCAATTCTCCTATTTGTCTATTTTTTCTTACATTCATTTATTGTTCGTTCGTTCGTCTGTTCATTCTTTCATCCATTGTATTCTTACGCCTACTCCTTTATTTACCAGCTTATATGCACTTACCTCTGTTTGTTCGTCTGTTTCATTATGTATTCGGTTTAATTATAAGACTGACTGGTGAGATTGAGAACAAAATGAATAAGATTATTAATGGCAGTTTAAATAATAATTATTTAGAAGAAGAAAAAATTCGTCAGAAAAATCTGAAGGCACATAATTATAATTAAATAGATACAGCCGAGGTAGAGGAATTCATGAAGATTATTTGAATTTTTATCAAGAGAAGCAAATAAGCGATTTAAAACTTTTCATGGGTTAACTTTTCAGACATTAAAAAGATTGTATGTATCAAAACTGACATAAAAGGTAAATCAGTCAACAAAATATGTGTTTTATAAAGAATACAAGTCATTAAGGAATGTTGAGAAATGTATATGCAGAGGATTATCTTTTTACATTCCTTTTGACTTTTCCATATTTAGATGTTCTAGCCATAAACTTAATATAGGGGCAAGTATATATGAAGGTGACATTGCTTTGTAACTTCTATTTTTTTAATTTACTAGGATATTAGAGAAAATAATATTTAGATAAACTGTGGTGTGCCCGTCCATATTTCGAAAACTTCTAAAGCTTGATGTCATCTCAAAGTCCCCTTTTTTTGTACCTTTTATTATCAAGACTAAAACATGTACCTAATGTCTGACAGTTATTCTATGTAAGAAGTGCATTCCGTTCCCATACAGTGACCTTTTTCTCTATGTATTATAGGGCGGTAGCCTAATTTACTGAAATAAAGAATATACATTTATTCTGATTTCCACTTGTAGGGAGATGACATTGTAACCACCATTTCAGTTGTATAACAGAATGACTTTCTTTTAGGCTGTAAGGTAATTTCGCCCCGGTTAACTCTACATATTGAAACTTAGCCGCCATCTTACAAAGTTTGTCCGTTTGAATTTAAGACACTGTATACGCGGGCTATTTTTAGACATGAGTTTATTACGCGTTGCGACATATCCGCCTAATTCGTAACCTGCCCTAGAAAGGCCTTTCTAAGTCAAGCCTCCTGATTCAGCATTAGAGGCATACTCTCCGCCATAAACTATTATGGCTGATTTTCCAGGTGTTTCCGTTAAGCAATACTCTGAAGTTACGGCATAACACTGGCGCATGCTAAGTAGATATATTTTAATTTATAGTGAGAAAGCAAAAACTTCAACTATCTTTGCACGGCAATAAGTCATCTCGATTTTATATACGAAATGTGTCTTAAAAAGGATTAATACAGAACGGGACAGTGCAGTCGTTGGGGAATGAAAGAGTACTTTTTAATTTCCAGGCGAAGAAAGTATATGATAATAGTGCAATGATTTGCACTAAGTAAGATGTCTGTCATAAGTAAACAACGAGAAGCAGTTTTAAAGGTATGAAAAAGTAAAACAAACAACATTCAATCATTTTGAGGAAAGGACACTTCTGATAAGCTCCAAAGTTTGACCAAATTAATTAAATTTGTATTACGTTATTGTGTCCATCTTGATCAAATTCGTAAAACACTTCCACGATAAAACTCCTCACCGGTTATCCCACTGCTATCATTACTGAGTTTTAACTTACATAATAGTTTTAAAAATCAAATATCTAATTTAATAGAGTTTCATGTTTCAACTATATATGATCCATATCATTTTAATTTTGTTTTAGCCTTAAGTACAGTACATAGTCGCGTTATAATTTCATATGATATATATATATATATATATATATATATATATATATATATATATATATATATATATATATATATATATACATACATATATGGTAGCAATTTTACTAATTCCCATTTTTGAGACTTTTTGACTTTTTGACACATGGACGAGTGGATTGTCGAAAAGCATGAAAATGGCCTTCTCTTACAAATGCTCACACACGCTGACACGGATACCAGCAAACAGGACGGACATACAGACAGACGGACCGAAAAGAAGGCAAATATGCGAATCGATGTTCGTAAGATATGGACTTGAATCTCATACATTTATATATGTCTTGCGTCAAATGTGAACATAAATGAGCGTTATGTACACGCCTTTTTCAAACTGAGACCAGAATGGAGAGGGGGTGGGGGTATTTAGGAAAATGTGTCACCCTTTTCAAACCGCCAATTTTGAAGGTGATTTTATGCATGCTGTTATATTACAAAGAAAACTTGGTGAATATATTTATTCCTAATATATACTCAGCAGGACAAGGTTTCACTTCAAATATCCTTCAGCCATTTAGATAACCTGAAACCTGGATTATTTACTGCACAAAAAAAAAAAAAAAAAAAAAAAAAATTAGGATGTCATCCGAGTCATTGCTTTAGTAATTTAACGCAATCTAAAAATCGAGAAATTCTAGTAGCGTATTCTGTAAAATTAGTTAGAAATATAGTCAAATTGTATATATGCATCAAACACAGCTATGATTATAGTTAAAATCACTCCGCCGGCCTGAAATGTGTAATATGCAATTTACCTGTCGAGCGACCTGTTAACTGTAATAAAGGGGCATACTGATACTTGTTACCGTTTATATAACATTAGATCATATAACATAAATGATTGGCGTTCTGACTTCTCGCTCTTCAGTTCTTGTTGGTTCTAGATTCAATTACCCTTCACTTTATTACAGGTCATTTTCTACACCTTTTTTGCTCTCGGCAAACAATTAGCAGTATTAGCAGTGCTCAAATTTTTTTTAATGTTAAAAAAAGGGTTCATTATGGTTAAAAACTGGAATCCCACAGAGAAGCAGGGGAGATAGGAACTGTATATCGGATAGGAGATGATTAGATCACGATTTGTGTTCTTTGTTGCAAAATGTATTTTAAAAAAAGAAGATATTTGCCAGCTCCAAAGTTAAACAGCTATAGTAGGTACGGCAATACATTATTCACGTTTTCCGGATGAATACAAAATTTGGATAAGGTAGATTTTTGCCGCCAAATATGAATTCCACTTGTCCTATAAATGAGTATTCATTATTTTTTTTAGGTGCGGTTCATTTGAGATTCAGAATTTTTAAATTGTGTTTACTTGACTCGATAATGCTGCTGTGATATAAATTATAAGCTTATATGTGCTGTCTTCAGTGTAATAAAGACAACAAACGTATTCCACTTCCCCTTATAACTGCAGACGAAATTTTGAATTACTGTTCACAACTATATTTTGAAAGGGTTCAACTATGAGTTATACATGAAATTTGTAGATAATTTGTTTAGTGTATCGTCATTACGTCAAATGATTTGCATTAAAAATATTGATGTCATAACAATTACCAGATGCAAGTTAAGAGATGCATGGATGATCCTGAATAGGTGCACAAGTCGTTGTGATTATTGCCTGACCCGATCTATCAAAGTCGAGAAGTAGATGTCTCTCATTCCAACAGCGGCAAAAGATGGGATGAAGCGTTTGGTTACAGTATTTCTATATGATGAAGCGTTCTAAACTTTTAGATCTATAATTATCATACTTGAATCGTAGAATTAGTTAGCATGTAAATAGAAAAATCAATATTCACTAGCGCAGTAGGACTATGGGTAGGAATTACTAGCGCTGTAAGAGTAGGTACTAATTATTTTTTAAAAAGCGCTGTAAGACTAGAGGATATTATTTAAGAAATTAAATAATTTATAGCGCAGCAAGACTAGGTGATATTATTTTAACAAATTTAACAATAAATGGACCAATCATAATAAAACTCTGGGGTATTATGTTCACAAATATAAACAATACTAGTCGAACCAGTCTTGGAGGTGAGAATAGCTAATTTGCATGAACTTAAATGACTTTACAAAAAGCAATATACATTGTCTACGTAAAATTTGGACAAAATTGAAATTGTTTTATTTTACTTCACTGCAACAACCTACACAATTAAAGGGTGAAAGAAATAAATTCTTACATCGGTAGAATGCAGAAGGAATTGAAATACATTACGAACTTTCCACAAGACATACCACGTGACACATATGGTGTAAAAGGTTACAGAAAGCACGAGGCTAGACACATTTCTCGTAGGGAACTATTTTATCGGCAACAATCAGTATACAATTAAATAGTCCTTGATAAACTCAGGTATAGACAAAGGCAGTAACAGTTTAAACAACTCCTTGAAAGTGAATATCGATTGTGGCTCTGTCTTTTATTTGACTAGTTTATGCAGCAGAATGCTGTATGCAACTGGTAAAACTGTGTCTAATGATGCGTGGTAAATAATATTTACCATGTTTTTGTCTTAGATATATAAAATAAATAAAATCTACAACATCTGTGGGATGTAATAGTTTTGCTAGGTTGTACGGTTGGTAGGTTGTACGGTTGCTAGGTTGTACGGTTGCTAGGTTGTACGGTTGGCTTCTTTGAGTCAGCTTTGGCGTGGTATGACTTTGGCATTCCATACATGGTGTAGGCTCTGTATTTTGACTTTCTTGCTTTTTTTCTGCTATAAAGGATCTAGATGGGGCTGTTAGGTTTTTGGTGGTCTTCTACAGTATGGACAAATGATATGGTAATAGAAACCGTGTTTGAATAAACCCATGTTAATCCATGTTAATAGAAACCGTATTTGAATACACCCATATTAATCCATGGTAATAGAAACCGTGTTTGATTAAACCCATTTTTTTCAGATGAAATGGAAAGAGGTTTATAAAACTCTTAAACAAAACAAAACTTTTAATTAGACTTGAGTATCCATTTCGCTTCAGAGTCGTGTCGGAGACTACGCGTGTCGATGGCACAGTACTTACGTGTCTATAAGGTAATATATTTACGTTGTCAAGAAAAAAGGGCCTGTTATCTTGTACGGGCATATATCTCATGCTTGCATGATATGAGTAAATTCATCTCCTCGCAATTTTCCTTGTCATGAAATAAATAATCTTTGTACATGTCGAATTTTAAATTCATTTGATCACTTTGCTGGTTATTCTTTAAAACACTTTCTGTTTGTCTTTACCAGATCTGAATGAATAAAGTTATGACTTTAACCAACAAAACGCTTTAACGGGAACATCGTTGAACTCATCCTTGAAAAGTTTAGTAACTTTTGTATTCATTTGCGGTAAATCAAATATGTTGTCCATTGGATAGCTACTATTTTCAAAACATTTTATGTTATCATTCATGTTTCTGTAAATGTTTTTTTTGTTGTTTTTTTATATATTTTTTTGTCTCAGTATGAATGTATAACGAATCAATATGAGTCATTATCATTATTTGTTTTTCAACTTGTTGTTACTAAAATTCGTACGTTTGACATTTAGATAACTTCAAAACTGTAAATCCATTGTAAATTGGTTTTGTTAATTTTGTTTTCTTCTTTTCACACTGGTTAACATTAGGTTATCGTTAATTATTGTTCTCCTGGCAAATAATAGAGCTTTATGACATTGAATAAAAAATATTTTCTTCTGCAAATATTTTAACTCTTGCTCTTCTCCTGAGATTTTACATCTGTTTTATCGAATACAGCGTTATTCATCAATTTAAAAAAGTTTCTTTTGAAATCATTTCTTACTTTTTGTCTTAAATTTGTATTCAGTTCAATGTAGGGTTTTAATAACGTTTGATGATCAGTCATGTCAGCTCTGTGTATCGTTATCAGTTGTAAACCTAACTGAATTTAAAGCGTTTTAGTTTCTGTAGTTAATAATATATTTTTCTTTGTTTTTCAATGCACATAATAGTCTTGGTACAGTTGGTTTTTATACCTTTGTAATCATTTATAATCTGTTTTATTAAGGACATAATCATTGTCATCTAGAATTAGTTTCTCTGGTGCTAATGGATTAATCCATTAAAAAAGAAAAATGCATGTGTAATGGAATGTTGGTATTCACTGCACAAATGCAAGCAATATTAGTGTCGTCTGGCATTTCTACCCATCTAATTTGTTTATTAGTTGCCCATCGAAAGTTATTTACTGGCATATACTAGAGGCTGTTAGCATTAGGTATAATAATGAATTACTTTGACCCTGACCTTTCATACTTACATATACTTTCCATAATTTTAGCATATTGAAATTTGACTTTTTTAAACTTTAACTTAGATTGATGACATTGACTTTTTATTTTAATCTGAAAAAGAAGAAAAGATCGACAATGTAACATTAAAATACGTGTACTTTATTTAATTTATCCGTTTTGATATAGGAATAATGTTGAGGCAACTTGTATGACCTCTGAAAAATTGGAAAAAATCTATAGATACATACCTATTTTATTAAAGAAGATCGTAGAAAGGATAGATTAAAGAAAGATATGGTCTCTTGATATAGTAGAAACGTATCAGCGTAGAGCTCACGTAATTTTAAACATCAGAAAATAAATATTTATGTATTAAAATATACATAGTTACATTCTTTTCTACTCTTTAATTTATCCATTGTTCAGTGTTAGGATATATTTTACCTAACTGGATTGTATCACATCGGTTTCAATTTTGATCTAATACTAGAGTTAAAGTCAGCATAAGTACGTGTACATTTCATATATCTTATTAGATTCTTTTATAATCCGTTTTTACAATGTTAGGATGAATGCTTTGAATAATTCAAATTTAATGTAAGATTAATTTTTAGTCAAGATTGATTTATGACATTGATTTTCGATCTTGATCTAATAAGGGAAACATTTACATATTTACAATCCTTACATTAATAAAGTGTGTGCAGTTTCTTTATTTATTGCATTTTGTTATTATTGTAAGACAAATTTAAATGTCAAGCTGGATTTCAGACCTATTTTTTCAATTTTGATCTATAAATGGATATATAAAAAGGTCTTTCCATGCAATACAATTTAAAAACGGAGAGCTTTCGTGAAAGGATAGCAAGGTACTCTTTCACAAAATGCAAATATTATTTGATACTGAAAATGTTTGTTTTTTTGTTGTTTTTTTTTTTTTGTTTTTTTTTTTTTGGGGGGGGGGGAAGAAATCTAACCTATTAGTGATAAGCTAGAACTATTTTACTCTAGCTCAATTCTTAAATTTGCACATCTTGAATCATGGATTGCCTTGTCAAAGCGGTATATGGATTGGTAATTTAATTGACTGAAAAGAAAACAGCAAGAGTGCCATCAAAGTGTGATTTTGGACCCTTTTCTGGTTTCTTTGTATGTCGATACCCGACGGGCCATATCTGGAGCGTTTAATTATCAACTTTAGCTTAAAATAACTAGACCCTTCTGTATGCAACAATAATGAAAATAGAAAATCAACACTTTTCTCTCCGACTTATCTACAGAAGCTAGCAATCATTTATGTGCACGTGTAGGTTTTAGCTGTTATCTTCGTTTGACGTTAACCAGGGGTAGTGCTCTAAGGTCCCTACTTATTGAAAGTATCTGTTTCATTAAATCGTTTGAATCATCCATGTAGTCATATGGATAAATGTGTTTACTTAAATAACTTGATTTTTTAGCCAGACGTTTTATATTTTGACTCATGAATCTAAAGCTATATATAAACCTAACTGTCCTTTGAACTGTTATTTCTTTTCATTTTTTAATGACCTATCAAAAATAAAATCTTTGCTAAATTAAATATATTTTTCATCGTTTTTTTTTGGTATGATTTTCATCTTTTCATCTGGATAATTGTAACCAATGTATCGACAAATATGTGACAGTTATAACCAGACAAGTTGTGAATGAACAATATTACTTACTTTGTATTATTAATATTCAAATTCCATTCATTATGTGCTGGACCTCTATACTTGCCTGTCAATATTCAAATTCCATTAATTATGTGCTGGACCTCCATACTTGTCTGTCAAAATTCGAATTCCATTCATTATGTGCTGGACCTCCATACTTGCCTGTCAATATTCGAATTCCATTCCTTATGTGCTGGACCTCTATACTTGCCTGTCAATATTCAAATTCCATTCATTATGTGCTGGACCTCTATACTTGCCTGTCAAATTCCATTCATTATGTGCTGGACCTCTATACTTTAATGTCAAGTGATCATGGTCTCTTACTATGTCATCAGTTATTTCTTCCTCATAGATCTGACTTGCATTTCTTGAGTTAAAATGTTTTCCATCTTCCTCTGTCAACACCACAGGTTTTACATTTTTAAAACTAGTTTTGCAATCTTACCCAACATATGTGAATACAATATGTTGGTCTTTAAGCTATTGGCTTGTATCTATTGTGAATTGATTTAAGATGCAAAGAAAATCCTGATGAAATGTGTTTGACTGTTGGATATTGTCTAAGATATTTTTCGTCGATCTGTAGTTCACAACTTTGTGCCTCTGACACGATGATACTTTCAAAATCACAATATATAATATACGGAACTTTTACTTGATGTTGATAGTTTTTGAATTTTACAAATGATTCATTATTCAGGTGGTATATATATATATATATATATATATATATATATATATATATATATATATATATATATATATATATATATATATATATATATAATTATCTACTTTGTAATATAGTCTTTTGTGTTCTGATATTTTTCTTTTGTACAGAAAAAAAATAAGCATTTTTTATTACAGATGTGTGTTTGTCCGTGATGTCTGTTTATTGGTGATGATACTAATATTAAAAACAAATTATTCCAACATAGTGACATCTGCAATCATTAGGACCAACATATTGGGGGTATAATTAACATTTCAACATGTTTTTTTGTATCTCTCTATTGTAGTTATTCTAATCGGTTTGATATAAGATGGTTCAGCTATTTCAGAGAAATTAACAGATAAATCAAACCCATTTTCCAGTTATTTTTTTAATGTCCTCTATTTCTACAGGATATCTATCAAACAAATGCCTTTATTCATATTTAAATTCTATTGTGATGGTATCTGGCGATGGCTTTAGGGAGTATTTCAAATTGATCAAATAACATAGAAAAAATCCATTTATTATCCATATCTGTATGCTAATACGAGCTTTTTGTTCTTAACGTCTCAGGCAAATCTATATATGAGCTTTCTTTGAACGGTTGATACCTCTCTATGTGCGATGGTAATATTAAATCCTGTCAAACATCCACCTTGTACTTTCGCGTTTTTCCTTTCCAAATTTGGTATGTAAAATAACAAACTAACGTTCAAACAAAATATTTGTAGAGATTTGCTTTGTTTTCCCTCCTGAGGCGATCGTTTCATAAGTCTCATATTTAAGACTAGCTGTACTTTTCCAGAATCAAAATTGTCGATTTTTAAAAAAAATTATGATATTCTTTAAATATGATTCAATATCATTGAAAACTTCATGCAAATAATAAATGTTACCAATTGTTGAATGAAATTCATTGTCATTCTGTTTTGATTCTATTTATATGTCATAATTCTTTTCAAGCATGAAGACATATTAAAGGGGGTTGTAATTTATTTTTTACTAGTTTTGGTATTGGTGAATCAACTTTTGAGATTTATTGTAAAGCCCATCTGCTATCTCAGTTCTGTCAATCTTGGGGGACAGCCATCTCTGGAGTTTTGGGTGTACCTGACCACCACCAGGGGGATAGTTGTCGTAATCGACTTCTTAGGTCAAATCAATCGGGATGTCACAGAATCTTTTCAATTACACAGTTTAATTTACTCATTCCCCGATCCCCTGGGTCGAAATGAAAGGCTAGGAGCTCCGGAAGTTATTCAGACTGTAGGCATTGCAAAACGTCTCCAGAAATATAACGGGCAGCGCAGTTTCACATGCTCTGCTATATGAATTACTGATGTCAACATTTATCCTTGGCACCTATTTGTTGTCATACTCCCTTGACTTAAGTTATTCAGCCCATTAGACTGCCATACTTGATGACGAATGAGAGAGAGAGAGAGAGAGAGAGAGAGAGAGAGAGAGAGAGAGAGAGAGAGAGAGAGAGAGCACGCGTACTCAATTTATGTAGAAAACAACATTCAACTCTGGCAAGAACCGTACCGCAGATCTTCGATCTGTAACCACACGCTATGCGCTTACACCATGCAGTCTCAGTTACTAACACACTGTAAAATAAATGATATAAGTTGTACGTGAATACTTGCATTGTGAGCTCTCTTCGCTCCACTCAAGGTAAAGTAACTGCTATAGGTGAGCAGATCACAATAGTTCCTTTAAATTAAGCAGGTTCAGTGATTTTTAGTGCCACATTTATAGCATTTTATCATCTCCATTTTTTTATTAAGATTTCACATAGCACGATAATAGGGCTGTACTGGTAATTATCGATTTTTGTGACCCAACCTTATTGCGGCAGTAAATATTATTTTCTTTTAGTGTCGTCGTATCCCTTTAAGAATGTGTTATATGAATATGTTAATACTGCATTAGTGCGCAATACATTTTGGATTTTTTTGTTGTTGGTGTTGTCCTATCCCTATATGAGTGGGTTTATGTAAAAATATTATATTTACTAGAATTCCCTGCTACTCGAAGAAAACGAGTGCTTGGAAAATATTTGTAATGCCGTATAACTGTACATTTTGCCACTTAGAATTTCTCTGTCTTCTCTCATTGTAGACCACAAAATAAAACAAAAATTGGACTATCGCAGTAAAAAGAACATTAGACATACCTGTGGGATGTGTTATTTCAGCAGGCACGAATTCCAAAGAGGATTTTTTTTCTTGTTATTTTTCTCCGAAATGCGAAGCGTCTCACATTACTGTGGCAGGCAAATTAATACAAAGTTAGATAAAGGATCCTTCAAATTTACAGCCTACAGCAGATACCTTCGGAGAGCATATCAGGTATGCTTACTTCAGATCAATTGTTTGGCCATTATCACATATTCAATGCCCAACCATACTATCACCTGTGGGCAATAGGTAGTGCTTGGAAGGAACAGACCTAAAAATTATTTGTCCTTATCGAAAATACAGTGTCTACAGAACACCACGAAAAACCATTAGTTGGTGAAAAAAATAAATCAGCACAAAGTCTTGGCGCCATCTAAAATCAGCTCTAATGCATAGAACTTTGATGCCATTTAATTGGATTTGAAGACAATCAGGATGACGATAAAGCGAACTGAATTCTAAAATGCGCAAAAATATACTTGAGAAATATTTATTAACAATCAAAGATTATAGTATTTGAGTTTTACTAAACCTCCCTCACTCTACTTCGAAAGGAATAGTGCTGTCCTAGGTTTGTCTAATATTTATGACATTTCAAAAGGTATTGACGGCTGGAAGTAAAAATTCGTTTAATATAAACCATTTTTCAGTCAATAATCTATTTAATGTGCCCTCAACGTTTTGCAACTCTAGGAGCCACTCGTGTGTCCTCAATTGCTTAGGTTGATAGCATAATCTTGGAAAGTGCAGATTTGTATTTTTTTTTATTATTATTTTATTTTGTATTTTTTAGGACAGTTGACCCATATTTGATTATATACGTAACTTGAAATACATTTTTAGGTTTGAATATTTAATGAGTTGCAGTCACATGACAATTTGTTATAATACTATGTTTCTATTTCAAATAATTAGTGACATAAGTAATACGGTATATGCCATTTCTGTTTTGCATAAAATTTACTTTGCAAATCTGATTTCCATGTCTTATGTATCACAATCACGATATTCTTCTGTCGATTTTGTGAAAGTAATAGATACCTGTTGAAATTATAGTCACTCTGTAGTATCATAGTCAGACAAAGTGACTCTAGTTACAATTAATTGTATCAGATTGAGTTGATGACGGTTTAATCAAAAACCTTCATCATTATATGCACGTGCAAAACTAACTGCACAGTGTACTGCAGGGCACAATCTACCGTATATACTCGCGTATTCACTCATACCAACTGCAAACTGCATAGACCCAGATCTGCCGTCGCATAATGCATTTGCAGATCTGGGTCTATGCAGTTTGTAGGGACTAATCAGTAAAACGAACAACATAGACCCTGATCTGCCGGCGCATTATGCAACGGCAGATCAGGGTCTATGTTGTTTGCATTTTGAGGTAAATTATATGCGAGCAAATACGGTAGGAAAAGAGATGTATTCCTGTATTTGTGAAACGAGTTAAAATTTCTGAAACATGAACTGAATGGTAAACAAGCTCACTTTAGTCTAAATGCCCATTTCTAAAATGTCGTTCTTCACCTGGTACCTTTAAGGTACATAACAGATTTTCGCTAAAGATATTTACACAGACACTCCCACAAACTCATGTTCACATACGACCATAAGTGATCATTTAGAAAGATAAAAGTAAACCAGGGTCTTCCAAATGACATCAGTTTTGATATGGACTGGCATAAGTAAAATAGTTTATAGAAATTGTGCTAATTACAAACGGAAATAGTTTATGACCTAACCATCATGCCATTGATCTAAACCTTTGTTATTTCGAAACTGAAGGTACTAAATCTTCAAGTTCTCTTCGTAATCGATTTACGCATATCTGCACAAACTATATTCAATACAGTCTGCTCATTGTTTTGAACTAGATAAAATTTCCTGCAAATATGTCAGTGGTCTAAAGAGTACAAAAGGCTAAGAACTTTAATTTACATGCTATTTTGGTCCAGTTAAAGGTTGTAATTTGTCTAAAGAAATCAAATCTTCGCCGATAAGGGGGGATTATACGTCAACACGCCTCTTGTTGTTTGATATTATGCTGTGAGTCGTCTTTATGAATAAATTATATTCTGAAACCAAAAGGCAAATTACCATACAAAAATATAATTAATTAACTTGATTAATGTTATAAAGACATTAATATCTACTACATAACACATATTGAGATATCACTGGAATATCTGATGCAGATTTGAATTTAAAGTGGGAATGTAATGAGCACATTGTTCTCACAGTAGTGTTTTAAATGGCGTAATTGTTGGCATAGTGAGACAGTTAGGTTAGAAAAATTACCGTCCTCAGTAAGCAAGGTGGACTCACGTTTTGGGGATTCTGAAGAAATGAAAAGAAAAAAAAATTGTCAGATCTTAAATCGGACTTTACCCAATCAAACCAGATGTTGATTGTGTGTCACACTAATAACCATATTTTCCAAATTACAGAAGTGATCGTTTTTATCTGAATTCAGATTTTACACTTGCCGCTCAGAATCAAAACTATCACTCGTCAGTTTCATATATTCAGAGTGACTTAATGACTAAAATATGACGATAACACTCATAAAGAAAAACTAAGCAGGGTTCCATACTTACTTGTGGCAGAAAGGACCTCAAAAACGAAAATACTCAGGACTTAGTTACTTGCACTATTTTAATTCCTTAGCGATAAAAAAAGAGGACATTTTTGATTACATGAACTTTGCTCCTGATTTCCTCACGGCATTAAACTTACTATATTAAATGTTTGACCTGAATTTTCCAATGGCCATTTAGCAAAAAACATGGAGGAATTGTAAGAATAGAAACCTAATTTTATTTGCAATTTTAAAAATTATATGATTTCAAGAGAAGTCATGAATTCTTAAAAGAATGTTTACTAATTGCTCGATGTTCTCTCAGGCCACACCAAATGAAACTGGCCGTTTCAAAAATCATCAGTATCATTAGATAACTTTCTAATATTGGTCCATTTCTCCCGCGAATTATCAGATGATCTGCATAATTTAGATCCCATTTCCTCTATATTTGTATCAACAATCTATAACTTCCAGATAATTTCCAGAAAGCTAGGAAATATTTTTCTATGGTCGCAGAATATTTTAGAGACATGTCTACATTTTTAGGCGGTCATTTTGAATCGGAGAAGTTACTGTAAAGTCGGTAGACAAAGTTTGAGATGTGCCAAAAGCGTACTCATTACATGCTCATAACAAGAGCTCTACTACCGTCATCCGTCAGTACACGTGTTCTCAATGGATTATGTAGTTGCAGAAAACACATTATTAGTATAGATACGCCAATTAAGGAACATATTAATATTTTTACACCAGTCCAATAGTATAGAGATATAGCAACACAAAAGTTAAAAATCCAAACTTTTTCTATCGCACTAGCACAATACACCAACCCACTCATACAGTGATATAAGAATACTAAAATAAAAAAATCTATATTCACCAGCGCAGTAAGACTAGGCGGTATTCGTCTCGCACAATTCGATATTCACTAGCGGAGCTAAACGGCGAAAGCGGAGGAGAGAACATAAAATAATAGTTTGAATATTTTGTTACACATCATAAATGATGGCACAAAGTCATTTTGTTTTGAATTAAATAGTTTTCAAATAGACGCCACAATGGACAGGTCTGCACGATATGCATGTGTCTACAATAGAAAGGTGTCATGTCCAAAGGGACACATATCTGTTTTATGTTGGCTATTGTGACATAGTTCCGTTATTACAACTTTTTACAATATCAGTACAGCATATGCAATTTTACCTATACCGTCAGCATAATCATCGGTATTGGTAATGGTTGTATATAAATCTAAGATATATTAAAGTAACAAGTATGCAGCATTAACTGCAATAATGGGAGTGGCCACCCGCTAAAATAGTTGATACAAAGTCTCAGGACATGCTAATGACTAGAGGGTAAACCTAACACTCGTTGTAGTTAAGGACTCAGTGGTCACAGCGCTTAACAGGTAGGGTATACCCGTCCTTGGACTGATGACTATAGCAACTGGGTGCTAGTTGCTTCATGCTGAGAAACTGAAAGTCAGCACTGAATTGCTGGGGAAGTAAAACAAGCAGCCCAAGCGACCGGTCACTCGGTTTGGGCTTTTGTCAAAATTTATGCTAAAAATCAAAGGTAAAAATGTTAAAGGCTTCTACAATTACAGATCGAGATTTTTTTTTAAATCTGAGAACATTAAATGATAATATTTAGAGGATATTTTCTTTTCTTTCGAGAGATACAAACCAATAGTTTATAGTTGAAGAGGTTGAGTTCAAGATTGTTATGATGCTCTGGGTAAGATTGCAAATCTAGTATATAAAGAATATCAACAGAAAAATACAAAACCTATGGTCTTCACAGAGGAAGATGACAAATATTTTAACTCAGCAAACACATGCCATATCTGTTAGAAATAAATTATTAACGACAAAGTAAGATACCGTGAAAACAGGCATGTATATAGGTCCAGCATGCGATAACATGCATGTATATAGGTCCAGCATGTGATAACTGGCATGTATATAGGTCCAGCACATAACGTATGTGATTTGAATCACAAATATCCGAAATACATAAAATAAAATGTCATTCATAACTTGTTTCGTTATGACAATCATTTGTTCATTAAGACAATGGTTAAAAATGATCCAGGTGAAGAGGCAAAACTCATACCTAGCAGCAACAAGAAATACACATAATTTAGCAAAGATTTCATAGTGGATACGTTCATGCAAGAAGGCAAAGAAATACTAATTAAAAGGACATTCAGCTCTGTAGACAGCTTTAGGTACATTGCAAAATCTATAGAATAGCTCGCTAAATTGTTAAGTGATGAACAATTGACAGAAACACTGAAACAGTTCACAAATATTACAAATATGCAAATATTACAAATATGCAGTATATATATATATATATATATATATATATATATATATATATATATATATATATATATATATATATATTTGTTACTACTCTGTTGCCTAAAAATATGCAACAGAAAGAAAGGAAACCAACAATGTAAGTAAAATCAACAAGCAATTTATTTCTAGACGAGTAAAGTAAAAATTCAAAAGACACTTACAATAATGTGAATTAAAGTACAAATAATCCTTAGTGTCCTAATCACAAGTCAAAAATAATAGAATGTTCCAAATGAATTCCAATAGCCTTGAATGTCATGATGTACCACATGTCTTGCATGTCCTGATGTACCACAAGTCTTGAATGTCCTGATGTACCACAATGATGTAATCTGGAATATTTTGAATGAATTCACATAAATCCCAAAATACTGTATTAATCCAAAAATGAGTGATCACTTTAGTATTTCCAATGAATATTTTAAATAAATAATTCCTTTCTCTAAATTATATCTGATTTAAAAAAAAACAACCGAAATAGATTCCTTACAGACTGATCTTTTAGAATCGAAATTTTAGAATAGGAATGAATTTGTTTACCAAAGTCTGTATATAAGTACACATGCCTACATGACCTATTTCACATTATAATATGAGTAATTCTAATGGGAAAAATACTGGCCTATCTGACAATTCTCACATCAGAATATGAGTAATATTTATGGAAAATTACTTTGTGTACCTGACATTTGTCACAACAAGACATGGAAATAACAGTCCAGCTACTAACAAAACCGGCCTTATACTCCAATCCTATGTAAACATGTTCTTTTCAAAATGACCATAATCTGACTAAAGTAAAACTTACAATCATGGACATATATTATAAATTCAATATACATAACAATATATATATATTGTGGAAAGACATATAAAGTCAACCAGTATATGTTCAGGATTTCATGGAACAGTTCAACCTGAAAACCCTTGGAGATCTACATGACTACTATGTGAAAAAGAATGCTTTGATGTTAGGTGATATTTTTTAAGAAATTCGTTATGTCTGCATGAAACATTACAAGCTTGACTTGGCTCATTATTACAGTGATCCCGAATTCAAGTTTAATGATACAAGTTTAATGATTTCAGGTGTAGAACTTGAACATTTGACAGACTATGATATGTTGATGTTTTTTAATTTATTTTTTATTTGGTCAAGTTATATACATATCTAAAGCATATTGCTAATTTTCAACAGATATACACGTTACACACATTTATACCTGCATACACATATCTGTTTGTTAAAAAACTAAATATTGAATAACTGTCAATGCTGCTTTGATCTTATCCCATCGTCCTCTTATTTTTTCTGCCCTTGCTGAGGAGTACAAGTATGCAGAATATAATTCTAGATGTGTATAACATTTGCTTTGTTTTATGCAAGCCACAAAACTGGGAATGCAATTTTTAATTCTACAAGTATATATGTACTTTTTTAAATAAAAGTTAAGCATACATTAATGGCCTCCAATTCTGGTGAATTTCTAATTACAAATAATTGGTATCTTCTATTAAATCAAACTCAATATGACATTTGTCTCTTAGAACTGACATCACATTTATCAACACTGTTTCAAAAAATGACATCCAAAAAATAAATGATGCAGAGATTCTTCGGTTTCGTGACAAAAAGATATAATGACGATTCAGAGATTTTCATTCTCAACAATCTACTATTAGTATAGAGAATTTTGCGGAGAACTTTGCATTGAAAACTCTGAAGTCCTGTATCCTCAATAGTACAGTAGGGAAGAAACAATATTGATTCCCAATCTTCGTATGAATAATTCTGATTTAAAATAGGTTTCCATTTAGTTTCCATTTGAACTGGAAGTCTTTATATTTTCCTCATATATAACGTATAAAATGATTTTTGAAATTTTGTCCTGCTTCATGGGAAGATTTATATTTTCACGTAGTGGAGATTCCAATTTCCTAGTATTTCTAATAATGTTTTTCGAAGTTCCTAGTATTGCGTCAAGAATTCCATAGATTTCTACAGAAGTAATACTGATATTAAATTTGTGTATGAACTGATTGTATGCAAGAAACTTGCCATTTTCCTTAATTATGTCATAATAAATAATACAGACTTTTCCCACCATTTTATCAGAAAGATTGTATTATCAATGATATTGATATATTTATTATACCAGAGTGTCATTGATAAACTTTGTTCCAGGATTGTGTTGGGATAGTCATCCAATTCTGACCATGCAAAAAAACAAAACATAACTTTCCAAAAAAGTTGTAAACTTGTGTGAAATTTGTGGAGTCCTTCTTTCTTTTAAAAATATGTTATCCACTCCAAACTATTCAAACATGTATATAGGAAAAAGTTTCCATGGTGAATGGTTGAGTCGATCAATTCATTTTTTTTATCCACCTGATCTTAAGTGCATGACAAAAAAGATTTCATGTGTGGCATCTTCAGGTCACCATCTTGATAGTTATTAACTAGAATGTTCCTTTTAATTTTGCCAACGTTCGCATTCCAAAGAAAGTTATCAAAGACTGTTTGAAGAGTTTGCATGATTTCCTTTGGACGGTCAGGAAGTACCATAAAACAGTGAGAAAGAATAGGCAAGGCTAAAGATTTAATTACTGTGGTTTTTGCACCCATTGATAGGTTTCTAAAGGACCAATTAGCAAGTAATGTTTTCATTTAATCAATTTTCTCTGTATAATTTACTACAGTAGTATTGCCTTTGCTCAAATCAGATTTAATTCCAAGAAGCGTAAAACGAGCAGACTAATTCCAAATAATAATATTTGATGTTCTTAATTCTTCACCACAACAACTTTTTGCAGTAAACCATATGACATGGGTTTTGTCAAAGTTCACCCCCAATCAAGAGCAGGTGGAGAAGCTATCTAGAATATTTAAAGCAGCGTTGAGGGATGTGTCATCATCAGTTAATAAGAGAGTTGAATGGTCAGCATATTGATTTATCAGGTATTCAGAGTTGTTAATATTTATGCCAGTTGAATCTGGATTGTTTTTAGAGCAGCGCTTAATAACTCTAGAGCTATTATGAATAGATATGGGGAAAGGGTGTCATCCTGTCTGACCCCACGCTGCATAGGGAAAAATTGAGAGCAGTGTCCATTATTTATCACACAGCTAGATATATCATGATAAAAGGTATACAACCATTTAAAGATAGATTGACCAAAAACAGACAAATTCCAAAGACTTCTCTATAAAAGACAATTCAAATGAATCAAAAGTTTCTCAGAATCAAGAAGAACTAAAAGTGATTGACGTTATCTTCCACTGTTTTTTCAATTAAATAAAAAATGAAGCGTGTACAATAACCGATATATCGACCCTTCAAAAAACCTGATTGTGTTTCACTCATTATCTGTGGTAATGCCTTCTTTGTTCTGTGAACAATAGATTATGATGCAATTTTTAGAGCAACATTCAAGGAAGAGATGGGTCGCCAATTGTTTTGATAAAATTGTTATTTTCCTTCTTTAGGAATACATGTGATAACTCATTGCTATTGTGTAACTGATTCACCATTGTTTCACTATTGTTTTCATATGCATAATTTAGGGATCTAACCAAAAAACGCCCCCGGTCAATCCAGAATAATTTATAGAACTCGGCAGTAAAACCATCTAAGCCAGATGACTTGCCATTCTTTGTGTTTTTCAGTGCGTATAGACATTATTGTAGTGAGAGAGGGCCTTCAAGTGCATTATTATCATCTGCAGATAAATTTCGAATAAAGGGATTGGTAGAGTCAAAAAGGTATTAAAATGAGAGTTATTGAATTGGGGTTTTCTAAATAGTAAAGGTTTTTGTAAATTGTTTTCTATTCAATTAAAATGCTATTCAGATCTGTTAATTCACTTCCATTATCAAGGACAAGCTTAGGTGCCAATTTTTCAGTGTAATGCCTTTTCTCAAGGTTACAAAAGAATTTAGAGCTTCTCACCCCTTTACTTTTAATCTTACTTTTGCTCTTAAGATTAAGCCTTTGACTTTTTCTTCCCAGTGAATTTTCAAATTGGCTTCCAGTATTCAAAAGCAAAAATCACGAAAACTACTCGGATAATGATGGCAAGATAAGAAATTCTGGTGAATACGAAACACGAAAGGTCAAGTTCAACGTGTTCATTATGTGACTAGACAACGAGCCAACCAGTTATACACTTTATATGGCCAACTGATCAACATATTAGATGGATGGCGGAGCCAATGAGAGGCACAAAAGGAGGAAATCTGTTGGAAATACCAAACGATAATGATACTGGTTGCGTTTCAGAAGTAAATTTGAAGATCCCAATATATTTGCATGGAAATTGTAATGACTATCCAGTAGCTCTAGAGAATTCAATTTCAGATGAAAATGATTAATCATAGTTACAGAAGAAGTTGATTGATGATTACAAAGGTACAAAACCAATTGCACGAAGCTATTATGTACATTAAAAAACAAAGCAAAATACGTTATTTCATGATATAGATCTGAAGCGTTCCATACAATTGGGTTTAAAACTTAAAAAGGTACACGGGGTTGTTTTGTTGGAAAAAGCATCGATGGTTAAAATCATACATTGATCAAATCATTTCCTTTAAGACTTCTTTAAAATAATGAATAACGCTGTATTCTTTAAACGATGGAGAATTTGAACATTTTTTTCAAATGTCAGAAATATTCATCATTTGCCAGGAAAACAATTATTGACGATGACTTAAAGTTAGGCAGTTTCAAATACACGAAAATCAAACAAACAAAATCAATTTATGATGGAGGAATGTTTGAGGTGTCCATAATGATAATGTACGAAGTTTACAACAAATTAGAAAATACAAATAAGGTGATATGCTGAGATTGTTAATGATTGATACTGATTTTTAATGCATTCATATTGAGACAGAAAACTTTTACTGTGACATGAAGGAGAACATAAAGATTTTGACACTAGTAACTATCCAATGAATAATATATTTTTTTCACCAGAAATGCAAATACAAAAGGTTCCTGGGATATTCAAGGATGAGTTGAACCTAAAGAGTTGTGTGGGTTAATGTTACATTTTTATTTTTTGGTCACTGATGACGAAAAAGAAGTTTGTATAGAAATACAAAAATGTGTGATTTAAATTATTTTTAAAAAAATGTAAATTCGATATGTACCGAAATTGCTTTTTAATCACAAGGAAATACATTTACTGCCATGAGATAAATAACGTACCATTGGCAACATAAATACATGAAACTATGGACATGTAAGCACCTTGTACTGAGAGGAAATATCTAAACGCATTAGAAGTTTGTTTCTTTCATTTAGTTTTATCTGATCTACAATCTCTTCTCTCCTATCCTTGGGTACCACAATTGTTCTTCTGGAACACATTTTCCATCGACCTTTTATCTTTCGAGCAAAAGACCATTAAAAATCTAACATTCTGACACAGGTTCTTTATAACAGTTGCAGATTTGTACTTTTGTACGGTCACCAAAACATATATTTTAAACTATCTACTACTAAAAGCTAGTTTGTTTAGAATACTTGCTTTCTTTTATTACATTGTCATTGTTGTTACAATCATCTTTGTTCCTTGATAGATACAAACCAGTAAATCTAACCACCTATAGGATTTATCTTCAGCATCTATCATATTCACCTTACTATTTTAAGTCTTTATTAACAGAAAGTAAAACAGATAATAACTAGGTAATCGAAAAAGTTTTTATATTCAGTCTCTATCAGATTTAGTGCAAACATATTCACACCACGATTAGTCACACCACAAATTATCATGTTATGAGACTCTTTATGTATATTTATTCATATCTAAAGGATAATTGATCTTATTTCATTATTTTAAATGTTTACCTGAAATTCAGACTCGAAATAAATATATTCTAAGACCGATATATTGCTGCACATTAGCTAATTTATGATGTATACCATGTAATCTGTCATCATGGAATAATTTCTTTGTCTTTTATTGTTTATCAAATAAGTACATTCTGCCTTATGTAGACTGTGTTTCAATTGAAAAGCTTGAAAATATTCTATATGTGGCAGACATTCTATTGTCACTAAGATCATCTCTATTGTTGAGATTTAAAACTTTTCGTGATCACTTTTTCCACTTTTCTTACACAGTATCATAACACCCTTTAAATTCATGATGAGATAATCTATTGATAGATTTGTTAAAGTAGCATTGGTTGCTATGACCATAATTCTCTGTATAGTGACGTAGTCATAAAAGAAAGCAATTATAATTCAGTATTGCTCGTTTACTGATTGTGCAGTTTGATTCTGAAGTAATAGTTTTGTGCTGTAAACGAGTGTTTTTCTCTTCGTAGTCTTGGTTACCACCAGCTGTCACTTCAGTTATATTAATTATGAAGTCCAGAGGAAGAACATAAGGATGCAGTGAACAATAGTCTGTTAGTATATAAAAGTCAAGTGGTATTGTAAATATTCTACCATATACTGCAAAACTGTATAGCATTAGTACCAGTATTTTGTACCTGTCCCTGATTGTAATTTACTCAATTTATCATTCATGATACCTTTCCGTATCCTGTTTGCCCCGTTCGAATCCGGTAATCCTAAATGATGTCGTCATTCAACTTGAAACAATCATCAATCAGGTAGGATATTGTGATATCGTTTACAAGCATTCTGCCTAAATCATTTATCACTGCACTGTTAGAATCTCCATTTGCTTTCATATCAAACGACACAAAGAACCACCTGGCAAAGTCAATATATTTGGAATTAGCTTTTGAAATTGCTATCTGGAACGTTTGTCCAGGATTAATGTTACTCGGGTTGTATGTGACACCATGATATAATGGATTGAGGTATATGAGTCCTTGTGAACTTTTATCCTTCTTTTGAGAAGCTATGTAACAGCACAATAACATCCGTCACAAGAGTAACGAATATGTACTCGTTCTTTACATATTCATCTGAAAGCTGACATAAATCATTCGATTTTGACTGTCTTAGTTTTTCAAGTTTTGCTTTACCATGAGGATCGACTGAATCCTGTCTACCATCAGCACAATGGGTAGATTAATTTTTTTTCAGTTACACCCGAATCAAATAAATTGAACAGACGGTTGCTTGTTACAAATTCTATTAGCTATTGCCACAATAATAACTCTCGCTGCAGCCATTTTGTTATTTATCTAGCAATAAGTTAAAAGGTTTGTTTTTCCTCAAAGACCCAGTGTTGTCTTTAAGAGTAATAAATTTTGATATTGTTGCCAGTTTTTTGTTTAACAAACTGACTGAATATGTCTTTCTTTTGTGTTTCCGCCCAAGTATTAAAACATTGATTTTTTCTCGATAAAATGTACGAAATTCTTTTACTGTAAAGATCAGATTATTTTATAACATCTAATGAGTAAACAATGTTTTTGATTGTTTGCCTCTAATCCAATGTAAAAGTAAATATATATATAAAAGATATTATCGATTCAATATACAAGTTGACCAAAATATTGATTTCATCCGTGCTGAGGCCGGACCGTTACCATCGAAGTTTGTTTGTGTGTGTTATTGATTTGGTAATGGTAAATGCACACATTTTGGGTTTAAAAACCCCCACAAACAGTATGGTGTTCATTAGATGCCAGTAAAAATTTCCGGCTAATGAATCCAAGTAATATCGCATTGTACTTAGTGATGCACACCGTGCAGTTATTACTCAAACTGATGTTAACTTTTGAGTTGTGTCTGAGACGTTCAGCATCAATACGTTTGCAGTCATTCAAAGTTTTGACTTTATTCATGTACATTCGATGTTGCAAAAACCGTCAAAAATTTTAATCATCGGAACTATTGTAGTAACCAACAACTAAATCTATTCCTTGCAATTATATCGAAATGTTACCATGTCTGTTGTCAATTATATTGTTGAGACAGACTTCTTTCTCAGGGATT
Source organism: Margaritifera margaritifera (assembly GCA_029931535.1). Lineage (NCBI taxonomy): Eukaryota > Metazoa > Mollusca > Bivalvia > Unionida > Margaritiferidae > Margaritifera > Margaritifera margaritifera. The sequence continues at coordinate 1,753,315 of JAQPZY010001682.1, forward strand.
CCGTCGTCATCATAGGTAAGGTCTTTCAATAAAACATCGATTGTAATATAACTTTTCATGTGTACAGGAAAAATTCAACAGCCAAAAGGTAACGTTTTTCTGTTCAATTTGTAACCTTTGCGATCTACTTTTCCAAAATCTTTTTCCCTTTCAATTTCTTTCCTTTGTCTACAAGTTTTTTTCTTCTTTTTCTTTGTAATCTCTCCAAATCTTAAATGTCAATGTTGTTGATGGTGTTTCGTGATTTAATTTTTGTTATACTTCGTTGTACCTGGTGTGCTTATTGATTATCAAAATGAACTCTTCGTGGTCGACTTCATTGTCCCTTGTTATTTTGTTTATCATGGCGCCCAGGCCGTTGAGCTCATTGACAGCAGATCTTACTATTTCATTGTGTTTTAAAACTTTATAGTTAAACTTCCACTTGAAAGCTTAGGTAACAATGCCTAACAATGTCTCACTAAACCTACTAACAAATTTTATGGATGAATTAAAATTATTCAATGAAAACATTTTATACAGGAAAAATACATAGTTTATCTTGAGAGTAGTTTGAATGTCCCCATCAACATTTACGTGATTTTCATTACCTCGAAGACTATCTTGTAGTCTTTTTTACATTGTATCTGTTTTTATGTGATTTTCATTACATCGTAGACTATCTTGTAGTCTTTTGTACACTGTATCTGTTATGTTATGTACATTACCTCGAAGACTATCTTGTAGTCTTTTACATTATATCTGTTTTATGTGATTTTCATTATCTCGCAGACTATCTTGTAGTCTTTAATATTGTATCTGTTTAATGTGATTTTCATTACCTCGCAGACAATCTTGTAGTCGTTTACGTTGTATCTGTTTTGTGTGATTTTCATTACCTCGCAGACTATCTTGTAGTCTTTTTTTACATTGTCTCTGTTTCATGTGATTTTCATTACCTCGCAGACAATCTTATAGTCTTTTACATTGTATAGTGTGATTTTTGTGATTGTCATTACCTCGCAGACAATCTTATAGTCTTTTACATTGTATATGCCTTAGTGTGATTTTCATTACCTCGCAGACAACCTTATAAACTTTTACATTTAACTCTTTTTATGTGATTTTTATTACCTCGCAGACAGTCTTTTATATTTTATCTGTTTTATGTGACTTTCATTACCTCGCAGACAATCTTATAGTCCTTTACATTGTATATGCCTTAGTGTGATTTTCATTACCTCGCAGACAATCTTGTAGTCTTTTATATTGAATCTGTTTGTTCATCTTTTATATATGTAATTGCAATAAATTTTCATATTTTGTGTATAATCTTCTTAAATTTCTTGCGTAATCTTATTCATTATCTGCAAGGACATTGTCTAGATTTGCAGTCGCTATATCACGTGTTTCATGTGTGCCACTTTGTTCTTTTACTGTGATGTTTTTGGACGTACTTTCTTGTGTCTCCTCTGGTTTTGTAACCAACACAAATTCACATATCATGCATGCTTTAACTCCTTCGTGCTCTAATGCGCTGTGTTTTCAACCTCTTTCATACTCTAGACACCCTTTAAACTATACAAGCCATCAAGCCTATAAAAAATAAACATATCACCTTTAAACATTTACGGCAGCAGTACTAAAACCTAAAAATCGGAAGTATTGTCAAGCTAACAATTATTTTAAAGGATGGTGTATGTATCCGTCGACTGACTAGCTAGTGATTAGTCAAAATAAATTATGTTTGCAACATAGTGTCATATCGGTCTGTCTCTGCTTTTGGCATGTGAAATTCTCCATTATGGTGTCATTGGCTAAATGGTACATGCTGATGTTATTCAAGACGTTCCAAATAGAATATGTACACGGAAACATTGGTGTTACTAAGATGCTCTATAACAAAAAAGTTATTAATTCATCATCCTGTCATTTGAGTCTGGTCACCTGTATCAAGCTGTAGATTTTAAACAATATAGATCCCAGCAACGCCTGTGTAAGTCTAATATGACTAAATTAATTGTTTGGCGGTAAGAAATCTCAGAACTATGAGGTTGTTTGATTTCAAGTACATTGTCAGCTATCCAGAATTTTTTAATTTTAAAATATTGGTCTTTGAAAAATCCACGCGTAGAGTTTATCAATATTTAGTTTATCACAGACTGAAAAATTGTCCCGTTTTTCATTTTAATCTCTCCCCATGTACTTTTTGACTTTACGGGATTCAGATATATCGGGTTGTTTGACATGTAAATCAACTACATATGAATGTAAATGAAACAAATTGAATGTTTCAAAAGAATACCGAGTTAAGAAGTACAGTCCTGCCAAGATAATACAATATATCGTGGAGCGGGAGAATTAATTCGCATAATCCGTGTTTCCAAGAGAAATCACAAAGCCATACAGAAAACAATTATCTTTCTAAACGATAGGATATAGTGAATTTCAGTCAATGTCAATGATCTTATCTCGGAGAATTTTTTTTTTTTATAAATTTCAAAATTGAAATCAAACTGACGATTTTATTCAAACGCTTTAAGACTTTCAACTACATAAAATGCTTTAAGACTTTTAACATGTAAAACAAAACAAACATTTTGATGTGCATACTACTACTTCTTGTTGCGTCAATAAAGTTATTCTCGACAGTGTGCCAGTGGAAATGCCGAAATCATTGACAATGGCAGATTTACATTTTCCTATCGCATTGACAACACATCTAAAATCCTTATATAGTTTTCTTTTCCTTTTCTTACACGTCTCCAAACTGAATGATAAACTAAAAGTGAGAGTTCAAATCAAGTCTGTATTGTAAAAAATGCAAGCTTAAAGACATGAGAGATTGTTTTTTAATTTTATACTGACCCCCCCCCCCCCATGCGTCACTATTAAAAAATATAGACTTTAAATTCATATAACATAATACATATATATATATATATATTTTTTATATATATTATTGTAATTTTTTGGGTGGGTGGGTGGGACGTATAGTCAGTATATTTAGCAAAACGTCTTAGGCATACTTACTAAACTAGATGTAGATGCAATCACAGACATGAAAATCCCCACATTTCATGTATGTTCTTCTGAACATGTTGTTCTTATATGACAAATAAAATATATCCACTCACCCCAAAACCTTTGGAGCAATCATAGATCGGAATATTTTCGGCGTATGTGCAAATATCTAATAGTATTTTTGAAAAACGTAAAACCTTACTGAACATGACCACTATCTAACCTTCAAAGTTTCAGTACAACCCTTCAACCAGTGTATGAAAAAAGCGATGACAAAGGAAAAATTTCCAAGAATACTTCTTTTTGAACATTTTTTAAGAAAATTCCCCCAAAAAGACAAAGAAGAAAAATAAATATTTTTGCACATCTTCACCAACCCCATATCATGTCTACAAAGTTTAAATACAATCCTCCAACCGATGTGAATGTAGAAGCGATGACGAACTGAATTCCCAAAATGTTTTTGACAGTTTTGCAAGAAAATTCCTTAAAAATGGGATAGGTGAAGAAAAACCTAATTGCACATCTAAACCAACCACCTATCTAGCCTACACAGTTTTAATAAAATCCTCCAAGCGGTGTGGGAGTAGAAACGATGACGAACTGAATATCCAAAATACCCCATTTTTGAACAGTTTTAATCAAATTTCCCCAAAAATGGACCATATGGAAAAAGTTAAACTTTATTACACATCTACACCAACCATCCATCTAGGCTCTAAAATTTTAGTTAAATCCTCGAACCAGCGTATGAGGACAAGCGATGACGAACTGAATTCCCAAAATACACCCTTTTTGAAGATTTTTCAAGACAATTCCCCAAAAATGAGCCAGATGATAAAAGTTTAACCTTACCGCATATATACACCAACCACCTATATATCCTACAAAGTTTCAATACAATTCTCATACCAGAGTGTGATGAGAAGCGATGATAAACTAAATTCCCAAAATACCCATTTTCGACAATTAAAATTTTTTAAAACAAAATCTCCCGAAATGACCCAGAAAAAAAGCAAAACCTTATTGCACATCTATTCTAACCACCTATCTAGTCCACAAGATTTTAAAAAATCTTCCAAGAGGGTATAGGAGGAATGTAATGAGCTGATTTGTCAAAATACCACCTCCCCTTTTTTGAAAATTTTCAAGGAATTTCAGCAAATTTAGGCTAGACTTAGAAAATTAAACCTTATTACACATTTGACAGCTTTGTCACGCACAGAGTGAGTCAGACGGACTGACGGACGCAAGGGAATAATGACAATATCCCGCTTTTCGTAAAAGTGCGGAGATAAAATAATAGAACGGTCGTCTCATTTAGCAACAGCGAGCCATAGAGCAATTGTTTTGAGAAATTTTCACTGACTCCAGCCGCTCTTCACTTTCGTATTATCCGGGGATTTACAACTTAGTGACCAGCAAGCCTAAAATTTTCTTAATTTTAAGCGGGTTTTCGTCCTAAGCGATTCATACTAACCTTGCAGAACAGAAGAAAAGATAAAGGAAAATGGCAAGCGAAAATTAGTTCATTTAAGGATTACATCTAATAAAGACTAAATAATGAAAATTCTTTTTGAATACATGCAAAATAGCAATCGGTAACCGTAATTTGCATACAGCCAATCAGAAGACAGCATCCAGTTCATTGACAACATGGCATAAACTGACCCTTGGTCATTAAATCATTATATGCGCAGCCTCCATGGAACTATATAGTATAAGTATTCAAGTGAATTCCATGGTGGATAAATACGCATATGATTAAACAACAACATTAATTTCGAAATGTTTAATTACTTTTACCCGTATTTCCAGACGTCTAAATATGGGAGTGGCGCCGACATGTCCTAGCTAGTGTACAATATTCACTGTTAAAGAAAACGGGTTTTATTCCTTAGCTTTTCCTTAGAATTTGCTGGAAATGACAAATATGTCTATTTAATAGGATCTTTTTTTTCAGAGAAAGACAGAGAGAGAGCGTCGCCGTTATCAAACTCATCAACGCACGAAGTGATCAAAACACTCAAAATTAAATAAATTCGGGTTCATTAGAGCTGATTGCAAATCTCTATTTAAAAGCTTAAGCGGAGGGGGCGGGTGACTGCTTGTGATTACTACCAATGAAGAATCGTTTCTTAAACCAAAAAACGATGCAGTTGTTGTTTATGTTGTTTTTCAAAAAATATCCTCGATAAATCACAAATTAAAGGGCCGCATACAATTTAGACCTATGTATTTTTGATCGACAGCATATATGGAAATGTGCGTTTGTGTCTATTTAACCTAATGTGTGTGTGTGTGTGTGTGTGTGTGAGAGAGAGAGAGAGAGAGAGAGAGAGAGAGAGAGAGAGAGAGAGAGAGAGAGAGTGAGTGAGTGAGTGAGTGAGTGAGTGAGAGAGAGAGAGAAAGTATGCGATTGGAAGGCTGCAAACTCGAAAATAGCATGACTTACTCTTTGAAACATCTGGTCTATAACTCATCTGTTCGATTCACCTAGATTTAGTTTTACTTCTCTGCTGTATCAGGGTCTATCCATATTAAATTTCTTCGAGAAACACTCTCAACATCTGTGTAAATCCCAACACTAGCTTTAGTTTCAGCTGATTTGCCCACCCCCACCTCTTTTCTACGACAGTTGAGGACAGCTTCACTGCTTTCATGGGTGAATATGCTATAGTCCTAACTAATACAATCCATAACAAGTTATTTATTTAAATTGGAATTACAACTGAATGTTAACTTCTTTGAGTTTTTCTCTCTGGCTCCAATTTCATTAAAAACATGAAAATATAACTATAAGCCAAGATCCAGAGCTTGTCTAATCGCGAGGCGAAATCACCTATTCAGTCCTGCCCGAATAATCAACTCATCGTGGCCTTGCTATATGCAGCAATGGTACAATACAATGTACATGTCAGAATGTAACTTGGAAGAACATTTGGAATGTCAGGACCCACGACTCTCTCTCTCTCTCTCTCTCTCTCTCTCTCTCTCTCTCTTGGGATTATCTGCATGTTTGATCAATCCAACTTTGAGCTGTATAATTTCAGAGTCTTATCAAGTAAGTTTTCTTGTTTTTTTTTGTGTTTTTTTTTTCACAACATTATTTATCATACACCGTAAATATGACATGATCACATTGCCTTCGTTGTTGATGTAAACCAACATTACGTCAATGTACCTTGCAAACATTTTACACATATTAAATTTCTATGCGGATGTCGGAAAAAGTAGTACCAGTGGGCGGAGCTAAATTATTATATTTTTTTTCTTCTGTTCATACAGGTATAAACCCAATAAATTTAAAAGGGCCTGGTCAATCAGATTGCTGGAAATCGTAATAAAGAAAGAAATATTTAATTATACAAAGCTGAATTTTATATTAAGCAGGATCGACTGTATTATTGCATGATTCATGATCGCGCAATGAACATATCATGAAGTATAAGTTGTGTTAAATAGAGCAATATGATAAGAAATATTCTTTCTTACATAGTTTGGTGAATGACATATCGAGGGAGCTTGATGAAAGAAACTCAAATCTCCATCTTTAGACCAAAGTACATTGTATCATAATAAAAGTATTATATAATAATAATACTGAACCAAGACTGTCTTTCTCATACATAATAACACGCATAAATGATGACACAGTCACAAGCAATCACAGACAGACACACAGACAGGAAGACATGCAGACAAACAGAGAGGAATAGATCAAACAATGGGGCTAGTATTCTTGAGATGCTGGTTGTGAAACAATCTTTGCAGGTGCCTGCATGCCCTATGTATATAACTAATATGCTTCTTCTTCATTCCCAATACAAGACAGGAAGACAGACAGACTGTCGTGAAACAGACACTCGGACAGATAGATAGATAGATAGATGCCCTCATAGGCATTTATCAATAAATATCGAAGTGAAATAATGGTATGAATGGCAGACAGACATAAGGTGTTTGGAAACTTGAGCCCTAATATAGTTTAATATCGCTATAAACACACACACACACACACACACACACACACACACACAAACGCGACTTAACTACAGTTACATTCTTACACAATATAGTCACAGTGTTCTGGCGGACATCCAAGGACTAGTTCATTCTGATGTTATAAATAGATGTATATTAATTCAAAACTAAAACAGTCAAAGATGATATAAGCTGTACTATGAAAATTATTCTGTTATGAGCAGGTGTCCTTTTTAATCGTGTGTTCGTTAGGACAGGTTTAACTATTCTTTAAGAGATAAAGGTTTACTTTAAATATCCTTAAAACATCTGCTTAACTTTAAACCTCAATTTGGAACAACTCCTCACACAGCATATGGTTTTTGATGTAGTCCAGATTACTGTTGTAGTACATAAGGCAACCGAATGTGAATCAATAATTAAAACGACTTTGTGTATCCCCATGTGTGTGTGTGTGTGCGTGTGCGTGTGCATGTGTGGGTGTGGGTGTAGGTGTGTGAATAGGATGCATATCATCTGTTTGGGTTTTTATATACCCCTATCCGTAGGCAGTGGCTATGCATGTTCCAGGCACGTGATATTGATCTTTAGCAATCGTCTATCAACAAACATGACGAATCTACCATGCTAACGAATGTTGCTTTATTTTTGCAAAGCTGAGTGTACGTCATAACGTCTTCATTAATGAACACAGTCGTCGTATAGGAGATAAAACTACAGCATCTGCTAATTAAAAGCCTTCATAAACATCGTCAATTCGTAAAAGTTAACTCTGGATTATATCCAAGAATTCACACATAATTTAAAAAATGAAGTAGAAAGAATTACCCATGACAATATATGGCCACAACCATTTAAATATTGAACACGATATGCCTGAGAGTTAGGATTGCAAACGGAAATACTTGACACCTGTCTGTCGTTACCTCATGTGCATCAAACTGTATATTTTAGACAGTTGAGACCGTCAGACTAGGTACGTAACTTCATACCAATCAAATCAGGCTGATTTTACTATGCAACGTGACACACACACACACACACACACACACACACACACACACACATTATAATATATATATATATATATATATATATATATATATATATATATATATATATATATATATATATATATATATATATATATACAAGCAACTACTGGGCTGGTTTTGCTGTGTGAGGTATCTGTCGAACGGCTTGTCACCTACAATAATACAGTCCGATTGATACTCGTTACCGCTTTAATTACATTAGATCATGTTACATAAATGATTGGCGCCCTGACTTCTAGCTCTAGATTTTATTACCCGTAACTTTATTGTGAAGACATTCAGGTTGCCTTTTACACCTTCCTCCCTTGGCACACAATAAACAATGTTATCAATGTCTACTTGAAGAACGGTACAGTAGGGTGCAATAGCAAGGTATTGGCCCTTTGTGAATAGGCGATATGAATATTTGCAACATCAAAGGATGTACGTGGGTCAAGAGCTACATTTTCTAATGTAAACTACAAAAAGCGAAAAGGCAAATGCTATAAACTATGTTTTTCGAAGGTGTATTTGGTAGCAGTCTTCAGCAAAAAAGCATACCTTTGGGTTGGTTCAAGGTGTTTGATACCAAAGCTGAAGCTCCCACGCTTTATAAATAACCTGTAAGTAACTTTTGATTGTGGAATATTCAGAACTGAACATTCTGGTATTTCCCTACACCGAAGTGTTTGATTTAATATGAAGTACAAGCTTAACTGGTGCCCCCCCCCCCTCTTTTTATGGACGCTGAAAGACCTCTTTGCTTGCTTCAACAATTCTAAATTAGAAAACAAAAATATGCAGTATTTGATTTTTTTTTTTGGATTTTTTTTTAGGGCCAACTATTGGGTAGCGAGTAGTATTTTCCTATCATTATTTCAGATCTTTTTTAATGCTGTCTTAGAAAAATGGCTCTATAATAGATATCAGCATATATATATATATATATATATATATATATATATATATATATATATATATATATATAACCATTTGTAACTATATATATATATATATATATATATATATATATATATATAAAACTAGATAGACATATATATATATATATATATATATATATATATATATATATATATATATATAACTAGATAGACATATGTGCATATATTACAGTTCAATAGTGTCTTGGTCCACGTTTATCTAAGTTTCCCCACAAATTACGTAAATTGTTGCCTAATCCAAGTACTATTAGCACCAAGAACATTTAAATTAGCACATCTTTCCAAACTTGACCTTATTTTTGGATTTGTGTTACATTGATTTACATCTATCGAACATAGTGATTAGATTTTGATTTCTTTCACAGTTTGAGTTATTAACGGATGTGTCGTGGTGCATAATGTTTAAAACATCGGTTAAAGTTGGGCTTAATTCAGAATGTAGCTCATTTGAGCCATGCATGTAATCTTCCTATAAACCGTTTATCCAGGCATTTCAATAGTTAAGATTATTGAGTATCTTTATATCTTTGTCCAATTAATTTGATTAAAATAATTAATAAATCATGATTTCGAAAGCATGGTATCGTCATTCATACATATTTATTTCGACAATTAGTTTTCCAAGCATTGTATAGTTTAGCGTGAGTTCCTTTGATGAGCTATCTTTTCCGATAAATATACATTGCTTCCGTAACAATGGGCAGATTTTCAAAACCACGAGAAATGTTTTAAAGTTTTGTTTAAGGAATACCGAAACAGAATACTTAGCAATCGAACCAAATAATTATTTATAAATTTAAAAAAATTTATTTATCAAGCGTTTGAGTACCGCAATTAAAGTTTAAAATAGGGGCATTGACAATCACCCAGCAAGTTTTCTACGCGCATCAATACTTTGTTACGAAATAAAAACATACGTCATATTTTTCAGATTTTATCACTTGCTATCTACCTTTCAAAATCTATGAAATTTTAGACAGTGGGAGCTCACCAATTGTTAGGGACTATCGCATTGTATCTTGTTTTTTTCTGTTTAGTTTCTGAGGATGAAATATGATTGAAATGCTTCTAAATAAAAATTGAAAGCAAATTTTATAATTTAAGCATAGAGACCACAGCGGGAGACTAAAGATTTAAGAATAATCAAATTAATCGTAACACTACCAGTACATTTAAACATTATAATTTTTTATTATGTTCTAAACATTATTATCTTCCTCGTTGAAACTTGGGACGTGAATTCATCTTCAGTGTTTTTCTAAAGCACTTATGCTCACGTTTATTTCTACAAATATCCATGCCCAATATTGGATTGCACTAATTGGTTTTACTCTACTCAAGTTTTATAAAGACATATCATAAATAAAAAGACCACAAAAGACCAGTAACCATGGTTACTTACGAGATTGGCTTTAATGGGCATTGTTATGTTTCGCAAGCAAAAATAAGGTAATGACAAGGGGAACAATAATTTACAAAGTATACTTCCTCTCCTTATAACTAAATTTCCAAACTTAAGGTCTTAAAACATATATACAGGTTACGAAATCATGAACACAAGATAAGAGAAATACGCATCCCTTGATGTCTTCAAAAAGATTAACAGGGCAACAAAAATTAAGATTATTGTCACTTTCACGCTTTATGAGCCATGGGCAACGCATACAGACTATTATAATCTACCAAATTAATTTTGTTCTTGACTTCTAAGTAGCAAAAGTTCGATATGAACATGTAAAGATTTTGATCTGAAGTTTTCGATATCTCAAGAACACATACCGTCTATTACTCGTGTATAAACTGTCTCCAAATGCCAACATCATAGATCCTGATCTGTTGTCGCATAATGCCACGGCAGATCAGGGTCTATGTTGTTTGTTCTACTGCATAGACCCAGATCTGCCAGCGCATTATGCGACGGCAGATCTGGGTCTATGCAGTTTACAGTTTGTATCGACTTATACGAGACGGTAACAGGAATCGCAAAAAAAAACTCATCTAAATTTGTTTCATTTTTAATCGTATGTATTGCAGGCTGTGATTAACACGGGTTATACTTTATTCAAACAGTATTTCCTCACCCAATCCACGCACACACATATACTGACGGAATTCTTTGTAAGACTGACAATTTCTATTGAATGATCGTAAAAGTGGACATTGAATAATAATAATAATAATAATAATAATAATAATAATAATAATAATAATAATAATAATAATCATATTTCTTAATATTTCTATTTTAGATCTATTCCCCTCCGCCGCAAATATTATATTTGTATATTTGAGGTACCGGCCCCTCCATAACATTACACACTGCTTTAACTTCCGGAAAGATTTGTATTAGTGAGTGATATTTGCCGTATTTATTTATCTGGCTTTAGATATAGAAATGCAGTGTTGCAGCACATTATAAATAGAAATGCAGTGTTGCAGCACATTAGAAATAGAAATGCAGTGTTGCAGCACATTAGAAATAGAAATGCAGTGTTGCAGCACATTAGAAATCGAATGCAGTGTTGCAGCACATTAGAAATAGAAATGCACTGTTGCATCACATTAGAAATAGAAATGCAGTGTTGCAGCACATTAGAAATGGAAATGGACTGTTGCATCACATTAGAAAGAGAAATGCACTGTTGCAGCACATTAGAGATAGAAATGCGGTGTTGTAGCACATAAAAGGTTGAAGATTGACAAAACAATTTACATCCAGATATTGTTTATTTTAAAAATTAGTTGTAGGCAAGATCATTTGTAGAATATTAAAGTGATAATAAAGAAAAAAGTTGGGAGTTATCGAACAAGTTTTTTCACTATGGGCATGTACTTGAGGGAGGTCTTCCGGCGATATTTGACATGGTTTGGTTTGGTTTTGTGGGGTTTAACGCCGTTTTTCGGCATATGATAGGTTATACATGGTGAGAAAAAATCTGGGAAGACCCCGGGATGAACCACCGACCTACGGGAAGCTACTGACAAGCTTTCTCACATGCCCACGTTGGTCAAGTCGAGACTCGAACTCACGCGGACAGAGGTGAGATGTGTGCCTTAGTCCACTCGGTGTGTGTGTGTGTGTGTGTGTGTGTATATATATATATATATATATATATATATATATATATATATATATATATATATATATATATATATATATATAAGTCGTTTCACAAGATGTAATCTATTTCTCATAGTCAAGATTTTTTTAATTATTTGGCATATACATCCAGGATGAAATAAGCTTTCAGAAGATAGATAAAACAAATTTACAAGGGACAGTGCCTATTACGGAACCTTTCGACACATATATATCGTAATAGTTGCCGTAGTGATTGACTGCAGAAAGAAACGGCCACAAGAGAGGTATTTTCAAAAGTGAGTCAACCTGTATTCTGATAACTAGGTTAACACATTCATTCCTATACAATACTTAGATAAATTAGGGTGAACTTCAAATATCCTTCATTCAGCTGTATCACCTGAGACCTCGACTGTTCATTGTCAAACCTAATTTTAGATTTAACCAAAGTCACTCTCATAGCATTTAACAGGTACCCAAGGGTCAAGTAATTCTAGAATAATCTTTAGTTGATTCGCGTATACACGGTTTGATATATATATATATATATATATATATATATATATATATATATATATATATATATATATATATATTGTCCTATTGTATAAATGTATATTCACCAAGCACAGTAATGACTAGCCAGCCGCCCGTCCTGCAGATTTCCGTCTCAGATATTTAATTTACCTGTCTAACGGTCTATTACCCACGATAATTGCGGCCGATGGATACTTGTTACGGGTAAAATTACATTAGATCATATTACATCAACGTTTGGAGATATGATTTCAAGATCTAGATTTAAATATCAGCATCATCTTCGTCGTCAAGATAATCAGGTCCATATCTACACCTTTCTCTCTGGACATGCAAAGGCAATGCGATCACTAATATCAGATCGAGAGATAAGATTTTTGTTGCAAATTGAATACAAATAAAGCAAATGTGGTTCCAATATATCGCCCATACGTCCCCACAATATACGCCAATGCTGTTTGTACGTTTCATTGAAATGAATGCATACCTTTGTTAATATATGGATATGTTTTCCGCCTCTATACCAATAAATCATCACTGATTAAACATTTTTATAAATATTATTCTGGAAGATTAAGATTTTGAAAATAGAAAAGTGTGTTTACTCAAGTGTCATATATATTTAGAGCTACAGCTTTGCTCTCTATCATAACTTGCATAATGCGTGTCACTGAGTGTAAATATAGTAATGATCCACCCCTGGAATCTGCACCCCCCACCACCTCTATACACACACGCTTTCTTACAGTGGTGATTGTCTGAGAACCTCTGCCTTGTTAAAGAATTCGTAAACTACCAGTTCTCAAAAGTAGATATAGAAGTCCACACTTTTCGTATTGGTGGAGATTTATTTAAAATCCTGTAACCGACGTACCCAACAAGACATAGTTTCATTAAAGAGGAACATTTTCATCTGAGTGTTGTCCTTATCATGTCCCATTATATTCTTTTCCATCAATTGTAATCTACGCGGAAGGGATATCATTCCCTATTCAGATTTTAAACCTATCGGTCACGTTTCAGACACAGCTTAAAATAATATTGATGCTTATCAGAGTAAACATATATTTTCTGTTTTAATTGCTCATGCAGCAACCACAAGTTTTGACCCATCGGTCCAGATGGATTTATATTGGTACCTTTCATTCACACAGAAGTTTTTGACCCATCGGTCTAGATGGATTTATATTGGTACCTTTCATGCATACAGAAGTTTTTGACCCATCGGTCCAGATGGATTTATATTGGTACCTTTCATGCATACAAAGTTGTTCTATCCCAACTTGTATCTCATCTGAATTCAAATAGTCTTTGAAGCAATGTACAGTCTGCATATCGCCCTCGCCACAGCACCGAAACTACCCTTCTGAAAGTAGTTAACGACCTTCTTTCTGCTTTGGATAGTGGCAAGATTACAGTCATCACCCTCCTTGACTTGTCTGCAGCATTTGACACAATAGACCATGATATATTACTTCACTGTCTCCATCATGTATTTGGCATTCACGACACAGCCTTACTATGGTTCAAGTCCTACTTGGTCAACAGGACACAAATTGTGTCCGCAAATGGAAACCACTCCAGCCCAGTTGATCTATGTTTTGGTGTTCCACAGGGTTCTGTTCTTGGACCTGTTCTCTTCATTCTATACACTCAGCCGCTCTCAAGTGTCATAGATCGTCATCCAGTGTCTCACCAATTGTACGCTGATGACACCCAAATATACAAATCGAGCCACCCAACTGAAGTTGATGCTACCATCCAAGGTGTAGAGAGATGCATTTCCGATGTGAAATCATGGATGACATGTAACAAGCTGCAGATGAATGATGATAAAACTGAAGCCATTCTGATCACAACACAAAGACTTTCTCATTCACATCCTTTACCTCAAACAATAAATATCAGCAACACCATCATTAAATTCACACAGTCATACGAAACCTAGGTGTTACTCTAGACAGTACTCTCTCATTGCACCAACATGTCATGAACATATGCAAGGCTGCATATCTTGAGTTGAGACGCATCAGATCCATTCGCAATTATCTTTCAGTTGATGCCACTAAAACACTTGTGTGTTCCTTAGTACTTTCAAGACTGGACTATTGTAACTCAATTCTATCAGGTTCGTCTCAGTATCTACTCCAGAAACTTCAAAAAGTTCAAAACACAGCTGCTCGGATCATTCTTAGAGTACCACGAACAGAGCACACCTCCCCTTGCTCTGTACCCTACACTGGCTACCCATTCGATCCAGAATCAAACACAAAATTTGTTCTCTATGCTACGTTTCATTGACTGGCTCCAGTCCAACATACCTATCTCACCTCACCCATGTGTACACACCAGCAAGATACTTACGCTCCTCTTCCGACACACGTATTCTCATTATTCCCACTATCAAAATGAAGTCATACGGACAACGTTCTTTTGCATACCAGGGTCCAGCAACGTGGAACGAATTGCCCACTGAACTTAGACACAAAGACACAGTGATCTCATTCAAGAGTGCTTTTAAAACTCACCTATTTCGACTGCAAGAATAGACCTACAGACTTAATAATGTTTCCTTAGCTTAACTATTTTCAGCATGTTTTTGTTTTCTAATTTCATGGTGTTTGTTTTTCGTAATCATATCATTATATATGTTTTTAGGTGTTATCTAATGTTGTAAAGCGCTTAGAGCTTCTAAAGATTAGACGCAATACAAAGTCCTCATTATTATTATTATTATACAGAAGTTTTTGACCCATCGGTCTAGATGGATTTATATTGGTCCTTTTCATGCATACAGAAGTTTTTGACCCATCGGTCTAGATGGATTGATATTGGTACTTTTCATGCATACAGAAGTTTTTGACCCATCGGTCCAGACGGATTGATACTGGTACCTTTCATGCATGAGCAAGATCTAGCTCCGTATTCAGATCGAAACCTCTCTGAGCAAGAAGCTCAAGCTCAAAGTTTTAACAGTTTATTATTTTAACCAAAAGAATCATCGGATTATCAGGATGTTCTTACCTTTGATTCCTCTACTTTACATGCTAAATTTCTTCAATGGTGCTGATTCAGTCCAAATACAATATCTAATTTGTGGTTTGAGCTGGTGATTGAGTTTCGTACTCAAAACTGGTGATTGAGTTTCCTACTCAAAAAGCTGGTGCTTGAGATTTGCACTCAAAAGCTGGTGATTGAGTTTCGTACTAAAAAAGCTGGTGATTGAGTTTCGCACTCAAATGTTTCGAGAAAATAGTAATTCGAAAAAAGAGTAATTCGAACTTTACATCTGAGTTAGGGTTTGAGTAGAGATCTCGTCGCACGAGTAGAGATCTCGCCCCACGAGATCTCTACTCAAACCCTAACTAAAATGTAATGTTCGGATTACTCTTTTGATAGACATATGATCTCGAAATCTTCATCTCCATATACTTCACTTTATATTACGGGTTACAACAATGTTTCCGGTAGATGGGTATAACAATCGGTTTACCCAGTTCCTGTTTCTAATCCAGTTTAAAAGGAATAAGGAGTATACAATTGACTGACAAAATTATCCATGATTGATGTTCGCCAGGTATTTAAATGTGTATTGTTCTGCAACAATTAAATGAAAAGTGGACACACTGTTTGTCTCAGTGAGACAATTGATCTAATATTATAAAGGTGGAATCCATGCCTAATTATTCTAAACAGTAATATATACAGATTAATACACTCATATATGATTTTTGATGACCATTTAAATACATTAAACTAGCGCGAGGCTCTTTGAAATTACGCGAAATAAAGAGAAATCGAAATTTGAATAGATATGTCACTTCCTTACTTCAAACATGGAATGGTTAATGTGGAATATAGGCTGTAACGGAAAATTAGATAAAGAGAAACGAAAACGCTTGAGTATCAGCCTATTTTTGTACATTAACCTGACCTCTAACATCAAGTAGAGTCATCAAATTTATCAATATAATGTAATTAAGCACAGGTGCACATATTAAAACGGATACTGTAAAACATTTACACGTAATAGTATGTCTGATGCAATCTACTAATTGTTCGAAACTGGTTGAAATTTCATACAAATCTATCAGTGTTTTAAAAAAGAACAAATACAAAAGCTATAACCAGTGATTTGCACGCTAGTTATATCCCGTTTCAGATTCTGATGTATCAGAAAAAAATAGGCATAGTATAATGGACAAGAGTGTATAGACCATGTTATTCTTGTAATATGAGTCAAGCTATATTTTATTAGCATATTACAGCCATTGCACTTGTAATTAATTTAACATACAAACGTGCTTTAAATTTATCCTTAACTTTAATTACACATCTTTGATAAAATATATATTTTAAAGAACTCAGCAAAGTCTGATATCGTAAGACCCAAATAATGAGAAAACTTTATTTATTGTGGGTATCATATTTCTAAAACCTATTTGGAATTCATTGTTGCTGTCACAAGTTTTACTTTAGATAGTCAATAAGAAATTTAAATGCTGTATGGGGAAAGGGGTGTTATTTTCTTGATTTCTTTAACATTGGAAAACATAAAGTTGTAAGTAATTGGCCTAACTGTACCAATGTCACAAGTCTATAAAATAGAAATCGTTTAAATAAACGATAAAGGGCCTGCACCAGTTGCCACACGAAACCAGATACTGCACAATCGTTAATTATTCTTAATTCTGATCAGCAAATTGTAAACTGGCAGAAGAAACGATTAACACGCAGTACAATGTACGTTTTAGCCACTATAATAACCGCAATTTATACTCCACTGATCTTGTTATTTGCAACTGATTTAAATGAAAGAGAATAAAGTTTCATAGCATGGAAGGATATGTGCTTTAAAATACATACAGGCAAAATTCTCTGGGGTTTTTTTTCTTTTTTTTTTCTTTTTTTTTTCTTTGTTTTGTTTTTTTTTCTTTGACAATGTTTTGTTAATCTTTGAGGTGCAAGGAAATTTTCTCCAATTTGTCGTCGTTAGAGTATATTGTAATTTTATTCGCAATTGATAAAGCCAACTGAAAAAGATGTAATTAACGTACACATTCCATTAGGGTAATCTCAAATTAGCAGTCAATCGGTAGCTTTTTGAGCTCGTAATTTTTTTTTACTTCATTATTTATTGCAATTTTCAGACTATCTAACGTAAGAACGGGTCAAATTAATTTCTGTTGCAAATCATCTACCTAATAATTATTTGATTTGGGTTATCTTATAACTTATTAATCAATCCTTCGTAGGAGGTGTGTGTTCTATACAGATATTTATATCACTGGCAAAAGTGAAGCTCACTCCCCCACTTAAGTAAATTAGGTCAAATATGTAATTTGTCTTGAGAATTATACATACCACATTTAAAGCACAACAGCAGTGGAAGAAAGAAAGACAGAGACAAAGACGGAACTCAGAGTAAATGGCGACACAGTCTACGACCTGATCGATCACTAGCGAAGCTGTTTCACCTTCAGCAAAGCAGCAGAACGACCAGAAAATAATAATTTGATTTTTTTTGTACACATCACAAATAATGACACAACGCCACATTGTGTCAAATTCCACAGTTTTTAGAGAGTTGATAAAAAATATTTCATGACTTTAACATGAAAACATTATTGACTATATCAAGAGATAATGTCTATTTGATTACACATTTGGACGAGAGAAAGGTTTGGCCAAAGGTAGTTGTGTCGAAAAATAACATAAAAGAGAATATGGTAGTTGATTTCAAACATTTAAAAACATATACTAAATTTGTTTCAAAAAGATGCAGATTGACAGATTACATTTAATGATGGAACTAAACAAGTTCAACCTTGATCGCGAGAAGGTTAAAACATTTCAGTGTGAAGAATGAACAGTTACGTATTTGATAATGTTAAATACACAAATTTGCATTCGGCTAAATCTACACTGCAACTTGCAGATCTCGTATATTTTACAAGGTTCATTTACTATGATTTGGAAAAAAGCAAGATAGAATTTATAGAAAACAAAGTTCGATTTAAAACCGCATATTGTGACTCAGTATATGAAGTGGCTATTTCATATTTAATAAAACTAATGACACAATTTGACATAAATCTGAAAACATCATACATTCGAAAGAGTTGAAACAACGTTACAAATTACTAAAAATAAAAGTACATGTTTAGACAGCCGTCCTGTAGTCTTGTTGATAGCTCGTAAAGACAAGAACGCTTTGGATGCTTTCATTTCGTTTTACATGACTGACAAAGGACAGTATTTAAGACATCTTTACTACGATTATTAGAGTCTAGTTGCTGACACAAATATTAATCAATTGTGGCAACAGATAATAGAAGACAAAATGAAAAGAAAATACAGTAAGTTGACAAAATGGTCAACTGAACAATCTACTTGCATATCGCACAAGCAAGCGAGAAAAAGAATTTCCCTACAAATTAGTTTATGTAAGTAATGTGGACGAATAATGGCAGGCAGACATAGTTGACATGTAAGCATATATATATATATATATATATATATATATATATATATATATATATATATAACAGTGAATACAAATTCATTGTGATAGACATGTTTTCGAAATACGCTTGGGTTGAAAAAGAGAAAAGGGGCGATAACAGACACAATGCTTTTAGATAAACCTTCAAAGAGCGAAAATCTGAAAAGATACAGTTTGATGAGGGAAAATAATTTAATAACGAAAAGTTAAGAATTCGCTTGAAAAGGAAAACAAAAAATACTTTTCAGCTAACTCAGACATAAAAAAGCATATGTAGTGGAATATTTTAACAGAACCTTTTCAGGTCTAGAATGTGGAAGTATTTCACTCAAAATGCAACCTGAAAACGGCCTGAAGGTTTAACAAAGCTAATTATGGTTATAATAATACTCATCACAGATCAATACAGATGACTCCAGTTGAAGTAAGAAAAACGAAAACATATCAAAAAGGTGAATAAACCATTTAGTTAATTGACAATATATACATTTGGATCAACAAAATTTAAAATCGGCGAAACAGAACTTTTAAACACAAATCAAATGTTTGTTTTTTTTAAACTATTTCCTTTCCAACTTTACGAAAGACATATTTATAATCACACATGTAATTTTAGGCGATCCAGTCGTTTATAAACTCGAAGACTTGAAGGAAAATGATATAGAGGACATGGTTTATGAGCAAGAATTATCTCTCTACGTCAAACAATTTGACATATACAAAGTTTTAAAAAATCTTGAAGATCAAACGAATGAACGGTATAAAACACGTACTTCTGAAATGAAAGAGATAAACCAACTAGAAGCATCATGACATTAAAATAAATGACACCAAAGCATTGTCACAGAGAGACAGCACAGTGAAAATGGAGAAAACACAATACATATAAGTGTTTAGGAGCATGACATGTTTGAGCTTTTGAAAGATTACGGGTCTATACACATGACAGCAAAAACAGTGCATGAGAGCATGAAGAGATTACAACATGCATGACCTTTGAATTTGTGTTGATCACAAAACGAAAGGAGAAAAAGAAAGTACATCCAAAAACATAACAGGTAAATAACAAAAAGGTACATATGAAAAACGTGATATAGCGACTACAGTGTACGCCATATCTTATGGTGAAATGAAGCACAACGTATTTGCACAAAAAAACTAAATTCACGTAATGTATTAAAATCTAAACAATGGACGATATGCCTTAAGTAATGTTGTTAGACGATATGTTAAAACTGGATAAAATGGATGAATTAATTAATATTTAATTGATAAAAGGTTTCAAACATTTACAAACAGTGTTCCTTATTCTTGTCTTTTAATTCTGTTTGGCCTTTTCAATCCAGACTTACCAAACATACTTAAAAATTGTATCAAACGTATTTAACTACATACAAATTTATTTTACTGACACTCAATTTCTCACAGATAAACCGTAAAACATTTTTTTTTAAAAATAAGTACACTTTCAAATTTGGCAATGATGACTCTTGGAACAGATACAGAGTACAGCTGCAATAAGAGTGTGGCAAAATCAACTTCATTGGGAAGTACAAATGGCAGGGTCTGGTTGTGGGATTTCATGTGGAAATGTGTCAGAATTAGTCAATCAGTTCACAGATATCACATTTACTTTCAAAAAAGAAAACTGCTGTCTGAATTTTCAATACCTTTACCTGGTGAAGATACATTTAATCCAACCAACAATAGCATATATATGAAGCAATTTTAAATAGTCTGCAACAAGTTTAACATTCCTGCTAATCATGACCAGAGATGTATCAAATTTAAAAATAAAATGGTTAGAATAATAGTTGCTACATTGGGAAAAAATTGGTAGGAATTATCAGATGATGAAATATTAATATAACAGGTGTACATGAACTTCTTGTGTTTCTTTTTTGCTTTATAAAGTAAGATGTAACGTCAGTAAGATTAATAAGAAAAATAACAAACGACGAGGAAGTACGTTGGACATTCTGCTTTCTACAGGAAAGCAACTGTTTGACAGAGCTAGAGTTAATCAAAACGTTAAATCTTATGTATGTAATCTGGATCTTAAGTGCTCATGTTCAAAATAGAAGATCTATTACAGAGCCTATTCCACAGTTTCAGATACTGTTAAAAAATTCATGGAGTTATGAATTTTCAGACAGCATGGTTGAAACTCTGATAAATACAGTGTGGCCCGTTTTCAACAATAAATAATAGATTAGAGAGTGAAATTAGACTATGCTGTTGGGGGTGACGGTATTTTGATATTACCGAGTGAAATCATCATGAAAATAAGTAGTAATGTGGATACAACAACACTTTGCATAAATCGGAAAACACATTTAAGCTGTGATTAAACAATACCATCAATACAGATGCAGAAAAAAAACTTTGTTCCACAGGCGAATAAACACTCTGCTACAGTCCTATACGAAATTGTAGATGACAGAAAGAAAATAAAGAGGGTATATATTATGTAGGGAAGAAGTATTGTTATCATGATAGTCCTACTGTCACGTGTGCTAATGGGATCCGATACTCAGATGTTCAAATGACACACGGAAATCAAGAAGAGCGGGAAAAGTCCTATTTAGAAATAAAAAAGAAACAATCTTGACCCTGAAATAAACAAACAATAAGATCTATTGATACGAATGGTCGCAAGGGTCTGCCATAGTTTATTTATTTATTAAAAAAAAAAAAAAAACGGCGTAGCCTGTATGAAGCATATGTGAGAACCTCTAATTTTGCTAAATGCCTTGTATACACCTCCGATCAAAAATGCATATAACAGACCAGTTAATACTGAAAAAAGTCAAATAACATGTTCAACTAGGAATAGAAACTGCCAGCAATCGTAAACAACCAATTTATCTTGCAACCGATAACACCGAGTAAAGCTGATGCTGCTTGTTGTTGGCTAAACGAAACATATAGTAGGCAATATTCATTAAACCCTTTGTAATCTTGTCAACAAACGAAGCATCTTTGTCTCCTGATGGAGCATTACCGCCTGCTCCACCACCAGTTGCATCACCTCTAGTAGTGTTAGCAATAGATAGAACAACTGTTGAGATCATACTTATTACTGTGGCTAATGCAGCTTTTGTAACACCCCTTTCTTTAAACAGGTGTTTCTACCTTGCACTTATCGGTAATTTTTCTCTTTCATTTATCATGTCAATATTTGGCGTGAAACTTCTTTCCAACTGCGTTAGATGTCCAACTAATTGCACTCTTTTACTTACAACACACATTCCGACTGTTCTTGTGGCAGAACTTTCTTGTTTGGGTGTTTCTTTGCTGATGTCATTTTGAAACTCTTCAATCTGTTTTTCGTACATTTCAACATTACCGTCTATACTCGCGTATAATTCGAATCTAAATGCAAACAACATAGACCCTGATCTGCCGTCGCATAATGCGCCGGCAGATCAGAGTCTATGTTGTTTGTTCTACTGATTAGTCCTTACAAACTGCATAGACCCAGATCTGCCGGCGCATTATGCGCTGGCAGATCTGGGTCTATGCAGTTTGCAGTTGGTATCGGTTTATACGCGAGTATAAACGGTAGATTTATTTCATAGATTCTGTGTTCGTATTGACTTTTTCCACACCTTTTACATCACTCCTTAATTCTCTTTAATCTTGTGTAGTGAATAATCTTTCCATTTTTAAGTCTTCAGAGGTAATCATCTTTTAAATCTTATGTTTCCTTCTTGTTCATTAAACGACATATTTGTGTCAAATTGTTTGCATATCAACATACTCATGTACCTTTGTGATCGTCTTCGTACAACAGTGGATTTTATTGGATATTTAAGTTGTGTTGTTCGACTTTGTTGAGGCTCATTAAACTTGATTGTCTAGCTTGTTTCACTATTGACTTAAGTGCTAAATGTTTTGCGAAATTACTTTTGGTGTTCTTTTTATGAACTACATTACCGGATCTGACAAAGATTTAATGTATATATCAAACATGTTATCTCTATACATATATCCTACTAATTTACGTGCAAATTCCAAGCCTACTTCACAACCAAAATTATTTAATAGTTTTTCCAATTTTAGTTCGTTTTGTTCTTGTTCAAACAGTATGTTACGGAACTGTGTACAAAACGTTGCAATTGGATTGTATTTTAATGTAAGAATAGAATGAGTTCCGTTGTAGATTGTTACCCATGGTGTTTATTTTAGTTCTGTCTGACGATTGCGAAGTGCTTAGGTTTACTCTCTTGGTCTACCGACTTACTCTGGCACGTGCAAAGTGTCGGCAGTAGGAAATCGCTTGCCTCATGTTTTACGTACATGATTCTGCCACGTACCAGTATATACAGCTCTATTTTTTTCTGTATATTACCTTGCATAGAGGCCTTGTCAGGAAACTGTCTACTTCCCGGTGGCATATTTCAGCTGTAGTTTAATTCCAGTGATATAAGTTAGATCCAATGGTGTGGGCTGTAGGAAGTCATGGTTGGCCCTGTTCAGCGTCTGACATGTCAACAGACCATGCCGCAGCCTGTGTTTGCGCTGATGTGAGGTAGTAGCAGGATCTTCGGCAGAAAGGAAGGAATATCATATATACGATCATTCCTTGTGTTACGTCCTATTATAGTGAAACACGGCAACTTCACGTTCATTATTGAGCGGTGTATTTCATAATTTCATTTTCGTTATATGAACGACATGGTATCATGTATTTTCATATATTCATATGTTTTGGGGAACAGTACCATAATTTTCGTGAATAACACAGGCTCACAATTTCATTTAATGAACAGAACAGTTTCATATCTGTCAAAGTGAACAGAGCAATTTCATAAATCTTATGTGAACATAATACTATTTTAATCCAAGTGTCTTCCGACTGACAGCTTAGTTCACAGAATGAATTGAAAGATGATTGCATTACTTCAAACGAAATAAGATACGTCACTAAATTTGTTGTGCTTGTTTGATTATATTCAAATATATTAAACTCGCTGCGGAGCCTGGCTTTGCACAATGGGGAGGTTGTTTGAAGATTAGCTATCTACAGTAAAAGCCAATTGATGATACACCATGAATTTGCAATGTCGTGTCTGATTTTAGGTTATGCCTCAATGCTTTCAAACTTATATTTCTTGCTAATTGAGATATCCTGTGATTTTATCGTTGTGGTATCTTTGTCTTTTGTATTAAACATACATTGTTCTGTTTTCGTCACTCCATTGTCTTTTATACCCACTGTTGAATTATATATCTTCTCGCTAAATTATTTATTTACTCATTATGGCAGGGACGCCATCTGTAAAAAAATCATTTTCTTCTTTCTCTTCTGGTCATTTCAATCAAATCATAAATCCATGTCTTTTATGTATCCAATTACATTTCAAATTAATTTTTAATACACAAAGTACATTGTCTTACAATTAAGCTTAACATTACCTTTCAGTTATGTTGATCTAACGTTGCAAACTTCATTACATTCATATCGAAGGAAAACAAAGTAAACATGAAAATGAAAACATGATTGACAATTCACCAGAGAATGACACTTCACAAAAACTAATGGATTCATGAAGAGTTGAACTTGGAAGAAAACTTGGAAAACGTTGACAAGAATTTAAAGATTAAAAGCAGAAAACAAGAATCTGAAAAATCACACGATG
The DNA here is from genome assembly GCA_029931535.1 of Margaritifera margaritifera. NCBI lineage: Eukaryota > Metazoa > Mollusca > Bivalvia > Unionida > Margaritiferidae > Margaritifera > Margaritifera margaritifera. The sequence goes on from JAQPZY010001682.1 coordinate 1,778,067, forward strand.
AAAGAAATGATACAAGTTTACGAAGTTCAAAAGAAATCTATTATTTCATAGGTGGTGGTATACCTGTTTTAGGTATGTAGATTATCTGGTAGAAAAAGAAAGTTGTTTCTGTTTTTAAAGCTGATGAATTGACAAAGCCTGTACAATACGCAAAGACTTTGCAAACCAAACGTTAGAAACCCCCAAAATCAACAACAATAAAGAACAACAATATGAAAGTATATCTGTATCTTACAACCCAATTCCAAAGATGCTTTAACTTCTTCCAGCTAATAAATAACATATGTATTACCTACTGTCAAATGCCGACTAAAACAAAACAGATAATCAATATCATTAACCTTGCAACGCTACACTCTGTTCCTATAGTGGCATAAAACATGCTATTACAAAAATGTGCAATATGTCAAGAGGTCCACCATCAAACATGGATATTGAAGAAATTGTACAACGCATGATTCCATTTTCAATTAGTTCGGTATCGACTCTCTGCTAGCAAATGAACTTTTACCGGAGAAAATTGTTAACACAAACGTACGAGCAAATGTTAAATGCTTTAACGTCTTTGGATACAAAAAAGCACACCTTTTAACTACAAATATCGACTGAAACAATTTTTTTTTAAATAAAAAAAGCAGTATAATCAACACCATTTATCATGCAACAGTAAACTCTCCTCCAACAGCGTGCTTTTGATTTGAACATTTTTTTTAATATTGAGATTTGCAACTGGTTCAACATCAAACAAGGATATTGAAGAAGTTGTAAACCTAATTATTCCAGTTTCACTAGTCAGTTTACAGTTGAATATCTCATAGAATCAGAGGTTACCACCACCAAAAAAAACTGTTTCTCAGTACATGACTACCAAAGGACCGTATGATAACATTTATGTTTTGTAAAGCAAGCCAAAGAAAACTGTTGCAATAAAAATACAACAGTACAAAGTAAAACAGCTCCAGAGTCAACAAAATCGGTTACCAGCCGCGAAGATCATTGCACAAATTCACTCTCAATTATTATATTTCTGTTTTCTGTATATAAATAGCATAGCCGTGCCTACAGAACATATGTTAAGCACAACTTTTCTCGTTAGATAAATGAGCGAAAAGTACGAAGTGCTTTACCGTTATAATCTACCTGTCACCTGACCAGACTACGTATGTTCTACGTGACAATGGTTGCAACTCGCCAACCTTGATGAAGTCAACGTAGCAAATACGTAAGACTCTTGAGAATAACAATTTGAAAGATATTAAGACGTGGAAAGAAGAAGAAGACAATAAATTAACAGCTATTGCACAGAATGGTAATTAAAGATCATAAACAAAAACAGAAGAACTACAAAAACAGATTAATAGCCACACAACAAAGAGTTTGGACGTGCAACAATTGTTCAATTAGAGATTACACAGATTCCCTAAGGCTACACAAGAGATTACACAGATTGCCTAAGGCTACACAAGAGATTACACAGAATGCCTAAGGCTACACAAGAGATTACACAGATTGCCTAAGGCTACACAAGAGATTACACAGAATGCCTAAGGCTACACAAGAGATTACACAGATTGCCTAAGGCTACACAAGAGATTACACAGAATGCCTAAGGCTACACAAGAGATTACACAGAATGCCTAAGGCTACACAAGAGATTACACAGATTGCCTAAGGCTACACAAGAGATTACACAGAATGCCTAAGGCTACACAAGAGATTACACAGATTGCCTAAGGCTACACAAGAGATTACACATAATGCCTAAGGCTACACAAGAGATTACACAGATTGCCTAAGGCTACACAAGCCTTGCAAAGAGTGAGAAATCTCTTGAAGATTATAATAGCGTACGATGACAGTTACAATAACATAAAGATTTCAATCACGAAATCCAACAAAACGATCAAGAGATTAAAAGCTAAATGACAGATATAGTTAAATACTGAAACAGACTAAGACACAGAGACCTTAAAAAGGGACAGAGAGACATTTTCTGTCTACTTTTCCAATCCAGTAAATGGATTGTTGTATCTTTTGAAGGTGTGTCATTCAAATACAGTCGATATTTATGAATTTAAATGTGTTTCATTAATATTTGCTGAATGCATATTGCACCCAACAAATGAGCCAGAAAAAAAGTGACATGCTATAAAAATAAAAGGCTAGTTTATATGCAAACTGTTATCAACTTATACATTGAAGATAAAAGAGAAATTGAATTTTATATTGGATTATAGATAGACAATCAACGTTTTGTTTATACAGTTGCTTTTAGAAAAGGAAATAATTTGTACAAAATAAATGAATCACGTAGATATTATCTTGAAAAAAACAATATTTAATTTTAGGTTTAAAACGTCGTAAAGTTTTATTACCGATGAAGAGCCGTAATAATAATTTCAATTTATAATAAAATATCAAAGCATCAAAGCAACATCAACATGTGTTAGTCATAAATAGAATTTCAGCAGCAGGAGTAATGTTTAAAGAAACAATAGCTAACTGTCTAGCACTTGCAGGAAGCAACTGTCTGCTCATAGTATCTGTTTCGAATGAAGAAAGAATAAAATCTGATAAAGCCATCGCTAAGACTGAAACAAAACTGATTACTTGAAAGAAAGATTGAGAGAACAAATCTTGATAACTCAGTATCGAACAACCTCGATGAAGATTTTGCGCTATATGCATCTGCTAATTCTGATGCAGCTACCCATCCCGATACATTTACTCACCCAGAAAATAAGGCCAAATGTTTGAAAAACCAAAACAACCTAATCCTAATGATTTCTACCTACCCTCTGGTGAGCAGGAACATTACGAGTACATATTCACTGCAGTTTGATAAGCGTTAGTTTGCATATTGCTTCAGGTTTCTTGAAAAGAAAGACCAGAAGTCTTGCTCTCCACTTGTGCCGTATTCACGGTCCTTAGTATAGGCAGTATATAGTAAGGACTACATATCCGTGGATAGGGCTCGTGTACAAAGCATCGCTTTTATCGCTAATTAAAATCGCAACGTGTGAGAAATACATAACTCCACACAAACAGCACAAAATACCACAAGGAGATAAATACCTCAATCCAACACATCAGTGTATCATATATACTCCAATCAACAATAAATCGGAGTATATTGTACAAGGTAGTTTCTTGGCTTGATACGAAGATAGAAGCGGAGAGAAAAAATGCACAATGCAGTGGTAAACAATTAAGGTCGGTTGCTTGTGAACGACATCAACACGTCCTATGGAAGTGACGATTTTTTCAAGTTGAATGACTGCAGCATCTTCATAACATACAAAGACTTGTGGCTACCTGTTTCAGTTTGAACAAACATGATTGAACATGGCATTATGAATGAAAAATTTAAAAAGGTACCATTAGGGGCGGCTACAGTTTATGATAATAAGTTTTGAATGCCAATAGACTTTCAGATTTTGAATACCAATAGATTTTGAATGCCAATAGACTTTCAGATTTTGAATACCAATAGATTTTGAATACCAGTAGACTTTCAGATTCTAACAGATCATAGTATACTGTAGCCTTCTGCACTTCAAATTTAACATGACACTCACAAAAACCATTGAAGTGATAGAAGACAATAAGCAAGACTTTGAACTGGAAAACATTTGTTTACAGTAAGATAGTATTATTTCGGAAATAACTGCACAAACACCAAACACCTACTTACAAATACATAATGGCATTTGCTTTTTTTATGACTATGACTACATCACAGTCTGAGACTCTTGGACAAAGTAGCCAATACAACTTTAAGAAATCTTACACTTGATTAGCCCACATTGAGTTTAAATGGTGTTTTGATACTGTCGAAAAAGCGCGGAAAAAGTGATACAGTAAAATTGTATTGACTACAGAAGGTCTGTTGCATATGGTTTATTCTTAATGTCATACTTGCACATAAGTAAGTTATTAACTTTTTCGAATGATGATTTTCAAATATGGTTCAATCTTATTGAAACATTCATACCGATCTTTCATTGTTGCCACCGTAAACGCTATTCTTTTGCACATGGTACGCGCTATAACTTTGATAGGTTGTAATTGATTGAATAATTCTTTCATCTGGGTTTGTTTGCAGGTTCGGTCGATTAAACCATTACAATAAGGAGATTAGTGAGGTTCACCTCTTTTTGTAAATCATTTAGATCTTAATTTTCACTCGCTAAATTAGCCACAGATTCATTTATCACAAATAAAAATTTATGTAAACTCTTATATTAAAGGCTGTCATAACGCGTGCGTTGTGGACAAAGCAAAACAACATTAATTTTGTGTCGTAATGTATGTTCCTTGAACGATTCATCAACTTCTTGAAAATACAAGTATTCTGTCTTTTTTTGTAAAATGTTCAATTATAATTCACAAAGACAGAGTATTAATACCATCAGAGAAAATAGTATCACTACAAACTACTTCATCGTTTGTCGTAAACGTATAAAAGAACTATAGGGATTCGAGTATTTCGTGGTGAATGATTGCAGCACGACAAATAAAAACAGATACTGACCAGGGTAATTAGTTAAACGGCATCCGTTGTGTTTCTTGATGTCAAATCTAATTGTTTTCCTAAACAACTGGGGTTTTTTGTTTTTTCTTTTCTGATGTTGGTTATCATATGCCTAATAAAATTATGTCATTCTTTTAAGGTCATGTAGCAATCTAATTCTTTTCTTTGAAAACTTTCCATCATTAAAAGTGTCTTTTCATAGACATGACTGCCATATTCTATATATTATCTTACTAATAATTGGTATAGTGACAAACGCCATCTCTGGATCAAGGTTTGTAAAACATATGCATAACATACGCTAGTATGAAAAATGAATATGCTCTATTTTTAATAGGTCTGTTGATTTCTCAAAATCAGAATTTTTTTTGGTCAAAATTATCAATAGAGGATATCTTCGTTTTTTGAGTAGATATAAGAAAATATTTCAATATTTCGAGAGGCGACAGTACAAATTGTTTCCACCTCATTAGTGAACTATTTCCTTATATCTACTCCCAAAACGCAGATTTTCTTTTAATTATATATTTTGTAATGCAAAAACCTTCGATTTGCATGGATTTATTTATCCATTCTGTCTCAGTGCAATTTATGACTGCATTACTACTTCGATAAAAAGAAGTTCCGAAATTTTACAATAATTTTAGGATAGCGACTTTTTACAAATGCGGATTGTACATAATGACAAACAACCCGAGTGGCATCCAAAAGGAAATAAGAGTGAATGGACAGAAGCTGGGCACAGTGACAAGCTTCAAATACCTAGGTGCTATCGCCTCTGATGAAGGTTCAAAACCTGAGTTTCTTTCAAGGATTGCGCAGACAACAACTGCACTGGCTAGGCTGAGGCCTATTTGGAAAGACAGCAACATCACGATTGGGTCCAAGATCAAGCTTATACGCTCCCTCGTCATGTCCATATTCCTGTATGCATGTGAAACATGGACCCTGACTGCATATCTAGAGAGAAGAATCCATGTCTTAGAGATGAGCTGTTATCGAAGGATCCTGAAAATCTCATACTTAGACCACGTCTCCAATGCGGAGGTGCGCACTAAAATCCAAGGTGCAATTGGACCTTATGAAGATCTGCTCACCACTGTAAAGAAACGCAAACTAAGATGGTATGGTCACGTCTCACGCTCAACTGGCCTGTCAAAGACAATCCTATAGGGCACAGTGAGAGGAAAGAGAAAGCGAGGCAGACAGAAGAAGAGATGGGAAGACAATATCAAAGAGTGGACAGGCATGGACTTTGCAAAGTCCCAAAGAGAAGTGGAGAACAGGGCGAAATGGAGAGAGATTGTTGCAAAGTCATCAGTGGCGCCCCTACGACCAGCAAGGTTACGGGAGAAATGAAAAAATTAAAATGAAATGAAGATTGTACATATAATGCTTTAAATTGATACAGTCAACATTGCTGGGGTGGGGTTACTATAGAAACAACACAGAACGGTCCAACAGAGTTCAGAGCGTAACATCATTAAACAACAGATTTTAATGATTGTGGGTTTTGTTGTAAGGATTTTGGTTTCCATTTTTATTTATTTCTGCATTCAGACGTGAATTTTTGTGTGTTGTCAAACTAGCAGTCTATTTCGGTAACAGATGCTGCACCCAAATTTCGATTTGCACTTAATTTCGGTTTACAATCGACACTAAGCAATGTCCGATTTCTCCATCGTTTTCAGACATGATTACGATTGTGATGACAGTTAAAATCGCTACTTAAACAATTTTATTAGTATATGTAATCAAGAGTTTTTCTTTAAAATGTACACCGCTTGTCGTTCAGTGTAACAGGTATACGATGCTGTATGGGTGACACAGAAGATCGAATAGCAACAGGTCATGTAAACTCAGTCACTGACAATTTGCATGATTCATGTGGAAACCTAATTATAGAAAATTTAATACTGTAAGCCTGCTTCTTTTTGTTTGGGGTTCATTTTTAGGCATTCTTGATGGCACCTTCTTATTGATTACATAAATGTATACTAGAGGGTCAACAGTCTTGACACATTTTAAAATCTATTCATCCTGATAGGGGGAGAGAGAGAGAGAGAGAGAGAGAGAGAGAGAGAGAGAGAGAGAGAGAGAGAGAGAGAGAGAGAGAGAGAGAGAGAGAGAGAGAGGAAGGGGTAGAGTGAGAGAGAGAGAGAGAGGGGGCAGAGAGAGAGAGAGAGGGGGGGGGGCGGAGAGAGAAAGTGGCGGAGATAGAGAGAAAGCGGGGAGAGAGAGAGAAAAAAAAAGAAAAGAAGAAGAAAAATATTGAATAGGCCTTAATATGGAATAATATACGTAAGGGCAAATATACTTCCTAAATGGAAAAAGAAAGTAGTTCCAAAAGTGATATCACCACTGTGGTGACAAAAGTGATAGCCCCACTGTGGCGGTATCATTTTGCTCCCACTGATATATTTTAATATCTCATTATAAAATATATATTAAAATGATTTTTTAACTGATTAATGAAAAGTATGAGCGTCCCTAAGGTATTACGAATTTATAAAAAATTAGCCTATCAATTATCCCATACAGATGCGTACCGTATATATTCTCGTGTAACCCGGGTCCAAATGCAAACAATATAGACCCTGATATGCCGTCGCATGTATCTTGCGAGAAGAATTGACAAAAATTCCATTATGAATGCTTTGTAAAAGAATCTTGCAGAAGTGTCTTTTAATTGTTATTAATTACTTGAGAGGCTGCATTGCATTCTAGAGAACAAATTCAGACAACATTATAATAATGACCTCTATCTCTAATCAAGACATTCTAGTTTTAGGCCATGCTGCCTTAATTTAGTCGAAAATGTTATTAAGAATAATCTAGACGTAGGACCTTCCAATAATATTTTGACCTCTATTCCACAAAATTATGGTATTCACACACTATTTTGACCTCTATTCTACTAAATTATGGTATTCATACACTATTTTGACCTCTATTCTACTAAATTATGGTATTCATACACTATTTTGACCTCTATTCTACTAAATTATGGTATTCATACACTATTTTGACCTCTATTCTACTAAATTATGGTATTCATACACTATTTTGACCTCTATTCTACTAAATTATGGTATTCATACACTATTTTGACCTCTATTCTACTAAATTATGGTATTCATACACTATTTTGACCTCTATTCCACAAAATTATGGTATTCATACACTATTTTGACCTCTATTCTACTAAATTATGGTATTCATACACTATTTTGACCTCTATTCTACTAAATTATGGTATTCATACACTATTTTGCTATATCTTCTTATGAACACAAGAACTAAGTTTTTTTTTCTTCAATCCTGTCTGCTTGAATAAGACAACTCAGCAAAGATGGTAAATAATCCTGCTTACTTGAACAAGACAACTCATCAAATATGGTCGATGCTTCTGCTTACTTGAAGAAGACAACCCACCAAAGATGGTCAATAATCCTGCTTACTTGAACAAGACAATTGATCAAAGATGGTTGATCTTCAAAGCTTATTGTTGGTGGCAGCCTGAATCAGTCTTAGATAAAAGATACGAACAAGTAATTGTGTATTTAACGTAATTTAAAGACTGTATTTACATTAAAAACGTGAAGCAAACGCCCTGTTATTTATGTCGCTTTTGACTAAATGTCATTTAAACCTATTACTTATTCATGTTAATATTAGCCACATAATAAAAAGAAGAAAAAAACATAAATGAAGTTATCACGCAGGACATCTTTTGCAGTATATATTTGACAGAATACTACTCAAGTCTCAACCTGCAACCCTTATAATAGCAAATTTGCATTTATTTTTGAAAAGCTTCACTAATTATATCATAAATATTAAAGCATCTCCGCTGTGTGTTATACATAGCGCAATATCTGATTCAATAGAAAAACTACAGTAATATAGACCAAATATAGAAGATAAAGTTGGAAATGTAAATTTATGTTCATAGATTCAAGAAAGCTCTCGATGTTACGTACTGATATGATTATATGATGTATGCTATCTTCAATGATGTGCAATAAGCATGTGATACCTAACAAGCTTTTATAACAAAGTATTCTTGTTACACTAGTGGTTTCAAAGTGCATTAATTTGCACCGTAGAGTCTGACATATCAACATTAAGCCAGTGGATGGCGGTACTGATCAAAAATCTATTTTAAAAAACTTCTAATTACAATAAAATGAGGAATCCCCAATGTATTAAGTCGGTAAGAGACAGAACTCATTTAAAAGTCGATATTTCAATTATTCATCACCTCAAAAGTAATTTATATGAGTGATTCAAAATTAGTATTCATTCTGTATTTAATCTTCTGTTAATATGCAGATCATACTGTTTGATCTTTGAAATAATGATAACTTGGAACATTTATGATATTTATCACAGTAGGAAGATGTCATATGGGGAAGATTAAATTTATCAAATGATACATTTTCATTAAGGTGACAATTTGTCAAAGCTTATGGGAATAAAATTAAAAATGTCCCTTATGTTCTGAACGATGTTAACTGTCTAGTGCTGCAATTGAAGAGAAAGGAAAATCGATGAGTAGCAAAAGCGACTAACCAACAAAAAATAGTTGGATATGCCTTAAAAATGCATTAACTATTGTGTTTTATATAATAATAAGAAGAATAATGACAATGAAAGAATTCAATCTGCTTCGAGCAATATTATACAATTATTGACTTTTGATGAGGTTGCTGTATAGAGGATCTCAAATGGGTAATGATTAATTTTTGAATTTATGAAACGAGTTAAACAATTTCCAGCTTTTGCGAGTCTTGACGAGCAAAAGTTGGAAATTATTCAACGAGTTTCATAAATTCAATATTAAATCATTACCCATTTGAGATTCTGTTTATCATATAGTTTTGTATTTAGAGTCGAAAGAAAGAGAAAGAAGAACACATAATTTTTGGCATTTCATTCTGGCTCAGACGCTGCACCTTTCAATTCTTGCGCGTGAAAAAATAGTCTCAGACGCGAGTTAAAGCAGTATTGAAAAACGTGATAACAAATAACATTTAGAAGTATAATTTTTAATAAATAACAATTAAATGAGCAACTTTCCTTCTAATCAAAAGAACATTTGTCACGAACAGGATAAGGTCTTAAAATTGGACTGCCGATGGAAATTCATATGTTTTGTAACATAGTTCACTTGGTTAGGTCAGCTAGGAGTAGTTGAAGCGCCATATACATGAATTTGTATGTGGCTGTTTAGAACGTTTCCACCGAAAAGTGTGTTGATTCCGCCATGGACATTTACCACAGATTCAGTACTGGTTGTGGCAGAAGAAATAGCATTCCAGTTGCTGGATGTTTTTCTGAAGTGAGCATCACTGGATGCAGAAACTCTGCTAGATGCAGAAGTGTTGCAGAGAATTGAGGAGATTTGCAGGTACTGGTTTGCATTCTTTTGGCTGTAGTTATTAATTGATTCTTTGTTTTTGTGACCGGATATTTGGGTTATTTGATTTAGAAGAATGCTGTGGTTGAATAACTTTCTGTCACTTGGGAGACCGGCATTTGTTGACATTCTTTTAAAAAGAGGGGTGAGTTTATTTACTTCAATACGTTGACATTTTACCACGCTTGTCATGGCGGTGGCGAGCCGGCTTGGACTACCCAGCCCTCTTTAAATTGACCGATACTCTTTATTTCATTTGTAACGAACCCCTGTGGGATAAATTGGCCATATTGCGACAGACACAACCTTTTTTTCCCCAATACCCCTTGGGCAATCGATTGGAAGATGGCCGCCAAATTGTTGATAATAATACTAAAAAAAAAAAAAGGTTCCAGAATGCGGGGCAAGGAAAATTCCCACGGTCGCAGCAAATCAGTCATTAGAATACTGCGCAAGAATTTCATGGGCTTATTTGGACCAATCAGATTCACATAAAGTGATATGTTAACATGTTGACATATCAAAAATATTAAACTGCTCACACTGTATGTAAAGTGTACCAACTATGTGATCAATTAAGGATATCGACGTTTTTTGAGTAGATATAAGGAAATATTTCATTCGTGAATTGAAACATTGTATTGTCAAGAATGGCGAAGCGTCGACTTTCTCTTATATATATTTTTAAGGCAAAAATTTTCGATTTGCATGGATTTGTCACCATTATGTGCCTATGCAATTGACGGCCCCATTATTACATCGATAAAAAGAAGTTCCGAAATATTATAATAATTTTAGAACAGCGACATTTTACAACTTTAGGTTGTACATATAATGCTTCAGATTGTGTATTTTGTCAAATTAAATAATGTTTTCATACGAAAATAAAGAGATTTTTTAAATTTCCGTTAACACATTTCTTGCGCGGATTGATACAGTCAACATTGCGGGGGTTTGGGTACTTTAGAAAAATGACAGAACGGTCAACAGATATAAGAGCATAACATCTTGATATATCAACAGATTTTAATTGTTGTGAGTTTACTTGTAAGGATTTTGGTTGTCTTTTTATTTAATTTTTTTCATTTTCTGCAAGTTTGCAGACTATTTCGGTAGCAGACGCTGCACCCAAATTTCGACTTGCACTAAATTTCGGTTTGCAATCGACACTAAGCAATGCCTGATTTCTCCATCGTTTTCAGACATGATTATGATTGTGATGACAGTTAAAATTGCTTCTCACACAATTATATTACTATACGTATTCAATAGTTTTTCTTAAAAATGTGCAGCATTTGTCGTTCAGAGTAACAGGTATACGATATCTATCTATCTATCTATTTATCTATCTATCTATCTATGGGTGACACAGAATATCGAATACAGGTCATGTAAGTTCAGTCACTAACAATTTGAATGATTCATGTGGAAAACTAATTATACAACAGTTAATACGTGAAGCCTGCTTTTGGTTGTTTGGGGTTCATTTTGGGGCAATTTTGATAGCGCCTTCTCATTGATTACATAAAGGTAAAACTACAGGATGAACAGTCTTGACACATTTTAAGATATATTGATCCTGTTGGTGAGAGAGAGAGAGAGAGAGAGAGAGAGAGAGAGAGAGAGAGAGAGAGAGAGAGAGAGAGAGAGAGAGAGAGAGAGAGATAGAGAAGGAAAAGAAGAGGAAAAAATTAAATAGGCCTCAATGTGGAAATACAGGTTTGAATCATATACATAAGTGCAGATATGCTTCATAAATGGAAAAAGAAAGTAGTTCCAAAAGTTATATCGCCACTGTGGCGATAAAAGTGGTAGCGCCACTGAGGCGGTATAACTATTCTCCCACTTATATATTTCAATATCTCATTATGAAATATATAATAAAAGGATTTATCAACCCAGAGAACGCTATTATAGAGGCCGCAGCACGAGGTGAATGGCATTTTTCTGGGGTTGACTAATCCTGGTTGCAACATTAAATAAAAAGTCAATAGTTGTTTTATTATATGACTTTTAGTTTTCTGAATTATTGTTTATTTTTTTGCCTTAATGGTAGTGAGACAGCACTTGATACTTTTTTAAAAAAAAAAAATTAATAAGAAAAAAAAAGCACACATAAAGTGCAACTAAAGATGGACTTCTCAGTATTTTAGGTAAACTACTGATATACATTCATTTGATCACAAGCAAATTTTAGGAATTGAAGTCACCTCTTTTCGTTGGAAGTAGGCGAGTGTTGTTTTATAGCGGAAATGGCTAGCTGAGAATGGTGAGATAGAAAATGGGTTAAGGAACATTTGTAGAAGAAGACACTACTGATGACTTAACTCACTAACTAACAAAACCCAGGTGAGATCTCATCAGTATAAAACTGTGTAAAAAATGTGGTTCCTACATTCAGAGGCCATAATTCCACTAAACAATAACACAGGAATCTGATAATCAAATTCCACTGAAGTTATATCAATTCGGAATGTAAGATATTATTTAAATCCAATACTAACTATGTGAATTTTTTGCTTTTTTGTTTGTGTTGGTTTTAACTCAGTTAAGGTCTCACCAATATAGAGCTGCATACCAAACTTGTAGTCCAATAATAATTCAGCGAGTTATTGTGCGGAAACGAAAGTAGGATGGATAAACGGAAGGACAGACGGACAGAAGACGAACGGAAAGAGAGGCCCGATTTAATATATTTTTTAAGCCGGTGGACAAATATAATTAATAAATAAGCAGTAAACGTTCGAAAAAAATTAAACTTTTATCCGCATTAATTGTAGTCTTTAAACTTTCATTTAGATCGCAAATACAACAAATAAAAGAGAGGCAGACGGACGAACAAACGAGCAGACGGAAAATACATTCTGTCAGTAATTAATAATGCATGATGCACACTCGAGCTGAATTGCATGCTCTGATTCTATACACTGGCAATAAGACGTTAGGTGAGCTGTTTGGCCAGTGGTGTACTAAGGGTAAATGGCGCCCGGGGCGACGATGATGGCCCAAAAGGACCATAATACGAGGCCCGAATTTGTATCAGCTGTTTTGGCGTCCCAAGACTTCTGACACCCGGGGCAACCGCCCCGTCCACACCCCCACACCCGCGTTGGTTCGCTACAGGCTGTTTGAACCCTATAGCACCCTCGTGTGTGCACGTAAGTGTGCTAAAACGTTTCAGCAAAGACAACGGGAAGCAAACTTCGAAGTCATATAGTCATATAGTACCATATATTAGCAATATAGGCTCAAGTTATACTTGCTTCCAAATATGTACTGTGATGTCTTGATACGAAAGCGAGAAGGATTCCTCTTTCAAATTTTAAAAACAGAACACTAAAAAAAGGTTACTGTATTCACTTATTACGCTTCTTTGCACGTATGAAACTTTTGCAGAGAAGAAGCAAAACTGTCATCTATAAACATTTTGGGAAAAACAAAATATTTGCGCATTAATTTAATTTCATATTTGGCATCGGACTTATTGTGAACTGATAGATCATAGTTTCGTGGCCTGAAGTATTATACTAATCTCGGCTAATGTTTCTCTTACAGCGGCCATTTAGTGATATTCAAAATTAAAGACAGGAAATAAAGTGAAGTTTAAATCGACAAGCTAATACAGTAAAACGACTTACTGCTTTTGATCATTTTGACCAGAGACGAAGTTATTACGGCATTTATAATATCTAAGATATATTTTGTACAGAAATATTTGCATTTTGTACAGATCTATTTATTTTTATCTAAGGAGAAGGTAAAACCATTAATTTGTCATTCAAATGACATTGAATATTGATTTTAACATTCACACTGGTGAACATAAAATTGGACGACAGTTTGCAATGCCTGTCTTTAGGCAAAATGAAAATCAGTTTTGCTTTTCACACAAAATCGTCAGGAAATACCTTTTGGCTATTTTAAGTATGTATATACTATTTAGGAATGCAGCGTGTCACTTATGTATTTTGACAGCTTGTCAAATTTCTGCCCATATACCAAACGTTTTTATAATGAAACAAAATTAGAGATTCCAATTAAATAATCGGAATTATCATTTAAAAACGGCAACTTTGTTAGAGTGTTCTACACGACAACTCTGTTAGAGTGTTCTACATGACAACTCTGTTAGAGTGTTCTACACGACAACTCTGTTAGAGTGTTCTACACGACAATTCTGTTAGAGTGTTCTACACGACAACTCTGTTAGTGTTCTACACGACAACTCTGTTAGAGTGTTCAACACGACAACTCTGTTAGAATGTTCTACACGACATCTCTGTTAGAGTGTTCTACACGACAAATCTGTTAGAATGTTCTACACGACAACTCTGTTAGAGTGTTCTACGCGACAACTCTGTTAGAGTGTTCTACACGACAACTCTGTTATAGTGTTCTACGCGACAACTCTGTTATAGTGTTCTACATGACAACTCTGTTAGAGTGTTCTACACGACAACGTTTTCTTTCTTTACATCCGACCATTATTCCGTTCCGGACCGACTTTCTAGGGTGCTAAAATGCTTAAACCCGGTTATTGGAAGTCTCTCTCTGTCGATCTATTACCCACTCTCCTGCCTATCTGGGCAGTTCCACCATGACGTAACTTGTCACAGGCTCAGCGTCCTTTTCCTCTGTTGGTTAGTAAATACCTTCATAGACATGGATTTAACTTGCCCATATACAAACCGAGACCGCTTGTTGAAAAATGTTTTTTCATCTCTTAATGTGAATTAGTTTCTTTTTAAATATACCAACGGATATCAAATAACAGAATAAGGCATATGTCGTCAAGGTCATCAATTCCTCTTGAGATTTTGAAGGTCAGCAACCATTTCTTTGCATCAAATGGAGGAATGAATAAAAAAAAAGAATCTGTAGACTAATGTTTCTTGAGAGATGACGTTATGTGCCGTAGAAAGAGGGAGACGGTCAGCGGCGTCAGGTAATAAGGGATCTAATCTTTCTCAATAGATGACGTTATGTGCCATGGAAAGAGGTATGGGAGACGGTCTGCAGCGTCATGTAATAACGTCCTTAATGTTTCTCGAGAGATGACGTTATGTGCTGTGGAACGAGGTATGGGAGACGGTCTGCAGCGTCAGGTCATAATGTCCCTAATGTTTCTCGAAAGATGACGTTATGTGCCATAGAAAGAGATATGGGAGGCGGGCTGCAGCGTCAGGTAAATAACGTCTCTGAATTTTGGCGTCTTGTCGACAGTCCAACACGTTGGTGTGAGCCGAATAGGAGAAATTTAATCTTATTTTGCTTTGATACCTTATTTATTGCGCTTACTTAATTTTGTTTACATTAAGATCTTGGATACTTGTACATCTATGATAATTTGTTTTACATTAAGATCTTGGATACTTGTACATCTATGATAATTTGTTTTACATTAAGATCTTGGATACTTGTACATCTATGATAATTTGTTTTACATTAAGATCTTGGATACTTGTACATCTATGATAATTTGTTTTACATTAAGATCTTGGATACTTGTACATCTATGATAATTTGTTTTACATTAAGATCTTGGATATTTGTACATCTATGATAATTTGTTTTATATTAAGATCTTGGATACTTGTCCATCTATGATAATTTGTTTTACATTAAGACCTTGGATACTTGTACATCTATGATAATTGTTTTTACATTAAGATCTTTTTAATACTTGTACATCTATGATGATGGATTACCTACTGTACAATGTTTGATTACTCATTAATCTTGTTTTTAATATAACTGGATTCCGAAATATAATTTTGAAGAGGATCGTAAGCCCTCTAATAAAAAATATGGAAGTATTGTAATAAATTTGTGTATGTTCCATTTGTATTTACGTCTCCGTTTATAGGTTCGT
The DNA here is from genome assembly GCA_029931535.1 of Margaritifera margaritifera. Lineage (NCBI taxonomy): Eukaryota > Metazoa > Mollusca > Bivalvia > Unionida > Margaritiferidae > Margaritifera > Margaritifera margaritifera. The sequence continues at coordinate 1,793,895 of JAQPZY010001682.1, forward strand.
TAGATTTTAGTGATTAGTTGTTTGCTTATGGAAAGTTGGTGTTGGGAAAATATTTCCCAGCCCGAGTAATTAGCCGATTTCTAGGAACAGACGTCATACTTACTGTTTTTAAGAGACTTTGCAATGACATGGATAGGTTTCGTAGTTTGAGATGGGGTCAGACTATCATAAGTGGGCATGGAGCCAAGTAGTTCCTTTCTTAATTCAGAGGTGTTGATTGATTGTGCCTTTCGGTGGGAGATATTCGTGACAAGAACTATTGTTTTATGCCATGGAATAATTGGGAAGAGGTCATCCCTTTGTTTGGAGATGCCTTTCATTGTAGCAGTTGGTGGAAGTGCACGTGCGAAACGTGGTTCAGACTGTTGTTTGATTGACCCAGGGATGGAATCGGAAAATAGTTCCCTGCATTGGGTGTTTGAATTGTGTTATGTGCTTCATGCCACGGCATGCTAACAAGGAAAAGCCACGCAATTCTGAAGTTCTAGTTGTGATATTATGGTCATTCGTTTCTTGATTAGAGAAAAATTGTTTCTAGTCTTGGCTCGTTACGAGATCTTCCAGTTGACAACGAATGTTGTCGGGAAGTCCTTGGAAATAGGGGAAAACAAGGGACTTCCAGCCCAACCTCACTCAGGTGTTTGATTTGCTCGGATAACGAATCCCTGTGCGTGTTACAGTATCAATGTATTTTTTTTACAACAACAACAACAACAATAATAATAATAATAATAATAATAATAATAATAACAATAATAAAAATAATAATAATAATAATAATCATAATAATAATCGAAACCTGGAGTCGATTTTAAAATATCTCAGAAATTGGCAATACACATGACGTGCTTCTGCTTTTGAAGTATTTTGGATGTCAAACTACAGCTAGACTGATGTAGCTTCTATTTTTCACTTTGAATTGTAATAAAATCAATGTTTCAATCTGAGCTACCATAAACATCCAGTTAGCCGGGTATTATAATAAACATCCAATTAGCCGGGTATTACAATAAACATCCAATTAGCCGGGTATTATAATAAACATCCAATTAGCCGGGTATTATAATACGAAGAACGATCAAACAATGTGTAGTTCTAACTATTTTATTGCAACATACATGTAAAAAAAAAGAATTAAAAAAATAAGCTAATTGTATATGTATGGAAAGATCAGTATTTTGCCTGTCAAGTGTGACATGTCTGACGTACACATGCGAGTTGTACATGCAATGACACGTGCAATTTTGCATGCATGTTTAAACATCTGTTAAAGACCATACCGTGAAAAATGATCGATTCGATAATGGAGTAGCGGATGTTTTGCAAAGTAGGGACCTTGCAAGGTGGGTTACACGATTTAAATATAGTCGAGAAAAGCCACAATGTGACACAAGATTGGTCACCCATTTTCAAGAAAACGACATTGCTGCTGTAAATCACAAATAGACGTCGACGCCAGATACACGATACCGGAGTCTGCATAAGCTGCAGGCATTCATTTACCGTAGGGATATAGAATGTTATGGGATATAGAATGTTATGGGATATAGAATGTTATGGGATATAGAATATTATGGGATATAGAATGTTATGGGAAATAAACTGAAGCTCAGAAACGTTTGCTTGTAATGAGTGCAGAACTTGTCACCGGAAGAGCAGAAGCGGTACAGCCGCAAAGTTGCTGAGGAGATACTAAAAATACATGATACTTGCAAACGAATGCTGCTAAAAGAGATCAATACTGGTGACGAGACATGGATATATAAATTTAACCAGAAGAGAACACGTATAAAGTGCGAACAGCTGAAAATGGAAAACGATCCATAGATGCTCAAAAGACGAACACCTCAAAGAGGATTGCATATCATATTCTTCGAGGCTGATGGCCAAGTCGTCCAGATGTATGTGCCAGAATTTACTTTAGTTATCAGTACCTTTTACAAGGAGAATGTCCTTACCAATGTTGTAGAGGTATATGAAAGGCGAGTACTTGCAGAAAAAGCACAGTGATACAACATACTCCTTATAACCCAGACTGATCACTATGAGACTTTTGTTTATTCCCAGCGTTAAAGGAAACGTTAGCAGGGGAACAATTTGAAAATATCTCTAAGCTTGAAAATGGAGTTTACCAAAGTGCTAATATATATATATATATATATATATATATATATATATATATATATATATATATATATATATGCAGTAGGATAGCGAGGGGGCGAATGGGGCGGTGGCCCCGGGCGGCATTTTCTAGGGGGCGGCAATTTGGTAAGAGTACCGTATATCATAAATAATACGAATGGAGTGGGGGCTTAATTTTGGTAGTTGGCCCTGGGCGACACTTTGCCTTGCTACGCCACTGTATATATATATATATATATATATATATATATATATATATGTGTGTGTGTGTGTGTGTGTGTGTGTGTGTGTTTGTGTGTGTTGAAGTCAGAGAGGACTTCGATGGTCTTCAGTAAAGTATTTTTGCAGGTATATACCAACTTTGTCATTAACGCTTAATTTCTACGAATTTTTGAACATCTCTTGTACACTCACTACCAAAAAATATGCATATGTTTCGTCATAAATTTTCCTGGATTTATAAGGAAGGGCAATTTCATATTAACTTGCTTCTATTTTATTTCACTGTGTCAAACTGGCATTCGAGAAAAAAAAAAAAAAGAAGAAAAAAAACCCCCACAGAAACCTGAACAAGCGTATTTAAATAATAAATTACATCAAGTTGGAATGCTGAGTCAATGTTTTATAATTTATCATCTTAGTAATTTGATATAATAAATAATAAATGATTTACCTAGTACTTAATCAATAAATAAACCATTTTAAAGGCATCATCAGAATCGCCAGATAATTGTTCGAACCAAATACCCAGCTCGTGAACAGTGTTAACAGAATATAAAAAAATACATGCTTCAGACTTAATCGATAATGAAGATGTCATATGGGCTGTAAATATAATTTTGTAAGCAAATTATTTTATCATTTACCTACCACATTACTTCTTTTATAGGTGACTGGGAAGTATCTGTAGATGTTTTTAAAGAAGCAGATTAACCCGCTGCTCAGGTAAATTGATGACAAACTTTAATAATAAAAATAGATACCTTAGTAAAAGAGAACGTAATTCTGGCTAAAAGTAATATGGCAAAATCCTTTCATCAATATTCATTTACTAATTCAGTTCCATATTAATTTTTTGTGGGAAAAGCAGCATACCGGTCATAATTTTAAATAATTATAATTTTTAAATGCTTATTATGAAACGCTGTCCTTGATCGAATAGGTATGAATTAAAAATTATCTGAATCTAATTACATTTTCCTGGACGTCTATCGAATAGATGCGGACATGAGTAAAAAAATAAATTATGTACCTTTTGAGGGGTCGTCTTTTCATCTTTAAAGAACAACTGGTTACCTGAATTTTTAAAAATAGCAAATATATTAATAAACCTATTAGAGAGCTGTCAAAAAAGCGGTGATAATGATTGATGTTGTTACCAATTTAAATTGGGGTGTTACTCCTGCGGTACCTAGACATAAACGTACATAATTTACGTTCTTGTTCCTGAATTATCTTGTCACATTATGGACACATGGACACGGTATAATTGCAAAATTATGGTGATAATGATCTAATTTAGTTGCAGATGTACTTTCATACTTTCACGGGAAATGGTCCCATGGTATAGTGTTGGCAATGAATGACAACTCATTAAAATTATTAATTCAAGCCTAGTAGGAGTTAATCTATAAGATATGAAGTACATAATTGATTGAGTTAGCAGCTGTGACTTAGTAATTTTACGACATACAGTAAAATAGTCTCAGCTGTAAGTGCTTTGTATACCGACATGCCACTTTAACATAAAATACTGTCGCATTCAAATGCAGTCAAGTTATAAAGTTGATTAGGAAACTGATTAATTCTGCAATTAAAATTACTTATAGCTTCAGGTGGAGCTGGTGAAATTACAACAAATATTCTTGCAATGGTCTGGGTACCCCGATTACTTTCAGTTAATTTTTATTTACATGCTGCAAAAAAAAGTGTTCCTATCGATTTATTTCAAGTACTGTGACCTGCACATTTTATTTCATTTATCAACAGCTGGATGTAATAAATAGACAAAAAAATTGAAAACGTTACATACAGGACATAATCCCACTGAATCTTACGTAAATGAAACCAGACGGGTCATATTGTAATAATGAGCATAGTAATGTGATCTTTTGGTTCGTTACAACCCCCTCCCACCTCCTCCCCCCCCCCACTTTTTATCTTGATGTACTTACTGTGATTAATATAAATAATGTTTGGATGTAAATAATTTGATTACTCATAAATCTGAAAGACAACATGTCAAATGTTTATAAAACTGTAAACGAGAATCATATTTATATTTCAGATTTTGAACAAAATGAGGGGTAATAAAAATCATGTAAATGTTGGTGCAATAATAGAGACATTTGAACATTTTCTCAAACTTTATACAAAGAAGGTATATAATCGTCCCAATGCCACGTACGCTTGGCGCAATTATAGAATCAACTACCGTATATTCGCGTATAATTCAGGTCCAAATGCAAACAACACAGACCCTGATCTGCCATCGCAGAATGCCCCGTCAGATCAGGGTCTATGTTGTTTGTTCTACTGATTAGTCCTTACAAACTGCATATACCCAGATCTGCCAGCGCATAATGCGCCGGCAGATCTGGGTCTATTCAGTTTGCAGTTGGTATCTCCTTATACGCGAGTATATACGGTATGCATTTTTCCTGGATAAAAGTTTTACCATGTTCAATTCAATCCATAAAACCTTCAATCACAAAGAAAATTTAAACAAAACCAAAATCAGTTGATATGGAAGAAAATTTTCCACCACATGGATAATGTAATATCCAGTACACCTTTCACAGTTACTGAGTAAATATACATATTTTGAAGATGTAATTGTTCCTACGGAACACTCTGCCTTGGAACTTTGAGTTGACATCTATTAGTAATGGAAATGAAAGTACATAAGTAAATGGTACAATCAATTAATGGAAATTAAAGTACATAAGTTAATGGTACAATCAATTAATGGAAATTAAAGTTCATAAGTAAATGGTACAATCAATTAATGGAAATTAAAGTACATAATCAAATGGTACAATCAATTAATGGAAATTAAAGTACATAAGAAAATGGTACAATCAATTAATGGAAATTAAAGTACACAAGAAAATGATACAATCAATTAATGGAAATTAAAGTACATAAGAAAATGGTACAATCAATTAATGGAAATGAAAGTACATAAGACAATGGTACAGTCAATATGTGAGACACTCAGTTGTAAAATGTTACAAACACAATAGAGAAAAACTAACCGAGGAAATGGAAAATCTAAATACAAAATATCAGAGACGTAAAGAGGTTGTGAAATCAATTAAATTACAATGGTTTTGCAATGGAGAAAAGGAAAAGATTTCAGAGAAAAATCAACAAAGAATTTACATGTGAGTGTGAAAAAACAGTATAAATAGAGGCTCAATATATCTGCTCGAGAAAAGCCAATTTTACGCTAATCTTTTTTAAAAACTTTAAAATTGGACTTTACTAAGTTTACTCATGGACGCAGACACTATACCGCTTTTGAAGTCCATAGAAATAACCCGGATCATTGGCGCTTAGCTGTAACTACGGCAGACGTGCTGAGCATGCCGATAAAATTGAATGACTCCTGTCCAAAGGTACCGTCTGTACTCGCGTATAGTTCAGGTCCAACTGCAAACAACATAGACTCTGATCTGCCGTCTCATAATGCGCCGGCAGATCAGGGTCTATGTTGTTTGTTCTAATGATTAGTCTTTACAAACTGCATAGACCCAGATTTGCCGGCGCATTATGCGACAGCCGATCTGGGTCTATGCAGTTTGCAGTTGGTATCAAGTTATAAGGGAGTAGATACGGTAGTTGACTCTAGCCCTACAGTAATAGACCGTACTCATAATGTGATCGTGCCTCCCAAAGGTAAAACAACACGCGTCGTCTTTGACACGATGGACTTTCAGATTCAATAAAGCTATTACAG